>CM077673.1:343020537-343696787 GCA_039707655.1 Elymus sibiricus
TAAAGATCTCAACAAGGCCTGCCCTAAGGACCCTTTTCCTCTACCACGCATAGACCGGATTATTGACGCCACAGCCGGACACGACTCGTTGTGTTTCCTCGATGCTTATTCCGGATACCATCAGATTAAAATGAAGGAATCCGATCAAGCGGCAACCGCATTCATCACCCCTTACGGGCCATTCTACTTCAACACGAAGCCCTTCGGGCTTAAAAAAGCTGGGGCTACTTACCAGCGCATGATCCAGACTTGTCTCTCAAAACAAGTCGGTAAAACAGTCGAGGCATACGTGGACGATGTGGTCATCAAAACCAAACACGTCAGCCACCTGATCGACGATCTAAGGCAAGCCTTTGCCAGCCTACGCGAGTACGATATACGGCTCAATCCGGAGAAGTGCGTATTCGGAGTTCCCACTGGTAAATTGCTCGGATTCATCGTTTCCCATAGGGGAATAGAAGCGAATCCGGCAAAGATCCGTGCCCTATCAGAACTTGCAGTTCCCACAGAGCTAAAGCATGTCCAGAGGCTGGCTGGGTGCGTGGCGGCGTTAAGCCGCTTTATCTCCCGCCTCGGCGAAAAGGCTTTACCGTTCTATAAATTGCTGAAACGAACCAAGAATTTCAAATGGACCGATGAAGCAAAGGCGGCGTTAGAAGAAATCAAAACACTCCTGGCAAGCAATCCCGTACTCATAGCACCAGGCGCGGGTGAACCCATGTTATTATACATATCGGCCACCAACCAAGTTGTTAGCGCAGTGCTCGTCGTCGAACGAGAGGAGGAGGGACATAGATTCCGGATACAGAAGCCGGTCTACTACGTGTCAAAACTACTAACGCAATGCAAGTCCAGATACCCGCACTACCAGAAGATAGCCTATACAGTATTTATGGCATCACGGAAACTACGACACTACTTCCAAGAGTGTTCGGTCACGATGGCATCCGAAGTACCCCTGAATGATATAATCAATCATAGGGATGCCACCGGCCGTATAGCCAAATGGGCCATCGAACTCCTTCCTTTTGAAATTACCTACAAACCACGACGAGCTATTAAATCTCAGGTGTTGGCAGATTTCCTCGCCGAATGGACAGAAGCCGAGCTCCCCAGGGAATATAGTACATACTCCCATTGGACAATGTACTTCGATGGATCCAAAACTTTGGCCGGACTGGGGGCTGGAGTCGTTCTCACATCCCCCACAGGCGACAACGTTCGATACGTGTTGCAGATCATGTATGCCGACTCCAACAATGCAGCCAAATACGAAGCCCTCTTGCACGGTCTTCGGATGGCAGCCTCAATGGGCATACAGCGGCTGGAGGTACGGGGAGACTCCAACCTGGCCATCTCTCAAATCAACGGCGAGTTCGATGCCAGGAATACAAAGATGGCGGCATACAGAAACACTGTCCTCAAGATATCTGCACGGTTCGAGGGGCTGGAATTTCACCACGTCGGTAGAGACGACAACCAAGCTGCCGACATACTAGCTCGCATGGGAGCCAAACACGACCCTGTCCCACCAAACACTTTCCTGGAACGGCTCTTTAATCCATCCGTGGTTTGGCAGGACGATCAAAAGGGCGCCGATCTAACCAGTGCAGACGAGGTTTTTCCCCCTATAAACGAACCAGACGATCAAATCATCGGCGGCTCCGTAATGGACGAAACGCCCTCGGCTCACGAGGTCATGGCAATAATCGCGCCATGGACCGAGCCCTTCCTCGCCTACCTCCTTCGCAAAGAGCTCCCTGACGATCAGACGGAGGCGCGGCGCATAGTTCGGCGCTCCAAAGCCTACAAGGTACACGAAGGTGAGTTATACACGAAGAGCACCACCGGAATACTACAGCGGTGCATATCTGAGGAAGAAGGGTGGCAGCTCTTATCCGAAGTCCACGCAGGAATGGGCGGTCATCACGTCGCAACAAGTGCCTTAGTAAGCAAGGCCTTCCGGGCTGGGTTTTTCTGGCCCACAGCTCAGGCGAACGCCCAGTCACTTGTCAAATATTGCGTGGGGTGTCAACTTTTTGCAAATCAAAGTCACATGCCCCCAACAGCTCTTCGGACTATTCCGATCACCTGGCCCTTCGTGGTCTGGGGGCTGGATATGGTCGGACCACTTAAAGGGGGGACCAAGAAGAATAAATACTTACTGGTCATGGTGGACAAGTTCACCAAATGGATAGAGGCAAAACCTGTCAAATCGGCCAAGTCCGAACCAGTAATCGATTTTATATCCGGCGTGGTCCACCGTTACGGTGTTCCGCACAGTATAATAACCGACAACGGATCCAATTTCACGGCCCAAGAGGTCAAAGACTGGTGCGCGAAGATGGGCATCAAGCTCGATTACGCATTGGTTTATCATCCGCAGACCAATGGACAAGACGAACGAGCAAATGGCCTCATTATGAGCGGCATTAAGCCACGTTTGGTCCGACTGTCATTGGGTTGAGGAGCTCGACTCCGTTCTATGGGGCCTGCGCACCACCCCGAATAGATCGACGGGATACACACCGTTCTTCATGGTCTACGGGGCCGAAGCAGTCCTCCCCTGTGACATTATTCACGACGCACCGCGGGTGCGCATATACGAGGAAAGGGAGGCTGAGTTAGATCGGCAAGACGACTTGGACGCCTTGGAAGAGGAGCGCGACATAGCTCGGGACCGTTCTACCTTTTATCAACAGCAGGCCCGGCGTTACCAGAGCAGGGAGGTCAGGGCACAAGCATACAACGTGGGCGAACTCGTCCTACGGCTCCCGGAGAAGCAGAAGCATAAACTCAAGCCCAAATGGGAAGGCCCCTTCATCATCGACGAAGTACTCGCAGGAGGAGTTTACCGTCTTCGGAACCCGTCGGACAACCGCCTTGAACCAAACCCATGGAACCCAGCTCGTCTTCGGCGCTTCTACGGCTAGACCGGTGTCGTCATACTCCCTACCCTCCTTTTTTCTTTTTCTATTTTCTTTTTTCTTTTCCCTCCTACTTTAAATTTTTGGGCAGGTTTGCATTCTTTTCTCTTCCCAACTCTATGTTTTCGGCTCAACCGATCCGGTACTACAAATTTCCGGCTTACACCCTTAAGTGTTAAATCCGAACACAGTACCTGGGGGCTTCTTTTCCGAAGCCAATATTTTATATTACAAACACTTATGCACACTTACTTGTGTTTGCATGATTCCCTTGTCGTTTTTAAGCCATCATATGCATCAATTCAAACTAAGACTTTGCCAAGCTGGATTGCCTCGCTCCTGTGGTTACCCTCTACGTTCTCGATTGTTCGGCTAGAGGGTAAAGGGAGCACCTCTGCGATTGTTACGACCGGGTCATCCGGATACGTACCTCAGACGGGTGAAGCCAAAAGCTAGCTATCTTCAGTAGATAATTGATCGGCCACGACGGAATCAATTAATAATACTATGGTCGTCATAACCATTACTCGGGCTTCTTCCCTTGTGAAGGCCCTTAGTCGCATATTAACAGTATACGGCTTTCTGCCTACGATTTACGTAGCACCCTAAAGAAAGGTATCGATAGAGATACTATTTTCTTCGAAAGATGTTTCTTACGCTAAGCAGTAATATAACATATCTCCCTGTGTGTTTTCTGTCTGTTCGCACCACATAGCCGGATTGCCTGGTTCCCCGAACATAATTCACTCCCCTAGGGTGATAATTTGCAAGGAACACTCCCATGCTTTTAGCACGGGAGGCCGAAGCCGATGGCCGGTTAAGACAAAGTTTACAACACAGATGGAGCAATTCCTTGATTATTAGTACAAAGTTACATATAATCATACATCTGGCTGCTGATCGAGATTGTCGATTATAGTGTCCAGGGAGCAATCTTCTTGTGAGAGACGGGCGGCGGGCATCACCTGATCGTATACTAGGTGGAGCGGCACTTCTTTTCCATCTGACCCTACTGGCCCAACCCGAGCCATACGCTCGGGGTTAAGTCTGGTATAGCGGGTCTTGATCATCGCCCACGCCTCTCGTGCTCCCTCTCGACAAGCTGATGTCTTCCACAGCTCGAACCTACTTCGGCCTCCCTTAAAGCGATCGACTAGTTCGGTCATCCCCTCCGGAGGTTGCTCGGCGGGCCACAATGCTTTTACCATGCTCTTCATGGCCTTCCGAGCCCGCTCATGAAGGGCGGCCAGCTCTTTCAAAAGGCTTCCCTGGTAGGATCTGATTTCTTCTTCGGGTCGCCCAGATAGGAGACCTGTACATGAGTCACGGCATGCGTGTTATGCATTATCCATAGGAAATACCTGCTGATGTTAGAATCACACTTACCGAATATGCCCCTCTGTAATTTCTGGTTTTCTCCTTGGGCCGTGGCCAATTGAGCCTTTAAGATCTCAATTTCTTCGGCCTGCTGTTTGTTCTCCTCCTTGAGGCGGTTCTTCTCTTCAAGGTGTCATTGCAAAACACGACAGCCAACCTCCTGCTGGGACTCGGCATATCGCTGAGATTCTCAGGCTACATCCAAATCTCTTTGTAATTGCCCTATGGATTCAGCTACTACATAGTACCCTCGCGTCAGCTTGGGAATATACTAAGATTAGCAGAACGGATACACTCACCATGTGCCTCCCAAGTAAAGCTCTTCACTTGCTCCAACTCGGCCTTCAAAGCTTCGACCTGTGTTCGGCTGGCTTCCAGTTCCTTGGCCAGTTGCTCGCTTTGTTGCTTCGATGCCTTTATTTGTAGTAAAAAAGATTTTTTACAAGGATCCTTAATTCGGTCGTGGCGATCAATTTAAGGCTCGGGGGCTACTGGGTTTACACAAGTGTTTGGACTTTAATAACCGACTACTCACCTGCAGACTGGACGATATCAATTTCATGGCTTTCCCGAACCCAGCTCGGGCGGCTCCGAGGTGCGCGTTCGCCGTACGCAGAGCACCGAACTCTTGTTCGGAAAAGGCAGGATTACGCAAGGCCTCTCGTCGCCGCCGATGATGCATATCACTCCCAACCTCGGATTTGGTAACAGATATGGCATCACCAGAATCGGCGGGGCCTGTATTGACGGTGGGAACCCCCGTAGTGGGATCAGCATGGGCGGGAGGCCCGGAATCTTGAACAGCGCCGGACGTCTTGGCGACGTCTTCGGCGGGTGATGGCCGAACCCTTTGCCTGAATATTTTGACAAAGATGTCTCTTGTGAGACTTTATCAATCATGATACTGAATCAGACAATCGAGCGAAATAACTTTGGGATGAACTCGTAAGCGGACTCGCCCCCACGACCGGCTCATTTGCCGGATCCTGGTGGCTTTCCAATCCAGGCACTCCCGCTACTGCCGGTGTATGTCGCGCGGATCTACGGCGCTTGGGTGTAGGAGCCGGCGCGTTGGGGTCAGTGGAGGACACTTGCCTCTTGCGGGACGTCTTCTTCTTCTTGCTTGTCACGGGGGAAGGGAAGGATCCGGGGTAATCGGCAATAATGGCCACCTTGGAGCCGTCAAGGCCCTCCTAGTAGAAAACCCCGTCTTCGAGTTCGATTGACAGGTCTGGGTCTTCATGATAGCCCGGATCATCATCGCGGGAATAGTCCTCGGGCTGAGGGGCCGGACAGTTGACTGTCTCGATAAAACTCCTCCATTCCTGTTCACATAAAGATAAAAGACTTTGGTCAAGAGGGAACAAATTGAGAACCCGAACTGTAGTCACAGGGTAGAAAGGCTTACCCATTCGATGGGGTTGTGGCTCGAGTATCTGTAACACCCATTTCTTTTTCTTTTGATTTTGGTCTGGTTTTGCTTTTCCGTGGTTTGGTAGTCTTGGAACCTGGAAGGATCACCCTTGATTTCTCTTCCCTAGTAGCTTGCCAACCTCTAAACCATCCCAAGACTATGCCATTTCCATCTTGAGCCGATCCCAATATTCTTTTCTTGGGAATATTCCTTTTCTATTAAAGGAATAACCCTGATTGCTCTGGGTTGTGAAGCAACCCACATTTCTGTCATTCCAAAAATTCCCAAATAATTCTCATAAATTGTTTGGGTCATATATTCCTCAAATATGTCAAAACCTATCCTTGCCATGTTCAAAAATATTTCACCAATATTCCTTTTCTTATTCTGCTCCAGGTGGCATTTTGTGAAGCAAGTGCCATTTATCTTTGCTTGCTTGCTCCCAAACTTTTTGGGCACTCTTTCCTATCCATATCATTGCCACATGCCAAAATTCAACTCAATTTGGCTAGTAAATATTTCTTGGCAAATTTCCAAAGTTTCTGATCCAAAGGAAACTTTCTGAAGCAAGTGCTTGCTAAGAGTATGCAATGAGTTGAAATTTGGCAGGAATCTTTATATGCTCAAATAATGACTCTCCTCAAGATTTGAGCATCATCCCATCTTATAGGTGACCACAGCATTAAATCTTTGTTTCTGGTCATATTTCCCTGTTGTGAAGCAACTATATTTTATATTGCTTCATAATTGATGGAAATTTAGCAGAGCATTCTCTTACCGATATAACCTATATCCACAAAATTTTGGCCCATTCCATCTACCCAATAAATCCCTAGAACTTTTCTAAGATTCTGGTCAGAGAGGTCCATTATGAAGGAAGTACCATTTTGGCTTGCCCTAATGGCATGAAATTTTTATGGCACTCTCATATGACCAAATCATTATCAAATGCCCATTTTCAGCTCAAGGCAACACTATATGTGAGTGCCACATCCAGATTGGCCTTTCTGTCTAGTAGAGCCCATTGAACTGCGAGTGCTATTTATCCTCATGCAAATGAGCTGAAAATTTGCAGTTGTGATCATCTTAGTATGTGATCACCCTCAGCCAAAAACCAGAGTCAATGCCCAGCTGAATCTCCCCCACCCCACTCCAAACACCTTGCTGTTCCCGATCAAATCTGCTAGCCATGGTCATATCAAGCTCCTCTATGCCTGTTTTCTTCCTATTTGGCCTTCTCCTTCGATTGAAAGGGTAACAATGGCAAGAGTCAGCAGCCGGGTACGGCTGGAAGTAACAACGCTGGAAAGCGGAAACTCCCGGAAGGCGAGTCAGAGCTAGTGGCTAATACCAACACTGGGAATAACCGTGCTAAGGGCAATGGGAATTATAGACAGCCTTTTAACAGAGGTAAGATTCCTCTAGAGGAGATGCTTAATAGACCTTGTCCAGAGCACAACCGGAATGGCAAGCAAGCAGATCATACATGGGGAAATTGCAGCGTTATGCGGGATTTCCGGAACTACAGCATTCAGCAGCATCGTAACAACGGTAATGGCCCGTCGGGCGGCTCAGGGCCGGGCGGCCAGGGTCAAGGCAACAAAGGAGGTCATAACCTACAGTCTGGTGGCGGAGGCCAGCAGCAGAATAACCAGTCAAGGTATCAGAGTAACCCGAAGCAGCTCAGCGGGGGTCAGTACCACGTCTTCACAACCAGCCTTGACAAACGGAAACGGAAGGTACACAAACGGGTGGTTAACGCGGTCATGCCGGCTCTCCCACAGTATCTCAAGTGGTCTGAGTATGACATCACTTGGAGCAGGGCGGATCACCCGCCACGTGTTGATAACCCGGGGCAGCTAGCCTTAGTAGTTGCCCCCCAAGTGGGAGCATACAAGTTCACTAAAGTACTTATGGATGGCGGCAGCAGCATCAACATCTTGTACTATGACACCTTTCGCCGGATGAACTTACTTGACAAAGATCTTAAGCCTTCTTCAACAGTCTTTCACGGTGTGGCACCTGGAAAGTCGGCTTACCCAGTCGGGAAGATCTCTTTGGAAGTGGATTTTGGTGATGAACACAACTACAGGGTGGAGTCTCTATGGTTTGAGGTGGTCAAGATCAAGAGCCCGTACCACGCTATTTTTGGATGGCCGGCTTATGCGAAGTTCATGGCCAGACCTTGTTATGTGTATTTGCAGCTCAAGATGCCCGGCTTGGAGGGAACGATTACTGTACATGGTGATTGGAAGACGGCTATGGAATGTGAGGAAGGTGATGCGGCTTACGCAGAGACAAGCTGTGCAGAGGCAGAACTTCATTTCTATAAGCAGAATGTCGACCCGGCAGATATGACCTCCCTGAAGAAACCCAACACGGAATCTGAGCCGCCCCTCAAGTTTTTGGCAGAAGATACTAAGTTGGTGGACTTTAAACCGGGCGACTCATCACAGCAGTTCACTATTGGGGCCAATATGGACCCCCAATAGGAAAGCGCGCTCATCGAATTCATCCGTGAGAATCGGGACATCTTTGCATGGAAGCCTTCTGACATGCCGGGTGTACCGAGAGAATTCGCTGAGCACCATCTTAATGTGGATCCTAAGTTTAAGCCGGTTAAACAGTTCCTCCGGCGGTTTAACGAAGAGAGACGTAAAGCCATTGGAGAAGAGGTGGCCCGGCTCTTGGCTGCAGGGTTGATCGTCGAAGTGTTTCACCCGGAATGGCTTGCTAACCCGGTGTTGGTACTGAAGAAGAACGGCACGTGGCGCATGTGTGTGGATTACACGGATCTCAACAAGGCGTGCCCGATTGATCCTTTTGCCCTCCCCCGCATTGATCAAATCATTGATGCCACGGCGGGTTGCGAGAGCCTATGTTTCCTGGATGCTTACTCCGGGTATCATCAGATCAAGATGGCAGTTAAGGACCAAGAGAAGACGACTTTCATAACGCCTTTTGGTGCTTTCTGCTATGTGTCTATGCCTTTTGGGCTCAAGAGTGCCCAGGCTACTTATCAGCGCTGTGTGCAGAACTGTCTTCACAATCAAATTGGACGCAATGTTCATGCTTATGTGGATGATATTGTGGTTAAGTCTCGGAAGAAGGAGACTCTGCTCGAAGACCTGAAGGAGACGTTTGATAATCTACGGGTTTACAAAATGATGCTTAACCCGGCCAAGTGTGTTTTTGGAGTTCCAGCAGGAAAACTCTTGGGGTTTCTAGTTTCAGAGCGAGGCATTGAAGCTAACCCGGACAAGATAAACGCTATTACCTCCCTGTCAGAACCGAAGTGTGTTAACGATGTTCAGCGCCTGGCGGGTCGAATCACTGCGTTAAGCCGGTTCATAAGCCGCCTGGGCGAGAAAGCTATCCCCCTGTATCAGATGATGAAGAAGACATACAACTTCATCTGGAGTAAGGAGGCGGGTGAGGCGTTTGAAGCTCTTAAGAGGCAGCTGTCTGAGCCGCCCGTCTTGGCTGCTCCAATTGAGAAGGAACCGTTGCTCTTCTACGTGGCGGCTAATAACAGAGCAGTCAGTGCCGCAGTGGTTGTGGAGCGAAAGGAGGCAGGGAAGGAATATCCGGTTCAGAGGCCGGTTTACTACATCAGTGAGGTGTTGAGTGAGTCTAAGCAAAGGTACCCACATTGGCAGAAGCTGGTGTATGGGGTGTTCATGGCGAATCGCAAGCTGAAGCACTATTTCTTGGGCCACCCGATTACTGTGGTGAGCTCTGCCCCGTTGGGGGACATAATTCAGAACAGGGAGGCCACTGGTCGGATTGCAAAGTGGGCATTGGAACTTGGGCCTCTCAACCTTACGTACGTGCCTCGTACGGCTGTCAAGTCTCAAGCTTTGGTGGATTTCATTAACGACTGGACAGAGCTGCAGGCGCCCGAGGAAAAGCCGGATAACACTTATTGGATGATTCATTTTGACGGGTCTAGACAGCTAGAAGGCTCGGGGGCTGGGGTTGTCTTAACCTCCCCTAAAGGTGATAAGTTCTGTTATGTGCTCAGGCTAATGTTTACTTGTACTAACAATGCAGCTGAGTACGAGGCCTTGCTTCATGGTCTCCGCGTGGCAAAATAGATGAGCCTGAGCCGGGTTCGATGCCTTGGTGATTCAGACCTCGTGGCTCAGCAGGTTTCAGGCACTTGGGACTCCAAAGACCCAAGGATGGCGGCTTATCGTCAGGCGGTGGATGAAATTGCTGGTTACTTCAAAGGCTATCAGGTGGACCATATTGACCGTCACAAGAACGAGGCGGCTGACGCGTTGGCAAGACTCGGCTCACAGCGTAAGCCGGTGCCGCCTAACGTCTTCTTGGACGTGTTACACCACCCGTCTGTCAAGCTGCCTTCAGAGGAAGACCTGGCTGTCCCTGACCCAGAGGGGCCATTGGTGGCGGCTCTACATGCTACTCCTGACTGGACATTGCCTTACTTGGCATATCTGACGCGCGGTGGGTTACCAGAGGATGAGATCTTGGCCAGACAAATCATAAGGCGGTCTAAATCTATGACTATCCTCAATGGCGAGTTACATCGACGCAGCGTCACCGGCGTCTTTCAGCGGTGTGTTTCACCAGAAGAGGGTAAGGAGATTTTAAATGAAATTCACGCTGGCGACCGCGGTCATCATGCTGGCTCAAAATCTTTGGTGGCCAAGGCTTTCCGTCATGGTTTCTTCTGGCTGACGGCTCATAAGGACGCGGAAGACCTGGTTCATAAGTGTGACGGATGTCAGAAGTTTGGGCGTCGGGCTCACGTGCCGGCTCAGGAGCTGCGTATGATTCCAATTACTTGGCCGTTTGCGGTCTGGGGGCTTAACATGGTTGGACCCTTCAAGAGATCTAAAGATAAGAAGACCCACCTTTTGGTGGCGGTGGATAAATTCACCAAGTGGGTGGAAGCTGAGCCGGTCAGTAAGTGTGACGCGGCTATGGCGGTTCAATTTATTAAGAAGTTAATCTACCGTTTTGGTTATCCTCACAGTATCATCACTGATAATGGTACAAACCTGTCCAAGGGGGCTATGCAGACGTTTTGTGAGAATGACATATCCGGCTTGATGTTTCGGCGGTTGCTCATCCACAGTCCAATGGTCAGGCGGAGCGTGCTAACCAGGAGATCTTGAAAGGTATCAAGCCCCGGCTTATGGTTCCTTTGCAGCGAACACCGGGTTGTTGGGTTGAGGAGTTACCATCAGTGATATGGAGCATCAATACTACTCCCAATAGATCGACGGGTTATACACCTTTCTTCATGGTTTACGGCGCGGAAGCTGTATTACCAAGCGACATACGTCATGACTCGCCGCGTGTGGCGGCTTATGTTGAGCAAGACAACGAGATGGCGCGTCAAGATGCGCTAGATGCTCTGGAGGAGAAACGTGATCTGGCGGCGGCTCGTTTGGCGATTTATCAGCAAGACCTGCGTCGCTATCACAGCCGTAGAGTTAAGACCCGGACGTTTCAAGAAGGCGACTTAGTGTTGCGTTTGATTCAAGACCAGACAGATATGCATAAGCTATCTCCTCCATGGGAAGGGCCTTTTGTGGTCAGCAAGAATCTCAACAATGGGTCATACTACCTAGTTGACGTGCGAGACGAGTCAAATACGTCTGGGCAGGAGACCCGCCGGCCATGGAACATAGCTCATCTACGGCCTTATTACACTTGAGTCGTTGTACATATCACATATATGATAAATAAAGTTGGCATCCCCATAAGCCGGGGCCTCTGCCGTTTTTTCGTGTATCTGAGATTGTGCACAAGTATGTCATTGACAAGGTCAAATTGGGGTGCAGCAAGTTTAATACTTACCCCCTCGTTGATAACTTATTCCAAAATTGGGGTGCAGCGAGTTGAATACTTACCCCCTCTTTTGATGATTTCTTCCAAATTGGGGTGCAGCGAGTTTAATACTTACCCCCTCTTTGATAACTTATTCCAAAATTGGGGTGCAGCGAGTTGAATACTTACCCCCTCTTTTGATGATTTCTTCCAAATTGGGGTGCAGCGAGTTGAATACTTACCCCCTCTTTTGATGATTTTTTCCAAAATTGGGGTGCAGCGAGTGGAGAACTTACCCCCCTCTTTTGATGATTTATTCCAAAATTGGGGTGCAGCGAGTTGCATACTTACCCCCTCTTTTGATGATTTTTTCCAAAATTGGGGTGCAGCGAGTTGAGAACTTACCCCCTCTTTTGATGATTTCTTCCAAATTGGGGTGCAGCGAGTTGAATACTTACCCCCTCTTTGATGACCTTTTTTCAAAATTGGGGTGCAGCGAGTTAGCCACTCACCCCCTCTTTTGATAACCTCTCCAATATTGGGGTGCAGCGAGTTGGCCACTTACCCCCTTTTTGGATGACTTGCAAGAACAGAGAACATCATACATCATGCATTGCATCATGCATCGTGCATTACATCATATGTCATGCATTGCATCATACATCACACTTACATATCATTCCGGTTTTGACAAGCCGGGTCAAGGAAAGATTATGAAACAAGACGCAAGACCATACAACAATACAGAAGTTTTCTGTCTTGGTTATTTTTGCAGGTTTTATCTTTTCCGATAAGCCACCATGGACATTGAAAGCATGGTTGAGAGTAAGAACATATGAAAGATGTCATTGCAGCAAGACTATTCAAAAAGGGTTATACGTGCACGAAGGCACGACTCAGGCATTTCAGAAATCTCCACAGCTATTACAAAAGCTCCCAATGGAGTACAAGACAAGGCAAGATTAAAGTTTTTTACAAAAGACAGCCTTGGCGGCTCAGACAGGCCGAGTTATCAGTTTCAGCCAAAAGTACAGCTCGCTGGCTAGTCATCCTTCGCCGGGTCTTCGACTTCTTCGATCTGAAGATTGTCGACATCCCAGTTGCAGCGTGTTAAGACCTCAAATTGGGTCTGGTCGAAGAACGGAGATGTATCAAGGTCAGGAGCGAAGAGCTGCTTACGACGCGCGGGAGTCAAGCTCCTCGATTCAAAGGTTGGGCCGCGCACGCGTTGGTTTTTCGCGTCATAAGCCGCCTGGTATGTGGAAAGGTCTAACTCATTGGCAAGACTTGAGGCCAGCACCCGGGAATCTTTCATACATTTGACGTAGTCGGCTTCTGTGAAATCTGAGCCGTCGACCTTTTTGGCTGGAAACCCGTCCGTCATTTCCGCTGTAGTTAATTCCGGGGCAAAAGCAAGACACCGGTTTAAAGCAGCCATGGCTCCCTGCCTGGCGGCTGACCGTTTGAGTTCTCCAACTTGTTTCGGCAGGGTGGATAGAAGTTCTATCACCCCCTTCATATGCTTTGGGATGCATTTCTCGGTCAGCATCGCCTTCATGGTGCAGAGGGTCCCGCAATATAACTGTTCGGTTAAGGAGTAGATGGCTTTCAGCTTAATCACGCTATCAGAAGCGAGTTGGCGGCTCCGTTCACCTGCAAGATAGTCAAGTATTATAAGCCGCCTGTATGAGTTATTCAACAAGACAAGGTAATTTTCAAGTGCTTGGCACTTACCGAAGATCGCAGAGGTCATTCTGGAGATATGGTCTTTGAGAGTTTGTAGCTCATCGGACACAACCTTAAGCCGGTTTTCAGTGTCGTTGGCTCATTGGGTTATAGCAGTTTTTTCCGCCTCAGCCGTCTTCTGATAAGCAGCGAGTTTAGCCCGGGTTTTCTCCAGCTCTGTCATGGCAACTCGCCATTTATTGTCCGCCTCAGCCCTGGCGGCTTGTTGCACAGCGAAATTCGACTCAGCAGTTGCTAAAGCTTCCTGCGTTACACAAAAGACAGTTTCAAAAGTTTTCAGTCAGGATATGATTCGCACATTGGTGAAGCTATTGTGTTATAAGTCTCAAGCAGATTGCAAGCAATATACTTGACACTTGGGGGCTAATGCCTGTGTTTTTCTCTAAAGTCTACATGGCAGTCCCGGCTCATCTTGGTTAAAGTTAAGCCGGCACTTGGGGGCTACATAGAGCTCTCCAAAGTTTACAATGGAATTCTGGCTCATCATCATGACCCGAACTCGGGGGCTACACTTGGATCAACCCTTTCAACTAAGTACCGGCTCAATATCAGTATTAACCCGATACTTGGGGGCAACAGGTATTATAATTTGAAGTATGACAAGAAGTATAAGACCCGGTCTACTATTTTGCAAGACTAAACCGGATCTTGGGGGCTACATAAGGATATAAGGAAAGCAAGAAAGGAGCAGTACCTCAAATTTGGACTTCATAAGGCTAACAAGTTTTCGCTCCATGTTGTGGCTTGCGTTGAGGCGATTTAAATAGCCGGCATGAAGATCATCTGTAGACATCTTTTCCAACGAGGGCAATGCAAAGTCGAATCTTTCTGGCGAGTTCTCTTTAGCCTCGCCGGTGTGTCTTGTCAGCACATGAGAGGTTGATTGATAACCCGCCCCAGTAAGAGCGACGTTTTTGGTAACTGGAGAGCTCGGCGTTTGGAAGTCAGTTCGTGGAGGGCTCGTAGGAGCGACCGTATCATGAACAGCCGGCTCGTGGGGCTGAGGATCATCGGCAGGTGTTTCTTTTATAGCTTCTGTAGGCTCAGCATGAGGTACAGGGGAAGCCGGCTTGGATTTGTCCGGTTCTTGGACAGTGGGGGCGGCTTCAGACCGGCCGGTTTTCTTCCGCTTCGCTTGAGCCCTAGAGAGCAAAAACCATTGTCAAATAAAAGACAAGATTGAAGAAAAATATAGTGCAAAGGAAAAATGCATACTCTGGGTTGATTCTCAATGGAGGCAGCTTAGTGGCCGTTGAGTCGCCAGACGAAGGGGGCGAGTCCTGGAAAAGTTACAGTTCTTCAGGTAAAGTAAGGTTGCAAGACAAGACTGTTAAGATGATCAGACTTGGGTAAAAAGTACCTCTACAGGACGCTTCCGGGAAGCCGGGGAGTTGGGTAAGCCGCCCACCAGCTCCTCAGAGCCGGCACTCCGGGTCTGACGCCTGGAGGTGTGTTGTTGCTTTTTCAAAAGAAAATGGCAGTCCAAGTAAGCGAGAGGATGAGAGAATGGGACTTTTCGGATAACCCGCCGTTTCTTCTTTGGGGGAGAATTTTCTAAATCGGAGGAAATATTGATTACCTCAGGAGCGTCCACACGGTTGGTCTCTGGTTCAACCTGTGAAATAAATATCATCAGTAAGCTGTATAAAGAGATGGTCAGAAGAAGTCAAGCTTTACCTCTGAATCATTAGACTCAGGAATGGAGGAGGCGGTGGTTCTCCTTTTATGAGCAAGGGTTTTACCCGCCCTGGGCTTCCTCACGGGCGGGTTGAGTTTTTTCTTCCAGAAATCTGAGCCGGCCTGCGCACAAGCCGCCAGAGAGGTTAAAAGATGCAAATTAAAACGAGCAAGACAAAGATTGTAAGATTTCCAGAAGTTTTTCTTACAGGCGGAGCCGGGTTCTGGGCATAGAAGGGTCTCAGCCCAATTTAATCACAAGTCCCCTGTTTTTCGCCGAGAAGATTTTTAACGCTATTGCTGATTTCTTGTTGGGACAATTGGGCGTTTGAGAAGCAGAGGGGGTCATTGGGTTCACCCGTGTATTCAAACATAAGCCAGTCACGCCGGCTCAGGGGCGATATTTGCCAACTGACCCAGCAGCGGGTCAGGTCGACACCAGTTAATCCGTTTGCAATCAAAGCTTTGATCTTGGCAATGGAAGTGGCATACTTCGCTCTTTCCGTAGCGGATAGCCTGTCGGGAAGTTCTCCGGAGCTGGGAAGCCGGGTAGGGCGGTAACCCGGTAGCGGATTTTCACCCTCCGGAGAAGTGTCTTTGCAATAAAACCATGTCATGTTCCAGTTCTTAGGATGACTTGGCAGGGTAGCAGATGGGTAAGGCACATCTCTCCGTCTCTGGATAGTCACGCCGCCGAGTTCCAGACTTGAGCCGCCTGATTTCTCAGTTTGGCGGTTGATATAATGGTAATCACGAAAAATGTCTACAGAAGGTTCTTCTTGCAGATACACCTCACCCAAGACATGGAATTGGCAGATATTGGTGACTGAATTGGGGCCTATGTCCTGAGGGTGAAGCTTAAAAAAGTGCAGAACATCTCGGAAGAATTTAGACCCGGGCGGGCTGAAGCCGCGGACGAGGTGGTCAGCGAAAACAACGACTTCTCCGTCTTGAGGTCTGGGTCTTTTCTCTAACCCGGGAGCCCGCCACTGAATGACGTCCCGAGCCGGTAACACGCCTATCTTCACATAGTCTAACAGTAGATCTTCGGTAACTCCGGATTGGACCCAGTCACAAGACGATGTTGTGCTTGACATATTGGCGGGTTAGTCTCTGAAATTAAGAGCCGGCGGCAGACTGGCGGGTTACGTAAAAGAAGCAGTAATAAGACTCTATGGCAAGTTACAAAATATGTGCTAAGCCGCCGAAAGGGTGAAGGGCGGGTCAGTTATCGGTGCATCCAAGGACGGCCAGAATTTCACTAAGTGTTGGACAAACAAGTTTTCACAATCCGTAGCAATTTTTTCGGATCTACAGGCAATCTAGAAAGGGGAAAAATTATCAACCCTAACAGATAGTGGAAGAACAGATAAATCAGCAACTTGTTAATGCCGAAGCAGAATCGATCCATACAAGATGCAAAGGGGGAGCTAGCTACTGCCGCAATATTTTCTACCTTGATTCGGATTGAAGCATCACTTTTGGTACGAGGAACACGAAGAACAGGCAAAGAACTCCGGCGAGCTCGATGAACGGACTGGATCTAATGTGAATCCGTGGAAGGGAAAGGGCATTACCTGGACGTCTGATCGGAAAGCAGAGATGTGCCGCTGGGCTCTGATCCAGTCAGGTTGATGCAGCGGCCCGAGTCGAGGCTGTCGATGAGGAACGACGACGGCGGAGCTTCAGGCTGCTGCGGTGTACACTGTAGCTGGCGCGAGGAAGAAGGAGAAGGAGAGGTGATGGGGTAAGTGGAAAAGGAGAGACCCCCGCGCCCATTTATAAGGAGAAGGGACAGTGAAACGGCAAGCCCGAAGATCGAGGTGACGTAATTATCGTGACTGAGGAGGCGCCTCGATTTCCGGAATGCCGGGTTAAGGCGAAGATTCGCGGTGACGTCACACTGTTGAATATGGCGGGTTATGAAAGACCAGTCCAAGATTAACTTTCAGAAGAGTTAAAGAAGACTCGCCAACGGAAGGATTTAAATTGACATGAACATGTTCAAATCAATTTGGGGCCTAATGTTGGGGATATAACCCCACGGTGTGACCCGCCCTTAAGGGGCCGGGTCACAATGGTTGGCGACTCATGGCGCAAGAGCCCAAGCAAGCCCAGGAAGGCAAGACATGAAGACGACGGTTGACAGGCGGGCCCTTTGAAGGCCCAAGGCCTGGTGGCGACTCAAGGCCTGAGAGGGTGAGCTGCCATGTGAAGACTTACCTTGTAAGACTAGGAAAGTAGAACCAGGGTCGGTTACGTTGTGTAACCCGACCCGGACTCTTGTAAGCCCAGAGCCTCGACCTGTGTATATAAAGGTGAGCCCCTGCGGCGGGTTAGGGGGGGTGAAGAAAGATAGACAAGCCTTACGGCGAGAGAGATCAAGCAATTGAGAGTTAGGGCAAGCAAGCCGCCCCTTGTACTCGATATACCAGTTAATACAGCTTAAGCAGGACGTAGGCTTTCACCTCCACCGTGAGGGGCCGAACCTGGGTAAACCCGTGTCCCTTATCCCGCTTAACCCCTTTGAGTCCACTTCCATGGCGTTGACCCCGAACCTAAGCCTTCGGGCATCTGCCGTGACAAAACCACGACACCTTTCCTCCTGACATGATTAGACCAGTCAGGGTGCACCGCGTGCACTAGTTCACGTGGTGACCACGCGTCCGACGTGCGATATGCGCGCTCTGGCAAGTGGAGCCCTCGGTCTCGTCCGTTTCCTCGTGCCCTCAACATCTAGCCATGTCCAGCAGCTTCCCCGCGTCGTCTTCCTTCGCCCTGGAACCGTCTTCCCTTCTCTAGTCCTCTCATATGCGGTACGGCTACCGCGCCCGTGGCCTGCAGCCGCCGTCGCCGTCGTGACCAGTTGCCCGAGCCCTCCCGATCCTTCCTGACCTCGCCTGAGCCCTCTCCGCCCCTCCGTGACCCCTCTGGATGCCTCTCCCCTCCTCCAGGCTAGTTCTCGAAGCGCCAGCACGGCGGTGCACGCGTCACCGCGGCCGCGCTCGGCCACCGCGTCGCCGCGGCTATATAAGGCGTCCCGAGGTGCTTCGACCTCACCATCCTCTCCACCTCTCTCCTCTAGACCTCCCCGACCTCTTCACCCCTCGCCGGAGCCCCTTCTGCCCGCCCACTGCCGCCATGGCCGTCATCGGCCTATGCTCAAATTCGGGCAAGCCTGGGCCTCCTTTTCCCTCCTTGTCCTTCACAGAGAACTCCAGGACCAGACCGAGCTTCGGCGCGCTTCGCCAGCTCTTCCGATGGCCCGTAGCTGCAAGCCCATAAATGGCCGTTGCTGCCGTCTGCCGCGGCCGAAGCCTCGCCCGGCCCTGAGCTCCCCGGTGACCACCGAGTGCATGGACGGATGCGGCTCGGCGCCCTGAGCACACCGGTAGGTCGGGCTCCGAGAATGGTGGCCCACGCCACCGACCATCGCCGTCGGGATCCTTCCCTCCCCTCGGACGAGCGCAGGCTAGGGAGGAGGAAGATGGACCTGCCAGACGGGCCCCACCTCCCCTCGTGCCCCACCTGTAAGTGACTAGGGCGCCACATCAGCGTAAGTGGAAGCGTATTCCTCGGGAATACGTCTTCCACTAGCGAAAGCGCATTTTCTTTCTTCTTCTCCCCAAAGTACGTTTCTCTATTCTGAAAACGTATTCTCAGAAAAGCGCTTTTTGTTTTCAGCCGCCAGGGACCTGTTTGTAGAGTTATTTTTGCAGATTGGTCCCTGATTTTCGTCGAGTCATATCTTTTCACCCGTAACTCCAAATCAAGTGATTCCAAAGCCCACGTCTTCGTCTCGTCGAGCCCGTCATGTTGGTATCATTTTCGTGGTGTGTTAACACCGTGAAAATGAGAATTCTGCCCTTGTCCGTAAATAGTCCCCCTTTGAGAGAGAATTGTTTCCGGCAATCCTTCCGCGGCCTTTCCGCACTCCTTCCCGGTGGATCCCTCATCCTAGGCAAGCCAGAACACCCATTCCATGAAGTATTTCAATAGTGTTACATATTTAATTGAATGGCTTGCAATTACAAATGAATTGCTTTCATTTATTCGCTATATAATAATTCATAGTAATTAATTTAAATGCCTAGTGATTGCCATCTTAAGTATTGTGATAAACCACTATGTTTGCCAAGTGAACTTAGTGGGTTGATCTTGAGTCACCTGTCCGGGCTTATCCGTGCAACCACATTTGCCGGTATGGGACGGCCTTGACTTGGTCTGACTGCGTGATCTTTCACCGGTACCTCCAAAGAGGGAAGGTTATGCGCGCGCGCTACCTTGACCCGGTAGGCGGCGATAACCTTGTGAGCCCAGTTGTTGTTTGGTTATTGAGCTCAAGTCCCCGTTTGGGACCGATAGCCCCCGTTTGGGACTATTTAGTTTGGCCACGACGGTGGCAGGTTTCATGAGGACACAGGGGCCACCCAAGGCAGACCTCCGGGGGAGGATGAGTGCCGGTGGTACGATGAAAGAGTCACAGGTCAGGCAGGTTCTGTTGAAGCAACGCTGGTCCACCCGAGTGGGGATCACGAGGCCAGGTGCTTCATGGTGTGGGTAAAGTGCGCAACCTCTGCAGAGTGAAAAATCTATTCGAATAGCCGAGTCCACGGTATTGGACAGCCCGTCCAGACCTCAGTAGATGGTCAACTGTATCAATGTTAGTAATGATGGAAGAACTCTTCGTATGCTCGGAAGTACTCGATGGCTTATGAGTATTCCGAGGGTTGTGGGACAACCCGATTGAGAGTAAGTTAATGACCGGTGCAGTAAGTGAATTGCTTAAGTATTTAACATGTTGACTGCCATGCTATTGTTTGCTGCATTGTTTGGTTGTCTTGAGCTTGCGAGTACATTCAAAGTACTCACCTGGCGTATCATGCCAGTTTGCAGGTCATGCCATGATTGTTTGCTTGTCGTGGATGTCGAGTTTGCGAGCTAGGATGCGCGTTCCAGCCAGAGTCCCTACGGAGTGGAGTCCATCACCGCAGTTGTTGTTCCGCTGCCGAGAGTTATTTCATTTCCTCAGGTCTTTCCGCTGTTAGCATAGAGCTACTCTAGGCAGGCGTAGTCTCGTCGTGCCGATGTAATCCATGTACCCTGGTATCCTTTTCCATAGTAATAAAGAGCTGATTTGTTCTATGCCAACAGTGCCGTATTCCAGAAGACTTGTCTCTGGGCTGGAATACGGGGCGTTCCGGTTTCCTCTGAGCTGGGGTGCCACAAGCGTTGGTATCAGAGCAGGTCTGGCTGTAGGACTCCCTAGACCGCGCGAGCGTTAGTAACCGGTAGTATAGGATCCAGTTGGTTTGCTGCACTTGCTTGTTGCATTTGTTTGTGCATAGCATGCATATAGACTAGATATCTTATCACTAACACTGTATCTGTTGAGTGTAGGTGGCATCAGTTTTGATTCACCACCCGCGCTCTCCAGTTAGCATGCATGTTCCTTGGTGTGGTGTCATCTCCATTCCAGCGGAGTGATGCCAAGGTGCTTGTTGGTGTCGACCCCTTGTCGGATTGATGCACTGATACCACACCAATGTATTCTCTTCAGCCACCCCTATTGTTTCGGTGATAGACATGTTTCTATCCTGGATCTTGCCCATCCCTCTAGCCGCGTTGGCAACCCTTACTGATCTTGCTTACCAGAAAAGGGCAATGCCCGCAAGCCTTCTTTTTCATCGCCATTCCCTCCTGCCATCCATCCTCTGGATGAGTACGGTTTCCTTCCGTACGCTTGATGATGATGTGGTCATGACCCCCATGTTCCGACCCACGATCACCAAGTTCGTCCTCGCCACCGTGCTCGTTTAGATGGAATCGGTGTTAAGCCCTGTTTGGTGTAGCCTTGTTTACACCAACTCATTCCTCACATTGATTCACTTTCGTGCACACCGCCACAGCATGTTAGACCGTAGTACCGGAGTTCTAGCGAGATTTGTGTGCTTAAGTAGGAATGCATATTATTGCTGTGAATAGTTGTAGAATATATGATATTGCTTGTGTGTGATCTTGTTGCTTTGTGTGTTTTTATTTTAGTTGTTTCTTTTGCTTCTTTCTTTGGGCCCTTGGTGTTACCTTATTTCCCCTTATGGAAGTTGCTCACCGACACTGGAGTCAAAGAATCAGTGAAGAGACAGCCATTTGGAAGCTCAGCTCAACAAAATGGAATTGTCAGCAGACTGCATTACATTGGGAATATCGGGCCTGAATATAAATGGTGTTCTGGATTGATTGTTAGCATCAAGTATACATCAGTGCAACCTTCACAGCGGTAATCATTGAATCAGCAAGAAGGCAAACTGTGTGCCCAATCAACAGCACATTTTGAGTCAAAGGTACGATTCATATACGCGGTTGAGTCTGCCATGAGCACAATTCACACCCTGCTATGTCCTGGAATCAAGTCAGAATGTGCTATGAACTTAGTGTTCAGCAGCAAGGATAGCCGAATACCCTGTTGCATACAACAAGTAACCGACAGCAGGAACATTAAGGGATATATATATACACTGAGCCTGCATATGGCAAAAAGGAAAGCTTCAGATATAAGCAACCCAGTCTTTCTCCGCAATCTATCAGGAAAGCTTACGATGCAAGGTCCCTTTGTCTTCCCTGATACGGCACATGGATATCTTCCAGTGCAAGATACACAGGCTTCTTCCGTAAGCTACCGCAAAAGCTCCTGGCATATGATACCGAGTCTTCCCTGACAAGTCTTTAAGAGGGGAAGCTTCTGAGGTACGATACCCAGTCTTCTTTAGGAAGCCATTTTGACAAAAACTTCAAGTACGAGCAATTCAGTTTTCTTCAGCAAGATAATCTCGATGGCTTCCAGCACAAGCTATGCAATCTTTGTCAGCAAGGTATCACATCGACATCAGTACAAGCTATTCCACCGAAAGTTGGCAGCGTATGACCATGCATTTCAAGGACCAGATCCGCAACAATTGGTCAGAAGGCAAAAAGTCAGTCAGGACACAAGCCTGTTTCAGGAATCAGGCGCTCAGTCGCATATACTCAATAGATATGGTGGACATGCTGCCAAGGCCATATGAGTCAATCATACAATGATGCCAGCCCGGTGAGAATCCGACAATTGCTTGAGCTAGGTAAGAAGAAGAAGAACGCCAGTTATATACTTCAGTGAGATGACCAACAACCTATGGATAAGCTGTATGGGACACGGATGAACCATTGCCTGTCTTTCTGTGGTGACGGCACCACGCCTGTGTTCTGAGCTGTTTCCGGCCGTCCGGGGTGGATGCCGACTTTTATTTCTCTTGTCAGCAACTGGCCCGTGTTCTGAGCTGTTTTTCGGCCGTCTCGGGCAGCTGTTGAATTTCTTTCCGTAGCAGTGACCCTATGCTCTGAGCTGTTTCTCGTCCATCTTAGGGAACTGCTACTTTCTTCTTATCGACACCGTCTCATGCTCTGAGCTGCTTTTCAGCTGTCTTGAGTCGGGGTTGAGTTACTCCAGTAATGTCCCAGATCTGAGTTGTAAAGACCGTTCTGGTGGCTACTGGTTTATTTGCCGGTTTCATCCAAGGGTTCAGACGATGGTTACCCTACAGCTACAACTTGTTAAGTAATATGCCTGCCGGAATATTGTACCTGGCAGCACCCATGGTCATCCGAAGAATCAAGAACACATCAGGGCAAGCTCTTTCAGCTAAGGATCCAGGCACAGAGAACCATAATGAAGGAGCAAGATTGGCCATACAGGTAGGATAATGGTTGCAAGATCAACATGGTACAGATACCCAAAATAGTCTGGTTCGATACCAATCACCATGGGTACACACCCACGGGATCTATTCCATTTGCAAGGACCCCATATCGAGTCAACCCACTCAGCCAGCTATACATTCTCAGGATCGTCAGAAGGGGATACTCAAGCCTGTCAGATGGAACGATCAGAAGGATGATAACTGCCTCAAAGCATGTGTCCTCACCTAGGGGAATCAGCTAAAAGATAGCCTGTTGTGGACAAGATCTTCCTGTTAGGACCCCCATCAGTTAAGTCTGCAGATAATGCCATTATAAGGTCGTACCCTTTACGCTGGTCACGACAGGCTACAGCCAAGTCGTTGATACAGATATGATGCTAAGGGCAGTGAACCTAGCCAAGATGTTTCCGTAACCCTGCAAGGAGCCCGATTCCGCCAGGAGAATGGTATGAATCACAGCACCAGTTAAGTCTGAGGGGCACACATCCATTTAAAGCCACCCAATGCAAAGAGTAAAAGATTTCGTGTCCACCGAAAGAATATGTTCACAACTCAATGAACGGTCGTCCGTATTGAACCTCATCACAACCCGTCCATGAGAAATAACTCTCGGATTTGCGAAGGATAGGTATTTCAGAAAGGATAAGCCATCGCATCGACATAAGTCAGCAGACATAAAAGGATTAAAGTCAGAGTAATATATATGAGTTAAGATTTGCCCGAAAAAGGATCCAATAAAGCAAACCACACTGAAGCCAGGCAGTGTGTCAGATAAAATCCAGCGGGAGCATTATACAAAGGCAAAAAGGAAACCCGAGTTGGAAATGGTTTCCTCAAGTGGGGATATTTATATTTAACCCCTGAGCAACCAAATCTCGAGGACGAGATTTCTTTAAGGGGGGTAGGTTTGTAACACCCTGGATTTTGCCCATTTCTTTTTCTTTTGATTTTGGTCTGGTTTTGCTTTTCCGTGGTTTGGTAGTCTTGGAACCTGGAAGGATCACCCTTGATTTCTCTTCCCTAGTAGCTTGCCAACCTCTAAACCATCCCAAGACTATGCCATTTCCATCTTGAGCCGATCCCAATATTCTTTTCTTGGGAATATTCCTTTTCTATTAAAGGAATAACCCTGATTGCTCTGGGTTGTGAAGCAACCCACATTTCTGTCATTCCAAAAATTCCCAAATAATTCTCATAAATTGTTTGGGTCATATATTCCTCAAATATGTCAAAACCTATCCTAGCCATGTTCAAAAATATTTCACCAATATTCCTTTTCTTATTCTGCTCAAGTCCCCGTTTGGGACAGACAGCCCCCGTTTGGGACTATTTAGTTTGGCCACGACGGTGGCAGGTGTCATGAGGACACAGGGGCCACCCAAGGCAGACCTCCGGGGGAGGATGAATGCCGGTGGTACGATGAAAGAGTCACGGGTCAGGCAGGTTCTGTTGAAGCAACGCTGGTCCACCCTAGTGGGGATCACGAGGCCAGGTGCTTCATGGTGTGGGTAAAGTGCGCAACCTCTGCAGAGTGAAAAATCTATTCGAATAGCCGAGTCCACGGTATTGGACAGCCCGTCCAGACCTCAGTAGATGGTCAACTGTATCAATGTTAGTAATGATGGAAGAACTCTTCGTATGCTCGGAAGTACTCGATGGCTTATGAGTATTCCGAGGGTTGTGGGACAACCCGATTGAGAGTAAGTTGATGACCGGTGCAGTAAGTGAATTGCTTAAGTATTTAACATGTTGACTGCCATGCTATTGTTTGCTGCATTGTTTGGTTGTCTTGAGCTTGCGAGTACATTCAAAGTACTCACCTGGCGTATCATGCCAGTTTGCAGGTCATGCCATGATTGTTTGCTTGTCGTGGATGTCGAGTTTGCGAGCTAGGATGCGCGTTCCAGCCAGAGTCCCTACGGAGTGGAGTCCATCACCGCAGTTGTTGTTCCGCTGCCGAGAGTTATTTCATTTCCTCAGGTCTTTCCGCTGTTAGCATAGAGCTACTCTAGGCAGGCGTAGTCTCGTCGTGCCGATGTAATCCATGTACCCTGGTATCCTTTTCCATAGTAATAAAGAGCTGATTTGTTCTATGCCAACAGTGTCGTATTCCAGAAGACTTTTCTCTGGGCTAGAATACGGGGTGTTCCGGTTTCCTCTAAGCCGGGGTGCCACAGTATCCCTCCTTTGTCGACCGCCGAATAAAATCTTCTTGCTCCCCTTTGTATAGGTCGGCAAGTGCGGCGGCCAATGCTGCTTGATCGGCAGGACCCAGTCTTCGGGAGCGAGTAGTGTCGCTTGTCCCGTTGTAACACCACAAAGGGTGTATCCTCTGTTGTAGGGGTTGGACGCACCGGGTGATGGCAGCGGCCATGACGTCTATCATGGTCAGCTTATGATGGGCTAGTATCCTCACACGGGCTGCTAGGCGCTGCACCTCAGCGCTGTCCTCTTGGGACAGGCTCATCGGGCGCCAGTTGTAACTTTTCTTCAAAGGGGCATCGGAGTATTCGGGCAGACCCCTCTGAGCTGGATCGAATAAAGGGACATCCTCAATATAAAACCATTCCGAAGTCCATAGTTCGGATTCCTTCGGTGTCCCGACGGGGTATCCTGTCCCCGCTATGCGGCATACTTCGGCTCCATCGACCTAAAAAATTGTCTTGTCTCGAGTGCGAGGGACGAGGCAAAAATATTTCCTCCACAACTCGAAGTGTGCCTCGCAGCCCAGGAACATCTCGCAAAGGGCGACGAAGCCCGAGATATGCAGAATAGACCCTGGGGTGAGGTGGGGGAGCTGGATCCCATAAAACACCAGTAACCCTCTCAGGAACGGATGAATGGGAAACCCGAGACCTCGCAGGAGGAATGGCACAAAGCATACATGCTCCCCCTTTTGTGGATGGGGGAAATTCTCCGCGAGGGCCTCTCCATTGAATGAAGACAAACCGGCACGGACGGCTGTCAGATCCGAGGAATGAAGGTACCCTTGGGTCTCGAGGTCGCGAAGTCAAAGGAGCGACACGGAGCAGCTAGTCCAGTCCCCGGGACGGGATCCGTAAGGATTGGAGGAAGAACTGGGGGCGCTTACCATTTTTGGTGGAAACCTGTCGCTGGAGGCTTTTTCCGATGGGGAAGGAGAAGGTGTGGTTTGGTCTGCGATTCAGTTTGTTTAAATGGGTGGTGCCTCCCTTGTGGAGGGGTAGTTTTGTCAAAAGCTGCTGAGCCGCTCGTCTCCCCACAATGCGCGAAGATCGAGAAACGCTATTACTGTGGACCCGGCAATCCCGTGACGTTTGGGATTTCACCGATGACACGCTGGTTGCCGAACAAGAAGGGATGGAGGGACTCGCCTCGCAAGCCAAAGACTTCGACGTACAAGATTATCCGGATATACCTCGGCGTTGGAGGCTAGTCCGGGGGCTATGGAGGGAGTCCTGGATTAAGGGGCCCTCGGGAGGCCGACCTATTTCTCATGGGCCGGACTGTATGGGCCGTTCGCCGGACAATGGATGGATCGAGGATCTTGTCTCCAGGATGGAAGCTTCAAGGATCATGGCGTGTCCTCCAAGTTTAAAGTAGTGAATAGGCATGTTTATCCCTTCGACGTGTAACCGACTATGTGTAAACCCTAGGTACCCTCGGCGTCTATATAAGCCGGAGGGTTTTAGGTTGTAGGCCGACAGAACTCATCTAGGGTTTAGTTATTTGATCTCGAGGTAGATCAACACTGTAATCCTCATACTATCAATATAATCAAGCAGGACGTAGGGTATTACCTCCATAGGAGGGCCCGAACCTGGGTAAAACCTTGTCCCCTTTGTCTCCTGTTACCCTCGATTCTAGTCTCACGGCCGGTTTTGACACCGACACCTTGGCACCGTCCTGGTGATCCGGACAGCCCAACGTCGGCTGAGGTATGCGCGGGGCTGGGCCCTGTCGACGCAGAGCGCAAGGTGTTCGAAATTTCCAAGTTAACCCAATCTTCACCATGTTCCCTTCATGAGGGCTGCTAGTACGTCAAGGGGGACTCCTGAGCATCGCGACCCATGAGCCTCACTGGTCCTGTAGCCCCTCACCCCTTGTCACCGTCCTGGTGATCCGGACGGCCCAACAGCGGCTGAGGTATGTGTAGGACCGAAATTATGTCTAGAGGGGGCGTGATTAGACTACTTGACCAAATAAAAATCTAGCCTTTTCCCAATTTTTAGTGTTGGCAGATTTTACCATTCATAGCAAGTCAAGTACACCCTACACATGCATGTCTAAGAGTATAGCAGCGGAAAGTAACAACAAGCATGAGTAGTAAAGGAAGGGTTGGAAGATCAAACACAATTTGTAGACACGATGATTTTTTCCGTGGTTCCGATAGGTGGTGCTATCGTACGTCCACGTTTATGGAGTCTTCAACCCACGGAGGGTAACGGTCGCGAGAGTCCACGGAGGGCTCCACCCACGAAGGGTCCACGAAGTAGCAACCTTGAGTATTCCATAACGGCTTCCGTCCACGAAGGACTAGCCTCACTATGGGTAGATCTTCACGAAGTAGGCGATCTCCTTGCCCTTACAAACTTCTTGGTTCAACTCCACAACATGAAGTAGGAGGCTCCCAAGCGACACCTAACCAATCTAGGAGGCACCACCCTCCAAAAGGTAATAGGCTCGGTAATGACGATGAACTCCTTCCTCTTGTGCTTCAAGATGATAGACTCCTCAACACACAATCACTCTCTCACAGATTTGGCTTGGTGGAATAGATGAGATTGGTGGAAAGCAACTTGGGGAGGCTAGAGATCAAGATTCATATGGTTGGAATGGAATGGCATGATCTCAACACATGAGTAGGTGGCTCTCTCTCAGAAAACTGGATGGGGCAAGTATGGAATAGTTCTGAGGGCTTCTCTTTCGAGTAGGTGGTGGTGAAGGGGTATATATAGGCATCTCCAAAAATCCAACCGTTACACCTTAAGTGACCAACTCGGTGACACCGATGTGTGAATCTCGGTGGTACCGAGTTGCTCCAAAGGTAGCAACTTTTGAATCTCGGTGAGACCGATATATAAAACTCGGTTGCACCGATAAGGTGAACAATGGTCAGATTGCCAAACTCGGTGACGCCGATTCAACAAACTCGGTCGGACCAATTTTGTGAAATTGGGTAACAGAAAGTTGGCAAGCTGAACTCGGTGGCACCGAAGCAGAATCGGTTGCACCGAAAGGCTAGGGTTTGGCTTAGGTCTGTCTGAGTATGGGAATAGGTGGCACCGAGTGGAAAGTGTTGGTTGCACCGATTTTGGATATTTGACTTTGGACAGACTTTTGTGGAAGAGCTTGTGGGTGTTTTTGGTGACTATCACTTGTGCACATATGAGCATTTTGTTCACCAACAATACCTTACCCCCTTTTAATAGTATTGGCTTTCCTATGGACTCAAAGTGATTTCTCACAAAGTAAAATGTAGAGTCCTCTTGCTTGAAGCTTTGCCAATCCATTTCCTTGCATCTTGGGGTATCTCCACAATCTCCACAATCCTTTTGCCAATCCTATCATTGAACTTTTCCTGAAATATGCTTAGTGGAAACATTAGTTCAATGACATATATGTTGTTATTAATTACCAAAACCACCAAGGGAGCAAATGTGCTTTCAGTATGCGCGGGCCCGGGCCCTGCCAACGCAGAGCATCACAGCAAGCAAGAAGGAAACAAGGCGAAGAAAGCAATCACACAGTTCAACAGTTATTACAAGCAATAAAAGTTTTCGCAAATACAAACAAGTTTAATGCCTCCGCGAGGCACGATGAACGTTGCAGGAAAGGAACAAGGAAGAGGAATTAGGAGGAGCTGCCGCCACCACTCGTCCCGGCCACGGGGAACTCATCGTAGACATCACTGGCATCATCTTCTTTGCCACTAACCCTTGCAGCTTCAGGAGGCGGAGGAACGGTGACGCAGGTGAACTTCTTCACCAGCGCCCCCACGGCGCCCTTCACTGCCGCCGCAACGCTGGCGCGGACCTCGGGGGTGAATGGGCGGATCACGGAGTCGAAGTCAAACCCCAGCTCATGAAGGTGAAGATGGTTGAAGACGCGCGTCGCGGCCTCAGAAAAGAGGTCGCGGCACTCGCTATCCAAGACCCCCTCCACCTTGGCGACGGCGCCCTCCAGCGCGTCGACGAGCTTCGAAGCGAGCTTCGTGAAGCCACTCTCTGGAGCCACCAGGGGCTCCGCAAACCTATCCCGGCAGAGGGAGTGGAGCGCTTGGCGAAGCCTGAGGTCGACGGAGGGAAAGGCGCTGAGCTCCGCGGCCTTTTTCTCCTCAGCCGCGGCAAGAGCCTTCTCCCTGGTGTCGAGCTGGGCCTTCTCCGAAGCGACTTCCCTCTCCCGCGCGTCCAGGCGCTCTCGCTCCGCGGCTCGGTTGGCCGCCGCCTGGGATGGCTCGGAGTCCCGATCGGCAAGTTGGGCCTCGCAGGTCTTGAGGGCTTCCCCTTGCTGACGCAGCCATTCCGCAAGCGCGGACTTCTCTTCCTGAAGAACCTTCAAGCGGGCCTCCGCTTTGTCGCAACGCCTTGCAGCAGACGCCGCGTCGGTCAGTGCCGCCTCGCGGGCTGCCTTGGCTGACGCGGCCTCCTTCTCGCTCTCCGCCGTGGTGGCCTTGGCATGGCCCCAAACCGCCACGATAGAGGCGTCGGCCTGGAGCCACCCGGAGAGGAGCCCCAGGCGCCCACTCGCTAGGCGATCGTCAGCGCCCCCGATGGCGTCCCGAACCTGACCCAGAGCGGTGTAGGCCCCGTCCAGGATGTCGGGGCCGCGCAATGAGGACACCGAGGCCTCGTCAGGAGGAGTCGCCTGTGCCATCACAGGAGACACCCCGCGGCGGTAGAAGCACGAGGAGCAGGGAGCACCGGAGGCTGCGCCACAACCACAGGTAAGGTGGATGCAGACGAGTCCGCGGCCAGCTGGCCCTCGAGGGCTGGCTCTCGGGGCAGCGGCGCCGACGCGCCCCCGAGGGCGGGAGTGCCCATGCCAACATACATTGGGGGCTCAGGGGGCTCCGCGGAGGTGGCCAGGAGGGTTGCCTCGTGAGCCCCCACGCCCGCAGCGTCGGGCGCCTCGTCAGGCGATGGCAGGACGACAAGAGCGGGCGGTGCATCGGAAGGCACCCTCGGCTTGACGCCCGCCTTCTTTTTCCTCATCTTCAGCGCGGCGGCATTCCTGGTTACCAAGCAAAGGAAAAAATCGTCAGCACATGAGCTACAGGCAGGCGACCAAGGTCGAGCCGGATTACTCACTCTTCAACGTCGACCCACTTCCTCTTCCTCTCCGCTTCGACGTCGACGGGGGCGCCCTCGCCTTTCTCCGGGAGGGCACCACCACACGGGGGAGCGGAGGCTGAGCTCTGGGCCTCTGGCTTCGACTTGCCGATGGGAGCCATCGGGGAGTTCGCGGGGCCGACGCGGCAAGGAGGAGGATGGAGCGGTGCCGGGATCTGGAGAGGTCTCTGCTAAGGCCGGGGATCTGGGAGTAAGAGCAGGTGCACAGAAGAGGAAAGCAGTAATGGCTCGGCACTGGAAGTCAGGCTTTTGTCAATTCGAGCGGTGGTCGAAGGGGCGTTGGATGCCTGACATCAACCGCACGACGCGCGCCAGTCCTGGCCCGCAGGCGTTTGGGGGCCCGCGGCGCTTCGGGCCGTCTTCAGCGGCTTCACCCAGAAGCCAGCTCGAGCGCGCCTTGGGCCCGGGGGCTACTGTCAGCGTTCTGGGAACGGGGGTACCCAGACCTACCTGCCTGCGGCCTAGGGCATGGTCCACCTCGTCAGCCAAGCACGGCCTGGCGCGACTTCATTCAAGACAAGGCCCTCGTGAGGTCCCTAAGCTTGCGAGGAAGAACATCACCAGGACCAGTGAAGGATGGGCCTCCTCAGGCCCCCTCCGGAGTGGCGGAGATCTCTATGCAGAACCCGGCCTCAGGAGTCAAGGATGACGCAAGGAAGGACAGGCGGGCGTCAGCGCGCCAGGCGGTGCAGTTTCCCCTTTGGTGCAAAGGGAGCAAGGATGTACGCGGGTTCCCAAAGCGCCCCCAAAGGTTTCCATTACGGCGCAACAAGCCAACGACCACGAGCCCAGCAGGACAGATGTCATCGCCGAGCCCACCTCTGCATCATCGACATCCACTTTGCAGGAGAAGACCACCTTTGGGCAGGGCGAGGATGTACTCCTATCCCCTTTCGAATTTGGCCGTTGTGGGATCCCTTCCCGCCATTGCGATAAGGGAGGAGGATCCAGGCCGCTGCTATATATAGAGGCTAGGTTGCATCGTAGAATGGGGGACACAATGGAGACGAGAGACGAGAACTTAACAGACACCCAATAGGGCAGAGAGCCAAGAACACCACTCGAGTGCCCTCGCGAGCCTTCTCACCTCTGTACTAGTTCATCCACCACACCTCCTCGAGAGGCAATCCACCAAAGCAGGAGTAGGGTATTATGCTTCGCAGCGGCCCGAACCTGGGTAAATCATCGTGTGCATTTGCTTACTCGTCATCGTGCGAGTTCATCGTTCTAACCATCGAGTAGCGAGCTAGGTATGGCGAGGCTGCGGGGGATCTTCGCACACGCCCCTGTGTTCGAACTTCTTAGGGTTTTGCGGAGCCCGAAATCTGACAACCAAAGGTTGTTCGGAGTCCCGGATGAGATCCCGGAGGTCACGAGGAGCTCCGGAATGATCCGGAGGTAAAGATTGATATATAGGAAGTCCCATTTTCGTCACCGGAAAAGTTTCGGGTATTTCCGGTAGTGTACCGGGGGTGCCGGGAGGGTTCCAGGGGTCCACCGGGTGGGGCCCACCCACCCCAGGGGCCACATGGGCCTAGGAGGTGGCGCACCAGCCCCTGGTGGGCTGGGCAACCAGCCCCTAAGGGCCCATACGCAGGAGGTGGAGGAGGCCAAGTGGGGAAAGAATCCTCCCAAGACTCCACCTTCCTTGTAGGAGGAGGAGTCCTTGTGGGGGGAGGACTCTCCCCCCTTGGTTCGGCCGAACCCCTCCTTGGAGGAGGGGCTAGGGCTGCCTCCCCCTCCCCTTCCTCCTATATATAGTGGGGGTTTTGAGGGCAGCCACCACCTGAAAAGCCATGTGCTGCCCTCTCCCCTCTAGATTGTCTTCCTCCTCTAGATTAGTTCGGTACAGCTCGGCGAATGATACGTCTCCAACGTATCTATAATTTTTGCTTGTTCCATGCTGTTATATTATCATTCTTGGATGTTTTACAATCATTTTATAACAACTTTATATCATTTTTTGGGACTAACCTATTGACATAGTGCCAAAGTGCCAGTTGTTGTTTTTGCTTGTTTTTTTACTTCGCAGAAAATCAATACCAAACGGAGTCCAATCGCGATGAAACTTTTTGGAGATTTTTTCTGGACCAGAGGACACCCTGTGGGCCAAATAAGTACCGGAGAGTGGGCCGAGGAGACCACAACCCACCAGGGCATGCCAGGGGGGGCCCGGCGCGCCCTGATGGTTGTGCCCTCCTCGGGGCCCCTCTCCACCGCCTCTGATGCCTATAAATTCCCAAATATTCCAAAAACCCTAAGGGGAGTCGACGAAACACAATTCCAACCGCCGCAAGTTCCAGAACCTCGAGATCCAATCTAAACACCATCACGGAGGGGTTCATCTTCTTCATAGGTGCCTCTCCGATGATGCGTGAGTAGTCCACCATAGACCTACGGGTCCGTAGGCAGTATCTAGATGGCTTCCTCTCTCTCTCTCTCTCTTATGATTCGCAATACAATGGTCTCTTGGAGATATATTTGATGTAAACTTTTGCGGTGTGTTTGTTGGGATCCGATGAATTTTGAGTTCATGGTCTGTTTCTATCCATGAATATTATTTGAGTCTTCTTTGATCTCTTATATGCATGATTACTTATAGCCTTGTATTTCTTCTTCGAATCTTTGGTTTACTTAGGCCGACTAGATCGATTTTTCTTGCCATGGGAAGAGGTGCTTTGTGATGGGTTCGATCTTGCGGTGTTCTTTCCGAGTGACAGAAGGGGCAGCAAAACATGCATGTATCGTTGCTATAAGGATAACAAGATGGGGTCTATTCCTACATGAATAGATCTTGTCTACATCATGTCATCGTTCTTGCATTACTTCGTTTTTCCATGAACTTAATACACTAGATGCATGCTGGATAGTGGTCGATGTGTGGAGTTATAGTGGTAGATGCAGGCAGGAGTCGGTCTACCTATCATGGACGTGATGCCTATATAATGATCATCGCCTTGGATATCGTCATGACTATTCGATTTTCTGTCAATTGCCCAACAGTAATTTGTTCACCCACCGTGCGCTATACTCATGAGAGAAGCCACTAGTGAAACCTACAGCCCCCGGGTCTACTTTTCCAACATATTGCTTTCCGGTCTAACTTTTTGCAATCTTTGTTTTCAGATCTACAAAACCAAAAACCCAAAAATATATTGCTGCATATTTTCTTTGCCCTTTTTATTTTGTGCTCTTGAGAGATCTATCTCTCCTATCTATCATTACCTAATCTATCTTTTTACCGTAGAGAGATTGACAACCTCCCTTTCACATTGGGTTGCAAGTATTTGTTGTTTGTGTGCAGGTGCTGCTTATTGGGTGGTGGTGATCCTCCTACTGGTTCGATGACCTTGGTTTCATAACTGAGGGAAATACTTACCATCGCTGTGCTGCATCATCCCTTCCTCTTTGGGGAAATACCGACGCAGTCTCAAGCCACGTCAAAGGAATTGCTGGCACCGTTGCTGTGGAGGAAGCAGTCTCTTCTACGTGCCTATCGTAGGCGGCGAGGGGACTCCATCATCATCTACCATGTTCCTAATCACAAATCTCATCTCCTTGCAATTACATTATTTGCCATTTGCCTCTCGTTTTCCTCTCCCCCACTTCACCAATTTGCCGTTTTATTCGCCCTCTTTTTCGTTTGCCCTTTTCTCATCAGATCTCTTACCTTGCCATTATGGCTAGTTCTTCCTTTATTGCGTGTACTCCCGATAATGAGGTTCTTACTTTTAAGGAAAGGGGAGGGGAGAACCTAAAAGATGCTTTGTATAGGATTTGCAATACTCATAATAGATCTATCCATAAGCAATCTACCATTGTTCTTCTTCGCAGTTTTTATGTGGGCATCACCACTTGTTATAGATTTATCCTTGATATGATTACCGGTGGGAATTTCTTGATGTGTCCATCTTTGGATGCTTTTAATGTTATGGGAAGTTTGGTGGGATCACCACCTCTTATCGTCAATGAAACAACTTTAACTCTTGAACATGTTATGGAGAGATTAGATGCTATTGAAAAAAAGATGATTACCAAGGAACATCTTGAAAATTTGGATAAGAGAATGCATGATCTTGCTAATAAAATTGGGGCTAAGGCGGGAGATGCTTTTAAATTGTTAAAGGAAAAGAAACCCGTAGTTAATGAAAGGGTAGAAGAGAGCCCGTACCGGATTGATAAGTTGGAAGAAATTTTTAGTAACTTGGGTTCGGCTTTTTCTTCTATCAAAACTATTGAAAAAACTCCCGTAAAAATTAGCAATACCACACAAGTCATAAAGAACAAAGTTGCTACATCTAGTAGTCACAAGGGGGATCTTAAAATGATTAGTATTCATCCCGACTTTGTTGAAATCATAAGGGACCCTATTTACAAGAATGAAATTTTTGGGTTTCTTCCTAGGAGTGTTGTCATAAAAAATAGCATGCTAAATTGTTGAAGAAATCTAGTTGTGTGATTGAAGAGTTGAAAACCAAAGATGACAATACTTGAATCTATGCGTTATGCCTAGCTAGGGCATAAAACAATAGCGCTTGTTGGGAGGCAACCCAATGAATAAATAAATTTTTTATTTTTCCTTTCTGTTTTTGAGTGTTGACACAATTATGCCTCTGTTATGATTGTGTTTTTATGGTTTATTTAGTGTTTGTGCCAAGTAAAGCCTTTAGGATGATTCATAGGATGTGTAGAAGTGATGCTGAATCTGAAACAGAAACTTTGCGTCCAGTATATGAATTTTTATTTTTTCCTGGAACGTGATCTTGAGCTTAAATTTTAACACAGTGTTGCTACACAAATTCCTTACGTTTTCCTAATTTTTCAGAATTTTTAATGTTACATAAGTATGGTTAGAGAACATATTACTACAGACTGTTCTGTTTAAGACAGATTCTGTTTTCGTTGCATTGTGTGCTTGTTTTGATGAATCTATGGGTTATATTGAAGGGTATGATCCATGGTAAAGTTAAAATACAGTAGGTATAATGCAATAATAAAATATGAATGGGTTTGCAACAGCACCTAAAGTAGTGATTTGCTTTATTATACTAACGGATCTCACGAAGATTTTGTTGATTTTTGTGTGATTGAAGTTTTCAAGTTTTGGGTGAGATCACGATGGATGAAGGAATAAGGAGTGATAAAAAGCCTAAGCTTGGGGATGCTACCACACCCCCAAGATATATCCAAAGAGTAACAAGCAACTAAGCTTGGGGATGCCCCCGAGTGGCATCCCCTCTTTCTTCTAACGACCATCGGTATTTTACTTGGAGCTATATTTTTATTCGTCACATATCATGAGTTTTGCTTGGAGCGTCTTGTATCTTTGCTTGCTTTGCTTTTTTGTTTTTCCTTTGTATCCTTGCTGGGCACACCTATTTGAGAAAGCCAAAATCATGCTATGATTTGTTAGAATTGCTCTATGTGCTTCACTTAAACTTTTTGAGCTATAGAATTGCTCTAGTGCTTCACTTATATCTTTTTGAGCACGGTGTGCTTGGAAATTTTTGTAGAAATACTCTCATGCTTCACTTAGATTAGTTTTGAGAGTTAGTAAATTTTGTAGAAACCCCCTCATGCTTCACTTATTTCTTTTTGAGAGATGAAATCTTTATGCTCACGTGCTTCACTTAAATTTGTTTGAGCTTGCCAAAAAGCAATGGCAATATATGAAACTAGTCCCAAAGTGATAGATATCCAAGGAGGATATAATAAAAAAATTCATGAAGATCATTGGGAAAATTAAACTTGATTCTTTGTAATAGTTTTGAAACATGATGATAGTAATATGTGAGTCATGCTAGTGAGTAATTATGCTTAGTAGGAATATTGGTGTTAAGGTTTGTGATTCCCTTTGCATGCACGAAAGTCAATAGTTATGCAATGAAGTTACATCCTACTTATGGTGCATTATTCGGTGTTAGTTATGCACAATGCTCACTTATGTGAATTTTCGTTTCTTGGTTTGGTTGCTTCCCAATCTATTTGCTAGCCTCTATTTGTCCTAAGTAGAAATACTACTTGTGCATCCAAAATCCTTAAACCAAGTTTTGCCTTATGAGTTGACCATACCTACCTATATGCGGTATTTCCATGCCGTTCCAAGCAAATTTGTATGTGCCATCTCTAAATTTTCAAAATAAATTTTCTCTTTTGTGTGCCCGTACCGCTCATGAAACGGTGGGCAGTGTCCAATATTTTTCCATGCTGGATGTGTTATTCTCAAGATGAGTGTTTATTCACTTGTCATTGCACGAGAGTGCGGCGGTAATAGGGATGCCCATTCCCAAAATGAAAAAGAAATAAAATATATTTACTTTATGTTGTCAAATAATAAATTCCTTGGAAAGTGTTGGTATGGAAGGCAACCGTCACTACAGGAATCAGGGAATTTGTCATCCGCCATGGCAGACGGCAAAGGAGCAACTACGGACGGCAAAGAACTTTGCTGTCTGCCAGCGGACGGCAAAATTTTGGGACGAATAAAGCCCGGCAAAGAGGTGCTTTGCCGTCTGCCATCACACAGCGGACGGCAAATATTTGTTGCCGTCGGTCTGCAGACGGCAAAGAGCCCGGACGGCGAAGTTTGACGTTAGCACCGTTAGGTGGCTAACGGGACCTCACCAGAGTCTTTGTCGTCAGCCCCCGGACGGCAAACACACAAAACCTTTGTCGTCTGCCGTGGATGGCCCCACACAAGCGCTTTGCCGTCTGCTGTGCCAGGCCCCACACAAACACTTTGCCGTCTGCCGTGGACGGCCCCACACAAGCGCTTTTCCGTCGGCCCCCGATATGTCGACGGCCATCGTCGGCAGAGAATCGACCCTTTGCCGTCCGCCCCACTATGCCGACGGTGGCCGTCGGCTAAGAAGCCAATTGGCCCGCGGCCTGCCGCTCCCAGGGTTAACAGGTACCTGCCACATGTCATCTATGCCGATGGCGGCCGTCGGCAAAGCAGTCTTTGCCGTCCGGGGCAGACGGCAAAGAGGCTGTATTGCCTCTTTTTTGCTTGTTTTTGTTATATTCAACAATTGTACAACAACAATATATATATATATTTCACAGCAACAATATCCCTGTCATATGGATATGATCAACCAACAATTATACCAAATTAAAAGTATCAAATGTCACATTGTTCACCATATTACATTAGTTTCATCCATACATACATAGTCTCATACATAGGAAGAAAGTTTCATGTAAGTTCATCGATAAAAAATGAAAACAGAAAGTAAACACTAGCACTACATCAAAGCAAGCTGCCGTGAACTCAATCAAATCTGCAAAATTGGAAATAAGAAAGTTAGAATAAGAATACTAGAAGAAGTAGAAGATCTAGAAGAAGAAGATGATGAAGAAGCATTTTTCTTCTCTCTCTTTCTCCTCTTGTTTTTCTTCTTCTTATTGCTTATTTGTGTCATTTTAGAGCTAACCTAGGTAATTATCACATTTTTGACCTAACTAAGCTTATTGTGTCATTTTGCAAGAAAATAAGCTAAGTCTATGGCTTCTATGAGGTTACCAAGTCTATTATGCCATTTTTGAGTTACCTAAGCTTATTATGTCATTGTGGAGGAAACAATGCTAAGTATAGGTCATTTTAGAGCTAACTTAGGTACAATATGTCATTTTGGAGGTAAGTAAGCTTACTATGTCTTTTTATAGGAAACAAAGCTAACTTAGGTAAAATATGACATTTGTCTAAGTGCTAAGTTTGTCTTTGTGCTAAGTTTGTCTAAGTGCTAAGTTTGTCTTTGTTTGAGAAAATGAGCCAAGTAAGTGGCATATTACGGATTACCATCCTCGTCATCACGGAGGTGAAGCATCGGGGTTCCTCGGGCCGGTTTCACCTGGAGCACTACTTGGCCCTAGAGAAGGATCGTGCGATGCGGCTCGGGCGTTATGCTGCCCCAAAGATCATTTGCGTTAGAATGATGACGCTGAAAAGTTAAAACTAGTAACTAATGAACATTGAAATGAAACTCATCGTTCCAGCCGTGGTAATGACTGGCATCGGCGGAGGGGTCTGGCCGGTCTTCTCGCACAAAGTCTGCACATTTGGTTTTGACAAGTGTATCATATTGGTTATTAATGCAAAGAACATGTAGTGCATTATTTGGCTAATATGAAGAAGAAACTTACCACGATGAGCTCGTACATGGCCCGGTTAGACGCGTCATTCCGTGCCCTCTCCTCCTCGAACAACCTAGCTGTCCTCTCCTCCAAATCCCTCTTCTCCTCCGCCGCCTGCCGGGCCTGTTCTGCCAGAAGCGCCTGGGTTGTCTCTCTCTCTTTCTGCAGAGCAGCCTACAACACAACTCCTCGTTAGCATTGTAATCATCTTTGTTCGCACACACAATGTAATGGAGGAAAGCTATCTCAGTCCGTATGACTAACCTCGATGGCGAGCTGGACTGGCCGTGGACGAGGCGTCATCTCAGGGCAGGAGCTCGTTTGGCGCGCCTTGATCTGCCGGAGAGTGCGCGAAGACCGTATAAGTCCATCTCCAATGGCTATATGGCCATGGGGCCTCCCGTCGCTAGCTATCATCACCAGGTCTGGATCAATAGGATGCTGGCTCGGGTTGAAGTCCTCCCCATTCACCGCCTTCCCCACATCTCTGTACCTCACGAGCTTGTTGTGGGAGGAGATGTTGGTGAAGTTCTGGGGATTATCGAGGTCAGACTCAGAGAATGCCTTGGCCTTCTTGTACGAGGCAGTATGGGCCATGGCATAGAGGTCGTACACGTGTGGCACCTCCATTTTATTGTATTGCGCCTACAAGAGAGGAACAAACTATTAATAAAGGGGTCAAGCTAGCATCAAAAAATGAATTGCAGGAATCATGAAGCAAACCACGTACCCAGTTCCGCCCGAACTGAAATAAGTTGGTACTGCCGTGATGGTGTGGCACACCTTCCATTTGGGCACGCCGTTCCTTGGCATCATCGTGGACGGCTCGCCATTCGTCAGAGCACCACTGATTCACCAACGCCTCCCAACAATCCATCTTATCCGCACACCATCTCGGGGGCACCTAAGTTAGTAAACAGAAATTTGAGAGCTACGCCTACGAATCAAAGCAAGGAAACTAAGTACAAGGCCTTAAGAATAGATAATTACCTTCATGTACTGCTCCTTGTCCAGAAACTTTCGGCGGGACGACGACTTGTCCTTCTTAATACGCCGCGAGGCGTAGTAGTCTCGAACAGCCTATACCCGAGCCTCGTGCCGTAAGTTCTGTAGTAGGCGCCTGCACTCGTAATCGATAAGCTTTGCCGCGGCCTCCTCGTATCCCTCCTCACACCTGTAGAAGGTCTGCAATCAAATGAGACAACACTGATTAGTACAATAAATAGATATTATTGATTTTTAATTGTGTAAAGGAGAAATTACCCAGAACTTTCTGATCACCATGTCGGCCCTCGTGTGGCACAACACATCGTCGATCATCTCCTCCAGCGGGGCCGGGGCAGCCAAGTAGTGCTCCCATTTCAATCCTAACTCTGGAAGCTGACCCTCGCCGGGCAACGTGACAAATCCCAGGAAGTTATGCCGTAAAAGCACACCATGGATGGAGTTGGGCCTGCGGACATCCTTGGCGTGAATCCAACCCCTGCAGTATGACAACGCATTAGATATGTGAAGAAACATGAAGGCAAAAGGTTTAAAAAGAGTAAATGCACTTACTTCAGCGACTCAGGCCTAATCGGCCACCTCTGCTCGCGGGTCGCCGGCACTGGCAGGAGCCGTGTACACCCACGCTGGTAGACGGTGGCCCCCTCAGCCACCTCGTCCCCACTATCAGGAAGCTGATCCCTGCCACCATCAGCATAGCCACTCAGCTCCGGCTGATGCAGATCCGGCCAGGTATCCCATTCGGTCGAAGCGTGTGGAGTCTCGTAGGACGAAGCGTCTGGCACAGGAGTCTCGCGGGTGGCCGCGTCTGAGACAGAAGGATCGTCGACCCGAGGCTCGTGGACAGGAGTCCTTGTAGCCTCCACCTCAGACGGGTCCACCGTAGCAGTCCTGTGCTCAGGTGAATCAGCTGGGGGTGGCGGCGAGGAAGGCGTAGAAGCCTTCCTACCTCTCCCGCGGCCACGTGTAACTTTAGGAGCCTTCCTACCTGTCCCCCGATCTCCTCTCCCGGTCGCCATCATTGTACCGAGGCTTCGGATTATGCAAATGACGATTCTTAGCTTCGTAGTGTGCTGTCACGAAGTTTGCCGCCTCCTCAGTAATGAATGCCTCGGCCATCGATGCTTCAATTCTATGTTTATTTTTACATTTTGCTCGAAGCGTCTTCTGCATCCTCTCAGTTGCGAAGCACCAATGATTTTTCATGGGCCCCCCCAATCTTGCCTCGGTCGGGAGATGCAAAATCAAATGCTGCATTGGATTAAAGAATCCCGGTGGAAAGATCTTTTCTAACTTGCAGATCAACTCCGGCGCCAACTCTTCCAGTTCGTCTAGCACGTCAGGCCATTGTTCTTTCGCACAAAGAGCATGGAAGAAATAGCTCAGCTCTGCCAGTACTAGCCATTCATCCTCAGGGATAAAGCCATGCAACATCACCGGCATTACCCGCTCAAGCCATATGTGCCAATCATGACTCTTGAGACAAAATATTTTCAATTTTTCAAGACTCGCTCCCCTCTTTAGATTCGCTGCATACCCATCGGGGAACATCAACTGCATTTTCACCCACAAGATCATTTCCCTCATAGCTGGCCTTCCAAGATTGAACCATACCTTTGGCTTCCTCCGGTTCTTCTTTCCTTTCGGTTGTCGCATGTTTTGTAATGGTCTTTCACATAGAGCCTCCTGATCGACTCTAGCCTTAGGATTATCCTTTGACTTCCCCTCTATGCCAAACAATGTACCAAAAAGGGCCTCGGCGATATTCTTTTCAGTGTGCATCACGTCGATGTTGTGTGGGCAAAGGAGGTCTTTAAAGTAAGGCATATCCCACAAGCATATCTTGTGAGTCCAGGCGTGCTCCGAATTATACCCTTTGAAATACCCTGGACGCACTGGATCAGGTTCGAGAGCGTTTAACTGATCTAGGGTCTGTTGGCCTGTCAATGCAGGTGGTGCATAGTTTTTGACAACTCTACCTTTGATGAAATTCTTCTTGTCTTTTTTGAACTTATGGCGAGGATCCAGGAACTATCTATGCAAGTCGAAGCAAGAATACTTGCGACCAGCCTGCAGCCAACGGAACTCAAGAGCTGCCTTGCATGTGGGGCACGGGAACCATCCATGCGCACACCAGCCAATGAATAGCGCATACGCCAGCAAGTCATGCGTCGAGTACATGTACCACACATGCATTTTGAAGTTATGTTTTGTAGCGGCGTCATATGTCTTGATCCCATTATCCCAAGCTTCTTGCAATTCATCCTTAAGCGGCTACATGTACACATTCATATTCTTCCCCGGATAGTTGGGCCCTGGAATTATCAATGTTAAGAAAATGTTCTTTCTTTTCATAATCTCTACGGGTGGGAGATTTTGTGGAATGACAAATACAGGCCAACAACTGTATTGGGTTGCCGTCATACCAAACACATTGAACCCATCCGTGCTGATGGCGACTCGAGGATGCCTTGGATCTGCCGCTTTATCCTCACGTAATGCATCGAAGTGCTTCCACGCAAAAGCGTCTGAAGTGTGTCCCAACATCGGATTCCCATCTGCATCAAGTTCGGTTCTTTTGCCCAATTTGTGCCACGTCATCTGTCTGGCCATCTCTTCGACCATGAAAAAATGTTGAAGTATTGGTATTATTGGCATATACCGAAGAACATTAACTGGGATTTTGGTCTGACTCTTCTCACCCATACCGTTGTCTACCACAACATACCTGGAAGACTTGCAAATGGGACAATAGTTCAAGCCCGCATACTCAAGCCTAAATAAGGCACATCCATTCTCACAGGCATCTATCTTCTCATAGGGCATCTTAAGCGCACGTAGGATTTTGTCCGACTGGTACAGGTTTGCAGGCAATACATGGCCTTTGGGTAGAAAGCGTCCAAATATCGTCATCATCGCGTCGTAGCATTCTCTGCCCAGGTTGAACTGAGCCTTCAGAGCCATTACTTGCGCGATGGCATCTAGCTGACAAAGCTCAGTGTGCTCGTGGAGAGGACGTTTTGAAGACTCCAACATTTCATAGAAGGCCTTTGCAGATTCCTCCATCTCATCGTTCGAATCCCGAGCATCATCAAAGTCTTGCACCATGTCTTCGATCCCGGTACCATGCTCGTCGGTGCGACGACGAACCACCTCAGCTCTGACACGTTGGGCAGACTCACCATGAAATCTCCACACCGTATAATCATGCGTAAAACCCCACTTCTGCAAGTGTTTACCCATTTCATCCCGTGTCCACTTTTTATGGTTGTCGCACCGGACACAGGGGCACCAGGTTATTTCCTGGCCATTTGCAAATGCGGCGCTCAGAAACCCCTTGGTTTTTTTAAACCATTCAATGGTCATGTCTTTCTGACTAGGGTGACCGGTGTACATGCACGCATGATCACTCATCTTGCCTACCTACTAAACACACAAGAAATATATATAATTCATCATCTATATTCATCAGTTAATCAAGTTTGTCGGTTTTATTACTTCCATGCAACCTACACGCTAATAGGTAAAGATAGGTCCTAATCCCACCCGAGTATGTGTAGATTGGGTTCGTTTTCCCATGCTCTGCTCCGGATCCGACGCAGAATTTCGGCATCACCTCCCCGCTGTTCTCCTGATACACGTCTCGGCAATAAGCAGAGAGGATGTGTACCCGGAGAACAACAGGGAGGCACTGACGAAATTCCGCATCGGATCCGGAGCAAAGCATAAGGGAAAACGAACCCAATCTACACATACTCGGGCTGTCCATGGATAACGTTGGACAATTCGAAAGGATTGCGGTTATAAATATGCAAAGACATGCATATTTATAGATGCCTCCCTTTCGAACGGGAGACGCATACTAGTCACGCATACTGATGATTGAAGACACCTATAGCTAGCAAGTTTCATCGGCACGAAGACCGGAACAGAGAAAATTAAGGGGGGGAGATGTCATTTGTGCTCACCCACGAACGCGTCGGGAAGCTCGTCAAACGCACGGTGAGGTCGTCGAACAACAGACCCTCGCAGCGACGAAACAACTGCACATTGAAATCCACCCCATCAACACAAAATATGATGTTTTTCATAACAGCTAGAATCGGAATATATATATATATTTCTTCTTCTTCTTCTCTTCTTTTTCTTCTTCTTTTCCTTTTTCCTATTCTCCCTCTCCTCCTCTCCTCTTTCTTCTTCTTCTTCTTCTTCTTCTTCTTCTTCTTCTTCTTCTTCTTCTTCTATTTTTTTTTCTTCTAGTTTTTTTCTTTTCTTCTTTTATTCTAAGTTTTTTCTTTTCTATCTAAGTTTTTCCTACCTAATAAATTAACTATCTAATTTAACAGAAAATAAAACAGAAAATAAACTAACTATCTAATTTAACTAACTAACTAACTAACTAAAAAAATAGGAAAAAACAAAAAAAATGTGAGGGGGGGCGGCCGGGGCGGCGGGGGGAGGGGGAGCGGCGGGGAGGGGGCGGCTTCGGGAGCCGGCAAGGGGAGGGGTGGCTCGGGGAGGGGGGCCCCGCCGGGGAGCTGCCGAGGGGAGGGGGCGGCGCGGGGAGGGTGGGGCAGAGCGGGGGAGCCGCCGAGGGGAGGGGGCGGCGCGGGGACGGGGTGGCGACGGCGAGAGGGCCACGGGGAGGGGGCGCGGTGGTGGCGGCGGCGGGAGCAGGGGGTGGCGGCGGCAAGGGGGGCACGAGGAGGGGGGCACAGTGGTGGAGGAGCCCCGCGGGGAGGGAGGGCAGGGGATGCCGGCAGCGGGGGCGGCGAATGGGCGAAGAGGGGGCTGGCGGCGGCGCGGCGGGCGCTGGTGGTGGCGGCGGCAGGCGCAGGGGGTGGCGGCGGCGAGAGGTGGCGTCCGCAGCGGCAAGAGGGGGAGTGAGAGAGAGTGGAGTGGGGGCGGGGCACGACCGTTACTTGTTTTTTTGAGAAGAGAACGACCGTTACTACTCCGTTCCCTTTGCCGTCTGCCAGCGTACGGAAAACATTCTTTGCCGTCCGCTGGCAGACGGCAAAGGGATAACCCATCTGACCTAAATCTTGAACAGGGCCCAGTGGGCCCAGCTAGCTCCTTTGCCGTCTGCCAGCGGACGGCAAAGAAAGTTTGCCGTCCGCGGGCAGACGACAAAGATTCGGCCTATGACAAACACAATCTTTGCCATCTGGCATTTCTCTGCTGTCCGCTTTTTGCCAGCAGACGGCAATGGCCTTCTTTGCCGTCCGCTGGCAGATGGCAAAGAACTGGCAGACGGCAAATTCCCTGATTCCAGTAGTGCGTGGATACGGCCCGCCATGGAAAGTGAAAGTTTGGTGGAAAAAGGAATAAACTTTATTTTCTGTTTGGCAACCGCCTATGATATATCTAGCATGGAAAGTATTGTGAGCTACTTTGTCGTTTTCGTTGACAGGAAAAGCATGCCACCCAACATATTTTTCTCTCTCTCAATTTAAACCTTGAGCTCTGGCACCTCTACAAATCCCTACTTCCCTCTGCGAAGGGCCTATATATTTACTTTATGCAATTTTTATTTTTGATTTGAGTCTCCATCTTCTCTTATAAGCACCAACTAGGGGGCACTATGATCGTACTTGAGAATTGGGCATAGTTAATATTTGAGTGTGTTTCATGAATGGATCAATGATTGAGCAGGATGGGCTAGGGATAACTTTCTTTAGTGTTGATATTTTGAAAGACATGGTTGCTTATTGACATGCTTGAGTATTGAAGTCATTATGTTAAAACTAGACTATTGCTTTGAATCATTTACAAGTCCAAATGTCCATGCTATACAAAAGAAAAGAATATGATGAACATGTTAGGCAGCATTCCACATCAAAAATTCTGTTTTTATCATTTACCTACTCGAGGACGAGTAGGAATTAAGCTTGGGGATGCTGATACGTCTCCAACGTATCTATAATTTTTGCTTGTTCCATGCTGTTATATTATCATTCTTGGATTTTTTACAATCATTTTATAACAACTTTATATCATTTTTTGGGACTAACCTATTGACATAGTGCCAAAGTACCAGTTGCTGTTTTTCCTTGTTTTTTTACTTTGCAGCAAATCAATACCAAACGGAGTGCAATCGCGACGAAACTTTTTGGAGATTTTTTCTGGACCAGAAGACACCCAGTGGGCCAAAGAAGTACCGGAGAAGTGGGCCGAGGAGACCACAACCCACCAGGGCATGCCAGGGGGGCCCCGACGCGCCCTGATGGGTTGTTCCCTCCTCGGGGCCCCTCTCCACCGCCTCTGATGCCTATAAATTCCCAAATATTCCAAAAACCCTAAGGGGAGTCGACGAAACACAATTCCAGCCGCCGCAAGTTCCAGAACCTCGAAATCCAATCTAAACACCATCACGGAGGGGTTCATCTTCTTCATAGGTGCCTCTCCGATGATGCGTGAGTAGTCCACCATAGACCTACGGGGCCGTCAAAAGTATCTAGATGGCTTCCTCTCTCTCTCTCTCTCTCTTATGATTCTCAATACAATGGTCTCTTGGAGATCTATTTGATGTAAACTTTTGCGGTGCGTTTGTTGGGATCCGATGAATTTTGAGTTCATGATCAGTTTCTATCCATGAATATTATTTGAGTCTTCTTTGATCTCTTATATGCATGATTACTTATAGCCTCGTATTTCTTCTTTGAATCTTTGGTTTAGTTAGGCCGACTAGATCGATTTTTCTTGCCACGGGAAGAGGTGCTTTGTGATGGGTTCGATCTTGCGGTGTTCTTTCCCAGTGACAGAAGGGGCACCAAGACACGCATGTATCGTTGCTATTAAGGATAACAAGATGGGGTATATTCCTACATGAATAGATCTTGTCTACATCATGTCATCGTTCTTATTGCATTACTCCGTTTTCCATGAATTTAATACACTAGATGCATGCTGGATAGCTGTCGATGTGTGGAGTAATAGAGGTAGATGCAGGTAGGAGTCGATCTACCTATCTTGGACGTGATGCCTATATAATGATCATCGCCTTGGATATCGTCATGACTATTCGATTTTCTATCAATTGCCCAACAGTAATTTGTTCACCCACCATGCGCTATACTCATGAGAGAAGCCACTAGTGAAAACTACGGCCCCCGGGTCTACTTTTCCAACATATTGCTTTCCGATCTAGCTTTTTGCAATCTTTGTTTTCAGATCTACAAAACCAAAAACCCAAAAATATATTGCTGCATATTTTCTTTGCCCTTTTTATTTTGTTGTTTGTGTAGAGAGATTGACAACCTCTCTTTCGCGTCGGGTTGCAAGTATTTGTTGTTTGTGTGCGGGTGCTGCTTATTGGCTGGTGGTGATCCTCCTCCTGGTTCGATAACCTTGGTTTCATAACTGAGGGAAAAACTTACCGTCGCTATGCTGCATCATCCCATCCTCTTTGGGGAAATACCGACGCAGTCTCAAGCCACGTCAGCGAAGCCCTGCCGGATTAGTTCACCACCACCGCCACCATGCCGTTGTGCTGCCGGAGAACTCATCTACCTCTCCGCCCTCGCTTGTTGGATCAAGAAGGCAGAGATCGTCATCGCGCTGTACGTGTGCTGAACGTGGAGGTGTCGTCCGTTCGGCGCTAGATCGTGATTGGATCGCGGGACAGCTTGCGATTTGGATCGCGAAGACGTTCGACTACATCAACCGCGTTTCTTAACGCTTCCCGCTTAGCGATCTACAAGGGTAGGTGGATCCGATCTCCCCTCTCGTAGATGCTCATCTCCATGGATAGATCTTGTGTGTGCGTAGGAAATTTTTTGTTTCCCATGCAACGTTCCCCTACATGTTTCAGCAAGATTATCCTGATTACAATTATCTTACCAAAAAAGAGTAGATCCACCATTACTAATTTTGACCTTCGTTACTCCCGATAGACCGGCATCAGCTGGGTAATATGTTTCCACCAGAAGGAGCCATAGGGCTCTGCCGCATGAGGTACAGAATCCTTGTAGTATGTCTTCCGGACCAGATACACCCACAGAATGTCATGATGATTATAGAACTTGTGCAGGAATTTTAGTAGGAGGGCCTCGTTTTGTATTTTCAGATTTATCACCCCGAGTCCACCACTCTTTTGGGATGACAGACCATGTCCCAGGCCACAAGTGGTTGGCATTTTTCTCCAGTCTCTGTCTTCTTTTTCCACAGGCATTGTTTTCTGATCTTGTCTAGCTAGGCCAGGATTTTTGGCGGGAGTTTGATAGTGCCCATGGGATACATGATCAGCGACGTGATGATCGAATTGAGGAGTGCCAAATGTCCAGCGTGTGACATCAATGACATGGCAGCGGTAATTTTTCGCTCAGCCTTACACACTAGGGCAGTCATGTCCAGCGTACTCGGACGAGTGGTACCAAGCGGCAAGCCGAGGTAGGTGAAGGGCATGGATGCCTGTGCGCAGCCAAACATCAAGGTAATGGTATTGGATTTTTCTATCGGGACATTGATGGGCACCAGAGTGGACTTATGAAAGTTGATCTTGAGGCCTATGGAAGTGGCATAATCTACTAGAATTCCTTTCATTATCTCAGCCTGGATTGGGCAAGATGGCATGACTACGATGGTATCGTCGGCGTGTTGTATCACAGGGTAGTCATCACCGTCGTGGACAGGGACGGGGTGTTGCAGCAGCTTATTGTTCAGTGCTTCATTGATGGCAGTCTGAAGCAGGTTAGTGGCTAGGACAAAGATCAGGGGCGACAAGGGGTCACCTTGTCTGACTCCACATTTGCAATTGAATTGGCGTCCCGTAACACCATTGAGTAGGATGGAGGATTTGCTAGTGTCAAAAATACAGCGCATCCATTTGATCCAAGTTGAGTTGAAGCCCATTTTCTTCATGATCTGAAGCATGGCGGGGTGTTCTATGGTGTCGAATGCTTTCGCAATGTCAAGCTTAAGAAGTAAAATCACCCTTTTTGAGGCTTGGCACTGGTGTATGTATTCGAACACCCATGCTAAGCAATCACGTATCGACCTACCATGCAAGAAACCATATTGGTTGCGGTGCACAATTTGCAGGATAATTTTCCGCAATTTGTTAGCCAGCAATTTGGTGATCATCATAAGGCAGCAATTTAGAAGAGTGATAGGCCGGTAGTCGTTCACATTACTTAGAGAATTGTTCTTCGGGAATAGAGTGATGTGTCCATAGTTCAAGCTTTCTAGGTTTAGGGTCCCTTAATGGAATTCAGTAAAGAGTTGGCAAAAGTCATGTTTGATTATCTTCCAACAAGCTTTCATGAAAGCAACATTGAAGCTGTCCAGGCCAGGGGCACGGTCAGGGGGCATCTCCTTGACAACAGCATCAATCACATCTTGGGAGAACGGGGTGGTAAGGCTTTCAAAGTCCACATCAGTCCTAAGCATATTCGATAAGTTAAAGCGCATTTGCTATGGGTTTTTATTGCCCAACCGCTCTTTGAAGGCTTTAAAGAGCGTAATTTCCTTGCTGGCGTGATCCTCCACAGTTATACCATCAGCAGTAGTGAGACTAGAAATGCAATTCTTTCTGTATCTTTCAGTCGCCACTGCCTGGAAAAACTTGAAATTTCATCTCTGAATTTAATCCAACGTATTGTGCATCGTTTCTGCCGGTATTGTTTTTGATATTGCAGCAATCCCAAGAGGTGTTTTTTGAGGATGGAGAGAAAATTACACTCAGGGCGTGTCAGGTTTCTTCGGTCAGCTATATTGTCTAGCTCAAGAATGGCCTTGTTGGTGTTTTCAATTGCAATTTTGAGACGAGATATTTTCTTGCTCCATTTACTGAGCGCTTGACGAGTAGCTTTGAATTTTTGGCACAAAACAGAGACTGCATTAGATAATTTTCCAAACTTGATGGGCTTGTGCCAAGCTTGAGATACTATGTCCATAAAACCCGGATGTGCAATCCAATAGGTTTCAAACCTGAAAATTTTACTGCGAGGTATTTTTGTTTGAATAACTGCCGAGACGGGGATGTGATCAGATACTGGCCTGCCTAAGGGGATTACCATTGTGTTTGGAAACGATGCAGTCCAATTTAGCGACGTGAAAAACCAGTCAAGCTGTTCAAGGAGTGGGTTTTGCTGCATATTAGTCCAGGTAAATGTGCGGCCCTTGATTGGAAGTTCAGTAAGGTGTTGTTCACGGATAAAATCATTGAATGTAAACATATCGTCCACATTGCCCCTGGCTTCTTTCTATTATCAGGGGATCGAATATAGTTGAAATCTCCGAGTATCAACCAATCCTCCATGGCGGGGACATTCACATCAAAAAGCCATTGCGTAAAAAGGTTTCTGTTTTCTCCTTGACAAGGGCCATATACATTTATCAATTTCCAACTGTGGGCATCTTGGGTAGAGGTGAAATTAACAACAAGTGCGAAGCTTTCAGTTAGGAACATGGATCCAGTAAAATTGCTACTATTCCAAATCGTTACTAGACCACCCGAAGCACCTCTAGAGGGGATATACGCAAAACTATCAAAGCGTTTGGGAGATAAAGATTTCAGAGAAGAAGCAACAAAGACTGGCATTTTAGATTCTTGCAAACATATTATAGAACAACCGCTGGAGTCAATAGCATTGGAGAGAGCTAGCTATTTTTTGTCTGAATTAAGACCTCTAATGTTCCAAGAGAGGATATTCTAGTTTTGCAAAAGGACCATAATAAAGATAAAGAAGATAGCCGCAGCTTAAGCTGACGAGGCATGGCTGTCCAGTCCCCTAGTGAGTGCATCTTCAGTGAGCTCGTCCGCGGGGATGGCACAAAGTTGTGTGCCCATCGCTTGCATCGTGGCGAAGGTCGTGGGAGGAGGAATGGCATTTGCAGGCACAACTTGATCATCGTAGCTAGAAGTTGCCGAGGGCAGAATACGTGGCTTCACCTTAGATTTGCCGGCACGTACATCAGTGGACTGATAAACACGGAAACCATCGTACTTGTTGGTCCTGTTGCTGCGTCTCACGGTTGAAGTGTCAATTGGTGCAGGCAGTTTCTGGCAGCGGGTCGTATGTGCATCATTGTTGGCAGGTGGACCAATCTGAGGGGGACGATCATGCTGAGTTTCACTGACCTTGTGTTCACCAATGTTGACTGTATCTTTAGCGGTTGACTGCAGTGAGTTTTCAGAGTTGGCAGCAGCAGAATTGAGACCCACATCAACACTTACAGTGAGTGTTCAATATTGCAGGTGAATGCTCATCAGGTAGTTCTGTCATCATGACACTAGAGGCCGTATGATCCTGGGTATTATTGGCCATAAGTTGAGAGAATTGCAGCCCATCAGAGTTGACAGAAACTTGCATTTCCACCTGAAGATTATCCTGGCTCATGCCGTATCCAGCATTCCAAGGTCCCATGGTAGCAATAAGGGGGCGAAGGGCAGTCAGAAGAGCGGCATTGAGCTGCTGTCGTGGGATTGGGTGATCCAACATGAGAGACATGAGTTCGCCTTGGGCAGAAAGTCCAAAGCGCATGCCCTGGATGTGCAACTCTACAGAAACAGTCAACATTTGATTGCGGAGGTCTGGTTCCATCACAGCAGGCAGGGGTGGATTGTTGGTGATTAAGGCAAGCGTAGAATGTTCCGAACTATCGTCCGAGACCGTGATGGTATCATTCCAGGCTTGTGCTGCACTATCAGAATCGTTGTCTTCGGGCACGAGACCGTGCTGGACCGCGAGTCCTTGCGAGGCAATCCAGGCCTAGTAATTAACCAAGAACGGCGGCTTTTTTGGTGCAGGGGGATCAGGCCAGGCGCCCCAACCGGCATGTTCATGCCCCTGGTGGGCGTGCCCTGGCTGTGCTGCATTGGGCGGTGCTGCATTCTGAACGAGTCAGTCATGCACCTGCTGTTGGTAGAGTTGTTCGGCAGTAAGACCAGGGCCGAACTGAGGATGTGGATTGCCATCAGGAGGAGGCTGCTCCTCGCTAGCCTGGGGAACCTCAGGCAGCAGCGCATTCCAATCGTTACTCCTCAAGATTGTGATCTGTACCATCCAGCAGTCTCGCGCACCTCCTAGTTGCCAGACCACAAAACTTTTCGGCACGAGGCGCAGGAGAATCAATCTGGCGCGAAGAAGAACGAATCGTCTGTCTTGCCTAGGATTGTACCATGAGACTAGCGAACCAAAGCCACCAAGAGATTTCCCAATATAGTACTCTGTTTGGTAATCATATAGAAATCCAAAGTACATTGACTAGATTTCAGGACCAAAGGTGATGGCACGCCTATTCAGAGCCTCATTGTGTGGCACAAAGGTGATGAGCAAATCTTCATCCTCTAGTTCTAGCGGGGTGGCCACAGCAGTATCTCTGATGAAAGAATCAACGAAGCCGAAAACCCCAATGCCAAACGGATGATCGCTAGATTCAGTAGTGAAGAGTTGGGCCTCGTGGAGAAAACCTTCAACAGTGGCGCGGATGGCAGCGCGGCGATGCAAGGAACGTAGTGGCTGGCCTCCGTAATGGCCAGGAAATCATGGTTGTGTGGTGCCATCATTGCCCTCCTCGCCTTGTCTCCCTCTCGCTGCGCTTCCTGCTCTTGTGCGAAATTCCTCCCGATCTAATATCAGGCGAGGCCCTCTTCCTGCTTCGTCCGCGGCCCTGATACGCGGATGGCGCCGGCCGACAAGAAGGCGAAGGACGCGGCCCCCGCCGCCAGCCCCTCGACTCTCAGGCCTGCTCTCTTGTCCTCCTCCATCGCCTTAGAAGAGGACCTGAGCCTGGTGCTTCCGCTTGTTGCCGGTGACGGGAATGAGGGGCAGGCGACCGGGATCTGGTCTGGCTTGAAGGCGCGGAGTGACCTGGGGGAGTCCGTTTACACCTTCTTCATCCACAACATCTACGCCGGGTTGATCCCTCCATTTTATGAGTTCTTCTACGTCATCCTCTCCCGTTACTGAATCCAGGCCCCACATCTTCAACCCAACTCCATCCTCCTCCTGTCCATCTTCGCCTTTTACTGTGAGGCCTTCGTGGGCATGAGGCCCTCGGTGGCGCTTTTTCGCCACTTCTTCAGCCCTGGGTTCACTGCCCAAGGCCAACGCTCCGCGTGCGTCTCCTTCGTCGAAGTCAAGGGCGAGAACATCCGCTTGAAGGCCGGGAAGAAGGTGGAGGGCTATTGGCAGCACTGGGTCTTCAAGGACGCGCGCCAGGTCAGTCCACTCTTGAGGATCCCCGCGATCTGTCCTGAGCAGAGCCTCGGGTGGGCTCACGCAAAGCTCACCGACCCGAGGGCGGAGCTCGTCCTAGAGCGGATTGCTGCGCACGGGAAGGCCCAACTGACTGGGGCGATGATGATCAAAGAATTCCTAGGGCAGCGCATCGCGCCGCTACAAGCGTGCTCGTGTCCCGTGTGGGAGTACAGCAACGCAAGGGGCGCGATGAGGCTGCACACCGCTGGCTTGATGACCGACGAGCTGGAGGGGGCCCTGTGGGCCCTGCTTGGCTGCAGCCCCGAGGATCCTCCCGTGGCCGCGTCCCCGATGTACAACTACGACGACAAGGCAAAGCTGGTCGCAGTCATGCCTGTCTTCAACGAATGGGTGCTCGTGTCACGCGGTCGTGATGGGACGCCGAGGAGCTCCTCCGTCATGGTGTCATCTCCTAGCAAAGCCGACGATAGTGCGAACTCCGTAGCGACGGAGGATGAAGAAGACGCCGGTCGGGTGCCGCCACCCGACCACCGCCAATCCATGCGCGGGTTCGGGGATGACGACGATGGCGTGGGCGAGCGACCCCGGGCAACGCCTCCTTGGCCTTTCGATACATTGGGGTGAGCGGGGCCCAACCCCGCAGCCCTCCGGGCACCAGCAGCGAAGGCCCTTGTTGGCGAGGCGACAGCCGCACCCGCAGCGCCTGCAACTTCTTTGGAGGCTCCCCTATCCTTGGGAAGGAGGGAGATCTGGCTGGGCTTGCCAGGGGCCGCACCGAGCGCCCCTCGAACAGCGCCGGGGCGGCGCATGTCGATGGCGCGGGCATGCCACCCGTCGCTGAGAAGAAGAGGAAGTGGGCTGCCGGGGACGAGTCAGTGCGCCAGTCCATTCTTACGCCGCGCATCTGTGATTCATCTATTGATGCTGGCTCCTCGCCTGTGTAGGCGCCGGGGCGGCGATGAGGAGAAGAGGAAGAAGGTGAATGCCAGGGCGAGAGTGACCCACGTCCAGAGGGTTGCGTCCGCACTCGGCCGCAGCCTTGGCGGGCATGGGGGTACCTCGCGCCGGCCCGACGCTACGCCGGGCCGCGGGGGCGCCGCTGCGTCCATGCGCATGGGCACCACGCAGCCCCCAGCGCCTCTCCTGCTTGGCAAGTGGGTCCAACTGCCGCCGACGTGACGGCCTAGCCCCCGTCGTCATCTACCAAGGCCGCTTCGGCCCTGCCTAGGGAGGAAGGGCAGGCGCCACAGCTTCCACCGGCGGTCCACACCCCCCCACGGGGCAGCCTCAAGCCATGCCCACTTTTGGGGATCAGGAGGCCGGCACGACAGTCCCACCAAGTTCGATGCGAAAGCCGAGCACAGGGGAGAACCCGAAGCCCCCTGAGCCATGGGCAGAGGGCGTTGTGGCCTCGTCAATCGAGACGACCACGAGCGTTGAGGCGCCATCTCTCTGCAAGGCTCTGGCCCTCGTGGACTGCAGCACCTTACTCAGGCGCGGGACCCTGCCCGACGCCCGAGCTGCGCTCGATCGGCTCGTGGCAGACCTTTGGGACGCCGATGAGCATCTTGCCATGGAGTGCCTGAGACTAGCCGCGGGGTGGCGCCAACTCGACATTGCCGCCAAGGAGGCCTTGGGCAGGACAGAGGCCGCGATCGCGGGGAGCAAACAGGAGGCCGCTGAGGCGGAGGTGGTCAAGGAGAGCACCCTCGTCGAGGTGGAGGCGTCCGCCAAGCACCGTGAGGAAGCGGAGGCCAGCCTAAAGGCGCTCTGGGACAAGCGAGTCGCCGCGGTGCGACAGTTCCAGCTACGGGAAGATGAGGCGAAGGCATATAGGGAGAGTGCCCTCGCCGACGCGACGGCGACCGTCAAGTGCCGCGAGGAAGCGGAGGCCAGCCTGAAGGTGCTTCGAGAGGAGCGGGCCGCCGACGCACGGCACCTCCAACTGCGGGGAGACGTCCTCAAGGCTCACGAGGCGAAGCTCGCAAGCCATGACTCCGAGCTGGCGAAGGTCGCGGCGGATCAGGCCACGGAGCGGGGGCGCCTGGAGGCTCTATGGCACGAGGCGACCGAAGCCCAAGAGGCCCGCGCCAGGCGTGTCTTCCAATCCAGCGCAGAGCCGGATGCCAGGGAGAAGGAGAGTCAGGCCGGCACTGTTGCGAAGGCGTCGACGGACCACGCCGCCTTTTCTTTTCTCGAGCTTGGGCCCCGCAAGGCCCAGAGTTCCATATGCAGGGGAGAATTTGGGGCTCCTTTCGCCGCCCACGACGCCGGCTATGCCGAGCTTTCCTCCAAGCTCGAGGAGGGGCTCGAGGACTCGGCCCGGAAGGTGGATGGCATCCTGGAGGAAGAATGTTGCGATCTCTTCTTCTTGGAAGCGACCCGCATCTTAAGCCACCTCCTCCTCCGCGAGCCTGGCTTTAATTTCAATGAGGTGATAGGCCCAGTGCCCGAAGAGTCTCGTGACAGCCTGGATGGAGCTGTGGAGAGCCACGTTAGCGTGCTGTTTGAGAAGTTCTCCTATGGCGATGATGAGGAGACCGGCAAGGCCGTGGCGGGCGACGGCGAGGGCAACAACGACCCTTCTTCCTGAAGCTTCTTTTTATCATCCTAAAATAGACCAAATCTGCCTCGCGGAGATGTTAAGGCGACGGTTTAACACTTTGAGGTATGTAATAATGGTTTGTGATCCGCGGGTTTTCTCTCCATGCTCGGTTTCCCTTTTGCTTGCCTTCATGCTCTACGTCGGCAGGGCCCAACCCCGCGCATACCTCAGTCGTCGCTGGAATGTCAGGTCACGGTGCCTGGACAAAGCCAGGAGGTGAGGTTCTTAGTTGACTATCCACCAGCGCGGAGCATGGGGCTTCCACTTGGGCGTGGACATGATCATTCCGCCAGCGCGGAGCATGGGGCTTCCACTTGGGCGTGGGCATAGTCGCGGTTCGACCGTTCTGCCAGCGCTGAGCATGGGGCTTCCACTTGGGCGTGGGCGGGAGCTCTATTTCAGAGTCTCCGGGGCGTGTATAACCCCAACCTCATTATTACGTGAGAGGATCACGGGCGGCGATTTAGGGAGGTGTCGGACGCTCTGGGCATAGGGCTCAGGAGCTCCACCCTCAGTCTTCAGGCGGTTTGCGCCTAGCTCTTTGGCGCAGCTACATGCTCATGTAACCTGGGACATGGGGTGATGCGCGTCGGACGGCCATCCAGAGGCCACCGCATGGAGAGGTTGGACACCGAGGACCCACTGAGGTGACGTGTGCGGGTCTGGCCTGCCAGACAGAGCTCGGTCACTCGGATTTAGCGACGCTGCAGGGACAGACCCGAGCACAGACGCCGTGTCAAGTTCCACCATAGGATGACCAAGAGAGAAGTCGTCGACGCGTAGTGCCCGAGGTGGCGGAACACCTCACTGGCAGTTACAATATCGGGTCGCGCCCTTACTCGCTTGCTCGCAGTGGTTCCATGAAAGGGCATGACACCAAGGACCTCTGCGAGGTGACGTGCACGGGAGCAGGCCCGCGAGACAAAGCTCGATCGCTTGGATTTATCAATGCTGCAGGGAAGGACCTGAGCACAAACGCCGTGTATGACTCCAGTCATAGGACGGCCGAGAGAAGGGTTGCGAAGGCATGGCTAATGCAGGTGGTGACGAAACACCAGGCGCAAGGCTTAAGCAAGCGCCGTGAATTCATTGAAGGATAACCAGATTCGCTACACAACCAAAAAATGCGAATGCTACCGGGGGCAACCCTTGTCCGCTTGAGGATAATGCGGCCCAGAGGGCGCCCTCAATTTGAACAAATCAAAAAGTCACCTGGCAATCATGCTACTGCAGAAGCGTCTGATCTCTTGGCGGAGCGCGCCGCGGCGGTTCGCCTCTCAGGGGCCGGCTGGCTCCTGAGGCCTTGAGGGCGCACGGGGCCTGACGCCTTGTGAGGCGCCAACACGAGCTGTGCCAGTCTGCGGAAGGTAGCGCCAGCATTCTCCAAGGCAAAGGGCAGGCGGGCATAGTTGGTGGGGACACCCCTACTCAGGCCAACACGCGAGGGCCAGAAGAGGTCATGGGAGCTGGCCTCGTTGAGGCCCGTGATGTCAACGCACATGTGCACCTTGCTGTCCACCCCGGGGACACCGGCCAAGCTGGTAGGACACCTCGGGTGATGCTCGCCGTGCATGTCCCGCGCCTCCCGTAGCTTGCTAATCTCTTGGGCGATGAACTCTTGTGCTCCTGGCGCCTAGCACCGTACTCCTTGCTTGCAGGGGCATGTGCCTGAGCTCCTCCCTCATCATGTTGATCAGTTCAGACACTTTCCAGGTGGAAGCCCCCGAGCCTGGCCTGAGGGAGGCGCTGGGCGCACCTTCCTATGCTGAAGGGAGGCAGGCGCTGGCGGCGGGCACGGGGCTCGCAGCGCTGGTACCGGGCACGACATCCTTCGTCTTGGCGGGGCCCTGGGCGGGCAGCGACTACTTCTTCCTTGGGGGCGCGGCCTCACGAGGCCCCGCATCTCCCTCATCGTCAGAATGCTCAGCCGTGGCAGCTTTGTAGGCGCGCCCAAGGGAGCAAACCGCGTCCTTCTCGTCGCAGGCGATGGTGATGACGCCGTTGCAGCCGACATCTTGAGGATGTTGTAGACATGGTGGCTTGCCGCCATGAATTTAGCCAACGTCGGGTACCCCATGATCGTGTTGTACGGGAGGCCAATGTGCACCATGTCGAAGTCGATGAGCTTGGTGTGGTAGTTGTCTCGCGTGCCGAAGGTTACGGGGATGCGGACTTGCCCCAGAGGTGTGGTGGAACCATTGGTCACCTCGGAGAATGACCTGGTGGGCATCAGCTGGTCGTAAGGCACCTGGAGTGTCTCAAAGGTCTCGACAGAGAGCTTGTTGAGGCCGGCCCCTCCGTCAATGAGAGTCTTGGTGACTGAGACTTTGCTGATGGTGGGGGTGCACATCATGGAGAGCACGCCTGTAGCAGCCGTGGACTTGAAGCTGTCCCTGGCGTCGAAGGGGATGGCGTACTGCGACCATTTGAGGGGCCGCATGGCCTCCGTCTTCGGGAGTGCGACATTCACCAACCGAGAGAACTGTTTGAACAGACAGTTCGACGCTGGGGCATGGGCTCCACCAAGGATGCATGCTACCGCTCGAGGCTCCTGATAGCCCCCAGCCCCCCTCGTCGTGCTGGTTGTTGTCCTTCCTCCTGGGTGGCGGCAGCAGCGGCGGGAGAGTGGCATTGTCATGAGGGCGCGCCTCGCGAGGCTGTTCGCGCCAGGCGTTCTAACGAGGCTGCTCATGCCATCCCAGGCGGGGGTTGCTATTGCGAGTGTCCCATCTGCTGCCGCCCCGGCCGCCTCCATGGCCGGTGCCGCGGTCGTTGCGTTCCGGGCGCCGGCCGACGCATTCGTCACGGAGGGCCTTGAGCTCCTGACAGTCTTCGGTGTTGTGGGTGCCCACGTTGTGGTAGATGCAGAGCGGGTGGCAGTCCTTCTCGGGCACATCGTGCTCGTGGCCGCGCTTCTGCTCAGGCTCCACCGCGAGCACGGCAGGGCCCTTGTGCTTAACCTCTTTGCCTTTTGCCTTGCTGTCGTCGGGCACGGCGTCTGGGTCGTCGTGGATGAACAAACGGCCCTCTTCGGTCTTGGCGCAATTGTCAGCGATGTCGAATAGTTCCAGAGCCGAGATGAGGCTGCCGTTGATGGCGAGCTTATCGAGCATCCGGACGTCCTTGACGCCGTTGGTGAATGCCACAATGATGGTCTTGTCCGAGGCGCGCGGGATCTTGTTGCGCACCTGGCTGAAGCGCTGGATGTATTTGCGCAAGTCTCCCCAGGGCGCTGCTTCACGCGCCGTAGGTCATTGATGGAGAGAGGGTGGTCATGCATGCCGCTGAAGTTGGCAACGAACTTCTCGCAGAGCTCATTCCAGGAAGAGATCGACTCATCGGGGTAGGTTCATGAGCGAGGAGCGCGCGCCATCTTTGAGGGCCATGGGGAACCAGTTCTCCATGACCTTGTCGTTGCCGTTTGCTGCCTCCATGCTCAGCGCGTAAAGCTGGATGAACTCCGTGGGGTCGGGGATGCCGTCGTTGCGCGGGGGCAGCTCAGGTTTGAACTTGACGGGCCAAACCACCCAGTGCAACTCGCGAGTAAAGGCTCGGCAACCCACGCTACTCGAAGGGACTCCGCGCGTGAGGGCAGCCCGGTTCTGGCACGATTCGGTCCTGGACATCCTGGACGATTCGGTCCTGACGCTGGCGCTACTGCTCAAGGATCACGCGTGCGTCGGGCGGCGCGCAGCGGACGATCTGGCAACTGGCTTCATCCTAGGCCTGCGGTGGTGCTCCGCGGGCTGGTCGTGCGGGCACGTCTCGCACCGAGGATCGACCAGGTTGTTGTGTAGGGGAGGTGGTGGTGGCGCTCCGTGCACCACATCCAGCTTTTGTTCTGTTCTACCTTGAAGTATTACCCTCTTTATGTCAAAAGTATCGTGAGAATTGCACCACCTCTTATGAACTCTTTATGCGATGATACTCCTCGCCATCATTGTTCATTCCTCGGCCTCCGTGTTGGTTGTAACCGGAACGTCGACAAGTGAACCATGATGTGAGAAATCAATACTCCTAGCAACCCTGTTGCTTGGTAGTTAATGGACAATAATTTCATTCTCAGTGTGCTGGTTATTGAATCATCATTCTAAAGATTGACCATGCTACCTAGTCCATCTTTCCTGGTGCACTCTTTTATCAATAAGTTTGGATTGTGTCAATCCCTCGCTCTTTTGATCATTTCGATTTTCCCTGAAAAGCGAGATTGTTCTCGAGCTCAATAACATATCGGTGGATCGTGATTTTCCAAATATCTTCTCGGAAGTATTACCAGGTTGTTCCCTGACTGTTATGTTGAGTTCGTGATCAAGTTGGTTCTTCTATAAACCACCCCTTCTCCAGGACTCTGTGTTAGATACCCCTGAGCTAGTTGGTTAAGCTAAACAACAACTTGGAGAGTTCGAAGATAAATGCTTCGCCTGACTTAGTTCTTTTCAAAGGGATATCTCCGTATGTGTGTGTGTGTGTTGAAGAAAGATGATATCTTCATCGGTTGATCCTCGCGATCAATGGTTGCATCTATTATCTTGTCCAATCTTTGATTTGAGAGTGGGCTATTGTCAAATCAAACCAGAACTAAAGATTTTCCTAATGTTGACATACTCGTGGTCGATCCCTCGAGCATACACCGTTATATCTTTTGGTCTGACCAATGCTATCACCTTGTTCACATAGTTATGGAATGCCATTTTCATGGAAATCATGATGAGTTGTTGTTGAGCCCATCGACAACATCCGTATCTTCTCCATGATTTTGATGAACATTAAGCTAGTGTTGGAAACTTTTGTAGGCAATACCTTCGTGTTCCGTACATGAGGTATATGTTAGGTGTAAGAAGTGACTTCCTCTCGGTTCATGTGCAATTGATGCAAGTTGCCGCCGTGAATTCGAGAAAAGTTATTTTGCTCCCTCTGGATTCATCCCAAGTCAGTCATGCACGTGCGAAGTATTCTGTGGGTTGATAGACTGATCATCTTCATTCCATATGAATTCCCTAGCGCAGTAAGCCACTGATTGATTGGTTCAAGGGAAAGGAGTCTGAAAGTGCTAATCCTAGGCCATGCAGAAGACTTCGTTATCCTTCAATGATGGTTCCTAACCAGAACTCAGTAGTGTTTTATTGTAAGATTCCTATGTGGTCATAATTGTCTTGGACACTATGTTCACATGGGCCTTGCAATCCAGCTCATGTTTTGGAGTTGGCTTCCGCAATTCATTTCCTGAGGATCTCGCAACATCATCTCGTCGATTTGTGTTGCAAACCTTCTCTTTCAGGCATGCTGAGTCTGAAACATCTTGTCTCCAGTCAAATCTGAATCTCAAGCAGATATGATGATTGGAATGTTTCCTAAGAATTATGATATTGGTCTCATTGTAACAGGTAAGGCGATGTCGTGGCTAACACGCATAGCCGGAAGACCTATTATTGTAATATCTTGTATCAGCAACCTTAGCCACTTCCCCATGAGATTTTCGTACGACTTGTCCTGGAAGTTGTTCCTCATGGACGTTTTGAGATCCCGAAGTCCGACCTTTTACTTGATGTGCTAGATATCAAGCATTATCTTTAATCAAGTTATGCTAGTACATCAAGGAGAACATTCGAAGTGGAGTGCTAAATGTCTCTCGGTCGATCATCCAGATTTCTCTCCCTTGGCATAGCTAACGTGAAATCTGAGAAAGTGTTGTCTTCCTTTGTGTCGGTGCACTAGTACAGGGGTACCCAGTGCGTCTAACTTATGCAGAGTCGGTAGAGCAGATAACCCCGACAGCAATCAAGACCAAGACTCCAGCAAGCACAACGCGACAACCCAAGCCTGGGCTGTGACGCGCCAAGCATGTCTTCGACGCTGCCGGAGACCGAGACGAATGCACCTTCCAGAAGACCCGGCAAGCCACCCCCCGGTAGGCACGAGCCAACCAGCCACCGCTCCACCGCATCGCTACGGCTGTCACTTATCGATGCGGTATTGAGCCTTCAGGTGGCTAATCAGATCTCGCTAAGCACGTGGCAACACTCCGGAAGGCAAGTTACGCCCGGTTGACACCCGCCCTACGGCGTGTCAAGATCTCAAGCAGCGACCAGCCAAGCGGTGGCAAGGGCTTGCCGGGGATGCACCCCCAAGCGCCACCTAGGCAGGTAATCATGGCATTTTTTTCCTAAATGCCAGAGTTAGGTATGATAGCTCTGCCTAGCTATCTAATCGATGGGTAATGTCTGTTTTGCCACTGTGGTAACCCCTTGCACTATAAAAGGAGGCCCAAGGCAACCTAGCTCAAGGTTAGCAACTGGAACCCCCAAACGCTTATACTCGCACAGCCACTCTTCCCCCGGCAGCAGTCCTTGCCGGGGGAGCCACCGGGACTGGCCCACACGTGCTCGCCAAGTGCCGTTGGGTCAGGCCCAAGTTTCATGCATAGGCGCGCAATGTGAGGGAGTAACGGCTGATTTATTGGCCAGCACTGGCCCACCACCTCGAGCCATTTCCGCCACGCGCACCGCATGCATAGCGGGGAGTTAGCGACGGGCGCTCGTGACTTAAAGTCCTAATCATGGCAGAAACCGCAGCGCCATGGATTGGAGCAATGGGGCGGTTACCTGTTCGCCCGTGATCATGAGTGATGGAATTGGTAGAGATGGGCGGCAACCCTTGGAGTGGAGGAGAGCCAGCCCCCGCATTCCTCCCTATAAATTGGGGGGTCGCGAGGGGCGATGCTCATCCACCCTTTTTCTTCCTCCTTGAGTGCAATCCCACAGAGTTCGCCCTTCCCCTTCTTCATCTTGAGCTGCGCTCGCCCTCCCCATGCTCAGGGGGAGGAGGCAAGCGAGCATGCTTGTAGATCTTTCCCTTCGAAACTCTGTTTGGTTCCCGCTATGGGTGTATAGCTCTGAACAGAAGATCGGTCGGAGAAGTCCTAGATGGGGGAGCGGGCAGCGTGGTGGCTACATCGGGGACGGCTGCAGCGGTACGCCTGTCGCTGTGCTGCCCGCTTCTTTGGTCTTGATGGAGCTCCATGCGGTTGACGTCGCATCGGGACTTGTGCTGGAGGCGCAGCGTCGTAGCGGTCCATGGTTTCCGCAATCTTTCTTCAAGATGATGGAGAGAAAATGCCTACGCAGTCTCCATGGGCGTGCGCGTGGTTGCCGCCACGCGTCACCATTTACCGCGGTGAAGCTCTCCTTCCGTGGCATTCTGGATGGAGCGTATGGAAGAGAGCTCATCATCTTCGCGTGTTCTTCTAAGGCGGGGGACGGAATTCCACACCTTTGGCCACCGGGGACAACCATGCTCTCTGTGGTGTCCCCGGGTCGCCATTCTTGGAGCTTGGGCGATGGCGGGGGTGCCTTCTCGTGCGGTGGCGATGAGGAAGACGATGGCGGTTCGGGACCTACGACGCATCAGGAGCGCGGATGAGGTCTCCGACGCGTCGCGTTCCCCGGCAGCACCATCATCACCAGCTGGGCTCCGGCAGCGCCACCATCTGCACCTGCCCTCCGCCTTCTTTCCCCTTGTCGGCCTTGTCCGCTCCGTCGGCTTCATCCGCCCTGCCTGGGGGGAAGGGGCCTTCCGCCAGTCGCGTCCCTCTGGTCCTAGCTGGGAAACGTTGAATCCCGGCCAGGCGCTCCTTTTGTGCTCTGCTCCTTTCCTACTCAGTTCTTGAGAGAAGAGGGACAAGAAAGGGATTACGGGGCACTTATCTTTTTTTATGTCAAAAAAATGTAGGCGCTTGCCAAGTTTTAATGAATCTTAAGTGTAATCTCTACCCATTTGTATCGAAAATGAATGAGAATAGAATGCTATTTTCTTTCTGCAAGTACTGTCCCTTTCCTTTCCTTATTTGTACTGCATCAGTATGTTTTGTCTCTACCGCGTGGAGCTGCTTGCCGGGTCGTCATTCGAACCACAAGTGCTAGAGTGGGGGGGGGGGGCGAGACCCCGGCAACAGGTTGGCATTGTTCCCCGGCAGAGCTCCTTGTCAGTATCGGCGCTGTCATCCCCATGAACAAGGACAGGGGGGACGGCTCGTCCCGACAAGGATTTTCTCCACGTGGGTGACTCCACATCCCACAGTAAGAAAGATACTAAGGGTTTCCTTGAGAAAACGAGAAGTACCGAACTGGAAATATATGATACACTTATCTTTTCCTGGCAGTACCCCCTTTTCATACGTGATGGGCCGCCTCCTTTGTTTTCTTGTTTCCTTCCCCTATTTTCTTGATGGTAAAACATGTAGGGTGAGGACAGTAACAAAGATTATGGTCTAATCAAGCATTCTAGCAAATCTTAATAACTTAAAGGTGCTAACATTGCAGTCATAAAAATGCGTAATGAGCATGTAAGGATTATTATACGATGCAATGCCTAGCTTTATTACGGTTGCACAGGGTCTTCGCCTGGCTTTGTACAAAGGGTTACATGCAACATCGGCAAGGCTTGTACAAAAGGTGGCTAGCGGGAACTGAGCCCGGCAGCCGCGCCTTACGGGTAGAACTTACGAAGATGCTCAATGTTCCATGAGTTCCGCACCTTGGTGCCATCTTCGGTCTCCAGACAGACTGCGCCAGGTCTGGTGACTCGTACTACCCGGTAAGGGCCTTCCCACTTCGGCGTCAACTTGTTTGTACCCTTGGCGGACTGAACGCGCCAAAGGACAAGGTCGCCTTCCTCAAGGCTCCGGGCTTGAACTCTGTGACTATGATAGCGGCGCAGAGCTTGCTGATAACGTGCAGCACGCACAGCAGCCCGGAGACAGTCTTCCTCGAGGAGCATGGCATCATCATGCTGCAGCTGCTGTTGCTCTACTTCATCGTAGGCAAGCAGTCGAGGCGACCCGTATATGAGTTCTGTGGGGAGCACTGCTTCCGCCCCGTACACTAGGGAGAAGGGCGTTTGGCCGGTAGCTCGATTTGGTGTCGTCCTGAGGGACCAAAGAACCACCGGCAGTTCATCGATCCAGCGCTTGCCGCTCTTCCGTAGCTTATCGAAAGTTCTTGTCTTATGTCCTCGCAACACTTCAGCGTTCATCATCTCGACTTGCCCGTTGCTCCTTGGGTGAGCAACAAAGGCAAATGAGACCTTGCTTCCAAGGTTTTGGATATATTGCATGAAGACGCGGCTCGTGAACTGGGTGCCATTGTCGGTGATCACTCTGTTAGGTATGCCAAAACGGCACACCAGTCCTTTCATGAACTGCTTGTGCGGTCACCTTTCTCACTGGTTCCACCTCAGGCCACTTTGTGAACTTGTCAGTTGCCACGAACAAGAACTCAAAGCCCCCAACAACACGGGGGAAGGGGCCCAGGATGTCGAGCCCCCAGACCGAGAATGGCCAGGATAGAGGGATTGTTTGCAGGGCTTGCGCTGGTTGGTGGATGTTCTTGGAGTGGAACTGGCAAGCTTCACACTTGGTGACTAGTTCAGTAGCGTCCTGTAGGGCAGTGGGCCAATAGAAACCCTGCCGAAAACCTTTTCCGGCAACGGATCTTGATCCAATGTGGGAACCACATACTCCTTCGTGAATCTCTGCCAACAGCTTCAGTCCATCCTCCCGGCAAATACACCTTAATTTCACACCGTTCGGCCGTCTTCTGTACAGGGTGTCATCGACAAACTGGTACCTACTTGACCGATGGGCTACTCTTTCGGCTTCCTCTTGCTCTTCGGGGAGTTCTCCAGTTTGGAGGAAATGGACTATATGATGTGGCCAAGTTGGAGCCTGTGGCTCGACAACAAGGACCAAGGGCATCTCCATGTCTCCGGGAGAGCTTGCCTTAACCGCTAGACCCAGATGTCTTGCGGGAGGGAGTTGCTCGTCAACCGGAACGGGATTTTCCCCGGCAGATTCTCTACCAGCGGCTTCGGGAAGCTCTGCCGGGAAATGCTTACCGGAGTTCAGCTTCCTTCTCTTTTTGGACATGGCAGACGGGGACACTGATGGTTGGGTGAGGCGGAGAACAAAGGTTCCTAGTTCCACAGGAAGCTTCTACGTAGCGCACTTTGATAGGTGATCAGCAATGCTGTTTTCTGCTCTTGGCACATGCTCCGTTTGCAGCCCATCGAAGTGCTCCTCCAACTTCCTCACTTCTTCCACGTAGGCCTCCATCAGCGGGCTCTGATAATCCTTGTGGACTTGCTTTATCACTAGTTGATAGTCTCCTCGGACGATCAACCTCTTTATCCCCAACTCTACCGCGATTCGGAGCCCGGCAAGGAGCCCTTCATACTCAGCGGTATTGTTGGTGGCTTCCTCCCGGGGAAACTACATCTGGATGACGTACTTGAGGTGCTCTCCGGTCGGGGTGACAAGGAACACGCCTGCTCCGGCGCCCTGGAGTGAGAAAGCACCGTCAAAGTGTTGGAAATATGCCCTAGATGCAATAATAAAATGGTTATTATCATATTTCCTTGTTCATGATAATCGTTTATATTATCCATGCTAGAATTGTATTGATCGAAAACTCAGATACATGTGTGGGTACATAGACAAGATTGTGTCCCTAGTGAGCCTCTAATAGACTAGCTCGTTGATCAAAGATGGTCAAGGTTTCCTGGCCATAGACATGAGTTGTCATTTGATAACGAGATCACATCATTAGGAGAATGATGTGATGGACAAGACCCAAACTATAAACGTAGCATATGATCGTGTTAGTTTATTGCTATTTGTTTTCTGCATGTCAAGTATCTGTTCCTATGACATGAGATCATGCAACTCACTGACACCAGAGGAATACCTTGTGTGTATCAAACGTCGCAACGTAACTGGGTGACTATAAAGATGCTCTACAGGTATCTCCGAGGGTATCTGTTGAGTGGGCATGGATCAAGACTGGAATTTGTTACTCTGTGTGACGGAGAGGTATCTCAGGGCCCACTCGGTAATACAACATCGCACTAAGCCTTGCAAGCAATGTGACTAAAGAGTTAGCCACGTGATCTTGTATTATGGAACGAGTAAAGAGACTTGCCGGTAACGAGATTGAACTAGGTATAGAGATACCGACGATCGAATCTCGGGCAAGTAACATACCGAAGAACAAAGGGAACAGCGTACGGGATTAACTGAATCCTTGACATAGAGGTTCAACCGATAAAGATCTTCATAGAATATGTAGGAACCAATATGGGCATCCAGGTCCCGCTATTGGTTATTGACCATAGAGTTGTCTCGGTCATGTCTACATAGTTCTCGAACCCGCAGGGTCTGCACACTTAACGTTCGGTGACGATTTTGTATTGTTGAGTTATGTGTGTTGGTGACCGAAGGTTGTTCGGAGTCCCGGATGAGATCCCGGACATCACGAGGAGCTCCGGAATGGTCCGGAGGTAAAGATTTATATATGGGAAGTCATATTTTGGCGACCGGAAAAGTTTCGGGCTTTTCCGGTATTGTATCGGGAAGCTTCTAGAAGGTTCCGGAAACTTCCGGAGGAGTCCGGAAGTACACCAAGGGTTCCACCACGTCCCAAGGGTTTGCATGGGCTGAGGGGAGGTGCCCTGACCTTATTGGGCCAGGCACACAAGTCCCTCAAGGCCCATGTGGCTTGGGAGAGGTGGAAAGTCCACGTGTTTATGGTAAGGGAGGAAATTGGACTAGAAGTCCAACCCCTCCCCCTTGGCTGCGCCCTAGGGCTTGGAGGGGCTGATCTCCACGCCCCTCCACCTATATATAGAGGGGAGGGGGCACCCCAAGAGCACACACGAAGCCCTTGGCGCCCCTCTCTCTCCCTAGATCGTTTTCTCCTCCGTTTGCGGTTTCGGTGGTGCTAGGCATAGCCCTGCCGGGATGTCACCACCACCACCGCCACCACACCATTGTGTTGTCGGAGAACTCATCTACTACTCCACCCTCGCTCGCTGGATCGAGGAGGCGCCGACGTCATCGAGCTGTACGTGTGCTGAATGCGGAGGTGCCGTCCGTTCGGCGCTAGACCGGGACGGATCGTGATTGGATCGCGGGACGGATTGCGATTTAGATCGCGAAGACATTTGACTACATCAACCGCGTTTCTTAACACTTCTTGCTTAGCGATCTACAAGGGTATGTGGATCCGATCTCTCCTCTCGTAGATGCTCATCTCCATGGATAGATCTTGTGTGTGCGTAGGAAATTTTTGTTATCCATGCAACGTTCCCCAACACAAAGTACATGATCCAATCCTTTGGCGCCTCTTTGCCGGGGAGGATTGTCTATGGAGCTTCATCATCTAGTGTGGGTGTCCATTCTGCAATAAACTCCGCCAAGGCTCTGCTTTGAATGGTAGAAGTGCTCTCATACTTTAATCCGAAGCTTGACAACTCCAGTGCCCACTCAACTATCCTGCCAGTGGCTTCAGGGTTTCTCAGTATGTGTTGCAACGGGAAACGGGTGACAACTGTTATCTCATGGGCTTAGAAGTAATTGCGTAGCTTCCTCGAGGCCATGATGAGGCCGAAGATCAGCTTTTGTACTCCAGAGTACCTTGATCGAGCCCCCTGTAGAAGGGAACTGACAAAGTATACGGGCCGCTGCACCATTTTTTTCTTTGCCACTTCCTTAGACTCACTGTCAACCATTTGTTGAGATCCCCCTTGACCTGTGTCGAGCTCTGCCGTGGAAGTTTCTTTCTCGCTCCCGACAGCATCAGCAGCGGCTGCTGAATCTTCATCCACTCCTTGCTGCGACACCAGCGCCGCACTAACCACTTGATTCGTTGCCGCTAGATATAGCAGCAATGGCTCTTGCAGTTTAGGAGCGACTAAGGTGGGAGAAGAAGATAGATATTTCGTTAGGTCTTGCAGTGCTGCGTCTGCTTCCGGGGTCCACTTCATCGGGTCGGCCTTCTTCAGGATTTTGAAGAACGGCAAGGCGCGCTCAACGGACATGGAGATGAACCTACTCAACATGGCAACACATCCGGTCAGGCGTTTGATATCCTTGATGGTTTTGGGCGCTTGTATCTGCTCGATCGCCTTGATCTTTTCGGGATTGGCCTCTATTCCTCGCGGAGACACGAAGAACCCAAGCAGCTTGCCGGATGGGACACCGAACACACATTTTTCAGGATTGAGCTTCAGGTTGATCTTGCGCAAGTTTTTTAAAGTTTCTTCTAGATCTTGTATAAGTCGGCGTTCTGGGAACGGCGGTACCCAGACCTGCCAGCCTGTGGCCCAGTGCGGCCTCACTCAAGACAAGGCCATCGCGGGAGCTCCATCCTCACGAGGAGGACGACGCCAAGACCCCCGGCGGGAGGAGGCCTCCCCAGGTCGCCTCCCGAGGGGCAGAGATCCCTATGCAGCACTCATCCTCGGGAGGTTGGGGGTGATGCAAGCCAGGCCAGGCGGGCACTAGCGCGCACAGAGGAGACAGTTTCCTTTTTGGTGCAAAGGAGGCAAAGACGTACGCAGGTTCCCGAGGCACCCCCAATGGTTTCCATTCCGGCGCAACGAGACCGAGACCACGAGCCCCGCAGGACGGACGTCATTGCCGAGCCCACCTCTGCATCACCACCGGCTACTTTGCAGGCGAAGACCACCTTTCTTCAAGATAAGGTGTACTCCTTGTCCCCCTTCGAATTTAGCCGTTGTGGGATCCCTTCCTGCCATTACGATAAGGGCAGAGTACCCGGGCCACTATAAATAGAGGCTAGGCTGCTCCGTAGAGGGAGAGAGACAAAAACACCACCCGAGCGCCCTCGCGAGGTTACTCACCACTGTACTAGTTCATCCACAAACCTCCTCGTGAGGCAATCCACCAAAAGCAGGAGTAGGGTTTTACGCTTCGCAGCGGCCCGAACCTGGGTAAAAACCCGTGTGCTAATCTTCTTCCCCTCGATTGTGTGAGTTCGTCGGGCTAGGCTATCGAGATGTGAGCTTGAGGCTGAAGCTGGTGGGGATCTTCGCACATGCCCCTGAGTTCGAACCTCTTTGGGTTTTGCGGAGCCCGAAATCAGACATTTGGCGTGCCAGGTAGGGGGCGTGTCGGAGTCTTCCACAAGCTCTGCTTCTTCTCCGCTCCGTCGTTTCGATGGCCGACGCCCGACAAGCTTCCTTTGGCCCCGGCGGTTCCACCTTCACCACCCTCGCCGCTACTACCCATGACACACGCCCTGGGAGCTCGGTGCTGGGCGGTCGTTACCAGGCCACCAGCGTCGTCTCCACCGCCGTCGCTGCTCGTGCCGGCCAGGCACGCGGCGGGCGAGCGGCGCCCGCGGGACCGACATCACCCTGTACCCATGTGGGAGACCTCAACACGCATGATGCGCTGCTGATGGTGAGTGAGCTGCTTCGCCATCGCCTGACGCACGGGGGCTTCGACGCTTGGGCCGACCACATCGCCGAGTTGGTCACCGTCACGAGGAGGGCCTGGGTTCCGCACCACTCTTCTCGACCCCCGACGTTGGGTGTCGGGGGCTCGCTCGCCATACCGCTCACCTTATCGGCAGACGGCGTGCCCGCCCCATGGCCGGGCGAGCCCAGGCAAGGCCCGCCACACGCCATGCTCCTTCTCCTCCAGATCCCGGTGATCGGCTTCGGGGCGCCGCCCAGCCCCACCGGTGGTGCCTTCGAAGAAGGTGACGGGAAGCTTCGCGCGCGCCTCAACGCACGCACTCATACCCCGGTGGGTCATCAACAGCCTGGGTCGTCCCGGCGCTAGCGCCAACCGGCGCAGGGACCAGGCAGCTCAGGCTTCCGAGCGGGTAGGTGGCCATAACGGAGGCGTGGTGGATAACCAGGTAGGCAACCCACGTCAAGACACGCATGACCAACCTCGTGGCGACGGCAGAGGTAAGCAGCTTCGGGCGGAGGCTCGGCGCAGGAGGGTCTGTGGGCCTCGCGTCCAGAGCGGTGTCGCCTTGCCGCCCAGGGAGGCTGCTCGTGGAGCGCACGGAGACGGTTCAGGAGGAAGCCAAGGCCTTTACACAGAGGCCTATGTTCCGAGCAGCATCGTACCTGCGGACGGCGCCGTGGATCACGCGCCCCCCGCGGGTGCCAGCATCCTCCCGGAGTAGGGAGATGTCCTGGACGTCCTCTCCAAGTCGGGCCTGGGGGCTTCCACTGAGGGGGCACCGGGCCAGGTTGCTGCGAGCGAGGGGGCGTCCCGGTATGCGCGGGGCACGGCGCGGCCGCCGCCCTTGCGAGCAAGCAGCACACGGCCGAGCCCTCTCGGCCGCAGGAGCAACCGCCTAGGGGGATCGGCAGGATACAAGTAGCGTGGGCCACACGCGGCAACGGGGGCGCCGGCCCGGCCCTCAGGAGGCAGGGCCTCATGAGGTCCTCGGGTCGTGGTCTGGCCGGTGCCCCGACGCCTCACGAGGCGGCTTCACTGACACAACACCACTATGGCTGCGCTGGGTGCATTGTGCTCATGTTTGGGCCGTAGGAGCGCAATCCCGTGGCTACGCGGGGAACAATGCACTCAGGTTTGGGCCGTAGGGGCGCGCAACCACGCAGAAATGCGCAGGATGGCTCTTGACTGAGTTGGGAGCACCTAGGCCGTGCGCCTGGGGCCTTGCCCAACTATCTTCGGCCGTGACACTCTCACATAATAATGAGTGGGCTGTATACGCCCGGAGCACCCCGAGGACGCGGAGGGGTTCCAACCCACGTCCAAGTGGAAGCCCAATGCTCCACGCTGGCGGACAACACTGTCCTCCAATGACTATACCCATGCCTAGTGGAAGCCCTATGCTCCGCGCTGGGGGAAGACGAAGACGAAGACTAGCCTAGGTGCCGAACGCGGTTGTTCTTTTCTTTTCTTGTATTCGAATTTGCCATTTTTCTGGAATGAAACTCGAGGCCTTTCAACCGTATTTGAAAAAGGGGGCGGGAATTTTTCTCCTCGCAGTTTTCTATCTTGAAGTTTCTTTCTTCGGGTTGACACCTGCCAGCCTCTCCCTCTCGCGCCTCGCGAGCGGGGGCTACGGGCATGGTGCGCACACCTCGCCAAGGCTTTGGCGTCCTGGTCCTCGCGTGGCGCTCTCGAGTGAGCTAGCAGGTGCGTGTCGCCTCACCCTCGCTCGGGGGCTCCGTCGTGGCCCGGTGCGCCATCTTGGAGCCTCTGGAGGCTCACACCTCTCGAGGCAGGAACCAGCAGAAAAGGTATGGGAGCCGCTCGAGCGTCAAGAGGGACGCCTGAGCAACGCGACTCAGGATCCTCACTGGTCACGTAGCCCCTCGCCCCTTGGTCTCGTCCTGGTGATCCGGACGCCCCAACGGCGGTCGAGGTATGCGCGGGATTGGGCCCCGCCGACGTAGAGCGCCACTTGAGCGTCAAGGGGGACTCCTGAGCAACGCGCCTCAGGAGCCTCACTGATCGCGTGCTCCTCGCCCCTTGGTCTCGTCCTAGTGATCCGGACGCCCCAACGGCGGTCGAGGTATGCGCGGGATTGGGCCTCGCCGACGTAGAGTGCCGAAAGGGCTCCCAAACCGCCTCACTCGCAGGAAAGAGGAACCCCCCCAAGACCCCCAAGCTCCCCAGGTGCCACTGCCAGACCTCACGACGCAGAGACCCGCCACGGACGCATCAAGCTAAGTACCCTAATCACGACCAACAGAAAGTCTCAATTGACATTAACAGTAACACAGGGATTGGGATACATGATGAGAGTGCTAAAGTAAAGGCGCAAACGTCAGAATTCATTACACGCCCAGAGGGGCCCTCCTTGATAATTTGATTACAGGGAAAGGAAGGGAAGAAGAAGGCGAAGGAGCCCCCCTCGGGGGCTGCCACTCCTGAGGCCCTGGCTCCGGCGCGCCAGCGCTCAGTCGGAGTCCTCCTCCTTGACGGGCCCATGGTGGCGCGCTGGCATAGCCGCTTCCCGGGCGGTGGAGCGGCACCGTCGAGGCAGGCCAACCCCCGAAGTCTGAGCACGCCGACGCGGTGATGCGTCGTAGCTGTCGTCGCTCGGACTCTCCTCGGAGGAGGTGTTGCTGCCGCTAGAAGCATGACAGCCATCGCCAAGGACAAGCTCACCTCCAAGGTCACCGCCGCCGTCGCCCTCCGGGCAGCACCCCAAGCACCTGCCGTCCTCCCCGAAGATCCTCACGAAGAGCATCGCGGCGCCGTTGTGCTTGAAGTGGAGCATGTGCCTCCCATCCACGCCGTGGGTGCAGGCGAAGGACTGCCACCCGCGGCTCAAGAAGGCGTAGCCTGCGGGGGTAACCTCGACCTCCACCCACAATGCGCCGCTACAACAACCATCGGCTTGCAGCCATAGACCTGCAGGTTCGTCGGCCCGCGGTGTCTCCGCGAAGAAGCGCGGGAGCTGCAACCAGGTGATCGCCGGCCTCTCCACCAGCACCAAGAACTCCTGGCCCGTATCGGCCGTGTGGGCCCGAGGGCGCGGTGGCCGAGTACCTACTGCGGGTCTCCCTCCTTGGCCACGGCCGCCACGCCTGCCACCTCCACTTGAGCCAGCAGAGGCACCAGCCCTCACGGAGGTACGGCCGTGCCCATGGGGCGCCGCCGTCGACGCCTCGGTATACTTGCGAGGACGGCCCCGGCTCCTCTTGGGAGGCTGTTGGTCCGGCCCCTCCTGGCAGGCTTTCCCCTTCTTGGTAGCAAAAAACCTCCTCACCGGCGTCATGATCGAGGAGGCGGAGGACGAAGGCGGGGGAGCGAGAAGTAGGAATGGGATGGGGGCTCCATCCCCTCCGCCCATTTATAGCCGGGTGGAGGCCAACTGGCACCCCATCTCATCCTGAGTAATGATGGCCCCGTGACGTGTGCCGGTTGCTGGTCAGCCGGAGCGGTTGTCGAGGCACCATGGGGAAGTGGAGGCGTCCGTGCCTCGTTATTTGCCATGCGACAGGCTGGGCTCGCAGGCGATTGGGGCCCGCGGCGCTTCGGGCCATCTCCTTCGGCTTCGCCCCGAAGCCAACCCAAGCGCGCCTTGGGCCCGAGGGCTGCTGTCGGCGTTCTGGGAACAGGGGTACCCATACCTGCCAGCCTGTGGCCCAGGGCGTGGCCCGCTTCAACAGCCGAGTGCGGCCCAGTGCGGCCTCACTCAAGACAAGGCCCTCGCGGGAGCTCCACCATAGCGAGGAGGACGACGCCAAGACCCCCGGTGGGAGGAGGCCTCCCCAGGTCGCCTCCCGAGGGGCGGAGATCCCTATGCAGCACTCAGCCTCGGGAGGTCGGGGGTGACGCAAGCCAGGCCAGGCGGGCACCAGCGCGCGCAGAGGAGATAGTTTCCTCTTTGGTGCAAAGGAGGCAAATACCTACACAGGTTCCCGAGGCACCCCCCAAAGGTTTCCATTCCGGCGCAACGAGACCGAGACCACGAGCCCCACAGGACGGACGTCATCACCGAGCCCACCTCTGCATCACCACCGGCTACTTTGCAGGCGAAGACCACCTTTCGTCAGGATAAGGTGTACTCCTTGTCCCCCTTCGAATTTGGCCGTTGTGGGATCCCTTCCCGCCATTACGATAAGGGAAGAGTACCCGGGCCACTATAAATAGAGGCTAGGCTGCTCCGTAGAGGGAGAGAATCAAAAACACCACCCGAGCGCCCTCGCGAGGTTACTCACCACTGTACTGGTTCATCCACAAACCTCCTCATGAGGCAATCCACCAAAAGCAGGAGTAGGGTTTTACGCTTCACAGCGGCCCGAACCTGGGTAAATCCTCGTGTGCTAGTCTTCTTCCCCTCGATTGTGTGAGTTCGTCGGGCTAGGCTGTCGAGCTGTGAGCTTGAGGCCGAAGCTGGTGGGGATCTTCGCACACGCCCTTGAGTTTGAACCTCTTTGGGTTTTGCGGAGCCCGAAATCCGACAGTATGAGAGTGGCTTCATCCTTGGTCTTGACCACGATGTCATCCATGTACGCTTCCACATTTCTATGCAGCTGAGGTCCAAACCCAATTTGAACTGCCCTGGCGAAGGTTGAACCAGCACTCTTTATCCCGCAGGGCATTCGTACAAAGCAGTACGTGTTGCAGGGAGTTATGAATGCGGTCTTCTCCTCATCTTCCTTGTTCATAAATATTTGGTGGTAGCTGGAGTAGGCATCCAAAAAGGAAAGCAATTCACATCCGGAGGTGGAGTCAACAATTTGATCTATGCGCGGCAAGGGGAAAGGGTCCTTTGGGAAGGCCTTGTTCAAGGTAGTGAAGTCGATGCAAAGCCTCCATTTCCCATTTGCCTTTCGTACCACCACCGGGTTTGCCAACCAGGTTGGATGCAACACTCCTCTGACCAGACCAGCTGCTTCAAGCTTCTTGATTTCCTCGGCAATGAACTGCTGCCGCTCCAAGGCCTGTTTCCTAAACTTTGGCTTGACGGGTCGGGCATGAGGGCAGACAGCAAGGTGGTGCTCGATTACCTCCCTGGGAACACTGGGGATGTCAGATGGTTGCCAGGCAAACACATCGACATTCCCCCGCAGTAAGGCAACGAGCGCGCTTTCCTATTTGTCAATAAGGGTAGCACTGATGGTGCAGGTACCACCAGTGCCATCCTCCCTTGCCGGGACCTTCTTCGTCTCAGGGAAGGTGACCTTGGTCTTCTTGCCGGCGGAACTTTCCGGCAGGTCATCATCAGGTGTCGCGCACTCCGAAGAGGCGCGCTTCCCGGAGTCCTTGCCGGTGTTCCTGCCAGGCTTCTTCATTTTCCTTGTATCCATGGTGGGAGCTGGGATTTCTGTGGCTTCAGCTGCTACAGCGTCGCAATACATCTGGTCCACGCAGATAACCGCGTTCTTCTTGTCGGATGGGATGGAAATGACCCCGATGGGCCCTGGCATCTTCAAAGTATTGTAGGCATAGTGGGATGCCGCCATGAACTTTGCTAGAGCCGGGCGACCAAGGATTCCGTTGTAGGGCAGTGGGATTTCGACGACGTCGAATACTATTTTCTCAGTCCAGAAATTCAACTCTCCGCCGAACGTCACAGGCAGAGTGATCTTTCCCTTGGGTCGGCTCCTGCCGGGGTTGATCCCTTGGAACGTACCCGTGGCTTCGAGCTCTTCATCAAGGATCTGCAGTTTCTCAGCCACTCTCGGAGAGATCAGGTTCAGCCCGGCCCCACTGTCAACTAACATCTTAGACACTTTGAGGTTGTGAATTGTTGGGGAAACCAACAACGGCAAACATCCAACCGTAGTGGTACGGTCAGGATGATCCTCTTCGTCAAAGATGATAGGTGTGCGGGACCACTTAAGTGGTTTCCTTGATTCTGCAGTTGGTTCCACAACATTGACTTAGCGTGCCCACTATTTGAGCTGGCGGCGAGAGGAGTGCAAGGACGCTCCCCCATCAACGCACATAGCTTCAGTTGCCTTCTAGAGCTCCCTGTCGCTGGAATCCTCATCATCGCTCATATCACATGTTTCCTTCTTCTCTCAGCCTATGGAGGGTTTTTCCTTTTGCTGCGGGGTTTTTCCGCGATGACCACCTCTGCCGCCACGGCCCTTCCCGGCAGCACCGTCCTGGCCTTTTCCTCATCGCGTTTCTCATACTCGGCCCTCTGTTTCTCAACGAGCTACTCGACTTGTCGGCATTCTTGGAGATCATGGCCCTTGGTGCGGTGAATCTTGTAGTACCGCCCGTCGGATTTCCCGGCCTTCTCAGCGGCAGCAGCCTCCCGGCAATCAGTGCACGCGGCATCTCCCTTGCCGGGGGTTTCGGCTTTCGCCTTTTTGCCGGTACTGAGGTCTTCGGAGCTCTCGACAGCCAGCACTGCTTTTCCCTTGCGCTTTTTGTTGCGCTTCATGTTCCTTCCGTTCGGGTCGGGGGCATCGTCGTCATCATCTGAATCCACTTCGACGCCCGCCTCTTCTTCGGGAAGTCACCTTCCTTCTTCAGCTCGGGCACACTTATCTGCCAAGGTGTAAAGCTCATTGACAGTCTCGGGGAGCTTGACATTCATCTTGGCTCGCATCCTCCTGTTGCGCACGTTCGAGTGGAACGCGGCAATCACTGCCGCGGGATGGATCTCAGGGATGTTGCGGTGTAACCGGCTGAACCTCTGGATATACTTACTCAGAGTTTCTCCCTCCTTTTGTGGGAGGACTTGGAGATCACTGGGCTGGCCTGGCTCTTGATGACCACTGGTGAAGGCGCCAACAAACTCGTTGCAAAGATCAGCCCAAGAGGAAATGGAATTCTCCGGCAGGTGCATCAGCCATGATCTCACATTTGGCTTGAGCGCCAAAGGGAAATAGTTGGCGAGCACCTTCTCATCTCTTCCTCCCGCAGCTTGCACATCTATCGTGTAGATGCCCAAGAACTCTGCGGGGTTTAGCTTCCTGTCGTATTTCTCTGGTAGCTCAGGCTGGAAGGCTCGGGCCGACGGCCAGCGGACCCGTCGCAGCTCGCTAGTGAAGGCAGGGCAACCAACCTCGTAAGGAAGGTATCCGCCGACACTGGGCGCGGGGTCGCCAACGTCTGGACCGTTGCGCCTGTCTGATTGACGGTGTGCTTCACGACGTCGCTCGATGGTGATGCGTGTGTCTTCCTTCCGCCGGTCTTCGAGAACACGCCGCTGGTCCCAGCGGTCGTGCGGACCAGACGAGAGTATGGGCGCCTCGTCGCGGTCGTCAGCATGTGAAGCTAGCTGCAGCTGCATCTGGGCTTGTTGCTGCGGAGGGGACTGCACCGTTGGGGTGGCCCCTTCTACGCGCTCGCCGGCCTGGGCCGCCACTGCTGTCCGCGTACGTCGCGACGGCACTGCATGTTGGGCTTTGTTGGCTTCAATGAAGGAAATCAGGCTTTGAATGGTGGCTCTCCATTCATCCATCTTATCAGCTATTGGCATGAAGATGAGCAACATCTGGACTCTCACCATGGCCTCCCCTGTGGTGCCAGGCATGGCGAAAGAGGCGGACCTTGACATGGCTCGACTCTTGGTAGGACCAAAAGAAGCTTCACCGCGTCTTGGATGCCGCGCGCCACTCGCTGGAGCTTTCTGGTGAGTTGTGGGCTGGTCCCCAGGAGCTGCGGCTTCGCTGGGTGCCCCGTCTCGCTCCGCTCGGGCCGCACGCCCAACAATCTCGCTGGCGACGGGTGCGACCGGAGGGTCACGGCTCGCACCGGACTGGGCGCCGCTGAGGCGGCCTCGGCCATCCACGCGGCGGAGAGGTGATGAATGGGCGTTTCCTCCGCCCATGGTGTCGAGGCCGAGCTCGCCATGTTGTTGTTGTAGTTGCCCCCCTCCGGCGCCTCCCGCTCCATCCCTGGTCGGGAGAGGCTGGACAGGGGCGCCGCCTGCGCCGACCGCATCGTCCACGACGCCCGCCTCGGCCGCAGCAGCCGCGGCGCCTACGGCACCGGCGGCCGCTTGTGAGGGGGCCTTTGAGGACGAGGGATGCGCAGCCGTGCTGGATTTCTTCTTTGGATCCATTGTTGAAGAAGATGAGGATGAAGACTGATCCGCCGTTCACGAACTTGGGTTCACGCAAATGATGCACGCCCCCTACCTGGCATGCCAAAGATGTCGGTGCACGGATGCTCATGATCACCTATGGGACCAGAGGTCCCTTGTGGTTTGGCAAGGGCTGTCACGTTGCACGAAGAGCAAAGATCTTGAGACGGCGCAATGATCAGGGGTCACGCATTTTACTCAGGTTCGGGCCGCTGCTAAGAGTAAAACCCTACTCCTACTTTTTGGTGGATTGATTGGAGGAACACGAAGAACGCAAGGCATCTAACCCCGGCAAGGACTGCTGCCGGGGGAAGAGTGGCTGTGCGAGTACAAGCGTTCGGGGGTTCTAGTTGCTAACCTTGAGCTAGGTTGCCTTGGGCCTCCTTTTATAGTGCAAGGGGTTACCACAGTGGCAAAACAGACATTACCCATCGATTAGATAGCTAAGCAGAGCTATCATACCTAACTCTGGCATTTAGGACAAAATGCCATGATTACCTGCCTAGGTGGCGCTTGGGGGTGCATCCCCGGCAAGCCCTTGCCACCGCTTGGCTGGTCGCTGCTTGAGATCTTGACACGCCGCAGGGCGGGTGTCAACCGGGCGTAACTTGCCTTCCAAAGTGTCGCCACGTGCTTAGCGAGAGCTTATTAGCCGCCTGAAGGCTCGACACCGCATCGATAAGTGACAGCCGTAGCGATGCGGTGGAGCGGTGGCTGGTTGGCTCGTGCCTGCCGGGGGGCGGCTTGCCGGGTCTTCTGGAAGGTGCATTCGTCTCGGTCCCCGGCAGCGTCGAGGACATGCTTGGCGCATCACATTCCAGGCTTGGGTTGCCGCGTTGTGCTTGCTGGAGTCTTGGTCTTGATTGCTGTCGGGGTTCTCTGCTCTACCGCCTGTGCATAAGTTAGGGGCACTGGGTACCCCTATACTAGTACACCGACACTTTGCATCTGCATCCTCTATTGTTATTCATCATGGTAGTATGATGAGTCACCAAGATCTTGGCATAGATGTTGGTAGAACCTTGATGAATATGGAAATGCTCAAGTTCTTGAAAGCATGCTCAGACACTGGGTTATATCCTTGGTATCAATTGGAATGTGCCTTCCATTTGCCGAGTTGCTCTATAACTCTAGTTTCCTTTCCAACCTGAGTATGCCATTTCTCCGAACTCCTCCAAACAATTGTTTGTGAATTGCCTTAACCTGGTATGAAGAGTTTCGTTGATCTCTATATCAAAAGTAATTCTTTTTGCCACTTAAGGAAATAACTCTACGAGTCACCTCCCTAAGGTGCCGCGTTATGGTAAGAAGGGCAATTAACTCCTCGCTACTTTGAAACCCATGCTCCATCCTAGCTAAGTGTGGAATTGTTGCCTACCAATTGAACCTCTATCATCTACCTCACTCTTTTGTTTCCAATGTGTGTTTGGTGTCTCATCTCAAGAGATGTTCTTACGTCTCATTCTATGAGTTGATCATGAGTTGCTCGATCTTTGAGAAGATCGACTCTTGTAGGGTTTTCCTGTTCCCTTCGTCATGTTTGGATGAAGATCCCAAAGTAAAAGATTTCAAGATCAACATGATGTAATGAATCAACATCTCCGAGAAGGGCAACTAGATCATGAAGATTGTGATGGTTTAATGTCCCATCTATCCTCTTACCCTACCTGAATCTCGGGACGAGATTCTTGTTTAGTGGGGTGAGTTGTCACTGCCCAAGTTTACCTTGCTTGTCATTGCATATTCATGCATGCATTTTAAATTCATTTGAAATTGAATTGAGGATCTAGTAAGCCTCAGGAAGCATTTTCACAAAAATGACCAGGATAAAATTGCCTCAAACAACTCCAAGAAAATGTTCCTGTTGTTATGTGAAAATATTGGCAATAGAAAAAACTTAAACAAATATTTTTGGAGTCACAGAAATATATACTTTGGGCATTTGAGTTAACCCAATAAGTATTTACATTGGATCTATAAATACTATAAGTAATTTTATAGATCCAAAAATTCTGAAAGGTTGTAAGTGGCTCTAAATATATTCTAACAAGCGACATAAATATTTTCAGAACGTTTTTAAATGATTTGGTTGTAAATCAAATCAAAACAGATCAAAACAATAGAAAACAGAAGAAATTAAAAAAAATAGGAAAACAACTTACCTGGGCCCTACGTGGCAAGTCAGCCCAGGTGACTGGCCCAGCCCACAAGGGCACCTCCGTCTTCTTCCTCTGGATAGAAGGACACGAGGGCGCGTGGTCGCCGTGCGCCGGCACGCGCTGGCCACCTCATGCTCCCACCGCTCCGCGGGAGGCAGATGAGCTCGCCACGTATGCCCCCGAAGCCAACTCTCTCTCTCCCTGCTCTCCCCTCGCCCTCTCCCTTACTCCCCGCGTCATGGCCGAGACCACCATTGCCGCGCTGTCACCACCACCGTGGACACTGGCCTTCCCTCGCCCCGCCATCTGTCAAACGGGTCCACCTGGAAGCCCTGAAGCTCTATGCCGACGCACGCAAGCCGAGGATCTCCTCGTCGTCGCCATCAAGCTTCTCCTCCCCGCTGCGGTCGTCGGACGTCATCGCCAAATTCGCCGTCTACAGAGCCTCCCCGGCCTCGACGTCCGCATCAGCAACCTCCCCGTGAGCTCCTCTTCGTCCCCTCTCACTTCTCTTGAATGGGCGCGTCCTCTAGCCATGCCCAGCTGACCGAGCACCGTCGTCCGCCATTGACGACGGGCATGGCTCCGCCGTGCCATTTCGCTCAAACCCCGGAGCTCATCGAGCTCCCCGCACTCCCAGGACCTCCCCGCACCATCCAGCTGCACCACTGGATGCGGCACATGCCTAGCCACCCATAGGGCCTCTCCGCGCAGCATTTGGTCACCGGAGGAGGAATTCCAGTGGGCCTCCGCCGTCGAACGTGGCCGCCGGCGTTTAGCCGGAGCTAATCCTGTCATTAGCAACTAACCTACCTCACTCCGTGTCACTGACAGTGGGCCACGCGCCTACTAATTAATTAATTAGTCTTAATAAACCTTGTTTATTTATTCGTGTCACTGACTAACGGGCCCCACAAACCAGATTTGACCCGGCGACGTCAGCATTGACCTGGCCCCGCATGTCAGCCTCTGAAGCTCACCCTGAGCCACTGACCAGTGGGCTCCGCTGGTCAGGTTTGACCCGGACTGGCCGTGTTGACCTGCTAACCTCACTCTGACGCAGAGCTGATGCAATAATTGATTTTTGGATTTATTTAATTCCAGAAAATACCTAAAACTTTGAAAAATCATAGAAATTAACCTATAACTCGGATGGAAATAATTTATATATGAAAAATGATCAGAAAAATACAAGGAATCTGTTTATGCCATGTTCATGCATGTTTGAGGAAGTTAACATCACCAAGTAGGACATTTCATGATTAGGATAAATTAATAAATAGTATTGGAGTTGGAATTTAGCATATATTTGAATTCCGCTTCACTTAATATGACTACCTATTGCTCTAGGTCAATCCAATGCTTTAACATGCCATATCATACATCATGTTTGTTGCATTGCATTGAATGTGTTCCTTTCCTGTTTTGTCGGTAGTGTTCCTGCCCGGTAGACGATGGTTCCGACGTTGAGATCGTTGTCACCGATGAAGACTCATTATTATCTTCAGAATTGTCAGGCAAGCAACCCCTCCTTGAGCATCCCGATAATATCCTACTCTCTCGCTCCTGCTCTCTTTTACTGGATTAGGACAACAATGATTCAACTGTTACATGTTCTCGGAAGTTGAACCCATTCCTTTGCATGACCTGTCCTTGTCACAGTAAATAGTTGAAACCACTTAGCATGAGTAGCAACTGCTTGAGCCTTGTTATGCTTACTCATCCATGCTTGCTTACTGTGCCTGCTATGCTTAGAGTCGTGTCGGGTCTGATCCATCTGGGCGATGTATTGGAATGGATGTGTTCATGTCCTGCTGTGTGAGAGCTAAGTGTGTGAATCCGATTTGGTAAAGGTAGCAGTGAGAGGCCATGTAGGAGTACATGGCGGGTTATCTCATTGGGACCGTCCTTAAGAACTGAGTTCTGTGTATGTTATCCAAGACAAGATACTACCGCACATTGGGATCCTTAATTGACCCTCTCGGCTTATTAATCGCCTTGATCTCTGTCCAGGAGTTGCAACTAGTTTCTGGTGTTTGTAGGATGTGCTCGCGGCCGTGCATAGCGCTGACCGGAGGGGTAGGCTATGGCGCGGTAGATGCACCGTGGCCCGGTGTAACAAACGTAGTACCATCCGTCGAGGTGGGCTTGGGAACCCTGCACACATCGTTTGGGGCCGTGATGGAAACTTCGGTCGGACTTCCATTTTGGGTTCAGTCTCAAATATGCGATAAACCTGGACTAGAGTCTTGTGTGGTTAACGGTCGTGGCCGACTCCCTCGATGGGCTTCCGCTTGAAGGTTGCCAAGGTGCCTTTTTACGTGCACATGGTGGTAAGTGGCGGGAGCATGTGTGAAGAAGTATACCCCTGCAGGGTGAAGGAATTTGTTCGAATAGCCGCGTCCTCGGATATGGACTACTTGGATTACTTATGTGATACATAGACAAGTGAAAGGGATACTCTAAAATGCGCAAGATAAGCGTGAGTGCTATGGATGGCCTTCTCGTAGGGAGACGGGAGTGGATCCATAGTGGTGTATTGATTTGGTGAATATGTGGGCTCGTGTGCGTTGTCCCACCTCAAAGATAATACTTGTAGTCGTAGTACAGGTTAGCCAAGAGTCAAAGCTTGCTTGCTGCAATAAACTCCACAACCCCCTTTGGTGACAATGATGCATATGTAGCTAGTTCTGATGTAAGTCTTGCTGAGTACCTTTGTACTCACGGTTGCTTAATTTATGTTTTTGCAGAGGAGACGTCAGTCTCATTAGTGATCCCTATGACGTGAAGTTCGATGTTGACCAGGTCAGCTTGGGAATCCCAGACAGAGGTCTGGCTCCTTTGGTAGGGTCGTTGTAGCTTTTTCAGGCTCTTCTAGCCGCTTTTAATAGATGTCTGTACCCAGACATGTATCTTTCGCTTGTTGATTGTATGCTCTGAATGATGGGTCATGTGACCCTCTCCTTGTAACATTATACTATGTAGTCTCTCTGGAGCCTTCTAAATAAATGTATTTGATATAGAGTTATGTTGTGATGCCATGTTGTATCTACACATATCATGCATATTGCGTGTATGTTTGTAATGCATTGGTATGTGTGGGATTCGACACCTAGATGTATACCTTTAGTAGCCTTCTTTACAGGGAAATGCCTCTTTGTGCTTCCATGAGCCTTGTTAGCTCGCTACTGCTCCGGACACATTGATTGACCGGCGTGTATCCTTCTTTGCTGCTGTGTCTGTCCCTACGGGGAAATATCACACAGTGTAATGCAGTCCTTGTAGCTTGCTACGACTCGTCTACACACGCTGATGACCGACACCTGCATTGTTGGGTTACGTATGCCTGTCCCTGTACGGTTGCGCCACTTGGGTCTATAACTAGCCATGTTGACCCGGGTTCTTTGACATATGATTGCTAGCGACATATTCATATACGTGAGCCAAAAGGCGCAAACGGTCCCGGCCAAGGTAAGGTGGCTGCTGTGGGGATTACCCGTGCGTGAGGCCGCAAAGTGATATGATGTGTTACATGCTAGACTTGTATGTCTTAGGATCGGGGTCCCGACAAGGCTGGCATGGAAGGAGGAAGCCGTGGCGGTGCGGCCATCCTGCTGCACGGAGGTTTCATGGAGGAGTCCTACTGGTCGCGGGTGGCGGGGTCAGTAGTTGCGGCGGCTGATACGTTTCCAACGTATCTATAATTTTTACAAGTTCCATGCTATTATATTATCATTCTTGGATGTTTTACAATCATTTTATAACAACTTTATATCATTTTTTGGGACTAACCTATTTACATAGTGCCAAAGTGCCAGTTGCTGTTTTTGCTTGTTTTTTACTTCGCAGAATATCAGTACCAAACGGAGTCCAATCGCGACGAAACTTTTTGGAGATTTTTTCTAGACCAGAACACACCCGGTGGGCCAAAAAAGAGCCAGGAAGGTGGGCTGTGGAGAGCACAACCCACCAGGGCGCGCCAGGGGGCCCCTGGCGCGCCCTGATGGGTTGTGCCCTCCACGGGGACCCTCTGCACCCCCTCTGATGCCTATAAATTCTCAAATATTCGGAAAACCCTAGGGGAGTCGACGAAACACAATTCCAGCCGCAGCAAGTTCCAGAACCTCGAGATCCAATCTAAACACCATCACGGAGGGGTTCATCTTCTTCATAGGTGCCTCTCCGATGATGCGTGGGTAGTCCACCATAGACCTATGGGTCCATAGGCAGTAGCTAGATGGCTTCCTCTCTCTCGCTTATGATTCTCAATACAATGGTCTCCTGGAGATCTATTTGATGTAAACTTTTGCGGTGTGTTTGTTGGGATCCGATGAATTTTGAGTTCATGATCAGTTTCTATCCATGAATATTATTTGAGTCTTCTTTGATCTCTTATATGCATGATTACTTATAGCCTCGTATTTTTTCTTCGAATCTTTGGTTTAGTTAGGCCGACTAGATCAATTTTTTTTTGCCATGGGAAGAGGTGCTTTGTGATGGGTTCGATCTTGCGGTGTCCTTTCCCAGTGACAGAAGGGGCAGCGAGGCACGTATGTATCGTTGCCATTAAGGATAACAAGATGGGGTCTATTCCTACATGAATAGATCTTGTCTACATCATGTCATCGTTCTTATTGCATTACTCCATTTTTCCATGAACTAAATACACTAGATGCATGTTGGATAGCGGTCGATGTGTGGAGTAATAGTGGTAGATGCGGGCGGGAGTCGGTCTACTTATCTTGGACGTGATACCTATATAATGATCATCGCCTAGGATATCGTCATGACTATTTGATTTTCTATCAATTGCCCAACAGTAATTTGTTCACCCACCATGCGCTATACTCATGAGAGAAGCCACTAGTGAATCCTACGGCCCCTGGGTCTACTTTCCCAACATATTGCTTTCGGATCTATCTTTTTGAATCTTTGTTTTCAGATCTACAAAACCAAAAACCCAAAAATATATTGCTGCATATTTTATTTGCCTTTTCTATTTTGTGCTCTTGAGAGATCTATCTCTCCTATCTATCACTACCTAATCTATCTTTTTACCGTAGAGAGATTGATAACCTCTCTTTCGCGTTGGGTTGCAAGTATTTGTTATTTGTGTGCAGGTGATGCTTATTGGGTGGTGGTGATCCTCCTACTAGTTCGATAACCTTGGTTTCATAACTGAGGGAAATACTTACCGTCGCTGTGTTGCATCATCCCTTCCTCTTTGGGGAAATACCGACGCAGTCTCAAGCCACGTCAAAGGAATTTCTGGCGCCGTTGCCGGGGAGGAAGCGGTCTCTTCTACATGCATATATCACGCACCGAGGAGACTCCATAATCATCTACCAGGTTCCTAATCACAAATCTCATCTCCTTGCAATTACATTATTTGCCATTTGCCTCTCGTTTTCCTCTCCCCCATTTCACCAATTTGCCATTTTATTCGCTCTCTTTTTCGTTTGCCTTTTTCTCGTCAGATCTCTTGCCTTGCCATTATGGCTAGTTCTTCCTTTATTGCGTGTACTCTCGATAATGAGGTTCTTAATTTTAAGCAAAGGGGAGGGGAGAACCTAATAGATGCTTGGTATAGGATTTGCAATGCTCATAATAGATCTATCCATAAGCAATCTACAGTTGTTCTTCTTCGCAGTTTTTATGTTGGCATCACCACTTGGTATTGATTCGTCCTTGATACGATTACCGGTGGGAATTTCTTGATGTTCCCATCTTTAGATGCTTTTAATGCTTGGGGAAGTTTAGTGGGACCACCACCTATCATGATCAATGAAACAACTTTAACTCTTGAGCATGTTATGGAGATATTAGATGCTATTGAAAAGAAGATGATTACTAAAGAACATCTTGATGATCTAGATATAAAAATGCATAATATTGCTAATAAAATTGGGTCTAAGGCGGGAGATGCTTTTAAATTGCTAAAGGAAAAAGGAACCGTAGTTAACGAAAGGGTAGAAGAGAGCCCTTACCGGATTGATAAGTTGGAAGAGATTTTTAATAATTTTGGGCTCAGCTTTTTCTTCTATCAAAACTATTGAAAAAACTCCCATAAAAATTGGCAAGACCACACAAGTCACCAAGAACAAAGTTGCTACACCTAGTAGTCACAAGGGGGATCTTAAAATGATTAGTATTCATCCCGACTTTGTTGAAATCATAAGGGACCCTATTTAGAAGAATGATTTCTTTGGTTTTCTTCCTAGTTGTGTTGTCATCAAGAATATGCATGGTAAATCCTTGAAGCAATCTAGTTGTGTGATTGAAGAGTTGAAAACCAAGGATGACAATACTTGAATCTATGCGTTATGCCTAGCTAGGGGCGTAAAACGATAGCGCTTGTTGGGAGGCAACCCAATGAATAAATATTTTTTTGCTTTTTCCTTTATGTTTTTGAGTGTTGACACAATTATGCCTCTGTTATGATTGTGTTTTTATGCTTTATTTAGTGTTTGTGCCAAGTAGATCCTTTAGGATGATTCATCAGATGAGTAGAAGCGATGATGAATCTGAAACAGAAACTTTGCGTCCAGTATATGAATTTTCATTTTTTGCTGGAACGTGATCTTAGCTAAAATTTTAACACAGTATTGCTATACAAATTTCTTACATTGTCCAAATTGTTTAGAATTTTTAGAGTTACAGAAGTATGGTTAGAGTACATATTACTACAGACTGTTCTGTTTGAGACAGATTCTGTTTTTGTTGCATTGTGTGCTTGTTTTGATGAATCTATGGGTTATATTGAAGGGTATTGATACGTCTCCAACGTATCTATAATTTTTGATTGTTCCATGCTATTATATTATCTGTTTTGGATGTTTTATACGCATTAATATGCTATTTTATATTATTTTTGGGACTAACCTATTAACCGAGAGCCAAGTGCCAGTTTCTGTTTTTTCCCTGTTTTTGAGTTTTACAGAAAAGGAATATCAAACGGAGTCCAAACGGAATAAAACTTTCGCGATGATTTTTCTTGGACCAGAAGACATCTAGAAGACCTGGAGAGGAGGCCAGAAGACCTGGTAGCAGACGACAAGCCTCCAGGGCGCGCCCTAGGGGGGGCGTGCCCCCTGGCTTGTGGGTCCCCTGCAGCCTTCTAACCCTAACTCTTCGCCTATATATTCCCAAACCCTCTGAGGGAGCCACAAAAATACTTTTCCACCGCCGCAACCTTCTGTTCCCGTGAGATCCCATCTTGGGGCCTTTTCTGGTAATCTGCCGGAGGGGGATTTGATCACGGAGGGCTTCTACATCAACTCCATTGCTCTTCCGATGAAGCGTGAGTAGTCTACCTCAGACCTATGGGTCCATAGCTAGTAGCTAGATGGCTTTTTCTCTCTCTCCTATCCTCAATACCATGTTCTCCTCGATGTTCTTGGAGATCTATCCGATGTAATCTTCTTTTGCGGTGTGTTTGTCGAGATCCGATGAATTGTGGATTTATGATCAGATTATCTATGAATATTATTTGAATCTTTTCTGAATTCTTATATGCATGATTTCATATCTTTGTATTTATCTTCGAGTTATTGGTTTGGTTTGGCCAACTAGATAGGTAGTTCTTGCAATGGGAGAGGTGCTTAGTTTTGGGTTCAATCTTGCGGTGTCCTCACCCGGTGACAAAGTAGGGGTAGCGAGGCACGTATTTGTATTGTTGCCATCAAGGATAAAAAGGTGGGGTTTTCATCATATTGCTTGAGTTTATCCCTCTACATCATGTCATCTTACTTAAGGCGTTACTCTGTTCTTTATGAACTTAATACTCTAGATGCAGGCAGGAGTCGGTCGATGTGTGGAGTAATAGTAGTAGATGCAGAATCATTTCGGTCTACTTGACACGGACGTGATGCCTATATGCATAATCATTGCCTTGGATATCATCATAACTTTGCGATTTTCTATCAATTGCTCGATAGTAATTTGTTCACCCACCGTATTATTTTCCTTCAAGAGAGAAGCCTCTAGTGAAACCTATGGCCCCTGGGTCTATTTTCTATTATATATTTTCAGATCTATAAACCAAAAATACCAAAAATACCTTGCTGCAATTTTATTTACTTTTATTTAGTTTTACTTTTAGTAATCTTTTTTATCTATCTCTATCAGATCTCATCCTTGCAAGTGACCGTGAAGGGATTGACAACCCCTTTCAAGGGTTGGGTGCGAGTGTTTGATTGTTTGTGCAGGTGCATAGATTGGGGCCTTGCTTGTACCTCCTACTGGATTAATACCTTGGTTCTCAAAACTGAGGGAAATACTTATCTCTACTTTGCTGCATCACCCTTTCCTCTTCAAGGGAAAAACCAACGCAAGCTCAAGAAGTAGCAGGAAGAATTTCTGGCGCCGTTGCCGGGGAGGATACATAGCAAGTCAAGACAAGAACTCTCCCGTCAACTTGCCAATTTCTGGCGCCGTTGGTGGGGAGGATACATAGCAAGTCAAGACAAGAACTCCCCGGTCAACTTGCCAATTTCTGGCGTGGTTGCCGGAGAGGTCTACATCAAGCCTACCAAGTACCCATCATAAACTCATCTCTTGCATTTACATTATTTGCCATTTGCCTCTCGTTTTCCTCTCCCCCACTTCTAAAACGATTTTCAGAAAAAACCAAAAATATTTGCCTTTTTATTCGCCCTTCTTCCGTTCGTCTTCTCGTTTGCTTTTCATTTGCTTGTGTGCTAGATTGATTCGTTGCCACCATGTCTGAATATGGGAAGGATTAATGATGTTCTTATTGTTGCAAATAGGAATTATGTGCCCGTAGATTTCATTGTTCTTGATATAGATTGCAATCCTACATGTCCCATTATTCTTGGTAGACCTTTCCATAGAACGATTGGTGCAATTATTGATATGAAAGAAGGAAACATTATATTTCAATTTTCGTTAAGGAAGGGCATGGAACACTTCCCAAGAAAGAAATTAAATTACCATATGAATCTATTATGAGAGCTACTTATGGATTGCATACCAAAGATGATAATACCTAGATCTATTGCGTTATGCCTAGCTAGGGGCATTAAACAATAGCGCTTGTTGGGAGGCAACCCAATTTTATTTTTTATGTTTTTTGTTTTGTTTCTGTTCTTGAATAAATTACACATTATTACCTCTGTAGTAATTGTGTTTTAGTGTTTTAATTAGTATTTGTGCCAAGTAAGGCCTTTGGGATGGTCTACGGTGATAGTTAATTTGATCCTGCTGAAAAACAGAAACTTTGATGCCCAGTCCAGGAATTTTATAAATTCACAAAAGCGTCAATTGGATCTGCATTTTTTACACAAGATTGATATATAAATTTCCCAGATTTTCCTAATGTTTCAGAATTTTTAGAGTTACAGAAGTATTCGAAGTTTACAGATTACTACAGACTGTTCTGTTTTAGACTGATTCTGTTTTCTTTGTGTTGTTTGCTTATTTTGATGAATCTATGGGTAGTATCGGGGGGTATGAACCATGGAGAAGTTGGAATACAGTAGATATTACACCATTATAAATAAATAATGAGTGCACAACAGTACCTAAAGTGGTAATTTTATTTTTTATACTAACGGATCTCACGAGTTTTCTGTTGAGTTTTGTGTTGTGAAGTTTTCGAGTTTTGGGTAAAGATTTGATGGACTATGGAATAAGGAGTGGCCAGAGCCTAAGCTTGGGGATGCCCAAGGCACCCCAGGGTAATATTCAAGGACAACCAAGAGCCTAAGCTTGGGGATGCCCCGGAAGGCATCCCCTCTTTCGTCTTCAATCCATCGGTAAATTTACTTCAGGCTATATTTTTATTCACCACATGATATGCGTTTTGCTTGGAGTGTCTTGTATGATATGAGTCTTTTCTTTTTAGTTTGCCACAATCATCCTTGCTGTACACACTTTTTGAGAGGGACACACATGAATCGTGAATTTATTAGAATACTCTATGTGCTTCACTTATATCTTTTGAGCTAGGCAATATGCTCTAGTGCTTCAGTTATATCTTTTTAGAGCACGGCGGTGGCTTTATTTTATAGAAATTATTGAACTCTCTTGCTTCACTTATATTATTTTGAGAGTCTCTAAACAGCATGGTAATTTGCTTAGGTTATGAATTTAGTCCTAATATGATGGGCATCCAAGAGAGATATAATAAAAACGTTCATATAAAAGTGCATTGAATACTATGAGAAGTTTGATTCCTTATGATTGTTTTGAGATATAAAGATTGTAATATTAGAGACATGCTAGTGAGTAATTGTGGATTGGTAGAAATACTTGTGTTAAAGTTTGTGATTCCCGTAGCATGCACGTATGGTGAACCGTTATGTGACGAAGTCGGAGCATGATTTATTTATTGATTGCCTTCCTTTGTGTGGAGGTCGGGATCGCGCGATGGTTAACTCCTACCAACCCTTCCCCTAGGAGCATGCGTGTAGTACTTTGTTTTGATGACTAATAGACTTTTGCAATAAGTATGTGAGTTCTTTATGACTAATGTTGAGTCCATGGATTATACGCACTCTCACCCTTCCACCTTTGCTAGCCTCTCTAGTACCGCGCAACTTTCGCCGGTGCATTAAACCCACCTTCCTAAAAAACAGCCACCATATACCTTCCTCAAAACAGCCACCATACCTACCTATTATGGCATTTCCATAGCCATTCCGAGATATATTGCCACGCAACTTCCACCGTTCCATTTATTATGACACGCACCATCATTGTCATATTGCTTAGCATGATCGTAAGATAGCTAGCATGATGATGTCATTGCTACGCTAGATCATTGCATATCCCGGTACACCGCCGGAGGCATTCATATAGAGTCATATCTTGTTCTAGTATCGAGTTGTAAACTTTGAGTTGTAAGTAAATAAAAGTGTGATGATCATTATTATAGAGCATTGTCCCATGTGAGGAAAGGATGATGGAAACTATGATTCCCCCACAAGTCGGGATGAGTCTCCGGACTTTATGGAAAAAAAAGAGGCCAGAGAAGCCCAAATAAAAAAAAGAGGCCAAAGAAGCCCACCAAAAAAAAGAGAAAATAAAAAAATGAGAGAAAAGAGAGAAGGGGCACTGCTACTATCCTTTTTCCACACTTGTGCTTCAAAGTAGCACCATGATCTTCATGATAGAGAGTCTCCTATATTGACACTTTCGTATACTAGTGGGAATTTTTCATTATAGAACTTGGCTTGTATATTCCAATGATGGGCTTCCTCAAATTGCCCTAGGTCTTCGTGAGCAAGCGAGTTGGATGCACACTCACTTAGTTTCTTTTTTGAGCTTTCATACACTTATAGCTCTAGTGCATCCGTTGCATGGCAATCCCTACTCACTCACATTGATATCTATTGATGGGCATCTCCATAGCCCGTTGATACGCCTAGTTGGTGTGAGACTATCTCCTTCTTTTGTCTTCTCCACAACCACCATATTCTATTCCACCTATAGTGCTATGTCCATGGCTCACGCTCATGTATTGCGTGAGAGTTGAAAAAGTTTGAAAATACTAAAGTATGAAACAATTGCTTGGCTAAAACCGGGGTCGTGCATAATTTAATACTTTGTGTGATGAAGATGGAGCATAGCCAGACTCTATGATTTTGTAGGGATAACTTTCTTTGGCCATGTTATTTTGAGAAGACACGATTGCTTTATTAGTATGCTTGAAGCATTATTGTTTTTATGTCAACATTAAACTTTTGTTTTGAATCTTATGGATCTGAATATTCATGCCACAATAAAGAAAATTACATGGATAAATATGTTAGGTAGCATTCCACATCAAAAATTATGTTTTTATCATTTACCTACTCGAGGATGAGCAGGAATTAAGCTTGGGGATGCTTGATACGTCTCCAACGTATCTATAATTTTTTATTGTTCCATGCTATTATATTATCTGTTTTGGATGTTTTCTATGCATTAATATGATATTTTATATTATTTTTGGGACTAACCTATTAACCTACATCCCAGTGCCAGTTTCTATTTTTTCCCTGTTTTTGAGTTTTACAGAAAAGGAATATCAAACGGAGTCCAAACGGAATAAAACTTTCGCGATGATTTTTCTTGGACCAGAAGACATCTAGAAGACCTAGAGAGGAGGTCAGAAGACCTGGCAGCAGACGACAAGCCGCCAGGGCGCACCCTAGGGGGGCGCCCCCCTGGCTTGTGGGTCCCCTACAGGCCTTCTAACCCTAACTCTTCGCCTATATATTCCCATATATTCCCAAACCATCAGAGGGAGCCACAAAAATACTTTTCCACCGCTGCAACCTTCTGTTCCCGTGAGATCCCATCTTGGGGCCTTTTCCGGTAATCTGCCGGAGGGGGATTCGATCACGGAGGGCTTCTACATCAACTCCATTGCTCCTCCGATGAAGCGTGAGTAGTCTACCTCAGACCTACGGGTCCATAGCTAGTAGCTAGATGGCTTTTTCTCTCTCTCCGATCCTCAATACCATGTTCTCCTCGATGTTCTTGGAGATCTATCCGATGTAATCTTCTTTTGCGGTGTGTTTGTCGAGATCCGATGAATTGTGGATTTATGATCAGATTATCTATGAATATTATTTGAATCTTCTCTGAATTCTTATATGCATGATTTCATATCTTTGTATTTCTCTTCGAGTTATTGGTTTGGTTTGGCCAATTAGATCGGTAGTTCTTGCAATGGGAGAGGTGCTTAGTTTTGGGCTCAATCTTGCGGTGTCCTCACCCAGTGACAAAGTAGGGGTAGCGAGGCACGTATTTGTATTGTTGCCATCAAGGATAAAAAGGTGGGGTTTTCATCATATTGCTTGAGTTTATCCCTCTACATCATGTCATCTTACTTAAGGCGTTACTCTATTCTTTATGAACTTAATACTCTAGATGCAGGCAGGAGTCGGTCGATGTGTGGAGTAATAGTAGTAGATGCAGAATCATTTCGGTCTACTTGACACGGACGTGATGCCTATACGCATAATCATTGCCTTGGATATCGTCATAACTTTGCGCTTTTCTATCAACTAGAAGAATGGCCCGCGCAAATGCGCGGGCTAGTACTTGACTACTTTCTATGGTTAAAAATCTTTATAGGAGAGGGATTACATGACCTTGAGATCTACCTTTTTTGTGTTATTACAATATTGTTTTATTTTACGTCTCACATAGTATTGTTGGCATTACCAATATCAGTAGTATTTTTTTATCTAAATAAAAATTTAAAAAAGTGTTGATATTAGTTTTCACCGTTATTTTTTACTATATTTTTTCTCGACGAAGGTTATAACACATATTTTTTAGTTAATGGTAGTCTTCTATATACATTTATTTATCTTGAGTACGAATTTTCAATGTTTTGTATAATGGACAATATTAGGTCTGTTGGGCATCATTGTCTGCATAATTGATCTTTAGCTTGAGATCAAGATTATTTAGTTTAAGTTTCTTAGTGGTTAGAACTGCCTAATAAGAAGTGTCCATGAATATCAATGTTTGGATGTTTTTTCAATGTCCTGACATACCTCTTTTCTTGTACTGTTACTTTAGTATAAAAATACATATTATTACTATCTATAGTGTATTTTATCCCCAATAGAAATCAAAACAATGCTTGAAATGAAATAGAACAAATAATTACAGATTTAAGAACGAAAAGTAAAACAATATTGTCAATATTATATCAATTTTTAGTTGTATTATTTCATTTGAAAGAAGAAATGTATATCAACTCGTTCTAATTGATGGCAGAGTATTCTACCACTTACTCTAAAGAACTGAATATGTGTAAAACTTGCACTTTAACGGATCGTGTTTTTACACAAATAATGTTTACCATCACAAAATTATGGTAACCACTTAAGAGCTCAGATAGTAACAAAATAACTAATACCAAATGACATATATTTATTATTTGCTAATCCGGCGTAAAAAAATTAAAGTACATCACTCAATCACTATACATGCAATTCAAAGTCTATGCATATAGAATCCACATTGGATCCGGGATCATTAGATTTGCATGGTGTTGTAGTAATAAAGGAAAGAATACAACGTAGTTTGTGTCTGGCGTGTATACCAAATATCTAATATATGAGAAAGCGTTCCCTTATCAAATAGTGTACCTATGAAGAGTTGTAGCATCTCAATGTTTCCGTCTAGCTCTGAACTTATATTTTGTAAAGTATAGTATTACCTATGCATAGTATAAATTGTGCATAAATAGTAGTTTACTGTTGTGCAATGGAATACGAATAAGTTAGTCTTAAGTCCCATGAAAAATCACAAAGTGGATTAACCTACAATATATAGTAAGACAACGGTGAAATAAAACTTGATTGTGCCTAATGAAGGATAACATGTCTAGCAAGGCAGTATGAGCATAGTTTATTTAGAAATTCAGAACCTTACATTAATAGTGAAATTTCAATAGCAATTCTGAATTTTAGGAGATGCATCAGCGTGACTATATCGTAGCTAATACCCAACCCCTGAACCTTCTTTTCTTCAACTTTGGACATCAGGACCTGCACCCTGCTACACAAGCAATTGAATCGAAGTTGTACCACGTTCTTCTGCTGTTCCGAATTTGAATTATTATTTTTAGGTCACAGTATGAATTACCAAAATTGAGAAGTTTCTTCCATCTCCACCAAATGGCGACTACTAACTAAATGTCAGATTTTGTGGTCATGACCTAATTTGAGTGGTGTTATATGGTGCAATTAAGAAAATAATATGGCAAAAAGTATAGTACACAGTAAATAATTGTAACAGTTTGTATGTGGTTGTATATTAATAGTCATATTAGCTATTTTAAGAAAAACAATGTTGTAGCGAATGCATGCGACAAAGAAGATCCACAGCCAACATGAAATATAATTCTTCTTTAGCATTGATAGATTGTACATATTTCTTGATATTTGTCTACCATTGCGATGGTGGCATCATATGAAAAAATGAGAGAGAGAGAGAGAGAATAGGACACATGGCAGCCTGTGGAGAGCATGCTAGTATTAGTTTCCACAACCATTGTTCATGAAAGATCATAAAACGTCCCTAGCAAACATAGAAACAAAACATTATTTTAGAACCATTCGTGAACAATAGGCATCTATTTTCATGTCTATGATTTATTAAAGTGGGGAGTGACCTTAGATCATCATTGGTGCTCATGTTGGTTTTATAGGCCAACCATTGGTGCTGGATTCACCAGACAGCAGCAAACCTACGTGCAAAGCTAGCTTCCGAAGCTGCTGGATTGATGAACAGTATCAGTACATGCGACTTGTAGCCGACCCCTCACGTACCATACGCGAGCTTTCGCTACGGGCATGTGTAGCTAGCTTTGGTCGATCTCAACAGAACGTCTCAGCGACAACTCCTGGTCGACTTGCAAGCAGAAACTTGATGGAAGGTTCTCAAAAAGAAAACTTGATTGAAGGAAATATTTTGATGGTGCCCGTACTGCTAGCTAGCCACTGTTCATCAATCCAGCAACTTTTCTGGCTGCTTGGTTGAGGTTAGCTTCCACGTACGTGTCTCGGCTCCTGGAGTATACGAGCCACGTAGCCAGGTTCCAAAAGCAGCAGCTCAGCCATAGGCGGCGCTCGATCTACGTGATTAAATGGGAGAGAGTTAGCGGTGCCACTTTGACTGTGAGTCCGTGCCCACTTACACCCTGAATTAAGGGAGAAGGCGCTGAGGCTGCCGGGATAGGAGAGGATGCGCTGGGATAGGAGATAATGGGGCGCCGTTGAGGATGAACGGGGTGTGTACGTAACATCAGATTGAGGTTGTGGATTGCTATTTTTTTTGTCAACGATCGAGGACGGTGACTAAACGGGTTAGGGTAGACGTACATTGTTGAAGATCCATAGAAGGATTTCAGAAGGGCCCACACGAATTATGGAGATTGGATGGCTCTGATTTTCTATTTCTGATTTGCTTCTGTTACACATTTTTTTCCTTCACATAACCATGTCACGTGAAGTTATCTCAGAAACACCATGTTCCATGTGTTACACAAATTGAATGGTTACAGATTAATAGTTTTAAAAGGCCCACCAGATCAAAGGTTAGTATTTTCTGATTAACGTGGGATTTTCTAGCTAATTCCTCTATTTTTCATCCGTATTTTGCTTTTAGTAGATAATAGATAGATTGCTCGACAGTAATTTGTTCACCCACCGTATTATTTTCCTTCAAGAGAGAAGCCTCTAGTGAAACCTATGGCCCCCGGGTCTATTTTCTATTATATATTTTCAGATCTATAAACCAAAAATACCAAAAATACCTTGCTACAATTTTATGTACTTTTATTTAGTTTTACTTTTAGTAATCTTTTATATCTATCTTTATCAGATCTCATCCTTGCAAGTGACCGTGAAGGGATTGACAACCCCTTTATAGCGTTGGGTGCAAGTGTTTGATTGTTTGTGCAGGTGCATAGATTGGGGCCTTGCTTGTACCTCCTACTAGGTTGATACCTTGGTTCTCAAAACTAAGGGAAATACTTATCTCTACTTTGCTGCATCACCCTTTCCACTTCAAGGGAAAAACCAACGCAAGCTCAAGAAGTAGCAGGTATGAGCCATGGTAAAGTTAAAATACAGTAGGTATAATGCAATAATAAAATATGAATGGGTTTGCAACAGCACCTAAAGTAGTGATTTGCCTTATTATACTAACGGATCTCATGAAGATTTTGTTGAGTTTTGTGTGATTGAATTTTTCAAGTTTTGAGTGAGATCACGATGGATGAAGGAATAAGGAGTGACAATAGCCTAAGCTTGGGCATGCTACCGCACCCCCAAGAGATATCCAAAGAGTAACAAGCAACTAAGCTTGGGGATGCCCCCGAGTGGCATCCCCTCTTTCTTCTAACGACCATCGGTATTTTACTTGGAGCTATATTTTTATTCGTCACATATCATGAGTTTTGCTTGGAGCGTCTTCTATCTTTGCTTGCTTTGTTTGTTTATTTTTCACTTGTATCCTTGCTGGACACACCTATTTGAGAGAGACAAAATTATGCTATGATTTGTTAGAATTGCTCTATGTGCTTCACTTATATCTTATTGAGCACGGTGTGCTTGGAATTTTTTGTAGAAATACTCTCATGCTTCACTTAGATTAATTTGAGAGTTAATGAATTTTGAAGAAATCCTCTCATGCTTCACTTATACCTTTTTGAGAGATGAAATCTTTATGCTCGTGTGCTTCACTTAAATTTGTTTGAGCTTGTCAAAAAAGCAATGGCAATATATGAAACTAGTCCCAAAGTGATAGATATCCAAGGAGGATATAATAAAAACTTTCATGAAGATCATTGGGAAAATTAAACTTCATTCTTTGTAATAGTTTTGAAACATGATGATAGTAATATGTGAGTCATGTTAGTGAGTAATTATGCTTGAGTAGGAATATTGTTGTTAAGGTTTGTGATTCCCTATGCAAGTACGAAAGTCAATAGTTATGCAATGAAATTACATCCTACTTATGGTGCATTATTCGGTGTTAGTTATGCTCAATGCTCGCTTATGTGAATTTTCGTTTCTTGGTTTGGTTGCTTCTCAATCTATTTGCTAGCCTCCATTTGTACTAAGTAGAAATACTACTTGTGCATCCAAAATCCTTAAACCAAGTTTTGCCTTATGAGTCCACCATACCTACCTATATGCGGTATTTCCATGCCGTTCCAAGAAAATTTGTATGTGCCATCTCTAAATTTTCAAAATAAATTTTCTCTTTTGTGTGCTTGTACCGCTCATGAAATGTTGGGGAGTGTCCAATATTTTTCCATGCTAGATGTGTTATTCTCAAGATGAGTGTTTATTCACTTGTCATTGCGCGAGAGTGCGGCGGTAATAGGGATGCCCATTCCAGAAATGAAAAAGAAAAAAGAAAAAAATATTTACTTTATGTTGTCAAATAATAAATTCCTTGGAAAGTGTTGGTATGGAAGGCAACCGTGGATACGGCCCGCCATGGAAAGTGAAAGTTTGGTGGAAAAAGGAATAAACTTTATTTTCTGTTTGGGAACCGCCTATGATATATCTAGCATGGAAAGTATTGTGAGCTACTTTTTCGTTTTCGTTGACAGGAAAAGCATGCCACCCAAAAAATTTCTCTCTCAATTTAAAACTTTGATCTCTGGCACCTCTACAAATCGCTACTTCCCTCTGCGAAGGGCCTATCTATTTACTTTATGCAATTTTTATTTTTACTTTGAGTCTCCATCTTCTCTTATAAAGCACCAACTAGGGGGCACTATGATCATACTTGAGCATTGGGATTAGCTAATATTTGAGTGTGTTTCATGAATGGATCAATGATTGAGCATGATGGGTTAGGGATAACTTTCTTTGGTGTTGATATTTTGAAAGACATGGTTGCCTGTTGACATGCTTGAGTATTGAAGTCATTATGCTAAAATTAGACTATTGCTTTGAATCATTTACAAGTCCAAATGTCCATGCTATACAAAAGAAAATAATATGATGAACATGTTAGGCAGCATTCCACATCAAAAATTCTGTTTTTATCATTTACCTACTCGAGGATGAGTAGGAATTAAGCTTGGGGATGCTAATACGTCTCCAATGTATCTATAATTTTGGCTTGTTCCATGCTGTTATATTATCATTCTTGGATGTTTTAAAATCATTTTATAACAGCTTTATATCATTTTTTGGGACTAACCTATTGACATAGTGCCAAAGTGCCAGTTGTTGTTTTTCCTTCTTTTTTACTTCGCAGAATATCAGTACCAAACGGAGTCCAATCACGATGAAACTTTTTGGAGATTTTTTATGGACAAGAAGACACCCAGTGGGCCCAAAAAGAGCCAGGAAGGTGGGCTGTGGAGAGCACAACCCACCAGGGCGCGCCAGGGGGGCCCCGGCGCGCCCTGATGGTGAAAGCACATTTGCTCCCTTGGTGGTTTTGGTAATTAATAACAACATATATGTCATTGAACTAATGTTTTCCACTAAGTATATTTCAGGAAAAGTTCAATGATAGGGATGGGAAAAGGATTGTGGAGAAACCCCTAGAAGCAAGGAAATGGATTGGCAAAGCTTCAAGCAAGAGGACTCTACATTTTACTTTGTGAGAAATCACTTTGAGTCCATAGGAAAGCCAATACTATTAAAAGGGGGTAAGGTAATGTTGGTGAACAAGATGCTCCACGTGCACAAGTGATAGTCACCAAAAACACCCACAAACTCTCCCACAAAAGTGTGTCCACGCCTTTCATGAAAATCGGTGCAACTAACAATTCCCACTCAGTCCCACCGATTCCCAAACTCAGACAGACCCATGCCAAACCCTAGCATTTCGATGCAACCGATTCTGCATCGGTGCCACCGAGTTCAGTTGCCAACTTTCTGTTTAGCTATTTTCAAGCATCGGTACCACCGAGTTTTGCCAGTCGGTCTCATCAAGACATGGACCAACTTCCTGGTTAGCTATTCACAAGAATTGGTACCACCGAGTTTTGTGAATCGGTCTCACCGAGTTTTTGGACCAACTCTCTGGTTAGCCATTGTCAAGAATTGGTACCACCGAGATTTGAAAATCGGCGTCACCGAGTTGTGCAATCTGACCGTTGGTCACCTAATCGGTACCACCGAGAGTTATGTATCGGTCTCACCGAGATTCAAAAGTTACTGCCTTTTGGTCACTTTGGTACCACCGGGTTTTTCACTTCGGTGTCACCGAGTTGGTCACTTTAGGTGTAACGGTTGGATTTTGGGGATGCCTATATATACCCCTTCTCCGCCACCCACTCGAAAGAGAAGCACTCAAAACTATTCCATACTTGCCCCATCCTATTTTCTGAGAGAGAGCCACCTACTCATGTGTTGAGATCAAGCTATTCCATTCCTACCATATGAATCTTGATCTCTAGCCTCCCCAAGTTGCTTTCCACCAAATCAATCTCTTCCACCAAAGCCAAATCTGCGAGAGAGTGATTGTGTGTTGAGGAGTCTATCATCTTGAAGCACAAGAGCAAGGAATTCATCGACATCACCGAGCCTATTACCTTTTGGAGGGTGGTGCCTCCTAGATTGGTTAGGTGTTGCTTGGGAGCCTCCTACTTCGTGTTGTGGAGTTGAACCAAGAAGTTTGTATAGGCAAGGAGATCGCCTACTTCGTGAAGATCTACCCATAGTGAGGCTAGTCCTTCGTGGACGGAAGCCGTTATAGAATAGTCAAGGTTGCTACTTCGTGGACCCTTCTGGGTGGAGCCCTCCATGGACTCTCGCGACCGTTACCCTCCGTGGGTTGAAGACTCCATAAATGTGGACGTACGATAGCACCACCTATCAGAACCACGGGAAAAATCATCGTGTCCTCAAATTACGTTTGATCTTCCTTCCTACCCTCTACTACATATGCCTGTTGTTACTTTCCGCTGCTATACTCTTAGACATGCATGTGTAGGGTGTACTTGACTTGCTATCATTGCTAAAATCTGCCAACACTTAAAATTGGGAAAAGGCAGCATTTTTATTTGGTCAAGTAGTCTAATCACCCCCCCTCTAGACATACATTCGATCATACAGATGGGTTGTGCCCTCCATGGGGCCCCTCTGCACCGCCTCTGATGCCTATAAATTCTCAAATATTCGGAAAACCCTAGGGGAGTCAACGAAACACAATTCCAGCCGCCGCAAGTTCCAGAACCTCGAGATCCAATCTAAACACCATCACGGAGGGGTTCATCTTCTTCATAGGTGCCTCTCCGATGATGCGTGAGTAGTCCACCATAGACATACGGGTCCGTAGGCAGTAGCTAAATGGCTTCCTCTCTCTCTCTTATGATTCTCAATACAATGGTCTCTTGGAGATCTATTTGATGTAAACTTTTGAAGTGTGTTTGCTGGGATCCGATGAATTTTGAGTTCATGATCAGTTTCTATCCATGAATATTATTTGAGTCTTCTTTGATCTCTTATATGTATGATTACTTACAGCCTCGTATTTCTTCTTCGAATCTTTGGTTTAGTTAGGCCGACTAATTCTTCTTGCCATGGGAAGAGGTGCTTTGTGATGGGTTCGATCTTGCGGTGTCCTTTCCCAGTGACAGAAGGGGCCGCAAGGCATGCATGTATCGTTGCCATTAAGGATAACAAGATGGGGTCTATTCCTGAATGAATAGATCTTGTCTACATCATGTCATTTTTCTTATTGCATTACTCCATTTTTCCATGAACTTAATACACTAGATGCATGCTGGATAGCGGTCGATGTCTGGAGTAATAGTGGTAGATGCAGGCAAGAGTCGGTCTACTTATCTTGGACGTGATGCCTATATAATGATCATCGCCTTGGATATCGTCATGACTATTCAATTTTCTATGAATTGCCCAACAGTAATTTGTTCACCCACCGTGCGCTATACTCATGAGAGAAGCCACCAGTGAATCCTACGGCCCCCAGGTCTAATTTTCCAACATATTGCTTTCCGATCTATCTTTTTGAATCTTTGTTTTCAGATCTACAAAACCAAAAACCCAAAAATATATTGCTGCATATTTTATTTGCCTTTTATATTTTGTGCTCTTAAGAGATCTATCTCTCCTATCTATCACTACCTAATCTATCTTTTTACCGTAGAGAGATTGACAACCTCTCTTTCATGTCGGGTTGCAACTATTTGTTATTTGTGTGTAGGTGCTGCTTATTGGGTGGTGGTGATCCTCCTACTGGTTCGATAACCTTGGTTTCATAACTGAGGGAAATACTTATCGTCGTTGTGCTGCATCATCCCTTCCTCTTTGGGGAAATACCGACGCAGTCTCAAGCCACGCCAGCGGCTTCGGCGCCGGCGGAGTGACGGCGACCGTCACGGCTGGCGGGCGCGGTCTGAACGACGCGGGCCGCCCGGCGCTCGGCGCGCGCACGGCGAGCGTCAGCCATAGGGTTGGCAGAGTCAGAGACGAAGGAGAGCTGGAGAACAGCGACGCACCCCTACTTGGCACGCCAAATGTCGGAAAAACACTAGTGCAGAAAAGCCTAGCTATGGCGTGGCAAAAAGGGCCTTGCTGGCGTAGGCACCCTACGCCAGCAATATGGCACCACAGTTAAATAATAGTGGTGGCGTTGGATCTTACACCAACAGTATTTCATATACCTATGGCGTTGGATTTGTCGCCACGACGGAAATATCATATATATCTACGGCGTGTTAGCTTTTCCAACGCCATACACTCGAGAGGTCCTTACTGTCGGAGCGGATGTTTTGCACGCCAGTACTAAATGACCAAACGCAACAAAAAAACGCTGCCACCGCAGCGAGAAATGCTGCGGCGGCAGCGCAATTTTGTATCAGTATATACATAATTATGTTTGTGTCCCACATTGATTCCGATAAGAAATGAAAGCGCACGTACAACATAATTTATATTATGCATACATTAACCATCGTCGTAACTACTTGTACGGTACTCATCACGTTTATTAGGATCAATCTTGAAGAAGAGGGAAATTAACCCCCTCATCTCCATGCATGGTGGAGCATAGAGATTCACCGATCTCCAATCTTCCAAGTTGCGATCACTCGGGTAGTTGCCTCCATTTTTTAACTCTTCCAAGTTGCGATTACTCGGTAGTTGCCTCCATTCTTTTAACAGTACAGGCATTCTTCCATTTTGTACTGCATTCACAAAATAAAAGTAAATGGAAAAAATGGACATATTGAGAGCAAGAAATTTTGATGAAACGGAAAAGAATCCACGTTTCACCAAAACAATGGCCACTCTCTCGACCTTTCCGTGCAAAAAGAAACATAGCTAGCGCGAGACAATTCACAAGAACACACGATGATGCAACATATAACATATTTCATCAATTCACATTTCATCAAATGGTTAGAGATAGATTTGTACCGTCCGGATCGAGTGGGGGTCGGCTGTCAGCAGGGCACGGTGGGGGCGCCCGTGAAGACTGCGCGATGGGGTGGTGTTGCGTGGCGGACGGGGCGGCCGGACAGGGCGACGGAGGGAGAGATTGGCTGGACAGGACCACCGCGGAGGGACAGAGTGGCCGGACAGGACGACGGAGGAAGAGGCTCTTGGATGAGCGGGTGGGCTTGGGGAAGGGCTGGGCAGCGCGGCGGCACGTCTGGCGCAGGGTGCGGGCGCGGCTGGGCGGGGGAACGGTGGAGAACAGTGTCCGGCGGCAGGGGGAAGAAGGGAATCTGAGTTGTTCTCACAACAGAGTGTACATAAAAGTGTCGGTTAGTCATTAGTGCTGGTGCCAATGACGTGGCCGACGCCAGCAGTAATTGGTGTTGTGTTAAATTAATTGGGCTCTTCTAATAATACTTGGCAAATGGGGTGTGAAAATGCATACATGATTGTGGATCAAAGTATATAATAATGCAAATTAGGAGGTACAAATGAAGTACAATATCGTGCGAAGTACGTATTACGCAATGAGAAGTACACAAAGTACTGTAGTACACGAATAAATGAAGCACACAAAATAATCAGGTACGACGTCGTTTGACAATCCTCTCAACGACGGTTTGGGTCTTTTTAATCTTGCTTGAATACTTTCGTCTCGCATTATGACTCTTTCGTAAGAAGGGACGTCCTGTCGCAGGCAAGGTAGTTTTGCTCCTTCTAGTGGTGTAATTTTCATCGTCATCATAGTTATCCTCTTCTTTTGGGTCGACGCCGAACAGATCATAGTCATCCTCGTTGGACACTCCATCCATCCCGACGATGGATCTCTTGGATGTCCTGACGACAACACGACTTAGCTTTGCCGGGTCAGTTATATAGAAGCATTGTGAAACGTCCTTAGCGAATACCCAAGGCTCATATTTGGCGGTAATTCCTTTGACACCCTTTGCACCGGCAGCTTGTGCTTCGGGCAGGGACATGGTAACGGCACCATGTTCTTCCTTCTCGATATTCTTCGCCCATCTAACAAGGAACAGTGGCACCGTGTGATCTTCGGCGTACTCAAGTTCCCATATCTCTTCGATCCTTCCGTAGTATCTGTTAGTTTCATTCTCGGTGGAGGCAACTAACATGACGCCTGAGTTCTGGTAATCAGAGTTTCTGTCTTTTGCCTCAATATAGAATGTGTATCCATTGATATCATATGATTGGTAGGTGGCAACGGTGCATGCGGGGCCTACTGCTAATGCATAGATGAGATTTGCATTGGCAATACCCGTTGGCAGTGGTTTCTCCCGAATTCGCTCTTTTAACCAGGATGCAAATTTGGAGTTGTGCCCTCTAATGATCTGGGCTTCAGTCCTCTGTCTCCCTGCCATTGCATGCTCTCTCTTTAAGGTGTCCTTGTGAGTCTGCTGCAAAGGAGTGATTATAGCTGCTTGTTGTAACACCACTGTATGCGCTCTATCGAAGTCGTCTCGGCGGTTATGTGTATCCACATTTAAATCACGCTTCAACTGTGAGTGACCTACTCCATCAAGCCTATCGGCATGCTTCCACATGGGCAAACCAAGAGATTGATCATCATCTATATAATTATTGTAGAATGATATGCACTCTTCGGTCAGATAGGCCTGGACGATGCTTCCATCCGGACGGGCCCTGTTACGAACGTAACCCTTCACAGTTCCATTCATCCTTTCGAACGGGAACATGGTATGCAAGAATGTCGGTCCAAGGTCTTTAACCTCAGAAACAACATGAACTAGGAGATGCACCATCACATCAAAGAATGACGGGGGAAAATATATCTCAAGCTCACATAGTATTGTGATGATCTCCTCTTGTAGTCGAGTGAGATGTCGCACGCTGATCGACTTTCGAGAGAGAACGTAAAAAGTGTTGCAGAAGTCAAGAAGTGTGTTGCGAACGTGATCATCCATTATCCCTTTGAGAGCTACCGGAAGTAATTGCGTCATCATCACATGACAATCATGGGACTTCATGTTGCTAAACCTTTGCGTTTTTGTGTCAAGATATCTGCGTATGAGCCCAGAGTAACCAGAAGGAACTTTGATGCCGTCAAGGCAATTGAATAGTTGATGAAGCTCATCCTCGTCGAGCGTGAGCAAGCTGGGGGGCAATAATCTTCTTTGTTTTTTGTCATGGTTTTGCCTTCGTTGTCTCGTCGTCTATGGCGATGTTTTTGCCCTTGGCCATCTCCTTGGTTCTTTTAAGGGATGCAGGTTGGAGCACTTCCCTAATACCTATATCTTTCAAGTCTTGTCTTGCCCTCGTACCTTCTTTACTTTTTTCTGGCATGTCAAACAGTGTGCCAAGCAAACTCTCACATATATTTTTTGTGATATGCATCATATCAAGAGAATGCGGCGAACTGAGTAGTTCCCAATACTTCAAGCCCCAGAAAACAGACTTTCTTTTCCATACTTTTAGCAGTATTTTCTGAGCCTTCTTTTTCTTCTTTCCAGGCTTCGGGCAATCTGTCCAATTCTTTAACATCTCATGGATTTCTTCTCCACTCCTCTTACGTGGTGGCCCTCGGGCCTCATCCGTGTTGTCGAACAGGTCGCCACGACTTCTCCACTCATCATCTTTGTCAAGCCACCTTCGATGGCCCATGAACACTGTCTTGCAACTGCCCTTCTTTGATAGCTGGAGAAAAGATGTGTCATCCATAAATTTAACACATCCGCAATGTCCATGACACGCTTGTCCGGAAATATATCCGTAACCTAGATAGTCATGAACGGTCGTGAGCAATGCTGCTCTCATTGGAAAATAGTTTCCAGTGCTGGCGTCCCACGTCTTGACGCCTTCATCCTTCCATAATATGTCTAACTCCTCCTTCAATAGCTCAAGATATGTGTTGATATCGTTGCCTGGTTGGACCAGCCCTTGAATTAGCATTACCATATGTATGTACTTTTGTTTCATGCAGAGCCAAGGCGGGAGGTTGTACATCCAAACAACCATAGGCCATGTACTATGTGTGCTACTCTGCTTGCCAAATGGATTTAGTCCATCGCTACTGACACCCAACCTGGGGTTTCTTGGTTCTGCTGCAAATTCTGGTTCAATGCAGTCGAGTGCTTTCCACTGACAACCATCCGCAATATGTGTCAGAATGCCATCCTTTTTGGATTTCCTAGTCTTGTGCCAAGTCATGTTCTTTGCTTCCTTCGCGTCAGCGAAATAACGTTGCAGGCGTGGAATCAACGGAAGGTACCATACAACCTTTCGAGGTTCCTTCTTTCCAGGCTTGTATCGGGGTTCCTTGCAAGTTGGACACTCCGTTTTGTGCTCATGCTCGTTACGATATAAGATGCAATCATTTATGCATGTATGATATCTTACATGCGGCAAATCAAGAAGGCACACGATCTTTTTCGCCTCATCAACACTCTTAGGCAACAAATTCCCCTTGGGCAACACTGTATGCAAATATTCCAATGTAGCGTCTAGACTTGCGTCTGTGCTCATGAATCTTGCCTTTATGTCTAGAAGTTTGAGCGTGACGTGCAAGCGGGTGTGCTCAGGATCACAACCTTCATACAGTGGAGCACTCACATCTAACTCCAATTGCGCCAACTTGAGAGCCTCCTTAATAGCAGCTCTCTCATTTGTCGTCTTCTTGTGAAGCAGTTCTTTAACATGGTGATCCTGCAGCATTTCAGCCAATGACATATCCTGGGTGACATGGTCCTCTTCATGTTCGGGTGGCGTTTCATCATTTCCTCCTCCAGGCGCATGTTCATTATTGTTTCCTCCTTCTGGCGGCCCTGCTAAGTCATCATTGAAATGGTTCTCCGCTTCCATATCTGCCGCTCCGTCGCCGTCGTCATTCTCCTCACCATGCTTTGTCCATCCTGTATAACCTTCAACGAAACCACGACGAAGCAAGTGCACGAGGACGCTACCATCGAACGGGTTGTGGAAAATTCCATTTTTGCAGGCCTTACATGGACATAATATCTGCGTTTCACACTTTTGTATCATATTCGTCACCGCAAAATTGAGAAAGGCCTTCACACTTCGATCCATATTGAATCTTTAGATAGATCAAAGTAGCATGTAAAGAGAAATACAAAAAGAATTACATATATATCAAGCGGGGGCATACAAAATTTTGGCATGACCTTTGCTAAAAGTGATACATATTGAGTACCAAAAATTTGACGAAACGGAAATGAATCAACGTTTCGCCAAAACATTGGCAACTCTATCTACAAATTCGCCATGCAGGCACGTTTCGCCATTTAGCAATCACACGCGTACGTAACATGCACAATTAAATGACGAGGAAGTGTTTTTTGTGTTAATTACCTCAAGCAGAAGAAACACGAGTCGAGCTAGTCCTCGATCAATCCCACGAGAAGCCGGTCGACTGTACATAGGTTGGTGGGCGCCATTAATGGAGGTTGAAGGAAAATTTAATGCAAGTGGGTGGAGGAGAGAGCAAGATAGCTAGCTTAATTAGAGATTTGGTGGAGGAGGCTAGCAAACGTAACTACGCATCACCTAGCTAGATCTAACTACCTAATTAAGAATCATGATAAAATAATTGAGTTTCTCAAGATTAGGAGAGGGAAGAGAGAGGAGGAATAGGAAGAGCAAGAGGAAGAAGAAAGGGGAATCTAGTGTATACACAAGGGGGTTAGCACGGGTAGTAGTGATGCGACTTTATTACTGGCGTTTGAAAAGAACGTAATGCCAGAACTAATATGTATATCCCTGGCGTACTACCGTATGCAACGCCGGTGTTATGTGGGACCCAATGTTGACTTAAAAAATGGACCCACAAAATAAACTGCTGGCATCCGTACTATGTCAATGCCATAGATATATGAAATACTGCCGGCGTACAACCAACCTAGTACGCCAACAGTAAGTTATGCCTCCACACAACCTTGGAGGCCACATACAAGTGGCATTCCGCGTACGTCCAGCGCCAGCACTATGTAACTAGCGATGGCGTACCAAAATGGGCGACGCCAGAGATATTTGAAAATATTAGTGCTGGCGTCGGCGGAAAATGGCGCGCCACCAACAAGAGTTGTGGCTAGACATTTCTCTACTAGTGTAAGGGCTTCGGGGACCCAAAGAGGTTCGAACTCTCGGGTGCGCTGGCTCTCCTGCCCTGCTCTCACTCACAACTTCACGGCAACACTCCGGCGAGCTCGAGCTAATAAAGAAGGACGGTGGACACGGTGGTTTACCCAGGTTCAGACCACCTTGTGGTGTAAAACCCTACTCCTGCTTGTGTTAATTGCTTGGGGATACGAGTACAAGGGTGTGTTCTGGCCCCCTTTCCACGGTTGCTACCCTGCCCCTTCTTATACTGGCCCTGGTCCTCTTCCCCCGAAAACACAAGGCGGGAAGGGTTGCCACAACGGCCAGTTTGAAGGGAGACAGGGTTGTAGCTTATCGTGACAAAAGAAGTCTTCGCCTGCAAAATCCTGCCGCCGTGACATGCTGGTGGGCTTGGGGATGACTTCCGTCATGGTGAACCCCCGTCCTTGGTCTTCTTTCACCAAACAGGAAATGTTTGGGGATTCCTTTGGGAACCAGCAAGCTGGTCGTGCTCCCTTAACACAAAAGAGGAAAGCTCCCCTACCTGTGGGTGCTGGCGTGGATTTTGACGCCGCTTGGCATGACATCGCGTTGCCCACGTGAAGGTGCAGGACCGGGCGACCCGTCGGGCCATCCTTGATTGGTCCGCCCTACGAAGGCCTCAGGGCATCTGTAGGCGGGAGCCTCGCGGAGGGGGCCTCCCGAGGCCCATAACGGCTCTTGCTGACGTACCCCTTGCGAGGCGGTGACCCTCACGAGGGTCTTGCTCGGGAAGTCCAAAGGTGGGCCGCGCTGGGCCCATGGCAGATGCCGCATCTTGGGCCGCAGGCATATGGGCCTGGATACCCCCGGTCCCACATGCCCGACAGCTGCCACACGCGCGATACAAGTCAAGATGTTGCATCGATCGATCGAGCCCCTTGTGCGAGATGTGGCCGGTGAGTTGAAGCCGGTTGGTTGGTTGTGGGTGAACAGTTCCCATTGCCGTCACCCGCTCATACGCCCCACCCCAGCCGGTGGAGTTGGCGCTGGATGAATAGGACGGACCCCGTGGTACGTAGCAGTAGCCTGTGTTGGGCTGGATGACCCCAGCCGATCGAGGAGGCCGTGCCACAGTACGCCACACCCCAGATGGTGTTGGGTGGATGAATAGGACCCCGTGGAGGTTGGAGGAAGTCGACGGTGGATGAAGAGGACCTTGTGGAGGCTGGTGGAAGTCGACGATGATGAACAGTAGCCCGTGGAGTCCCGTATTGCGGTACACCACACCCCCTGGACCCCGTTTCTTTGACTGTAGCTCATGTGTTTCCTCTGTTTTACGGTACACCACACCCCTAGACCCCGTTTCGACCGTAGACGATTGAACATAGGTTCGTTTCCTCCATTTTGCGGGACGCCGCACCCCTGTTCCTCGTTTTGGCCATAGCCGGTTGAACAAAAGTATGTTTCCTCCCTTTTGCGGGACGCCACGCCCCCAGCCAAGTCACTGTTTTCTTCAATTCCGAAAGAACCGGTTGGCTGCGGATGAACATGACGCCGTTGTTGTCGTCTGTTGACTCTGCCACATTGACTCTCCATGTACATGAGCCCTAGCCCCGCCCGTATGCACGAGCACGCGTTCGAGACACAACATGGCTATATGTACATGCACATGATTTAGACGGGACTGCCTCAACAGCTACGTCGGGGCCGGGCTCAACTACGACACGTGCCACTCCTTACTCACCCACAGTTCATCATTGTGGAGAGACCAATCGACCAATATGTACGTACATGTTTTGCGACCAGACAAGTAACGCTACGTATGCTTCGACCTGGTGGGTCCCATCTGTTAGTTGGGCGGATCATTTTTAACGTAATAAGGAGGCACTTCCTTGCGTGTGAAAATGTAGCTAGTGGGTCCCAGCTGTCAGGGGGAGAAATCGTTTTTCACACGTAATAAGGAGGCACTTCCTTGCATGCGAAGATGTAGCTGGTGAGTCCAAGCTGTCAGGGGGAGGGATCAATTTTTTGCGTAATAAGGATGCACTTCCTTGCATGCGAAGATCTAGCTGATAGGTTCTAGCTGTTGGGGGGAGCAATCATTTTTTCCCGCGTAATAAGGAGGCACTTCCGTTCGTGCGACCAAGGACCTCGTGGGTCCCAGCTATCGGTGGAAGGAATCATTTTTTCACGTAATAAGGAGGCACTTCCTTGTGTGCGAAGATGTAGCTGGTGTGACCCGGCTGTCAAGGGCAGGAATCGTTTTTTTGGCGTAATAAGGAGGCACTTCCTTGCATGCGAAGACGTAGCTGGTAGGTCCCAGCAGTCAGGGGGAGCAACCAATTTTTCCCGCGTAATAACAAGGCACTTCCGTTCATGCGACCATGGACCTCCTGGGTCCCAGATGTCGGTGGAACGAATCATTTTTTCGCATGAAACATATGGATCCAAATCATCCCCTTACGAAGCAACGCATAAACTAGGGTTTGAGCTTCTGTCACTCTAGCAACCCATCATCTACTTATTACTTCCCAATGCCTTCCCCTAGGCCCAAATAATGGTGAAGTGTCATGTAGTCGACGTTCATATAACACCACTAGAGGAGAGACAACATACATCTCATCAAAATATCGAACGAATACCAAATTCACATGATTACTTATAACAAGACTTATCCCACGTCCTCAGGAACAAACGTAACTACTCACAAAGCATATTCATGTTCATAATCAGAGGAGTATTAATTGTCATTAAGGATCTGAACATATGATCTTCCACCAAGTAAACCAACTAGCATCAACTACAAGGAGTAATCAACACTACTAGCAACCCACAGGTACCATTCTGAGGTTTTGAGACAAAGATCGGATACAAGAGATGAACTAGGATTTGGAGAGGAGATGGTGCTGGTGAAGATGTTGATGGAGATTGACCCCCTCTCAATGAGAGGATCGTTGGTGATGACAATGGCTTCGATTTCCCCCTCCGGGAGGGAAGTTTCCCCGGCAGAACAGCTCCGCCGGAGCCCTAGATTGCTTCTGCCCAGGTTCCGCCTCGAGACGGCGGCGCTTCGTCCCGAAAGCTCTCTTATGATTTTTTCCAGGTCAAAACCCTCCATATAGCAGAAGATGGGCACCGGAGGCCTGCCAGGGGGCCCACAAGCCACAGGGGCGCCCCCCCTGGCTTGTGACCACCTGGTGGGTCCCCTCTGGTATTTCTTTCGCCCAATATTTTTTATATATTCCAAAATAATTCTCCAAAACTTTTCAGGACTTTTGGAGTTGTGCAGAATAGGTATCTCATATTTGCTCCTTTTCCAGTCCAGAATTCCAGCTGTCGGCATTCTCCCTCTTCATGTAAACCTTATAAAATAAGAGAGAAAAGGCATAAGTATTGTACAATAATGTGTGATAACAGCCCATAATGCAATAAATATCAATATAAAAGCATGATGCAAAATGGACGTATCAACTCCCCCAAGCTTAGACCTCGCTTGTCCTCAAGCGAAAGCCGAAATCGATAAATATGTCCACATGTTTAGAGATAGAGGTGTCGATAAAAAAAATACGGACATGAGGGCATCATGATCATCTTTAGAACAGCAACACTTATTGATATATAATTTCTTATGCTAGAGTAATAATTCATTCACAAGGTAAAGTATGAATGAAGAACTCTATTGAGAACCAACAAACTATGATCTCAGTCATTGAAGCAATTGCAATTTATCATAACATCGGAAAGAGTCAATATAAGAGCATGTAAAGCAAATCCACATACTCAATCATCTTAGTCTTTCATAATTGCTAACACTCACACGGTACTTATGAGGTCAAAGCTTCAATTGGACACAGAGAAAGATAGGGGCTTATATTCTTGCCTCCCAACTATTTACCTCAAGGGTAATGTCAACAGAAATAACTCATGATCACCCACATCCGAGTGGATATATGTGTCTAGATCATTCCCCAACACATGACGCTTGCCAAGAGAAAAAGGCGAAATAAAGGAAGCGGTGAGGATCACCACGACTCTTGCATAAAGGTATGTACTAGAAAGTAAAAGTAACAGATAGGCCCTTCGTAGAGGGAAGCAGAGGTTGTCATGCGCTTTTTATAGTTGGATGCGCAATCTCTTAATGCAAAAGAACGTCACTTTATATTGCCGCTTGTGATAGAGAACTTTATTATGCAGTCTGTCTCTTTTATTTCTTCCATATCACAAGTTCGTATAAAGTTTATTTTCCTCACACCAATAGATCATACATATTTAGAGAGCAATTTTTATTGCTTGCACCGATGACAACTTACTTGAAGGATCTTACTCAATCCATAGGTAGGTATGGTGGACTCTCATGGCAAAACTGGGTTAAGGGTGTTTGGATGCACAAGTAGTATCTCTACTTGGTGCGGATGTTTTGGCTGATATGGGGTGGAAGCAAGCGTCACATATTAAAGGATCCATGACAATATAACTTCTATTCGGAAATAAGCAAACATAACTCATCATGTTGTCTTCCTTGTCCAACATCAACTTTTTAGCATATAATATTTTAATGAGTGCTCGCAATCATAAAAGATGTCCAAGATAATATATTTATATGTGAACCTCTCTTTCTTTATAACTTCCTTTTTAATTGCAACAATGACCAATCACTATGCTTGTCAACTCACAACAAATTTCAATCGACATACTTCTTATATGTGAAGTCATCACTCCCCATAAGATCATCATATATACTCTTTGCTTTTATTCTATACTTCTTTCTATTTATTTTCTCAAGATCATAGCAAGCAAGCAAAGCCCTCAACTCAAAACTACTTTTTATTATATAACTCTCGGACTCGCTTACAAAGGGGGAACATGAAGCAAAACTTAAAACTAGATCACCCAAAAAACTTTATTCTACTAGATCAAGATATAACCAAAAGGATCGAACTGAGAAAAACGATAAAAGTAAAAGATGAGATGGTGATACGATACCGGGGCACCTCCCCCAAGCTTGGCACAAGCCAAGGGGAGTGCCCATACCCATGTGTTTAGTTGTCTTCCTTCGGAGGTGGTGGTGTTGGAGTTGTTGATGAGGTTGGAAGCTTGTCCTTCGTCTTCCAAGGCATAGGCTCACCATCGTAAAAGGATGAACGGGTCTCCGGGATCCTCAAATCTGTAGCCAAACTCATTCTCTTAAATCTGTATTCATACTCACAGTTTTGGTTTTGCAGGTCATAGATCTGGGCTTGGAGATGCTCGATTTTCTCGTAAAGCTTAAATATGTGCTCCCCGATGTCCTTGGCGTACAACTTGTGCTTATGGGTAAACTCCGCGATCATCATGTGATTGGCATTGAGTCCGCGTTCCACCATCCCTTGGCACTTGAAGACTTGTTGCTCCATTGCTTCGAGCCTTGTTTCCACGCTTCCGGTCTTCTTTGGCCCCTCAACATCATGGATGTGCAGCACCCCCTCACGCATCTCAATGGTTTGGGGGTGTCGCAGCACCTCCGCAAGGTAGGGGTTGATGACCTTCTCGAAGAACTTGTCCTTCGAAGCACTTGGGGACGTCATGGCGATCTAAATCTGTCCGGAAAAACAACAAAAACAAGAACAGAGGATTTTTCTGTGGTCCTGTGGTCAAAACCTTCGGGAGATTATATAATGAATGTTTACTGACCTAAAGGAGTGTACCACAAGAAAACGGAGTCCGGAGGGTACACGGGGTGGCCACAAGCCACAGGGGCACGCCCAGGGGGTAGGGCGCGCCCCCCTGGCTTGTCGCCTCCTCGTGCACTTTTCGGACTACTTTAAATTTTCCTAAATTATTAAATATTCCAAAACGGAGAAAAATTGCCATTGAAAAAGTTTTGGAGTCGGTTTGCTTACCGTATCACATACCTATTCCTTTTCGGAGTCTGAAACATTCTGGTAGGTCTCCCTAATGTACTCCTCCGGAGTTATGGTATTGATAATATTGGTTTCAACATTATGGGAGTACCTGAGATATAATGTTTGATTCTTTGCCCGTTTACCACCTTCGGATTTGTGCCTTCGGCGTTGTTGATCTTGATGGCACCGGAACGGTACACTTCCTCGATAATGTAAGGCCCTTCCCATTTAGAGAGAAGTTTTCCAGCAAAAAATCTTAAACGAGAATTGTATAGCAAGACATGATCACCTACATTGAATTCACGCTTTTGTATCCTTTTATCATGCCATCTCTTAACTTTTTCTTTAAACAACTTGGCATTCTCATAGGCCTGGGTTCTCCATTCATCAAGTGAGCTAATGTCAAATAACCTCTTCTCACCAGCAAGTTTGAAATCATAGTTGAGCTCTTTAATTGCCCAATAAGCTTTATGTTCTAGTTCTAGAGGTAAGTGACACGCTTTACCATAAACCATTTTATACGGAGACATATCCAAAGGGTTTTTGTAAGCAGTTCTATAAGCCCATAATGCATCATCAAGTTTCTTAGACCAATTCTTTCTAGATCTATTAACAGTCTTTTGCAAGATCAATTTAATTTCTCTATTGCTTAATTCTACTTGACCACTAGACTGAGGATGATAAGGAGATGCAATTCTATGATTAACATCATACTTAGCAAGCAATTTACAGAAAGCATCATGAATAAAGTGTGAACCACCATCAGTCATTAAATATCTGGGGACTCCAAATCTAGGGAAAATAACTTCTTTAAGCATTTTAATAGAAGTGTTATGATCAGCACTACTAGTTGGAATAGCTTCTACCCACTTAGTAACATAATCAACAGCAACTAGAATATGAGTATACCCGTTGGATTTTGGAAAAGGTCCCATATAATCAAAACCCCAAACATCAAATGGTTCAATAACAAGAGAGTAATTCATAGGCATTTCCTGACGTCTACTAATATTACCAATTCTTTCACATTCATCACAAGACAAGACAAACTTACGAGCATCCTTGAAGAGAGTAGGCCAATAAAAACCAGATTGTAATACCTTGTGTGCAGTTCTATCTCCAGCGCGGTGTCCTCCGTAGGCCTCGGAGTGGCACTTGTGTAGGATCTATTCCTGTTCATGCTCAGGTACACAACGTCTAATAACACCATCTACTCCTTCTTTATAAAGGTGTGGATCATCCCAAAAGTAATGTCTTAAATCATAGAAGAACTTTTTCTTTTGTTGGTATGTGAAACTAGGTGGTATGAATTTAGCAACAATGTAATTAGCATAATCAGCATACCATGGAGCATTACGTGAAGCATTTATGACAGCTAATTGTTCATCAGGAAAGCTATCATCAATAGGTAGTGGGTCATCAAGAACATTTTCTAACCTAGACAAGTTGTCTGCTACGGGGTTCTCAGCACCCTTTCTATCAATAATATGCAAATCAAATTCTTGTAGCAGAAGAACCCATCTAATAAGTCTAGGTTTAGCACCTTTCTTTTCCATAAGATATTTTATAGCAGCATGATCAGTGTGAACAGTTACTTTGGAATCAACAATATAAGGTCTGAACTTATCACAAGCAAACACAACTGCTAAAAATTCCTTTTCAGTGGTAGCATAGTTTCTTTGAGCACTGTCTAGAGTTTTACTAGCATAATGGATAACATTTAATTTCTTATCAACTCTTTGTCCTAGAACAGCACCAACAGCATAATCACTAGCATCACACATAATTTCAAAGGGTAGGTTCCAATCAGGTGGTTGAACAACAGGTGTAGTGATCAAGGCTCTCTTAAGAATTTCAAATGCTTCTACACAATCATCATCAAAAACGAATGGAACATCTTTTTGCAAGAGATTAGTGAGAGGCCTAGAGATCGTAGAGAAGTCTTTAATAAACCTCCTATAGAAACCAGCATGACCAAGGAAACTTCTTATACCTTTGATATCCGTAGGACACGGCATTTTTTCAATAGCATCAACTTTAGCTTTATCAACTTCAATACCTCTTTCGGAAATTTTGTGTCCTAAGACAATGCCCTCAATAACTATAAAGTGGCACTTCTCCCAATTCAAGACAAGATTAGTTTCTTCACTTCTCTGCAAAACTCGATCAAGGTTGCTCAAGCAATCATCAAAAGAAGTTCCGTAAACGGAGAAATCATCCATGAAAACCTCAACAATCTTTTCACAAAAATCAGAGAATATAGCCATCATACATCTTTGAAAGGTAGCAGGTGCATTGCATAAACCAAAAGGCATGCGTCTATAAGCAAAGGTACCGAAATGACAAGTAAAAGTGGTCTTCTCTTGATCATCTTTTGACACAGGTATTTGAGAGAAACCAGAATAACCATCTAGAAAGCAGAAGTGTGTGTGTTTGGATAGTCTTTCTAGCATTTGATCAATAAAAGGTAGAGGGTAATGATCTTTTCTAGTAGCTTTATTTAATTTCCTAAAATCAATTACCATTCTATATCCTGTAACAATTCTTTGCGGGATCAATTCATTTTTATCATTATAAACAACGGTAATACCTCCCTTCTTAGGGACACAATGAACGGGACTAACCCATCTACTATTAGCAATAGGATAAATTATACCTGCCTCCAGAAGCTTTAATATTTCATTTCTTTCCACTTCTTTCATTTTAGGATTTAACCGTCGTTGGGGATCAACAACTGGTTTAGCATCAGGCTCCATATTAATTTTATGTTGACATAGAGTGGGACTAATGCCCTTAAGATCATCAAGAGTATATCCAATAGCAGCACGGTGCTTCCTCAGAGTTTTCAATAATCTCTTTTCTTCATGCTCTGAAAGGTTAGCACTAATAATAACAGGATATATCTTCTTTTCATCAAGATAAGCATATTTCAAAGTATCCGGTAATTGTTTAGGCTCAAACACGGGATCACCCTTAGGTGGAGGAGGATCCCCAAGTATTTCAACAGGCTAGTTGTGTTTCAAAATAGGATGCTGATCAAAGAAAATCTTATCTATTTCATTCCTTTCATTCATATGCATATCGTTTTCATGGTCTAGCAAATATTGTTCTAAGGGATCAATAGGAGGCACAGCAATCGAAGCAAGACCAATAATTTCATCCTTACTAGGCAATTCTCTATCATGGGGCTGTCTACGAAATTTAGAGAAATTAAACTCATGAGACACATCCCCAAAACTTACAGTAATAGTTTCTTTCTCACAATCTATCTTAGCATTAACAGTATTCAAGAAAGGTCTACCAAATATAATGGGACAAAAATCATCTTGTGGGGAACCAAGGACAAGAAAATCAGTAGGATATTTTATTTTCCCACACAAGACTTCAACATCTCTAACAATCCCAACTGGTGCTATAGTATCTCTATTAGCAAGCTTAATGGTAACATCAATTTCTTCTTATTCAGCTAGTGAATTATCATTCATAATTTCCTGATATAAGGTAAAGGGAATTGCACTCACACTAGCACCCACATCACATAAGCCATGATAACAATGATCTCCTATTTTAACAGAAACAACAAGCATGCCAACAATAGGTCTATGTTTATCTTTAGTATCAGGTCTAGCAATTCTAGCAGCCTCATCACAGAAATGAATAACATGCACATCAATATTATCAACCAAGAGATCTTTAACCATAGCAATACTAGGTTCAACTTTGATTTGTTCAGGGGGTGTAGGTGTTCTAGTATAACTCTTACGAACCACAGTTGAAGCTTTAGCATGTTCCTTTATTCTAACAGGAAAAGGTGGTTTCTCAATATAAGCAGCAGGAATAACAGGATCAACATTATAAATAATAGTTTCTTCTTCAACTTTAATAGGTTCAACTACTTTCACTTCAATGGGAGGATGATATTTAAACCACTTCTCCTTAGGGAGATCAACATGAGCAGCAAAAGATTCACAAAAAGAAGCTACTATCTCAGAGTCAAGTCCATATTTAGTGCTAAATTCACAAAAAGCATCGGTGTCTATAAAGGATTTAACACAATCAAACTTAAGGTTTATACCTGACTCCTTACCTTCGTCGAGTTCCCAATCTTCAGAGTTGTGTTTAATTCTTTCCAATAAGTCCCATTTGAATTCAATATCCTTCTTCATAAAGGAACCAGTACAAGAATTATCGAGCATGGACCGATCATTATGAGAAAGCCGAGCATAAAAATTCTGAATAATAATTTCTCTTGGGAGCTCATGATTGGGGCATGAATATAACATTGAATTAAGCCTCCCCCAAGCTTGAGCGATACTTTCTCCTTCACGAGGCCAAAAATTATAAATATAATTCCGATCACGATGAACCAGATGCATAGGATAAAACTTCTGATGAAATTCCAATTTCAATCGGTTGTAGTTCCATGATCCAATATCATCACATAGCCTATACCATGTGAATGCCTTCTCCTTCAAAGATAAAGGAAAGACCTTCTTCTTGACATCATCCTCGGGCAAACCTGCAAGCTTAAATAATCCACAAACTTCATCCACATAGATTAGATGCAAATCAGGATGTAGTGTTCCATCTCCTGCATAAGGATTAGCTAGCAGCTTCTCTATCATACCCGAAGGAATTTCATAATAAATATTTTCAGTAGGTTCAGTAGGTTGAGGAGCAACTCTTTGTGCTTCCGGTCGAGGTTAAGATACCCCGAACAAGCCCCTCAAAGGATTATTTTCCATAGTAACAAGTGACAGTAAATTTCAGCACACTATATAACTTTTTCCTTACCAAATTCCACTCACCAAAGGCGCTTCACTCCCCGGCAACGGCGCCAGAAAAGAGTCTTGATGACCCACAAGTATAGGGGATATATCGTAGTCCTTTTGATAAGTAAGAGTGTCAAACCCAACGAGGAGCAAAAGGAAATGACAAGCGGCTTTCAGTAAGGTATTCTCTGCAAGCATTGAAATTATCGGTAACAGATAGTTTTGTGATAAGATAATTCGTAACGGATAGCAAGTAACAAGTGTAGCAAAGGTGCAGCAAGGTGGCCCAATCCTTTTGTAGCAAAGGACAAGCCTGGACAAACTCTTATATAAAGCAAAGCGCTCCCGAGGACACATGGGAATTTATGTCAAGCTAGTTTTCATCATGCTCAAACGATTCGCGTTCGTTACTTTGATAATTTGATATGTGGGTGGACCAGTGCTTGGGTGCTTCCCTTACTTGGAAAAACCTCCCACTTATGATTAACCTCTCTCGCAAGCATCCGCAACTACGAAAGAAGAATTAAGATAAATCTAACCATAGCATGAAACATATGGATCCAAATCAGCCCCTTACGAAGCAACACATAAACTAGGGTTTAAGCTTCTGTCACTCTAGCAACCCATCATCTACTTATTACTTCCCAATGCCTTCCCCTAGGCCCAAATAATGGTGAAGTGTCATGTAGTCGACGTTCACACAACACCACTAGAGGAGAGACAACATACATCTCATCAAAATATCGATCGAATACCAAATTCACATGATTACTTATAATAAAACTTATCCCATGTCCTTAGGAACAAACGTAACTACTCACAAAGCATATTCATGTTCATAATCAGAGGAGTATTAATTGTCATTAAGGATCTGAACATATGATCTTCCACCAAGTAAACCAACTAGCATCAACTACAAGGAGTAATCAACACTACTAGCAACCCACAGGTACCAATCTGAGGTTTTGAGACAAAGATCGGATACAAGAGATGAACTAGGGTTTGGAGAGGAGATGGTGCTGGTGAAGATGTTGATGGAGATTGACCCCCTCTCGATGAGAGGATCGTTGGTGATGACGATGGCTTCGATTTCCCCCTCCGGGAGGGAAGTTTCCCCGGCAGAACAGCTCCGCCAGAGCCCTAGATTGCTTCTGCCCAGGTTCCGCCTCGAGTTGGCGGTGCTTTGTCCCGAAAGCTCTCTTATGATTTTTTCCAGGTCAAAACCCTCCATATAGCAGAAGATGGGCACCGGAGGCCTGCCAGGGGGCCCACAAGCCACAGGGGCGCGCCCAGGGGGGTAGGGCGCGCCCCCTGGCTTGTGACCACCTGGTGGGTCCCCTCTGGTATTTCTTTCGCCCAATATTTTTTATATATTCCAAAATAATTCTCTGTAACTTTTCAGGACTTTTGTAGTTGTGCAGAATAGGTATCTCATATTTGCTCATTTTCCAGTCCAGAATTCCAGCTGCCGGCATTCTCCCTCTTCATGTAAACCTTATAAAATAAGAGAGAAAAGGCATAAGTATTGTACCATAATGTGTGATAACAGCCCATAATGCAATAAATATCAATATAAAAGCATGATGCAAAATGGACGTATCATCAGACTCTCCACGTACAGTCCTCTTTCGATGGCAGTTGTTCGTTGACCACTATGACGATGACGCACCGAGAGCACCAAGGCAGTGGACGACGGCGAGGCCTAGGAATGGAATGACCTGGAGCCAGGGAAGACTTGACGGTGGACGCCCACGCAGAGGGGGGGTACGTGGGTTGACTGGTTAGGTTTCGGGGTGAGGCCACCGTCCCCGTAGAATAAAAGAAGGTGTGGGTGAGTACAAGTATGACATGGCCACCCATGGGACAAAAGTGGGGGTGGTGAGGCCTGCATGGCAACACAGTCGACCACGGGAGGCAGAAGCAGGTGCTCCCGCCGGCAAGTGTTTTGGCGGCTAGAGCAACAAGATCAGAGATTAAAGAAGTTGGGCGGCTGTTGGATGGACATCCAATGGGTACTACTTCTAAAATCCTGTGTTGACTGTAAGTTGACAAAGCCTTGCGTACGCGTGAACTAAGTAGACCCACAAGTCAGCATCACATCAGTGGCAGACAGCATACGACCTATTTACTATTTTTAATATTTTATAGCCCATTTTCTAATTCTTATGAAATTTATTGCATCCCATTTACTCTTTCTTAGCATTACAACTCATTTTATTGCCAGGACCAGGGTTAAATATTTCAACCTAATTTCACATATTTTGGTGGGGTCCAAACAATTTTGAGTCAAATTCAATCCAATTTAAATATAATTTTATATCAGGTTAAAATCGAATGAAATTTTGCGCGCGCAAAAACAAAATGAATAAAATTTAAAATATCAAAATCCCCCCGAAAAAGTAATCGAAAACTCATATCTGGTTTGTTGTGTTTTCTATATTTACATGCCATTTATTATTACTTAAAGACCTTTTTCTGGGCAAGCCGAATGTATCCTTCCTCATCAAGAAAGATTTGCCGCCCAGCAGGGCCGAGAAAAACAAGTTGGCCTGGTTTGGGTATTATACAAAAATAATAAAGCTCGTCAAGCCATTTTCACGAAAAAAAATAGCTAGGCTGATTATTTTGTAAACACAAAATAATAGCCTAGGCTAGACGGGTCATGATACGTCTCCAACGTATCTATAATTTTTTATTGTTCCATCCTATAATATTATCATTCTAGGATGCTTTTTGGGTGACTATTCACCAATTAATATTATTTTTGAGCACTAACCTATTAACCCATTTCCCAATGCCAGTTGTTGTTTTCTGCATGTTCTTGACTTTTCAGGTTTACAGTACCAAACAAAGTCCAATTGCCCCAAAACTTTTTTATGATTTTTTTTGGACCAAAAGAAGACCTGGAAGCTTCGGGAGGAGGCCGAAGGCTCCACGAGGGAGCCACCACATAACAGGGCGCACCCAGGGGGTGGTCGCGCCCTTTTATGTGGTGGCCCCCTCGGGCGTCTCCCGACGCCCCTCTCTAGCCTATAAATTCCAATAAATCCCAAAAACCCTTAGAGAGCCTACCGAAACACTTTTTCCGCCGCCGCAAGTCTCTGTTCTGCCGTATGCCCATCTAGAGCCCTGTTCCAGTGCCCTGCTGGAGGGGGATCGATTACGGAGGGCCTCTTCATCAACCTTGTTGCTCCCATGGTGACGTGTGAGTAGTTCCCTATAGACCTACGGGTCCGTAGTTAGTACCTAGATGGCTATCTCTCTCTCTCTCTCTTTTGATCTTCAATACAAAGTTCACCGCATCTTCGCAGTGATCTATTCGATGTAATCACTTTGTGCGGTGCATTTGTTGGGATCTGATGAATAGTGGGTTTATGTTAAGATTATTCATGAGAAAGATTTGAGTCTTCTCTGATTTCTATTATGATTCTTATTTGCATGATTATTATAGCTTCATAAATCTCTTTGATATATTGAAATAGTTTGGCCAACTAGATTGATATTTCTTCAGTGAGAGGGGTGCGTTGTAGTGGGTTCAACCTGACGGGTTTCTATATCACATTGACATAAGGGGACAAGATACGTCTTTGTGTTGTTTCCACTAAGGATAAATGACGGGGTTAATTCATATTGATTGAATTCTCTTTGTCTACATCATGTCATCGTTCTCCAAGCATTACTCTGTTTGTCATGAACTTAATACTTAGATAGGCAAGCATAGAAGCGCTCTGGACGTGGAGTAATAGTAATAGGTGCAGGCAAGAGTCGGCCTATATGTTTATGGATGTGATGCTATATACACATGATCATTGTCGTGATTAAAGATTGCATACCTATGTGCTTTTCTATCAATTGCCCAAGAGTAATTTGTTCACCCACCGTATGCCTACTACATGAGAGATGCCACTTGTATATTTACAAAAGCTTTTATCACCTTGCTTCCATTTATTTGCTTTTACTTTATTTTGCAATTTACAATATTCAACTTTCATCTACATACTTCACTAGCTTGCAAATAACGAGTCAAAGGGGATTGCCAACCCTCTTGCCCGCGTTCGGTCCACGTGTTTGCTTCTTTCTGTGCAGTCGTTGAATATGGGGGTTGTGTGCTACTCCTATTGATTCGATAAACCTTGGTTCTCAACTGACGGAATATCTATACTGTGTTGCATCACCCGTTCTTCTTCACGGAAAACCCAACGCAGATCACAAGTATCACGAAGGATTTCTGGCGCCGTTGCCGGGGAGTATCACTAACCTACTATCAAGTAACTTAGCACAAATTATCATTCACTTGTTCTACTTTTTATTTTCTGTTATATTTTTCTTGCTTCATAAAAATCAAAAATACAATAATATTTATGTTTGCTAGTTACTAGTTTACTTCTTTGCTTGCTAGTTTACTTGTCCTTCTTGTTACTTTGCTTGCTCGGTCACCATGTGTCAAGATACTACCAAGTTGTGTGACTTCTCAAATACTAGTAACAATGATTTTATTAGTACTCCAATACCACCCGCCACTAGTGCGGAGTTTTATGATATTAATGCTGCATTGCTGAATCTTGTCATGAAAGAACAATTTTCGGGAAGTCCAAATGAGGATCCCGCTGCTCATCTCAATACCTTTGTTGAATTGTGTGATATGCAAAAGAAAAAGGATATGGATAATGATGTGGTCAAATTAAAATTATTTCCTTTTTCACTATGAGATAAAGCTAAGGCTTTGTTTTCATCTTTACCACGTAATAGTATTGAAACATGGGATAAATGTAAAGATGCTTTTATTGCCAAGTATTTTCCTCATGCTAAGATCATCTCCCTTAGAAATCAAATTATGAATTTTAAACAACATGATCAAGAATATGTTTCACATGATTGGGAAAGGATGAAATTGATGATTAGAAATGGCCCTACTCATGGTTTAAACTTGTGGATGATTATCCAAAATTTCTATGTTGGACTATACTTTGTGTCTAGAAATCTTCTAGATTCTGCTGCAGGTGGTACCTTCATGGAGGTGAAATTAGGACAAGCCACCAAACTTCTGGACAAAATCATGACAAACTACTCTCAATGGCATACCGAAAGAGCTCCAACAGGTAAGAAGGTAAATTCTTTCGAAGAAATCAGTACTTTGAGTGAAAAAGTGGATGCTCTTATGAAAATGTTTGCTAGTAAAAATGCTCATGTTGATCCCAATGACGTGCCTTTGTCTACCTTGTTGAGCTAAATGATGATGCTATTGATGTGAACTTTATCTCGCGAAACAATTTCAATAACAATGCATATAGAGGGAATTTCAATGCTAGACCGTATCCCAGTAATTCCTCTAATAATTATGGCAATTCCTATGGAAATTCTTCTATAAATAATAATAATATATCCTCTGATCTTGAGAACACCATTAAATAATTTATTAGTTCTCAAAAGATTTTTAATACTATGGTAGAAGAAAAGTTGCATAAAGTTGATGATTTGGCTAAAAACATGGATATGATTGCTCTTGATGTGGAAACTCTTAAAATAAAACTTTGCCACCCAAGCATGATTTTAATGATACTATTAAATCTATCCAAATATCTATTAATGAAAGTAGGGAGAGGACTGCTAAGTTGAAAGCTAAGTGGGAACTCTTAGAAAAAGTTCTTCCACCCGGTTTTTACCGGAATCATGATGAAGATCTTAAAATGATTGGTACTTCTCCTATTGAATATTTATTTACTAATACGAAAGTAAATGATAAAGGGACTCGAGATGAGTCAACTCTAGCTAGAGAGCATCCTGTTTGCTTGGAGGGTGATGATTCTAATGATAAAATTGAAAAAAGTGGGGTTGGAGAGGTTAAAACTTTAACTAGTGATGTGCCCACCATCTTGGATTACAAGGACTTTAATTATGAAAGTTGATCTTTAGTAGAATTTATTTCCTTTTTGCAATCCATTATTAGCTCACCCAATGCTTATGAACAAAATAAAGCTTTTACTCAACACATAGTAGAAGCGATGATAAAAGCTTATGATGAGAAACTTGTACTTGAAGTTTCTATTCCTAGAAAAATGCATGATGAATGGGAACCTACTATCAAAATAAAACTGAAAGAATATGAATGCAATGCCTTGTGTGACCTTGGTGCTAGTGTTTCAACAACACCTAAGTCTCTTTGTGATGTGCTTGGTCTCACCAATATTCAAGATTGTTCCCTAAACTTGCATCTTGCGGATTCTAGCATCAAGAAACCTTTTGGTGGAATAAATGATGTGCTTACCCTTGGAAATAGAAATTATGTACCTGTAGATTTCATTGTGCTTGATATTGAATGCAATCCTACTTGTCCAATAATACTTGGAAGACCTTTTCTACGAACTATAGGTGCAATTATTGATATGAAAGAGGGAAACATAAGGTTCCAATTTCCATTAAAGAAAGGGATGGAACACTTCTCTAGGAAGATAATTAAAACACCTTATAAATCTATCATGAGGGCTACTAATGGGTGGAGTGTCAAAGATGACAACACTTGAAACTATGCAATATGCCTAGCTAGGGGCGTAAAACAATAGCGCTAGTTGGGAGGCAACCCAATATTTATCTTTAATTTTTATTTTTACTTTATGATTTTGTGTGATAAAATGATTATTGCATCTGTAATTATTGTGTTTTTTTGTTTAAATTAGTGTTTGTGTCAAGTAAAGCCTTCGGGATGACTCACAAGATGAGTAGAATTGATACGGTGCAAAAACATAAACTTTAGCATTAAGTGCAGAATTTCTCTGATTTTACTGGAACGTCTGTTTGATCTCAATTTTTTACACAGTATTTCTAATCAAATTATTCAGGTTTTACTAATTTTTCAAAAAATTTGGAGTTAAATAAGTATAGGTTCTCTACATATATTTACGGACTGTTCTGTTTTAGAAAGATTCTATTTTTGCTTGCATAGTTTGCTTGTTTTGATGATGCTATGGATTGTATCGGGGGGTATAAGCCATGGAGAAGGTATAATACAGTACCTTATGCAATATTAAAATAAGAATTAATTTATAACAACACCTAAAGTATTTTATATGTTTATTATACTAACGGATCTCACGAAGGTTTTGTTGAGTTTTGTGTGCTGAAGTTTTCATGTTTTGGGTGCTATCACGATGGACGAAGGAATAAGGAGCGGCAAGAGCCTAAGCTTGGGGATGCCCAAGGCATCCCAAGGTAATATTCAAGGAAGAATTAGGCATCTAAGCTTGGGGATGCCTGAGGGAGTCCGGGACTAAGGGATCCTCGGGCCGTCGGCTTATCTCCCGTGGGCCGGCTTGGTGGGCCGCTCTGTGGCCATTGCAGGAGGGCCGAACTAGATAGTGGCCCCGGGCTCAAGATGGAAGGTTTCGAAGACTTGGTGTCTCCTCCAAGTTTAGAAGAGAAAATGGGCGTATCTATGCCCGGATGGAAACCTATCGCATGTAACCCTAGGTACTCCTGGAGTCTATATAAACAAGGGGGCTTAGTTTGTAGAGGACAAGTCAACTCATCTAGGGTTTTAGCTCGTTTGATCATGAGGTAGATCAACTCTGTAACCATCATACTCATCAATATAATCAAGCAGGACGTAGGGTTTTTGTCGGAAATCGGGGCTCCGCAGACCCAAGAAGGTTTGAACTCTGGGGCGTGTGCGAAGATCTCAACCAACACTAGCCTCAAGCTCGCCACTCCACAGCCAAGCCTCGCCAAATTTGGTTTGAGAGATGAAAGTTCCTTCTCTCGTTTGCTTGATTTGCAAACCAAGAAAGAATTTCAGCTCACACATCATGGACATCTAATACTTCTCGGACATCAACCTTCCAAATCTTTCACTAAATTGTGGGTTAGTAGATCCAAAGATAATATCATCCACATAGATTTGGCACACAAATAATTCACCATTAACTCTCTTAGTGAATAAGGTTACATCAATCTTACCAATTTCAAAACCTTTTTCAATGAGAACCTTTGTTAAGCATTTGTACCAAGCACGAGGGGCTTGCTTAAGACCATAAAGTGCTTTACGAAGCTTGTAAACATGATTAGGTTTCTTAGGATTCACAAAACCAGGTGGTTGCTTAACATAGACCTCTTCTTCAATCTCACCATTTAAAAAGGCACTTTTAATGTCCATTTGATAAAGCGTGATATCATGGTGATTGGCATAAGCAAGAAGAATGTGAAGAGCTTCAAGTCTAGCGACGGGGGCATAGGTCTCACCGTAGTCCATACCTTCGACTTGCGTATATCCTTGGGCTACTAGACGTGCCTTGTTGCGTACGACTTGACCGTCTTCATCTTGCTTGTTCCGAAACACCCATTTGGTTCCGATGATGTTGTGCTCGTCCTCGGGCTTCTCCACGAGTGTCCACACTTCGTTCCTCTCGAAGTTGTGAAGCTCTTCATGCATTGCGTTCACCCAATCGGGGTCTTCAAGAGCTTGTTCTACCTTCAAGGGTTCAATGCTAGAGATGAAAGAATAATGCTCACAAAAATTAGCTAAGCGAGTTTTAGAGCGAGTGATTCTCCCGGTTTGTATGTCACCAAAGATTTGGTTTAGAGGATGATTCTTGGTCACTCTTTCTCGAACTCGGGGTAGCTTCGGCTTGTTGGATGGTGGAGCTTCTTCATCATCATCATCTCCTTCATCTTCATTGTTGTTGAAGGTGTCGTTCCCTTAAGGTGGTGGTGAAGGAGGTTGTGGTGGATCTTCATGATGTACTTCCTCCCCTTCATCATCTTGTCGTGTACCACTTGTGGATGCCTCCATGTTGTGTTGAGGTTCACCTTGACGTGAAGTAGGGGCTTCCACTTGAGTTGACGAAGTACTTTCCTTCACCTCCATGGGACGAATCATGCCGATGGACAAGTCTTGGATAGCTTTTGAAGGGTCCTTATCACCTACATCATTTGGCAATTGTTCGACTTGCGAACCATTAGATTCATCAAACTTCACATCCACCGTCTCTTCAACTTTTCGAGTGAAGTTGTTGTAGACACGGTAAGTGTGAGAGTTCGATCCGTAACCAAGTAGGAATCCTTCATGAGATTTAGGAGCAAATTTAGTACGATGATGCTTATCAAGAATGTAGCACTTTGAGCTAAATACCCGAAAGTATCCAACTTGGGGTTTGTTACCGGTGAGTAGCTCGTATGTCGTTTTACTGAGAAGCTTGTGCAAGTAAAGTCGGTTTGTGGCATGACATGCTGTTTCCACGGCTTCTGCCCAAAAGTGTCTTGGCGTCTTGTATTCGTCAAGCATCGTTCTTGCCATCTCAATAAGCGTCCGGTTCTTCCTCTCAACAACTCCATTTTGTAGAGGCGTGTACGTAGCCGAGAACTCATGTGAGACACCTTGTTCATCAAGAAAGGTATCCACATGGGTGTTCTTGAACTCCGATCCGTTATCGCTCCGAACTTTCTTGATCTTCACTTCAAACTGATTTTGCACTTTGCAAACAAAGTTCTTGAAGATCTTTTGTACCTGCGACTTATCATCAAGAAAGAATACCCATGTAAATCTGGAAAAATCATCAACTATAACTAGACCATAGGAATTTCCACCGAGACTCTTGTAAGCATTGGGACCAAAAAGATCCATGTGAAGTAACTCGAGTGGTCTCCTAGTAGTCATGATATTCTTTACGGGATGACTTCCACCTACTTGCTTTCCAGCTTGACAAGCACTACAAAGTCTATCTTTGTCAAAGATAACATCTTTAACACCAAGTATATGATCACCTTTGATAAGCTTGTCTAGATTACGCATGCCCACATGTCCTAGTCTTCTATGCCAAAGCCAACCTTTAGAAGATTTGCAATAAGACAAGTACGAGGTTTGGATCTCTTAGTGAAATCGACAATGTATAGATCACCTCTACCGAAACCGGTAAAGACCATTTTATGATTATCTTGACGAAACACTTGGCAATCTATTTTCGTGAATAGCACATTAAAACCAAAGTCGGCTAGTCTAGATACGGAAAGAAGATTGTAGCCAAGAGATTCAACAAGCATCACATTTTGAATAGAGCTATCATATGATATGGCCAACTTACCAAGACCGAGTACCTTACCCTTGGAGTTGTCTCCAAACGTTACGTACCTTCGCGGTCCATGGTTTGGTGTGATCTCTTCAAACATTTCTCTATCTCCATGCATGTGATCGGTGCATCCGCTGTCGAGAATCCACTCTTTTCCTCCAGACATGTAATCCTTGAAGTTTGCCATGAGACTTAGATTCTTCATGATCTTCTCATACTCGATGTCAAACAACTCATCTTCATCATAGTAGCCATGTTCCACATTGTCATCATCAAGTGGGAAATCCTCGTCACAGAGAACAATAGATTCATTAGGGTTGTGATCATGACAATGTTCAAACTTGTGAATTCGAATGGCTTCTACAACGATGTTGTTGATAGTTATGACATCTCCTTTAGCACGCATGAGGTCTTTAAGCTCAAATAGATATTCATCAAACTTGGGATCACTAGGCGTCATTTTGTGAAAGACAATAGTTTTATGAAGAATTTCATCAAGATTACTCAATGAATAACTTGGATATCATTTCTCCAAGTCATTCCACAAAGTATAAGCACATTCAAAATTATTCATTTGATTAAGCACAATCCTAGGCAATCCTCTGACGATAAGATTAACAGTTCTAAGATTGCATAGCATATCAATTTCCTCTTCGTGTGTGGGATGTAAAGGATCAATGGGAGGTACATAGGGGTTCTTAACATACTTGCTTAATTGAAATTCATTAAATAGCTCAAGCATCATATGTTTCCATTGACTATAGTACTCCCCATCAAGAATAGGCACTCTACAACTCAAACTCCCTATACTAGACACATCCATCTTCCTCCACGGTGATTAAACCGAAGCAATGGAGACCAAAGCTCTGATACCACTTGTCGGATCACTAGAAGGGTGTCTAGAGGGGGGTGAATAGACTACTAGCAGGAATTTAAAACCTAACCTTTTCCCAAGTTAATTGGTTGGCAGATTTTAACAATCATAGCAAGGCTAGCACACCCTACACATGCATGTCAACAAGTATGGCAGCGGAAAGTAAAGACATTGCACATGGAAGTAAAGAGTTGAGATGGGAAGATCAAACGCATGAGGGACACGAAGATTTTTCCCGTGGTTCTGATAGGTGGTGCTATCGTACGTCCACGTTTATGGAGTCTTCAACCCACGGAGGGTAATGGTCGCGAGAGTCCATGGAGGGCTCCACCCATAAGGGTCCACGAAGTAGCAACCTTGACTATTCCATAACGGCTTCCGTCCATGAAGGACTAGCCTCACTATGGGTAGATCTTCACGAAGTAGGCGATCTCCTTGCCAGTACAGGTAGGAGGCTCCCAAGCGACACCTAACCAATCTAGGAGGCACCACCCTCCAAAAGGTAATAGGATCGGCAATGTCGATGAACTCCTTGCTCTTGTGCTTCAAGATGATAGACTCCTCAACACACAATCACTCTCTCACAGATTTGGCTATGGTGGAAGAGATTGATTTGGTGGAAAGCAACTTGGGGAGGCTAGAGATCAAGATTCATATGGTTGGAGTGGAATGGCTTGATCTCAACACAAGGGTAGGTGGCTCTCTCTCAGAAAATATGATGGGGCAAGTATGGAATAGTTCTGAGGGCTTCTCTTTCGAGTGGGTGGTGGTGAAGGGGTATATATAGGCATCCCCAAAAATCCAACCGTTACACCTAAAGTGACCAACTTGGTGACACCGATGTGTGAATCTCGGTGGTACCGAAGTGACCAAAAGGTAGCAACTTTTGAATCTCGGTGAGACCGATATATAATTCTCGGTGGTACCGATTAGGTGACCAACAGTCAGATTGCGCAAATCGGTGATGCCGATCCAACAAACTCGATGGTACCGATTTTGTGAATCGAGGTAACAGAAAGTTGGCAACCCAAACTTGGTGGCACCGAACTGGAATCGGTTGCACCGATGTGCTAGGGTTTGGCATGGGTCTGTCTGAGTTTGGGAATCGGTGGCACCGAGTTGAAATTGTTGGTTGCACCGATTTTGGATATTTGGCTTTGGACAGACTTTTGTGGAAGAGCTTGTGGGTGTTTTTGGTGACTATCTCTTGTGCACGTGGAGCATCTTGTTCGCCAACAGTACCTTACCCCCTTTTAATAGTATTGGCTTTCCTATGGACTCAAAGTGATTTCTCACAAAGTAAAATGTAGAGTCCTCTTGCTTGAAGCTTTGCCAATCCATTTCCTTGCATCTTGGGGTTACTCCTCCTAGCCCTTTTTGCCAACCCATCTCTCCATGGACATTATCTGAAATACACTAGGTAAAATTATTAGTCCAAGAGACAATGTATGTTGTCATGAATTATCAAAACCACCAAGGGAGCATGTTGTGCTTTCACTCTCTCCAAACTGCCGCATCCACGACCATGGCGCTAGTGAGGAGATTTTCTACCGCCGAGAAAGGGAAGGCCTGCCTGGAGGGACCGGACTCGCCATCGCCCAAGAGGGGCCGCGGCCGTCCCCGTAAGTACACCGCGACGTTGGCGGTGGTCCGCCGAGGGCGCGGGCACACCCCCGTGAGGGCCGGCGCTACCTTCGGCAGCCGTGGGAAGGCTCCCTCCTGCACAGGCGGCTGCAATAGCCGTGCCGCCCGTGGCCGAGAGGGGAAGCTTGCGACGGGCACCCGACCGCCCTGCCCGCGATCCCACTTGGCCGACTCGGCCCAAGAGTTCGTGGTGTGGGCGGAGAGGCCGGAGATCACCTGGCTCCAGCTCCCGCGCTTCTTCGCGGAGGCGCTTCCGGCCGGAGGGCCTGCTGGCCTTTGGCTGCAGGCCGATGGCTGCTGCAGCGAGGCCTCGTGGGTGGAGGTCGAGGTCACTCCCGCGGGCTATGTCTTCCTGAACCGCAGGTGGCAGACGTTCGCCCGTGCTCGCGGCCTGCAAGGGAGGCGTACCCTCCACTTCAAGCATGACGGTGCGGCAACGCTCTTCGTCAAGATCTTCGGGGAGGACGGCAGGCGCTTGGGGTGCTTCCTGGAGGGCGACGGCGGCGACAGCGACAACCTCACCACCGACGACGGCCATTGCGGCGACGGCGTCCTTGGCGGTGAACTTGCCCTTAGCGACGGCCGCAACACTTCCAGTAGCAGCGACGCCTCTTCCGGGGGAAGCTCGAGCGACGACGACTACGACGAGCCGCCACGTCGGCGCGCTCGGACCAAGGAGGACGGCGAGCCGCCGCGGCGCCATACCCCTGCCCGGGAGGTCATCGAGCCGCCCTGCCGCCGAGCCCCCGTCAAGGAGGAGGAGGACTCCGACTGAGCGCGGGTAGCGCCGGAGCCAGGCCTCAGGAGGGCTTTTGTTTTTTTTACTTCCTGCATCAAGAATCATGGAGGGCCCCATGGGGGCGTGTAATGAACTATGGCGCTTGCGCCTTTATGTTACCATTTTTCATCTCATACCCTAGTATTCATGTTGCTACCAATTGAAAGTTACTGCTTCTCGCGATTAGGATAACTTAGCTTGGTTTACTCGTGGCGGGTTCCTGCGTCGTGAGGTGCAGCTGGGGCACCGGGGCAGCTTAGGGATCTCACCGAGGGGGCTTCTTCCTTGTGGACCGGGCGGCTTCGGGGCCTCGAGAGGTGGCCGCTGCTCGCGAGGTTCCTAGGGGGTTTGCGAGGAGTCAGGGCCTCCGGAGGTGCCTCCTCAAGGCACTGCATCCCGCGACGGTGCTGAAACATGCTTTACATAGGGTTAGGATTCCTTGATAACGAGCCAAATCGTGATTTCCTTTTCCTTGGTCGTCCTCCTCCCAGCAACCATTTTTGGTAGGAGCCCCCAAGCAAGGGTCGATCTTCGCTGGTATGCCGGGTCGCGATGCCCGGCAAGGCCAGGAGATGAGCGCTCCGGAGGCCCGAGGCCTGAGGCAACATGCGCCTGCTGGCTCGCTCGAGAGCGTCGCGCGAGGATTAGGACTCCAAAGCTTTGGCGAGGTGCACACCGTGTCCAGCCCCTGCTCGCGGGGCGCGCGAGAGAGAGAAAACTGCCAGGTGCAAAACCTCTTAGAAACGAGACATCAAAATGGGAAACGCTGCAAGGAGAAAAATTCCCACCCCTTTTTCGAATAAAGACGCGAAAACTTCAAGTTTCATTCCAAAAAGTGGCAAATTTGGTTACAAAAGAGAGCAAAGAACAGCCGCGTCCGGCACCTAAGCTAGTCTTCCCACCAGCACGGAGCATGGGGCTTCCACTAGGCGTGGGCATAGTCGTTGAAAGACCGTGTCATCCGCCAGCGCGGAGCATGGGGCTTCCACTAGGCGTGGGCATAGTCGTTGAAAGACCATGTCGTCCGCCAGCGGAGCATGAGGCTTCCACTTGGGCGTGGGTGGGAGCCCCTCCGCGTACTCGGGGGGCTCCGGGCCTATACAGCCCACTCATTATTACAAGAGAATGTCATGGGTAGAACTTGCGGAGATGCTGGATGTTCCAGGCATTCTGGATGGGGACCCCGTCCTGCATCTCCAAGCGTACGGCACCAGGCCTGGAGACACGGGCAACCCTGAACGGGCCCTCCCACATGGGCGAGAGCTTGTGCAAGCCCTCCCTAGAAAGGACCCGCCTCAGGACGAGGTCACCAACTTCAAGGGTCCTGGAGCGGATGCTACGACAGTGGTAGTGCCGCGGCGCCTGCTGGTACCTCGCTGTGCGGAGCGAGGCCTGGCGGCGGGCCTCCTCCCCGAGCACGAGATCTGTTCCCCGCGGGGCATCCTGACGCTCCTCGTCGAATGCCAAGACTCGCGGGGAGCGATGCTTGACCTCGTACGGGAGGACCGCCTCGGCCCCGTAGACGAGGAAGAACGGGGTCTCGCCGGTGGGCTTCGTCACGGTGGTGCGGATGGACCACAAGACGGACTGAAGCTCACCGAGCCAACCCCTACCGCAGGCCTCGAGCTTCTTCTTGAAGCTCCTCGTCTTGAGGCCCCTCAGGACCTCCGCATTGGCGCGCTCAGCCTGGTCGTTGCTCCGTGGGTGCGCTACCGAAGCGTAGCATATCTGTGTTCCAAGGTTAGCACAATATGTCCTAAAGAGGTTGCTTGTGAACTGCGAGCCATTGTCGGTAATAATACGGTTGGGGACACCGAAGCGGCTCACGAGGCCCTTGATGAACTTGACGGCCGAGCCGGCGGGGATGGTGCGCACGGGCTCCACCTCCGCCCACTTGGTGAACTTGTCGATGGCGACATAGAGGTAGCGGTAACCGCCGGCTGCCCGAGGAAAAGGCCCCAGTATATCCAGCCCCCAGACCGCGAAAGGCCAGGAGAGCAGGATAGTCTGGAGACCCTGCGCGGGCTGATGAATCTGCTTGGCGTGAAATTGGCAGGCCTCGCAGGACCGGACCAGCTCGGTGGCGTCGTGGAGCGCCGTGGGCCAGTAGAAGCCACTGCGGAACACCTTCCCCACGAGGGTGAGAGACGAGGAGTGGTGCCCGTAATCGCCACCGTGGATGTCGGCCAACAGCTCACGCCCCTGTTCCTCAGATATGCACCGCAGCGAGACGTCGTTGGGGTGCCTACAGTACAGCTCGCCGTCCTGCAAACAATAAGAAGTGGCCTGGCGGACCACGCGCTCCACGTCCTCCTCCTTCTCCGGCAAGGCGCCGCAGAGCAGGTACGCCTTGAACTCCTCGGTTCAGTCGCCAGCCTGAGGTTCCAGCGCCAGGAGCAGTCGGGCTCCTGAGGCCGGACCACATGCCGGGGCGCCTAAAGGCGGGGCCGGTGGCAGCTCCTCCTCAAGCGACGCCGGGCCTGCGACCGGGGGTGCCGCCGATGGCTTGAAGAGCCTCTCCTCAAAGACGCCAGGCTCCTGAGGCTCGCGATGCGACGCCCTCTTGGCGATGTCGTCTGCTTCCTTGTTCGCGCCACGCGGGAAGTGCTGCAATTCCAAGCCCTGGAAACGCTTTTCAATTTTACGTACCTCTTCCAACTATGCCTCCATGTGCTCGTCCTTCGGCTTGTACTCCTTGTTGGAAAAGTTGATGAGGAGCTGGGAGTCGCCCTTGATGGTGAGGCGCTGGACCCCCAGGGCGACAATGGCCCTGAGACTAGCGATCAAGCCCTCGTATTCCGCGATGTTGTTGGATACTTTCTCGCCATGCTGGAAGCAAAGCTGCACGACGTAGTAAAGCTTGTCCTTGGTCGGGGAGATGAGTACAACTCCAGCCCCCGCGCCCCGCCGTGCGAAGGCACCGTCGAAGTGCATGCCCAGCCGTCGGGCGCCTCATCGCTAGGCGCGAGGGACTGGCCCTCATCCAGCCCCTGGTCGGGAGCGTCCGTCCACTCTGCCATGAAGTCAGCGAGGGATATGCGCCCTTGATGACCCTGGTTGTGCTAAACTCCAGGTGGAAGGCATGCGGCTCGATGTTCCACTCTGCAACCCTTCCAGCGGCGTTGGGGCTACGCAGCACTTTCTCCAGGGGATATGCGGAGACGACCTTGATGGGGTGCCCCTAGAAGTACTGGCACAACTTCCTTGAGGCGACGAGGAGTGCGAGCAGGAACTTCTGCTGCATAGGGTAGTGCGCACGTGCGTCCCGCAGCACAGTGCTGACGTAGTACATCGGGTGCTCGACGAGGGACGAGGAGGCGTCGCCCTGCTTCGCATGGAGCGCGAGGGACTCTGGCGCCCCGTGGGTTGATGAAGTGACGAGGGCCTCAAGAACGCCATCCTGAGGTGGTGAGCGTTGCGCGGCCCCGCATGGACCACCTTGCTTCGCGCCTGCGCCAGTGCGCTCCTCTTGGACTGCCACAAGCGCTGGGCTGGCCGAGTGGAGGGTGGCCGCCAAGTAGAGCATCAGGGCCTCGCGAGGATGAGGCGCCACCTTGATGGGTGGGCTCATGAGGTACCGCTTGAGGTCCTCGAAAGCTGCCTCCGCTTCAGGGGTCCACTCGAAGGGGCCCTTCCTCTTCATGAGCTTGAAGAAGGGGAGGGCATGCTCACCGAGGTTGGAGATGAAGCGTCCCAAAGAGGTCACGCAGCCCGCGAGTTTCTGCATTTCCTTGAGGGTCTGAGGCGGGCGCATTTTCCTGATTGCTTTGATCTTCTCTGGGTTGGCCTCGATCCCTCGGTGCAATACCAAGAAACCGAGTAGCTTGCCGGACGGGACCCCAAAAACACACTTTTCAGGGTTGAGCTTCAGGTTCACTCGACGTAGGCTGGCGAACGTCTCCTCCAGGTCCTCGATCAGGGTCCTCGCCTCTCGCGACTTGACCACGATGTCATCGATGTACGCCTCCACATTTCTCCCGAGCTGCTACCCCAGGGCGATGCGCATCAACCGCTGGAAGGTCGCGCCGGCGTTCTGCAGCCCGAAGGGCATGCAAATGTAGCAGTACACGCCGCACGGGGAGAGGAAGGCCGTCTTCTTGATGTCCTCTACTGCCATCTTGATTTGGTGGTAACCTGAGAAAGCATCCAGAAAGCATAACAGATCGCACTCGGCGGTGGAGTCCACGATCTGGTCGATGCGCGGGAGCAGGAAGGGTTCCTGAGGGCAAGCCTTGTTGAGACTCATGAAGTCGACGCACATGCGCTCCTTCCCACCCTTCTTGGGGACGATCACTGGGTTGGCCAGCCAATCCGGGTGCCATACTTCCCGAATAACACCAGCCTCCTGCAGCTTGCTGACCTCTTGGACGATGAACGCTTGGTTCTCTTGTGCTTGCCGTCTTGCCTTTTGCTTCACCGGGTGCGCACTGGGGTGCACCATTAAGTGGTGTTCGATCACCTCTCTTGGGACACCTACCAGGTCGCACGCCTCCCACGCAAACACGTCCTTGTTCGCGCGGAGGAAGTCAACCAGCGCCTTCTCCTGCTCCGGGGGAAGGCCGGCGCCAATAGTGAAGGTGTGGCCCGGGCTCCCTTCGTCAACAAGCACCTGCTTCGTCTCAGCTCGGTCCTGAGAGAACAGTTGTTTCTTCTTCGTGGGTGCGGCCTTCGGAGCCTGCGCGATGCTCTCGGTGTCGGGGTGTGAGGCCGCTACGGCCTTGTAGACGAGCTTGAGGGCTCGAACCGCGTCCTTGGTGTCTCCGGCCACAGTGATGATGCCGCTGCTACCAGGCATCTTGATGATGTTGTAGCCTAGGTGCGTCGCCGCCATGAACTTGGCGAGGGCCGGATACCCCAAGATGGCGTTGTACGGGAGGCCGATGTGGGCCACATCGAAGTCGATCAGCTCGGTGCGGTAATTGTCGCGAGTGCCGAAGGTGACGGGGAGGCGCACCTGCCCCAAGGGGCTGGCGGAGCCTCTGACCACCCCTGAGAAGGGCCTGGAGGGTGTGAGCTGGTCGTAGGGCACCTGGAGCATGTCGAAGACCTACACGGAAAGGACGTTGAGGCCGGTGCCGCCGTCGATGAGGGTCTTCGTGATCGCAACGTTGCTGATGGTGGGCGTGCACAGCATGGGGAGTGCACCAGCAGCGACCATCGTCCTGGGATGGTCCCTGGAGTCGAAGGTGATGTCGGTCTCCGGCCTTGCCCTGCTCCGCGGGGCCTCGGGCCGCGGCTGAGCAGCACCCGCCTGGCGGAGAAGCTGCTTGATGTGGCGACCGGACACGGGTGCCTGCGATCCGCCGAGGATGCAAGCGACGGCGGGCACGGCCGGGCAACCCGTGGCGTTCCCATGGGCCACGGGTTGCCAAGCCTAGGGATCGGCATCTGCCATGGAGATGACGAGGCGAGGGCGAAGCGCGGCTGGTGGAGAAGGAGCTTCGACACGCCCCTACCTGGCACGCCAAATGTCGGAAATCGGGGATCCGCATACCCAAGAAGGTTCGAACTCTGGGGCGTGTGCGAAGATCTCAACCAACACTAGCCTCAAGCTCGCCACTCCACAGCCAAGCCTCGCCGAATGGGTGCGAGCGAACAAGAAGATGGACACAGAGATTTACCCAGGTTCGGGCCACCTTGCGGTGTAAAACCCTACTCCTGCTTTAGGTGGATTGGCCTCACGAGGAGGTTTGGGGATGAACTAGTACAGTGGCTGAGTGACCTCGCGAGGGCTCTTGGGTGAGGATGGATCGATCGGTCGGTCCCTCTCTACGGTGGGTGCTGGTCCCTATTTATAGTGGCCTTGGTCCTCTTCCCTTATCACACAGGCGGGAAGGGATCCCACAACGGCCAATTTTGAAAGGGGACAAGAAGTACATCTTATCCTGACTAAAGGTGGTCTTCGCCTGCAAAGCTTCTGGTTGTGACGCAGAGGTGGGCTCGGTGATGACATCCATCCTGCCGAGCTTGTGGTCTTGGTCTTGTTGTACTGGAATGGAAACCTTTAGGGGATTCCTTGGGAACCCACGTACGTCCTTGCCTCCTTAGCACGAAAGAGGTAACTGTCCCCTCTGCACCCGCTGGCGCCCGCCTGACCTTGGTCGTCATGGCTCACGTCATCCCAGCCTCATGAGGCCGGGTACCTGCATAGGAATCTCCGCTCCTCGGGAGGCAGCCTAGGAAGGCCACTCCCCTGGAGGTCTTGGCATTCCCCGCCTTGCGAGGCCGGGGTCCACGTGAGGACCTTGTCTTGGGGAGTTTGCTGCCAGGCCGTACCGGGCCGTCGAGGTGGGCCATGCCCTGGGTCGCAGGCAGGCAGGTCTGGGTACCTCCGATCCCAGAACGCCGACAGTTTTACCTCCTCAAGAGGGCTCGAACCTGGGTAAACATCGTCTCCTTCGTCCCCTGTTAACCATCCATCCCAGATCCATAGCTCGGGACCCCCTACCCGAGATCCGCCGGTTTTGACACCGACATTGGTGCTTTCATTGAGAGTTCCGCTGTGAGATCACCAGAGGATTGATGGCTCGCCTAATCATCAGCAAACAGGTCTGTAACGAGGACACCTTTGTCCCTGGATAGACCTTCGTGTTCGGCAGCATTGTGCTGCATGCTGACCCGACTGGCCATCTTGGACAGATCAGAAGTTTCGCTCATGGTCAGGAGATCAGGTTCGGGAACCTAGAGTTCACCGCTGACTCCAGTGGCGATCTGTTTCTTACTAAGCCCTCGGTTTCGTCCGATGGGCCCGAAAATAACGAAGCGTTAACTTTGGGCCCCCTATTCGCCCCTGCCCTTGAGTCTATCCCCACTGGAGGTTCAGCCTTGAGCTCGGACCCGGTGATAGCGCCCGAGCACCAGGGTTTGGTTCTTGCCGAATACGCCCCTCATGAGGGCGCCCCGGAGTTTAGCTCTGAGGGCCCTCGAAAGATTGATCCGGTCGACCTCTTGCGGTTGAACGAGGCACTAGACCGGATCCAGTCAATAACAATCGTGGACGACCCGACCTTGACCCATGTTCATATCGGTCTGGAGACCGGTCATGAGGAATTTTACGGCCCACCCACCACCCACTTAGTAGCCACTATCAAAGATTTAACCGATATGTTGGACTACGCCTCCGAGGAGGCAGAAGACCTGGACGAAGAGGTGAGCGCTCCATCCCCTATCACTGCCGGGCGGTGGACAGCGACCTCCACCTACGACGTCTATATGGTGGACACCCCCGATGATAGGGACGACCACACCCCCAAGAAGAAAGGCGACATGTCCGGCGAAGCACCGTCAAAGCGCCAGAAACAGCGCAAACGATCCAAGACAAACAAGGGAAGGGAAGCCATCGTGGGCACCGGGGAAAACGACACCCCGGAAGACCTGGACGACCTTGAAGCCCCCGAGCAGCCACGGGAGGACCCGGAGAGGCTTGAGGATCAGCATGACCTCGAGGACCTCAATGATTCCGAGGACGATAACTACCTCCCCCCTGCCAAGGAGGAGGATAGCCTCGAAGCCGAAGACTTCACTGTCCCTGAAAACCCTGAGGATCAGGAACGATTCAGGCGGCAGCAGCTCATAGCCACCGCCCGGAGCCTAAAAGCAAAGCATCAGCAGCTCAGAGCCGAACAAGATACCATCAACGACAGATGAACTAAGGTCTTGGCAGCCGAAGAAGGGTTCGACACCGATCGGCCGGACCAACACAAGAGCTACCCACGCTGGCGTCTGCTGCAGCAATTTGACGACGAGGCCTTCGAGCCTGAATCTCTCAGGCGCACTCCATACGACCAGCCGGACCGCCCCCCTCGAGGACGGGACAGGGCAGCTGGAGACGCCGAGTATATACCTGCACTACCCCATGGGAGAGCAAAAGGGGTGGCACAGCCTGAGGATCGACTTGACCTACGACAGGACCTCGACTATAGAGCAGGTCGCACTAAGTCCATCTATGGATCCAGAGGATACTCCCCCGCTAGACGGGACGGGTACCAATCTTGGCTTGACCGCAACCACAGAGACTGGGAACATTACAGGGCCCAAACAATAGCAGATTTCTGGCATGATATAGCCCGGGTCAAAGGCGCTGCCCACCCACTATGCTTCACAGACGAGGTTATGCAGCACCAGTTCCCTGAAGGGTTTAAACCCCTAAACATAGAACCATATGACGGGACAACGGACCCGGCTGTGTGGATCGAAGACTTCCTTGTCCACATTCATTTGGCCAGAGGCGATGATCTCCATGCTATCAAGTGCCTGCCACTAAAACTTAAAGGATCCGCTCGACACTGGTTAAACGGTCTCCCCGAAAACTCCATCGGGAGCTGGGAAGAGATCGAGGATGCCTTCCGGTCTAACTTTCAGGGCACTTATGTCCGGCCCCCGGACTCTTCCGATCTGAGTAACGTCGTCCAAAAAGCCGGCGAGTCAGCTAGTAAATTTTGGAACCGATTCTTGACCAAGAAAAACCAGAGCATTGACTGTCCGGACGCCGAGGCAATTGCCTCGTTCAGACACAATATCCGGGATGAATGGCTAGCTTGTCAGCTCGGTCAGGACAAGCCGAGAACAATGTCTGCCCTCACCTCACTCATGACCCGCTTTTGCGCGGGCGAGGATAATTGGCTAGCCCATTGAAGCCATAACCCCGAGGACCCCGGCAACTCCGAAGTTCGGGACAGAAATGGGAAGCCACGGCGCAACAAGAACAAACACCGCCATAACAACGGTTATGCGGAAGACACGGCAGTAAATGTCGGCTTCCACAACTCAAAATCCAGACAGCGGAAGAAACCCTCTAAAGGGAATAGAGATGGGCCTACCGCCTCGGACAAAATCATGGATAGGCCCTGCCAGATCCATGGCACCCAGGACAAACAGTCCACTCACACCAACCTCAACTGTTGGGTATTCAAACAAGCCGGCAAGCTTGCAGCCGAGGAGCACAGCAAGGACCAGTGCAGCAAGGATGACGAAGAGCCTCGCGGTCCGAGAAATGGCGGACAGAATCAATTCCCTCCTGAGGTAAAAACTGTGAACATGATATACGTCACACATATACGAAAAAAGGAGAGGAAGCGCGCCCTTCGGGAGGTCTACGCCGTAGAGCCCATAGCCCCGAAGTTTAACCCATGGTCGGCTTGCCCGATCACCTTCGACCGTAGGGATCACCCGACTAGTATCTGTCATGGAGGCTCGGCGGCCCTTGTCTAAGATCCCATCATCGATGGGTACCACCTAACTAGAGTCCTCATGGACGGAGGAAGTAGCCTTAACCTGATTTACTCAGACACGGTGAAAAAGATGGGTATTGACCCGTCAAGGATCAAACCCAGCAACACTACCTTTAAAGGAGTCATTCCTGGTGTCGAAGCCCGTTGCTCGGGTACCGTAACTTTGGAAGTCGTGTTCGGCTAGCCTGACAACTTCCGCAGCGAGGACTTGATCTTCGACATTGACCCTTTCCACAGCGGCTATCACGCACTGCTCGGCCGTACAGCGTTCGCTCGCTTTAATGTCGTTCCCCATTACGCATACCTGAAGCTCAAGATGCCCGGACCCAAGGGGGTCATCACTGTCAATGGCAACACAGAGCGCTCCCTCCAGACTGAGGAACACACAGCGGCCTTAGCAGCCGAATTCCAGTCCGACATCAAGACGCCGAGGCCCCAATCAGACGTCCAGACGCGACAGGCGAACAAATGAGTTCGAGCTCAACCCGATCTCTTGGAACCATTACCTGCTCAACACAAATAGGGACACGCCCCCCACTGCACGGACTCGCTACCTGTCGGGGATATTCCCCACGACCAAGACCCGGCTCATAAGGATAAGCCGCCCTAAGGCTTAAGTCATTTCTGGGTTTAAGTCACCCGGACGTTAAGTCATCTCTGGGCTTAAGCAGCCCTGTTAAGTCATCTCAGATCTTAACCTGGCAGACAGTTGTAAGCCGGCAGACAGTTATGACCCGGCAGACAGTTATGACCCGACAGACAGTTATGACCCGACAAACAGTTGTAAGCCGGCAGACAGTTATGACCCGGCAGACAGTTATGACCCGGCAGACAGTTATGACTCGGAATAGTTATGACCCGGCAGACACACAGTGCCTGAAGATGAGTCCCGGAGATGAATCCTGATGATGAGTCTTGGAGATAAATCTAGCTGTAAGCCGCCCAGTTGTAAGCCGCCCGGGACTCAGAAGCCCACGAAGAGAAGCCCGCGATGGAGAGTCATAATAGGTTAAGTCTTAATCCGACTTGGACTCTACATGTAAACCGCCCCTTCAACTTATATAAGGAGGGGCGGGTCACCCGAAGAGGGGGAAGTGTTTAGACGTCTCCATAGACAGGTCTTAGACAGACAAGTCATTAGAGATAGACAGATTAGAGGCTCTCGAGACTAGAGGTCGCGATTACGCACCCTTGTAATCGAGATCATCATCATCATTAATATAGACACAAAGCAGGACGTAGGCTCTTACCTCCATTGGAGGGGCCGAACCTGGGTAAACTCGCGTCTCTCGATTCCGACCAACCTCTCTCAAGCCGCCACATAGTTGCGATGGCCTCACACCTAAGTTCTCTCACGAGGACATCTTGCCGTGACAAATCCACGACAGTTGGCGCCCACCGTGGGGCCTTACGCACGGTGGTGTTGTGTTCTTGAAGGGAAATCTTCTGGGATCGAGAAGGTCAGGACTAACTGGATGAAGAAGAGACGGCAAATTCGTTGTTTGGCGATCAAAATTGTGACTATCAATCAAGAGAAATTAAGATGACATCGTGTACATCGCCCCGCTATGAGTCGAAGACATGCCCAAGACCAGTCGGTGCAAGTATCAAGTCACAGAGACAAATAGAAGTATGAGAGGAAGTTTTGCAGAGACAACAACAGGCCTGAGCGACTCAAGATGGTTTGATGCTAATACGTACATTGGGAATTGCTTCATATTACTACAAGGGCATCCACGAGTTAGTATCGTTGACCGGATCGCCGCTGGGCAAATATCATCAACCAGACATCGTTGTGGGCAGCGGACGGAGAATTTTCCAGATCCGGCTGTGACCTGTAGGTGGAAACGGACAGGGATTCGCCAAATTGGCTATGACATGGAAACGGACACAGACATTCACACCGCGACCCGCCTCCGGGTTATCCAGAGTCAACCCGTCCAGTCCGCCTCTGAGCTGCCGCAGTCGAGAGCCGCCTCGCTCCGAACCGCTCCCACGCAGGCCAAGTTGCCGGGCTACCACCGCTGACGCCAGCTGCTTCTGAGCCGCTGTTGTGCCCCACCTGGCTCGCCGCCGCAGCCGGCCCGCTCGATCCAAGGCCAGGTCTACCCGCCTCCGCCGCGCCATGCCGTGAGTTGCCCGCGCCGGCTCCCCTGCTTGCAAGCAGCATCGTCCCGTCACGCACCTCCACCGCCGGCTCGCCCTGCTGCGCGCCCCTCCCGCGTGTCGCGCCAGCGCCCCAGCCGTGCGCCCGGAAGCCGCCGCCGCACCCGCCAGTACTCGGCCGTGGCTCGACCCGCCGCATCGGCCGCCTAGCGCCCGTGCCCCCAAACCGCCGCGCTGCGCCTGTGAACCACCGCAAGTAGCCTCCACGCGCTGGTCCGACAGCGCCGCTGCGCCGCGCGAAGTTCCGCCACCAAGCCGCTGGCCTCCGAGCTGCCACCGCAGCTTCATCTCGCTAGGGTAGACCTCGAGCCGCCGTTGTGAGCCGCCGCCGCCATGGCCTCGCTCCGCCTCTGCACCTCCTCACCGCGTCTCCCTCGAGTGCGCCTGCCTCTGTCATGGCTCGCGGCGGGCCGGCTCTCTCTGACCCCGTTACGCCGCTCCATCCGCCTCGCTTCGCCACCACCGAGCCGCCGCCTCCGCCTCAGTCGCCTCGCCATCCCGGCTCCTCTGCCGACGACGTCATCGTGCCGCGCCGCCGCGTCTCACTTTGCCGCGGCCTCCGAGTCGCACCACCGCCGGGTCAACGGCTGCACCGCGAGCCGCCGTGGCATCCGAGTCGCCCTGCTGCCGGGTCAATGGCCGCACCGCAATCTGCCGCGGCCTCCGAGTCGCCCTGCCGCCGGGTCAACGGCCGCACCGCGAGCCGCCGCGGCCTCCGAGTCGCCCTGCCGCCGGATCCACGGTCGCACCGCGAGCCGTCGCGGCCTCCGAGTCACCCTGCCGCCGGGTCAACGGTCGCACTGCGAGCCGCCGCGGCCTCCGAGTTGCCTCGCCTCACCTCCATGCCGTTTTGCGCCACCAATGCCCCATCTTGAGCCGGCCCTACTCGCGTGCCCGCCTCGCCTGCACAGCTCGATTTGAGCCGGCCGCCAGCTGACACCACCGCTATGCTTCGCCCCGCTCCTGCCTAGCTCCATCACACACGCACGCAGCTCCCCCCGGGTCTCCCGCGGTGACCTCAGTTCCCCCTGCGCGGCTCTACCACACCACACCGCAGTCGCTAGCCGCCCCGTTCTGCCGGCGCCTCCGCATGGTCTCCGCTCGGTTAGAGAAAGAAAAAGGGGACCGGCTGCCCACAAAAAAAAAAAGAAGCGTCTACAGTCAAAGAGTTTTTTTCGTCAGAACTGCGTTCGTGATAGGATGACATTATCATCAGGTGATATTTTTCCTGGTAAAATTATTCATGTGAACTTACTCTATCAAGAGTTTTTTGTACTTTGACTTGTATGAATTTGCGCGCAGGTTAAATTATAAATGGGAGGCCGCTCCGGCGTCCACAGTGCGTTGGGCAATCCAATGAACGGGTGAGCCGCCAACGGACGCTCGTGAGCCGCCGCCCCGCGGTCCGGTCTACATCAAAACACCGGTGATGTACCTGCTCATTCAAGCCGCCCAACGGACGTGCACAAGACGCCGCTCTACGGACGCGCACAAGCCGCCATCCCCACGATCTGGTCCACATCAAAAATGCCGCGGCCACCTCGCGTGACCGCATCGACTTACAACGCTGCGACTGACTTCTACGTCTATATCAACACGCCGGGGCCACATACAGTCGGAAGAGCCACCCAGTGGACATCCTCAAGCTGATGCCCATGCGGTCTAGTCTACATCGACATGCTGGTGCCGTGCTTGCTCGTTCAAGCCGCCCAAAGGACGCTCATGAGTCGTCACCCTGCGGTCCGGTCTACATCGACATGCTGGTGATGTGCTTGCTTGTTCAAGCCGCCCAACGGACGCTTATGAGTCGCCGCCCTACGATCCGGTCTATTCCAACAATTCGGAAGCAAGTCATGATATATTATCAACCTCTGCCTCCACCGGATGGCTCAATGGATAGGCGAGCAAGTCGCCGCCACTGCGTTTTGGTTAACTTCAACAACCAGCAGGGGTGAACCGCTGGCCGGATTACTGACAAAAATCATATGGGATCATTTATAACCCGCCATCTCAACCTTCCGCGGGTTCATGTTGCGTTATCAACGCCAAGGACATACGATGAGTGTCACGGAGATCATTAACTCGCCACACGCTTTTTGGCTTCAATAAATTTCAGTTATCCGCCGTCAACCATATGCCGGCTTATGCCACAGTCAATTATGAAGACTCTCAAGCCGCCTCTTCGAGTCAACTTAAGACTCGGGGGCTACAGACATGGATCGACACATTTTGGTCGTTTTCAGTAAGAACCTCGGGTCATTGCGAGGAAGACAACCCGGTCATGGGTGCACTACCTTTTTGGCGAAAGATTTAAAGTCACCCAAGAAGACGAGCCGCCATGTTGCGACCGTTCAAACATGGGTGCCCGGATTTATTGGATCAACATATGGTCACTTGGGAGCTTCCAACTCTATGAGTTTAACTTTCATACCCTCTTGGCCGGCTTTATATGCCATATTCGAGTTAAACCTGCCTGTTTGCAACTTGCTACTCCGCCATGTGACCCGTAGAACTCTTGACAGTTAATCTTGATAAGAGACCCTGAACTTTTATAAGTTATTCTCGCACAAAGACCCTGAACTTGTCAAGGTTTAAACGGCGGCTTTTGTCACGAGAGAGCCGGCTTACAGTAAACTAGGATAAACTCACCTTGTCTGCCGTAATCCCTCCGCTATGTGGCCCGTTCGTACTCTTAGCAATGTCAATCTTTTAAAGACCCTGAACTTGCTAAAAGTTTAAACGACGGATTTATGTCACGTGAGAGCCGGCTTACGAGGTTAAAAACCTTGAGTTTTTTCAAAAAACGGAACAGAGCTAGTCTCTTTTTGTCGAGCCTTGAAAGCCAACATTTTTATACTCCGTTACCATACACATACATCATCATACATTGCATCATCATACCATGCATCATATATGCATGGATATCCTGGTTTATGTTGCAGGAGCCGGTTTTCAATCCGGGTTATATTATTCAAATAGCCAATGTGGCTGGATTTTTCTCATGGTTATCATAACCTATATTGGATGATTGAGGTTTTCAAAGCCCCTTTAGAGTAATGGTTGTTTTTTCCTTCATCCAAAAATACCATCTCACAACAGGGAGCATGGTTCAACATTGATATGCCAAACATTCAGCAATATCGTCCATATAATGGATATGATTTATTCTGCAATGGAAAGAATAGTCCCGAGTCGCTGCAGGCATACGACCCGGCACTTGAGGGATACATTATTCAAGTCCAGTTTATATCAAGTATGCAAGTCCCATGTTGCTGCAAGCATGCACCACGACACTTGGGGGCTAATGCAAGTTGTTTTTCAAATAATTACATTGTTAACAAGACCCTGTTATCTCAAGGAGATGAGCCAACCTTTCTATCTTTTTCTAAGTCCCAGCCCAGTATTATTTTACTGAGCCGGCACTTGGGGGCTACACTGGCTGAAGTATTATGAGCATAAGACATTTACAAGTCCCAGGTTGTTGCAGGCAAGACAACCCGGTACTTGGGGGCTACATATGTGGAACATTCAACTTATGACTGGTGACTCAGACGAACAATCCAAGTTTCTCTAGAGTTGCAAATATATATATTGAAGCAAGTCTTAAAGCTATCACTACGTTCCCCTCTTAAGACTTGGGGGCTACAAGTAATATGGATATGAGGAAGGTATGCCTTCAAATTCTCAGTTATGAGGGAACCAGACGAATTTATCAAACCAAGGCAGTTGGTAATAAGAGTTATTTTTTCTCCAAGGAGCCAGCGTCAGTGTATTGGTATGACAGAGTTTCAGAACTTTCAGGAGCTGATCAACTGGTCTTTTTGAGTGAGCCGGTCCCTTTACATATTCTTATTTCAAGAGTTTAGCATGAATAAATTCAAAGCTAAATTGGGGGCTAATGTCGGGGATATTCCCCACGACCAAGACCCGGCTCATAAGGATAAGCAGCCCTAAGGCTTAAGTCATTTCTGGGTTTAAGTCGCCCGGACGTTAAGTCATCTCTGGGCTTAAGCAGCCCTGTTAAGTCATCTCAGATCTTAACCCGGCAGACAGTTGTAAGCCGGCAGACAGTTATGACCCGGCAGACAGTTATGACCCGGCGGACAGTTATGACCCGGCAGACAGTTGTAAGCCGGCAGACAGTTGTAAGCCGGCAGACAGTTATGACTCGGCAGACAGTTATGACCCGGAAGACAGTTATGACTCGGAATAGTTATGACCCGGCAGACACACAGTGCCTGAAGATGAGTCCCGGAGATGAATCCTGAAGATGAGTCTTGGAGATAAATCCGGCTGTAAGCCGCCCGGCGTAAGCCCCCCGGTTGTAAGCCGTGCGGGACTCAGAAGCCCACGAAGAGAAGCCTGCGATGGAGAGTCATAATAGCTTAAGTCTTAATCCCACTTGGACTCTACATGTAAACCGCCCCTTCAACTTATATAAGGAGGGGCGGGTCACCCGAAGAGGGGGAAGTTTTTAGACGTCTCCATAGACAGGTCTTAGACAGACAAGTCATTAGAGATAGACAGATTAGAGGCTCTCGAGACTAGAGGTCACGATTCCGCACCCTTGTAATCGAGATCATCATCATCATCAATATAGACACAAAGCAGGACGTAGGCTTTTACCTCCATTGGAGGGGCCAAACCTGGGTAAACTCGCATCTCTCGATTCCGACCAACCCCTCTCAAGCCGCCACATAGTTGCGATGGCCTCACACCTAAGTTCTCTCACGAGGACATCTTGCCGTGACAAATCCACGACACTACCCGTAAGGTACATACCTAGAAGGCACAATTTTGCGCTTAAAATACCATGGGCAGCTGGGGGGAACCCACTATCAAAAACCAAGTGGTCGGCTCGACCGAACTACTATCAAAACAGCAAGCATCATCCAGGAACCCGCAAGCGTCAAGCTCACACATGCCACGGCGATTTCTCGAGAAACTCTCTCAAAGGTCCGCTCGCCCATAGAAATCACCTTTAAAGGAGCACAACCCCCCCCCCTAAGAGCAAAGGAGCGGAGGCGTATCAGGGCACATCGAGGACATCAAGCCACCCATTGAAGACCCTGAGTAAACCTTCCCTTGGTAGAAGTTTGTTTTTAAGCAAAATACCTGTAACAGTTGCTTCCGCAGTTTGAATTGTAAAAATTCACCATATATAAAGATTATCCTTTACGTCCTTCTCAAGTATCTTATAAACTGTTTCCCACTCCCCGCCTTCGAAAGCAAAACTATTCGGTACATGCTAGATGCAACCGGCTAATAGACCGGGGGCTTGACTATAAAACTCGCCCCAAGCATCATCCCGGTATTATGACCGGCGTCTCGGATATTGCGTTATAGGAATCGGTTCCGAATTATGTCTTGGGTCAAAGGTTGGGTTGCCCGGCTCCTGTGCTTACCCTCTTACGTTCCGCTCGTTCGGCTAAAAGGGTAAAAGGAGAACCACTGCGATTGTATTTCCAGCTCGCCTGGTCAAGTACCTCAGTGGAGAAAGCCAAGAACTGACTTTCATAATAAGCGAGAACCGGTCTGCAAGCCGAGCACAAGTGTCGAACTGAAAATTGATGGAGGTTATTCCGTGTCATACGAGGGGTTTGTACCTTCACAAACCATGTGATAATGGCCTTAACCTCGGTATATCCGAATATCACAAAATACTGAGGGCTAGTATCTAGCCCCCGCAGTCAAGCTCCTACGGCTAAGTGAAAGCACTACAGCCACATAATCTGATTGCCTTGTTCGCCTCTTGCACCACCGCCTCCGGGCACCGATATTTCGGCTAAGGGTAACGTTGTGGAGGTCGAAACACCCCTTGTAACATTTACAGGTGGGCTGAAGCTGACGACTGGCAACTTTCAGTTTAAACGGCCACACAGGACTCAAAATAATACAAAACTAAAAAGCATGATACATCATGCATCCGCATTATAAAGCGAAATATTCATTGGGCACATGATAATATGCTCATTCATAAATTACATCCCTAGAGCATTGGGCCTCTATCGCCCGAGCGCCATCCATTGCGATGGGGAAGTACAGCTCGGGACGCCTATGCCCCTTCCCAGGAGGTGGGGGTGCGGTGGCCAACTCGGCCGGCTTGATCTTCGGACAATGCACCATGGTCTTTGCAAAGGTCATCCGAGCCTCCTCGATGCAGGCAGAATGATTCACGACTTCAATCCTAGCCACGGCATCGCACAGCTTCTGCACCAAACCGAAGTAACTGTTCGGCAATGGCTCTACCGGCCACAGCCGGATACAAAGATCTTTCATGGCCGGCTCCGCCATTCTGTGAAGTTCCATCAACTGCTTCATTTGCTTGCTGGGGAGAGGAGGTTGCTCGGGGGTTTGAAATTGCGCCCAGAACAGTCTAGGCTCAACATCCCCATCCCGCGTCGCATATTACCGAGCCGCGTCCGCCGCACTCCTCGGGAGATCCGTAAAGGCACCTGAGAACGCCACACTCATGTCAGCGACGCAAACCTGTTACCACCAAAGGCACATTGCAGAAAGTACGACTTACCATCGGCGATCAGCCTGACTTAGCGGAGTTCTTCTTCATATAATCGCCTATCTACCCGCTCCGCCTTAAGCTTCGCGGACAGCGAGGATAGCTTGGCATCTTGGTCCTTGTTCTTTTGCTCAAGGGCCTCACACTTAGTGCTAGCATCCTTGAGCTCCTGCTGAACCTCGGATACCCGAGCTTCGTGCTTGTCACTATCGGCCTTCATCGACGATAGTTCGTCCGACGCTTGTTCAGCCAGCGCCTTCTGATCTACGGCCTCCTGCCTCGCCTTCTTTAATTCGGCCTTGAGATTCTCGACTTCCGAGGCGAAGGTTGTGGTCATACGGGTAATCAACACTTAGGGACAAAACCCCGAATAACTTCAATTATCGAGGGTAACAACGGCCGAAGTAGTACAATTCGGACTTACCTTGTGCTTCGTCAAACCGCCTGTTGAGACGGTCGAGTTCCTCATCGGAGCTCTTGAGCTTCCGATTCAACTCGGCCAGCTCCAGGGAAGTGGCGGCCGCCGCCGAAGAAGAGGCCTACAAAACATCTTATTTATGTTAGACTACCGAGTTATCGGCTGTAGACCCTCTGACGGGTTTTTTAAAAACCCGCCAGAGTCTCGGAGGCTGCAATTCTCCTGCTTTTTATCATTTAAGTTTTTAACTTGACCCCCGTCTGAGTTTTTCAAACTCACCCATGGCTCGAGGGCTACTATACTTGCAAGAGTTACATCAACTTATAAATTAACTTTTTCGCAAAGAAAATATTACATGGTTTACCTTGAAGCCCGTCAAGAGGCCGTTGAAGGCCTCCTTCAGTCCGTTGTCAACAGACTGGATGCCTCGTAAAACCGCACCCATGAGGGCGTGGTGATCTTGGGCGAGGGAGGAGCTAGTCAAAGCCTCCTCCATCGCAGCCGGCCACCCAGTTGCGGCCCGCTTTGTTACAGGCAACACTGGCAGCGGCACCTCTGCCCACCCTTCTCGGGAAGGCAGGGGCGACAGTTCCGGAGACATAGAGTGCTCCGGAACGGTCTGCGGAGGGAGCTCGGATGGACCATGTCCCCCCTCTTTGCTTGCCAGGAGGGGTTCCTCCCCTTGGTCTTGGGTGGCCGAGGTATTAACCTCCGTCATTTCGTCATCGCCCCCGCCTTCGGTGTCCGGCCCAGGTGGGGTCTGGCGAGATAACACCTCCACGGTCTCCTCGGCATCCTGAGGAGGAGAGGGACGTGACGTCGTCCTGCTCTCTGCCAGCTCGGCGGGCAGAGATTCCCCCTCGGATACTTGATCGGTGGGGAGAACGCGAGGTGGGCTATCACACGAGAAGCACTCATCCGGTTATCAGTGAAACCCTACATAAACGTACCACAAGGTGTTCAGATTAGGTACCTCTGGGTTGCGGGCTTGACCCTGGGGTTCCTCTGGGGGATCCTTTCGAATGCCTCGGATTCCTTATCGGAATCTGGGCTAACATCGGGCAGGACCACCTTGGCCCTGCAGGGCCTTTTCGGGGCGGGGGAGCTGGATCCTCCTCAGCGTTGGCCGACACCGCCCTCTTCCTTGTTTGGGGGGAGTCAACCTCCCCCTTCCTCTTTGTGCTCCTCCTCGTGAGCAGAGGAGGCCTGGGTCTCTCCGGACCTGGTGTCCGGGGGACCTCTTGGACGGAGGCCCTCTCGGACCTCCTTTTTCTTGCCCTTCTTCTTCTTCTCCTTCTTCTCCGGCGCCGAGTACGACACCACGACCAGCATCGCCGTCAATAAGGCCGACCTGGGGTCTTTGGACAACGGGGCTGGACTGCTGATCCGCTCGGCCTTGTCCAACCAGTTCTGTGAAGACAAAGGAGAATGGATCAAATTCCTTACTAAGGGGCGGAGCCCAAGAATGAAAATAGAGGCTTTGTCGTACCTTGGTAGGAGGGTTTTCGGCATCTAGGCCGGTGTCTTCCTGCTCGGCCGGCCAGTCCTTTTGGGGCTTGAACAACGCCTTCCATAACTTCTTGTGGGTAGTGCGGTATAGCTCGCGCACGTTGATAGGATCGCCGAGCTTGTAGGCCCACATCGGGGTGGCCCGGTACTGGCAGGGGAGGAGGCGGCGGCGGAGCATGACCTGCACCACGTTGGTCAGCTCGATGTTCGCCTCTAGCATCTGCGAGATGCGCGTCTGCAACAACTTCACCTCCGTAGTCAATCCCCAGTCGAGGCTTTTCTTGATCCACGAGGTTAGCCTCGTGGGGGGTCCGGATCTGAACTCGGAGGGCGCCGACCGGTCTGCGCCTCATGGTTCGGTGATGTAGAACCACTCTTTCTACCAAACCTTGACAGTGTCGATGAAGGTGCCGTCTAGCCATTCGACCCGCGGGAGCTTGCTGATCACCGCCCCTCCACAATCTGTGTGCTGGCTATTGACAGTCTTTGGCTTGACGTTGAAGACCTTAAGCCACAGGCCGAAATGCGGATGGACCCGCAAGTAGGCCTCACAAACAATGATGAAGGCCGAGATGTGCATGAATGAGTTCGGGGGGAGATCATGGAAGTCTAACCCATAGAAGAACATTAAGCCCCTGACGGAGGGGTGCAGCGGGAAACTTAGTCCCCGGATAAAGTGGGGAATGAACACCACCCGCTCGTCCGGCTTCGGCGTAGGCACCACCTGGCTTGCCTCTAGAGCATGGTGGACGATGTCGACCGGGAGGTATCCGTTGCGCTTCAACTCCCAGATGTCGTTTTCGGTAACGCAGGAGGCCTCCAACTTGCCCTGAGAGCCTAAGCTGGCCATGGTCGAGCTTCGGGGGAGAACCGCAAAAGGATTGGATCTGAGTGCTAGGAGCTTGGGGGAGGGAGGTAAGAGTGCGAGCTTGAATCTGAGGAGCGTATGGAGGCCTTGGGGGTTTCTCTCTTTTATGGGAGGTCATAATACCAAGAGCCACTTTTACTTCGCCGCACGCTCCGTCGCTCCCCGAAAAAATCAAGCTGTTATGTGCGTGTGGGATAACCTAGATCATTAATTGTATCCCATGAAAAATGGAGCACGATGTCCATATCGATAAGACGTGCCAATGAAGGAGCTGCCTCGAAAAATGAATTGAGTTTTTATAACTGGCCAAGCGGTCGTGGCCTGCCGTGGCTTTTTGTCAGGAAAGCTATCAGGTGGGGAACTGTTCATACTCAGACATTTGGCCTTCGAGTTTAAGCGATGTATGTTCGGAAAGCAGGGTGTCATCGGCAGCTGAACAGGAATTAGCCGAATATAAAGGGGAGGAATATAACTCACCTCGCAAGCCGGAGACTTTGGACGTGTGAAATTGCTAAATGTCATGAACCTCGGCGTTGGAGGCCAGTTCGGGGGCTACTGAGGGAGTCCGGGACTAAGGGGTCCTCGGGCCGTCGGCTTATCTCCCGTGAGCCGGCTTGGTGGGCCGCTCTGTGGCCATTGCGGGAAGGCCGAACTACATAGTGGTCCCGTGCTCAAGATGGAAGGTTCCGAAGACTTGGTGTGTCCTCCAGGTTTAGAAGAGAGAATGGGTGTATCTATACCCGGATGGAAACCTATCGCATGTAACCCTAGGTACTTCTGGTGTCTATATAAACCAAGGGGCTTAGTTTGTAGAGGACAAGTCAACTCATCTAGGGTTTTAGCTCGTTTGATCTCGAGGTAGATCGACTCTGTAACCATCATACTCATCAATATAATCAAGTGGGACGTAGGGATTTACCTCCTCAAGAGGGCCCGAACCTGGGTAAACATCTTCTCCTTCGTCCCCTATTAACCATCGATCCCATATCCATAGCTCGGGACCCCCTACCTGAGATCCGCCGGTTTTGACACCGACAATGCCTCGGAAGGCATCCCCTCTTTCGTCTCAATCCATCGGTATGTCACTTGGAGCTATATTTTTATTCATCGCATGATATGAGTATTTCTTGGAGCATCGTTTGATTTAGTTTGCTTTTGTTTTAGTATTCCACAATCATTGTTTTCTAGACACACCCACTTGAGATAGACACAAGATCACCATGATTTGTTAGAATACTCTTTGTGCTTCACTTATATCTTTTGAGCTTAGCAGTTTCTCTAGTACTTCACTTATATCTTTTAGAGCACGGTGGCGTATAGATTTTATAGAAATAATTACACTCTCGTTTTTCACTTATATTTGTTTGAGAGTTCATAAATAGTGACGGTAATTTGCATGGGTTATAAGACTAATCCAAAAATAATAGGTATCTAATGAGTGCATAGTCAAAACCACATGTAGCACATAAAAGAGAAATTGTGGGTTAATGATATTGATGTGGTAATATGAAAGGGCATGAGTGGATGATCATTGGTTAGTAAAAGTATTGTGAATTAGAGGGTGTTAACTTGCTGTTCATCTAAATATATTTCGTAGCATGGTGATGATGTGTGAGCATACTTATTCCTCGTTGAAATCCTAGTGTTGTATAAGTCGGAGGCGTGCAATGGTTAACTCCTCCCAACCTCCTCCCTAGGGGCATGCGAGTAGTGCTTTGCTTCGAGAGAGCTAATAAAATCTTGCAATGAGTATGTGAGTTCTTTACGACTAATGTGAATCCATGGATGTACGCACTCTCACCACCTCATATTTCTAGCCTCTTCGGTACCGTGCATTGCCCATTCTCACCTCGAGGATCGGCGCAACCTTCGCCGGTGCATCCAAACCCCGTGACATGACACGCTCTGTTGCACATAAGCCTTATTATATCTTCCTCAAAATAGTCACCATACCTACCTATTATGGCATTTCCATAGCCATTCCGAGATATATTGCCATGCAACTTCCACCGTTACATCATATGACTAGTACTTTCATTGTCATATTGCTTTGCATGATCATATAAGCTGACATAGTATTTGTGGCAAAGTCATCGTTCATCATTTTTTATACATGTTACGCTTGATCATTGCACATCCTGGTACACTGCCAGAGGCATTCATATAGAGTCATACTACATTTTTCATGTTGAGTTGTAATTAAATAAAAGTGTGATGATCATTATTATTAGGGCACTGTCTCAGGGAGGAAAGGATGATGGATACAATGATTCCCCCACAAATCGGGATGAGACTCCAGACGAAAAATAAAAGAAAGAAATAAAAAAGGGGGGAAAGAAAAAAAGAAAAAGGAAAAGGAGAGGAAATACAAAAGAGAAAAATAAAAAGAAAAAAATAAATGAGAGAAAAGAGAGAAGAGACAGTGCTACTACCTCTTTTTCCACACTTGTTCCTCAAAGTCGCACCATGTTCTTCATGTAGAGAGTCTCTAGTTTTAACACTTTCATATGCTAGTGGGAATTTTTTATTATAGAACTTGGCTTGTATATTCTGATGACGGGCTTCCTCAAATGCCTGAGGTCTTCATGAGCAAGCAAGTTGGATGCACACCCACTTAGCTTCATTTGAGCTTTCATACACTTATAGCTCTAGTGCATCCATTGCATGGCAATCCCTACTCTTCGCATTGATATCTATTGATGGGCATCTTCATAGCCCGTTGATACGCCTAGTTGATGTGAGCCTTTCTTCTCCACTTTTACCCCTTTGAAACCTACCACCATATTCTATTCCACCTTTATGTTATATCCATGGTTCACGCTCATATATTGCGTAAGTAATAAAAAGCTGAAGCGTGTTAAGAAGTACGATCTAATTGCCTGACTTGACACCTTGGTGCTTGACTTTTGTATTTATGTGGTGAAGACGGAGCCATGCTATTCTTATATGATAAAATGAATAGGGGGTGAACATTCTTTAAGGATCGTATATGTTGAGACTTGATGATTTTGTTCCTTATGTTTATAAGTATTACTATGTTGATGTTTATTAATTCATCGTTTCTCAATGATCATACCTGCAATAGATTACATGTTGGGTAGCATGTCAAATCAAAAATTCTGTTTTTATCATTTACCTACTTGAGGACGAGCAGGAATTAAGCTTGGGAATGCTAATCGTATCCAACGTATCTAAAAAAAATTATTGTTCCATGCTATAATATTATCATTCTAGGATGCTTGTTGGGTGATTATTTACCAATTCATATTATTTTTTAGCACTAACCTATTAACCCTATGCCAGTTGTTGTTTTCTGCATGTTTTTTACTTTCCAGGTTTACAGTACCAAATGAAGTCCAATTGCCCCAAAACTTTTTTATGATTTTTTCCGGACCAAAAGAAGAAATGGAAGCTTCGGGAGGAGGTCTGAGGCTCCAAGAGGGAGCCACCACACAACAGGGCGCGCCCAGGGGGGTGGACGCGCCCTGTTATGTGGTGGCCCCCTTGGGCGTCTCCCGGTGCCCCTCTCTGGTCTATAAATTCCAATAAATCCCAAAAACTCTAGAGAGCCTCCCGAAACACTTGTTCCGCCGCCGAAAGTCTCTATTCCACCATGTGCCCATCTGGAGCCCTATTCCGGTGTCCTGCCGGAGGGGGGAACGATCACGGAGGGCCTCTTCATCAACCTTGCTGCTCCCATGGTGATGTTTGAGTAGTTCCCTACAAACCTACGGGTCCGTAGTTAGTACCTAGATGGCCATCTCTCTCTCTCTCTCTCTCTCTCTCTCTCTCTCTCTCTCTCTCTCTCTCTTGATCTTCAATACAAAGTTCACCACATCTTCGCGGTGATCTATTTGATGTAATCACTTTGTGCGGTGCATTTGTTGGGATCCGATGAATTGTGGGTTTATGTTCAGATTATTCATGAAAAAGATTTGAGTCTTCTCTGATTTCTATTATGATTCTTATTTGCATGATTATTATAGCTTCGTAAATCTCTCCGATCTATTGAAATAGTTTGGCCGACTTGATTGATATTTCTTCAGTGACAGGGGTGCGTTGAAGTGGGTTCAACCTGACGGATTTCTATATCCCAGTGACAGAAGGGGACAAGATACGTCTTTGTGTTGTTGCCACTAAGGATAAAATGATGGGGTTAATACTTATTGACTGAATTCTTTTTGTATACATCATGCCATCGTTCTCCAAGCATTACTCTGTTTGTCATGAACTTAATACTTAGAGTGGCAAGCATAGAAGCGCTCTTGACGTGGAGTAATTGTAACAGGTGCAGGTAGGAGTCAGCCTATTTTTTTATGGACGTGATGCCTATATACACGCGATCATGGCCATAAATAAAGATTGCATAGCTATGCGCTTTTCTATCAGTTGCCCAAGAGTAATTTGTTTACCCACTCTATGCCTACTACATGAGATATGCCACTAGAGAACAATATGACCCCCGGGTCTATTCACTTATATATTTACAAAAGCTTTCATTACCTTGCTGCCATTTATTTGCTTTTATTTTATTTTACAATTTACAATTATCTACTATCATCTACACACTTCATTTGCTTGCAAATAATGAGACCAAGGGGATTGACAACCCTGTTGCTGCGTTGGGTGCAAGTGTTTGCTTCTTTGTGTGCAGTCGCTGAAGACGGGGGTTACATGCTACTCCTATTGGTTAGATAAACCTTTGTTCTCAACTGAGGGAAATACTTATCTATATTGTGTTGCATCACCAGTTCCTCTTCACGCAAAACCCAACGCAGATCACAAGTATCAGGCCACAGCCCTCGCACAACCTAGATGAAACCCTGCTCCGTCTCAACAACAAAAAGACATACCTGAAAAAAACTACACGAGCTGTAGTTTCCCGGCTGTCAGCCACTAGATGTGCAATTCTCTCGATTATTTACTACAACAGCATGGGAACTAGATGTCAGTATACCATTAAGAAGAAGCATTTTTTTTGTTGTATAGGCTATGCATCAAAAAGTAAGAAAATGAGTTGCTTAAGCGCACATACTACACTAGCATCCTAGTACGCTTGATGAGGCTGTGGTTCTACGTGGGCACTTCCAATTTTATTCTTAATAACATGCAAATCATTGGCTCATTGTATAAGTGGCATAATAACATGCAAATCATTGTCTCATTGTATCAATGACATTAGGTGCAAAACAATATGTTATATTCAGGACGCACCACAGTGAACAACTCTTTTGCCGCAACAGTTTGATATGTCTCAAACGTATCTACTTTTCCAAACACTTTTTCTCTTGTTTTGGACTCTAATTTACATGATTTAAATGAAACTAACCCAGACTGGCAATGTTTTCAGCAGAACTGCCATGGTGTTATTTTTGTGTAAAAATAAAAGTTCTCGCATTGAGCTGAAAATTGACGAAGAATTATTTTGGAATATATAAAAAATACTGGCAAAGGAATCAATAGCAGAAGACCCACCAGGTGGCCACAAGCCATGGGGTGCGCCCACCCCCCTAGGGCACGCCATGGCTTGTGGGCCACCTGGCAGGCCTCCGACGCCCATCCTCTGATATTAGGTGTTTTCTGCCCTAGAAAAAATAAGAAAGAAAGAATCATCACATTTTACGAGACGGAGCCGCTGTCGCCACCTCATGTTCTTCCTTGGGAGAGCTGATCTGGAGTCCGTTTGGGGCTCCAGAGAGGGGAATTCGTCGCCATCGTCATCACTAACCCTTCTCCATCAACAATTCCATGATGCTCACCACCAAGAGTGAGTAATTCCCTTGTAGGCTTGCTGGACGGTGATGGGATTGGATGAGATTCATCATGTAATCGAGTTAGTTTTGTTAGGGCTTGATCCCTAGTATCCACTATGCTCTGAGATTGATGTTGCTATGACTTTGCTATGTTTAATGCTTGTCACTAGGGCACGAGTGCCATGATTTCAGATCTGAACCTATTATGTTACTATGAAAATGAGAGTATTTTGGATCCTATCTTGCAAGTTGTATGCTCCTATTATGTCCTATGATCCGTAGACCCCAAAGTGACAGAAATTGGGATCATCTCCGGTGCTGGTCGTAGTTTGAGGAGTTCATGTATTCACAATATGTTAATGCTTTGTTTTGGTTCTCTATTAAAAGGAGGCCTTAATATCCCTTAGTTTCCCTTTGGACCCCATTGCCACAGGAGGGTAGGACAAAAAATGCCATGCAAGTTCTTATTATAAGCACATATGACTATATACGGAATACATGCCTACATTAATTATATTAATGAATTGGAGCTAGTTCTAATCGCTCTAGGTTGTGACTATTACATGATGAATGTTATCCAAATCAAATATACAACACTGATCCAATGCCTACGCTTTTTGCATACTGATCTTCTCTAAGTTACTTTCGTTACTGCTACTGTTACAATCACTACAATCCGCTACTTTCCGCTATTTCCATTACTATTGTTACTGTGTTACTAAACAATTTGTTGCACAAAAGATATCTCCCAGTGTGGTTGACTTGACAACTCAACTACTAAGGCTCATAAATATTTTTTGCCCCCCTTGTGTCAAATCAACAAATTTGGGTGAGATACTACCCTCGAAGACTGTCGCGATCCCATATACTTGTGGGTTATCACAGTCCATGTTGAACATTGCAATCAAACTCACAGGCCAGCTAGCAATTCATAAACAACAGTCACAACAAACTCCTAAATTTCCATATAAGTCAACATGACTGATTATGCATCTCAATGATTCACACGCCATAGCTTATATTTACTTCAGAACTTAAGACACAAAATAAGGAAAAATAGACATGATGCTCACGGCAAAGGGCGTCCCATTCCAAAATATGAAATGCATGTCTTCTGTCTCATCAATGAGCAAAATTTCAGAAGGTTTTCCATTCCAAGATATCAAATGAATGTCTTCTTGCTAACATCAATGATCAAACTTTGACAAGGTTTTCCCATTCCAAAATATCTAATGCCTATGATTGTGGAATGGGCGAGGGTTGTCACCAGTTTGCACATTGACATGGAACCTCGTGCTAGATTAACCAGCTGATCTTTTTGTGCAGTTCCACTGAAATTGACCAGCGTAATGCATAGCTACGAGGATTTCATATTTAAAAGTTGCAAGGCCTTGAACACGTTGGAAGCTCCTTTCATGTAGCTAGTTTGGTGGCTCAAGGTGACAACTAATGATTAGAGAACAATTCGATGTATTGTGCATGCTGAAGTATTATGGAGCTCAGGAACCATCCAAATATTTTGTGCAGTTCCACTAAAATCAAGCTGAGAATCCCTGTTTGCGTAAATAATGAGAAAGTGAGTACTATAATAGTGGTACTAGTTGATGAAACATAAGCTCACAAGTAGAAGCATCTTCACTGTCTAACGGGAAAAGATAGCAATACAATTAATATCTTCAGTTAAACATTTATTCAAAACAATAACACAATATAAGTAGCAGAACATAACAAAGCACGATCATACGGATGAAGCCCAAGGCCAATGCATACAGACTGACTTGGTCATACACTTCACATGTTGATGAGGTGCCACGTGAGCTCTACAGACTCGTTCATTCACTATTTGCTTGTTCATGTGCTAGCCGTATATGTTGCATTCATAGATGTTTTGGTTCTATGTACTATACGTGCTCACTTGCTTAGGTATAGGTATGAGTTGATAAGGTGCTAATTTTCAAACAATCAACTCAATTATTCCTTCCGTAATGTACACATTACGGCATCCAGTGACCCCTTCTTTCTGCAAAAAGTATTTGAAGGATCAACTGGGTCCAATAATGCAACACAAGGTAAGGACTTCTGATCTCCTTTTGAGCAGAAGTTTTGATATCCCTGTGTGCAAGCAGAGGTAATAAGGAAACAATTACTGACCAATAACAAGAAAAACCATCTACATTATATTAATGGGACACAAACCAGGACAGTAACAATTCTCAAACAGTGTCATCGATTCATAATCAGAGACATTATCTTAACAATACCTTGGTTAAACATGTAGAAAGAAGGACAGTAGCATTTCTAAAATAGTGTAATTGAACAGTGTTGCTGTTTTCAACTAAGGTTCAGTAATTACTTTTAAGACTGGCATTGGTCAATTTAACAACTGGCATTAGATTAACAAAAAGCTTAAACAGTTGCATCGGAGAGTGGGTGCAACAGCACCATGTGCTTCCATTGATGTATAAAGGGGTGATGCATAGTTTGTTGCAACAAAGAAACAACCAGCATATCTGGTTTCGTCCCATTTTTGTTCACTTAATGGGAAAAGATAGCAATACAATAGCTTCAATACAACATTTATTCAAAAACAGTACTACTATTAAGTAGTACATCATGTGGATGAAGGCTAGTACTGACCTTTCTCCAGCAAGATAGGAAACAAATCGTGAGGAGGATTAGAAAGAAATATGTCTACACGGATAGGAAATCTAGTCTCCTTTTGCGTAGTTCCCACTAAAATCAAGCAACATTGCCGGTGTGACATTTTAGTCGAACTACACAAAACACTCCTAAAACAAAAGGGTTTTGGGAAGTGCACCAAAAGGTCGCAATAGCAACGAGGTGAAATAGATATCCCTATTTGCAGAGGTAAAAAGAAAATAATTACTAGCCAGTAAAAAGAAGCGTCTACCTTATCTTAATGGGAAACAAACATGACAATAGAATTTTTAAAACAGTGGCAATTATTCATATTAATAGACATTATCTTAAAAATAACATTCGTGAAACGTGTAATTTAATTTTAACAGTCGTATGGGATAGGGGACACAACAACACCATGTGCCTCCACACGTATAAACGGGCGATGCAGAGTCTGTTGCAACAAAGAACCAAGCAACATATCATACTGGCCCCATTTTTGTTCTCTTCCCACCTGCTCTTTCATATGTGATGGCAGCAAATCTAGTCATGCACAAACTCTACTGCCTTGCCCCCACCCCCTGTTTTCTTTCCTTTTTCAACAAAGAGATCAGTTCCTTACAGATGTGTGTACCGCGCTACCCCTTTTTCCTTTTTCGACCAACATAGCGGTTGGATAGCCAGTATGTACTACTTTCCGCCGTCCCTTTACTCTTTGAACCACGTCCTACATTCATGCTACAAAGCTTCCCCCCCTTCTTTCCTGTTTGAACAAACACCTAGATTTGACTTCAAAAACGAAAAGGACACACATGCAGCTAGAGCAATGTCGGTTTCAAAATAAGTTATGCCTTTGGGTTGTCGGGATGTGGCTAGCTGGGCGGCGGGAGGCCGGATCTGGCCACACTAAGAAGGGGTCTGAGGCCCTCTCGCCATGACACTGGGTGAAAGAGAACAACAGTGCCGGGAGTGGATTCCCTCCCTCACAGATGGTGATAGCGTCAATGCTGCACCTCCTCCACTTGCAAGACGGACGGGATCCGACCGATAATCGTCCTGCCGTGAGGGAGAGAGAGAGAGGGCCAACGGAGTGTTGTTTAGATCTGGAGAGAGTGAGAGAGTGTGAAGAGAACAAACCCTAGCAAACAAGCGTTGAGGCTCCAGCGTGTATATATATAGTCGAGAGAGTGTGAAGAGAGCAAACCCTAGTAAACAAGCGTAAGAGTGGAGTGGTTTTTTTTCTCTCCATAACAATGTTTCAAATTGTGTACAAAACGAAACTCTTTATGTAATGTACCAGTGAAGAAAAGCACTTTCTATCGTTCACGTGTGGTACACGAACCTCCGTTAACTCAGCAACCACACACGCGTCACATTATCGGAAAGGTGGGCTGCACCAACCTTCAATTTTATTTTATTTTGGAGAAATTCAATTTTAATTATTTTTTGTATGTAGAGTTTTCCCTCTCTTAGTAACTAGAAGAATGGCCCGCGCAAATGCGCGGGCTAGTACTTGACTACTTTCTATGGTTAAAAATCTTTATAGGAGAGGGATTACATGACCTTGAGATCTACCTTTTTTGTGTGATTACAATATTGTTTTATTTTACGTCTCACATAGTATTGTTGGCATTACCAATATCAGTAGTATTTTTTTATCTAAATAAAAATCTAAAAAAGTGTTGATATTATTTTTCACCGTTATTTTTTACCTTATTTTTTCTCGACGAAGGTTATAACACGTATTTTTTAGTTAATGGTAGTCTTCTATATACATTTATTTATCTTGAGTACGAATTTTCAATGTTTTGTATAATGGACAATATTAGGTCTGTTGGGCATCATTGTGTGCATAATTGATCTTTAGCTTGAGATCAAGATTATTTAGTTTAAGTTTCTTAGTGGTTAGAACTGCCTAATAAGAAGTGTCCATGAATATCAATGTTTGGATGTTTTTTCAATGTCCTGGCATACCTCTTTTCTTGTACTGTTACTTTAGTATAAAAATACATATTATTACTATCAATAGTGTATTTTATCCCCAATAGAAATCAAAACAATGCTTGAAATGAAATAGAACAAATAATTACAGATTTAAGAATGAAAAGTAAAACAATATTGTCAATATTATATCAATTTTTAGTTGTATTATTTCATTTGAAAGAAGAAATGTATATCAACTCGTTCTAATTGATGGCAGAGTATTCTACCACTTACTCTAAAGAACTGAATATGTGTAAAATTTGCACTTTAACGGATCGTGTTTTTACACAAATAATGTTTACCATCACAAAATTATGGTAACCACTTAAGAGCTCAGATAGTAACAAAATAACTAATACCAAATGACATATATTTATTATTTACTAATCCGGCGTAAAAAATAAAAGTACATCACTCAATCACTATACATGCAATTCAAAGTCTATGCATATAGAATCTACATTGGATCCGGGATCATTAGATTTGCATGGTGTTGTAGTAATAAAGGAAAGAATACAACGTAGTTTGTGTCTGGCGTGTAGACCAAATATCTAATATATGAGAAAGCGTTCCCTTATCAAATAGTGTACCTATGAAGAGTTGTAGCATCTCAATGTTTCCGTCTAGCTCTGAACTTATATTTTGTAAAGTATAGTATTACCTATGCATAGTATAAATTGTGCATAAATAGTAGTTTACTGTTGTGCAATGGAATACGAATAAGTTAGTCTTAAGTCCCATGAAAATTCACAAAGTGGATTAACCTACAATATATAGTAAGACAACGGTGAAATAAAACTTGATTGTGCCTAATGAAGGATAACATGTCTAGCAAGACAGTATGAGCATAGTTTATTTAGAAATTCAGAACCTTACGTTAATAGTGAAATTTCAATAGCAATTCTGAATTTTAGGAGATGCATCAGCGTGACCATATCGTAGCTAATACCCAACCCCTGAACCTTCTTTTCTTCAACTTTGGACATAAGCACCTGCACCCTGCTACACAAGCAATTGAATCGAATTTGTACCACGTTCTTCTGCTATTCCGAATTTGAATTATTATTTTTAGGTCACAGTATGAATTACCGAAATTGTAGAAGTTTCTTCCATCTCCACCAAATGGCGACTACTAACTAAATGTCAGATTTTGTGGTCATGGCCTAATTTGAGTGGTGTTATAAGGTGCAATTAAGAAAATAATATGGCAAAAAGTATAGTACACAGTAAATAATTGTAACAGTTTGTATGTGGTTGTATCTTAATAGTCATATTAGCTATTTTAAGAAAAACAATGTTGTAGCGAATGCATGCGACAAAGAAGATCCACAACCAACATGAAATATAATTCTTCTTTAGCATTGATAGATTGTACATATTTCTTGATATTTTTCTACCATTGTGATGGTGGAATCATATGAAAAAAGGAGAGAGAGAGAGAGAGAATAGGACACATGGCAGCCTTTGGAGAGCATGCTAGTATTAGTTTCCACAACCATTGTTCATGAAAGATCATAAAACGTCCCTGGCAAACATAGAAACAAAACATTATTTTATAACCATTCGTGAACAATAGGCATCTATTTTCATGTCTATGATTTATTAAAGTGGGGAGTGACCTTAGATCATCATTGGTGCTCATGTTGGTTTTATAGGCCAACCATTGGTGCTGGATTCACTAGACAGCAGCAAACCTACGTGCAAAGCTAGCTTCCGAAGCTGCTGGATTGATGAACAGTATCAGTACATGCGACTTGTAGCCGACCCCTCACGTACCATACGCGAGCTTCCGCTACGGGCATGTGTAGCTAGCTTTGGTCGATCTCAACAGAACGTCTCAGCGGCAACTCCTCGTCGACTTGCAAACAGAAACTTGATGGAAGGTTCTCAAAAAGAAAACTTGATTGAAGGAAATATTTTGATGGTGCCCGTACTGCTAGCTAGCCACTGTTCATCAATCCAGCAACTTTTCTGGCTGCTTGGTTGAGGTTAGCTTCCACGTACGTGTCTCGGCTCCTGGAGTATACGAGCCACGTAGCCAGGTTCCAAAAGCAGCAGCTCAGCCATAGGCGGCGCTCGATCTATGTGATTAAATGGGAGAGAGTTAGTGGTGCCACTTTGACTGTGAGTCCGTGCCCACTTACACCCTGAATTAAGGGAGAAGGCACTGAGGCTGCCGGGATAGGAGAGGATGCGCTGGGATAAGAGATAATGGGGTGCCGTTGAGGATGAACGGGGTGTGTACGTAACATCAGATTGAGGTTGTGGATTGCTATTTTTTTTGTCAACGATCGAGGACGGCGACTAAATGGGTTAGGGTAGACGTACATTGTTGAAGATCCATAGAAGGATTTCAGAAGGGCCCACACGAATTATGGAGATTGGATGGCTCTGATTTTCTATTTCTGATTTGCTTCTGTTACACATTTTTTTCCTTCACATAACCATGTCATGTGAAGTTATCTCAGAAACACCATGTTCCATGTGTTACACAAATTGAATGGTTACAGATTAATAGTTTTAAAAGGCCCACCAGATCAAAGGTTAGTATTTTCTGATTAACGTGGGATTTTCTAGCTAATTCCTCTATTTTTCATCCGTATTTTGCTTTTAGTAGATAATAGATAGATTATGGGCTCTTGTATACGCCCTACATCAGTGTGCCACCATAACTCATACTCCTCCGTCCGGGTTTTTACTCCACATCGTGGCAAAAATTCAGACCAACTCATAAATAAAATGTTTATACAACTCAATGGTTTGTGTGGCAGGGAGACCTAGAGTCACATCCATGAATATGGTTGGGGGGGAGAAACCAAAACTATTTACGTACCTAAACTACATAGTAGTAGCAGCAATATTTACATAAGTCTAGCATCTCTCGTTTGCGGACGTCCGAACCGCTGCCACGCACGCTCCTGACCATCCTGACCCACCCAAACCCCCTCCATCGCCCCCGCGCGCTTCCCACCCAAAACTGTCAGCGTCGCATTCATGCCCGGCCAGAACGAACGCGGCCTCTCACTGGCGCCGGCATTGAATCGGCATGCCGAAAGAGAGAGCGCCGCTGGCACCGCTCGGTGCACGTAACTGCTCCGCGTTCACACGACAACACGACCGTACGTCTCGTTTGCGGTGAGCGGCGTCCTGACCAACCGTGTGGGGGTGAGGTGCGAAGGCGACAAACGTGTTGTACTTGTACCCCCCCCCCCTTTTGCTTTTATGCTTTTATATTAGTACGTACTACTTCATAATGGTTTTTTGGTCCCGTTCGTATTTTGTGCAAAATTTTGACCATAGATCTAACTAATAAAATTTAAGCAGATGTCATAAAAAATTATATCATTGGATTCGTATTTGAACATAGTTCCCAATGATATTAATTTTTATGACATGCGTTAACATTTTGTTGGTTAAATTTAAGGTCAAAGTTTGGCACAAAATACGTACTCCCTCTATCCATATATATATGGCATAATGTGTTTCTCAAAGCTAACTTTGACCATATATTAGAGCAATAATACATGACATTCAAGTTATAGAAAGCATTACCATCAAATTTGTATGTGAAAGGAGCTTCCTATGATATAATTTTCACAATATACATCTCATATGCTATTAACCTTATCAACAGTAAAAAGCAGTCTCGAAAAACACATTAGGCCCTATATATATGAATGGAGGGAGTACATATTATATAAACTCGTAATGTGTAACCCTTGGTTTTGCTCCATGTGCAATACATCGACATGAAACCAGACTTAAATCATGAGGGTGGGGCAGTTTCGCCTAGTCGGTTTGACAGAGAGAGCGAGAGAAAGAAGTACGTACTCTTTTTTCGCGGGTAAAAGATTTACTTGTACGTACATAACATGCGTGAATGTGTAGTGGACACCTTTAGATCATTCGGACGAGAAGATAACACGCATGAATGTGTACTTTAAGGGGCCTAGAGAGAGAGAGTGTGCGTGTGTGAGAGAGGAGCCTATAGAGAGAGTTGCGTGATGGACATATAACTGGAGAACTGCTTTCAAAAAAATGGAGAACTGGAGAGTGAGAGAAGGGCCCCCGTTTCATTTCGGTGGGTGCTACCGTCCAATTAAAAGTACTGGTGGTTTTCAAAAGAGTACTATATGAGGGAGAAGCGGATTCAACGAAGAGTGATGGTTGCTTCGTCCGTCCAACTTACTACAGGGTCTATGTGATTTGACAACTCATTGGTCATTATTACTACTGTGGTACGAGCGTGGTGAGTCTCAATTGTACTAATACACTCTTACTTTGGTGCATAACATGTGGACCCGGATGCTGGATGTGCCACGATTCGGCGAAAGGAGGTAGAATGATTTCGGAGCCAGGAACCACGACGTAGAGTGTCTTCACTCTTTTTTTCATTCTGCGATAAAAACCAATTATCTCCACTCTTACAATGGAGGAGTGCGAAACATGGGAGCGCAGTGAGTACGTACATGTCACACCTCACACCACCACTATATTTCTTGGACTCCGTGCAACACCTAAGTCTATACTACTACTATAATTTCAATGCTACGAAGCTTTCAACTTTTATTTCATGTATCTTGCCTCCAAGGTTGCCCCGTTACAATATTCCATCAAATACAAAGGGAAGAACTAACATGCAAGCTGATGCATCTCAATAATTTACAGATCATAGCTAATATTTACTTCACAACACAAGACAAAAGTTGTGAGAAGGTGTACAAATAAAGAAAAAAGGGATTGATACAATTCCTTGCCTTGAACCCTAAACCCTAGACAGGCTTTAATTTCCTGGCGAGGTTAAACCTGTCAAAGGAAAGTAGTTCGGAACGCATGGACCATCGGATCATTTTCTTCAGTTCCACTAAAATCGAGCTTAGCATCTCTGTTGTCAAATATTTTGAAGAAGTGTGATTAGAATAATAGTAGGCACTAGTTGAAGACACATGAACTGAAAATAGAAGCCGGTAGAGCTACGTGCGATGCAAACAAGTAGAGAAAGATCCACATGGAGCGACGGGGGGAGCTTGGGCGGTGGAGCATGCTGGCTCCAAAGGAATTTGTACCTGAGGGATGTCGGATGTAGATAGGCGGGCGGTGGGAGGCAGGATCTACCCACACTACGGCAGGAAGCAAGGGGTGAAGGCTATCGTGCCGGAGCTTTGTGAGAGAGAACGGCGGGGACTGTGGGTTTTATCCCTCGCTGACGGCGACCGCATCTACGCAAAGCATCCTCCCCTTCCCCGGGCGGACGGGATCCGACCAGATATGTGACCTGCAGTGTGACCATCGTCGTTTTGTGCGAGAGAGTGTGAAGAGGGCAAAGCCAGCAAGCAAGCGTGTAGGCTCTTGGCTGAGTGGTTTTCTTTTTCTCTCCATATCAACCTTTTTATATTGTGTATGTGCCATTGAAGAAAAAAACTTTATTTATAAATAATGCGCCACCGCGTTAAGGTCGTACTTGGATTCGTTCACGCGTGATTGGATGGCTAATTGGTCATTATTACTATGGCGGTACGCCGTGGTGAGTCTCATTTCCACTAAAATCGAGCTGAGCCTCCTGTTGGCAAAGATACTATTAAAGAAGTGTGATTAGAATAATAGTAGTGGCACCGAAATGAGCTCCACCGTAGAGCCCTACATCACCCTATTGTACTTGCTCGTATGTGTTCTCCCTACTCGTCTCTCTCACAAAGCGGCGGCTTGGCGATTTTGCCGTCAATTGCGGTTGGTTTGCTCACACTCGCTAAGATTTGCCAATAGGAAGCCCGGTGTGCAAGGATTAAGAGGAATCTAAGCAATGCATGTAGACTCCCTCTACCCATATAAATAGGGTCTAATGCTTTTTCGAGGCAAACTATGAACACATGTTTGAGATATTAGTATATGACATGCAAGTTACACAAAGCATACAGCCAAATTCGTACATGCTCATTGTATTGCATGCTTTGAATTAAGGGATTTCTATTTTCATGCCCCTGGTTCCTTAGTTCTCCACAGTTTTGTCCAAGCCAACAAACTTTGCTCACTTTTTCCCTCCCCCCTCCACCACCTGCTCACAAAAGGCCAAACGGAGCACCACCGTCTAGTCAAAGCCTTTAATCGTTACCTCCTAACTAGTGGGCCGGCCTGATATCCTGACAGGTGGGTTGACGCGTTTGGGTCGGCCGAGCGTACACCCAAGCCTTGGCCGACCCATTTACTTTGTGCGCGCCACATAAATAAAAAAGAGAGGTAAATTCAAACTTAATACTAATTATACATTAAAACGGAGGGCAACCGCCTGCAAAAGTCCACATTTACATTGATTAAAACATTAAAAAAACTTAATTAAGGGGTCGCTATCCCCGCGGTGCCTTGGGCGTCCTCGCCGTTCGAGCCAGGACCGATCAGGTCCAACAGCTCCGGCGTCGGGCTTGTCCACGGAAAGTCCGCCTCCCATGCAAGGGTTGCGTTATGCCACCGGCAGGCCTCCTTCGCCGCAGGCACGGCGCTCCGCCTCCTCCTCCTCCCGTGTCTAGTGGGCACGGCGCTCCTCCTTCTCGCGCTCCGCCTGCATGAGGCGCTCGGCCTCCTTGCACTCCGCCGTCATGTGGCGCTACCTTCAGTACTCGAGGTACGTGGCCTCCTGCGTTGGAGTAACCCCGTGCTACACGGGCGGTGCGCTGACCCACTCACGCACACGACACTCCCACGCGTACTTATCCTCCGTTGGCTAGGGCGGCAACGGTGGGAACAACTCGTCCTTTGGTGCGGGGAGCCTCGGCAGCGAGGGGGGACGACACAGTCGCCGACAGCAGATAGGGCGAGGGCCTCCGCCAGCCTCGCCTGGGATTCCGCCTCCTCCGCCTCTACCTTGCTTGCTCCTCCTCGATGGAGGTTTGCATGGTAGCCGCCAGTGCCGCCTGGTATGCCTGCTCCTCCTCCTCCTCCGGCTTGATGACGGGGGGTGGCGGAGGGTTGGTGTGGTGCTACTGGACACCAAGGCAGCGTTGCTCCTCGTGCTCGAGGGCAAACCACCTCCCCAAATTAGGAGAGTCTGGAGCGTACACCTCCATCCAACGTTGCTCTGGGGCAAGGAGTTCCCGCTGCCTACGCACCTCCTCGGCGTGCGCCTGTTGTGACCACGGCACAGCCGGCACCGGGATTCAGTGCAATCCAGATGCCAGTCGTACGACAGCGTGACATCCGAGTACGACATCAGTTGCATGTACACCTAATGCCAGCACGCGAGGAGGATGCATCGGCGGTATATGATACTTGTGATATGCATTGGGTTTTCCGTGAAGAGGAACGGGTGATGCAGCACAATACGGATAAGTATTTCCCTCAGTAGAGAACCAAGGTTTATCGAACCAATAGGAGTAACGGTCAACCACCGTCTTCCGCGACTGCACACAAAAGAGAAAACACTTGCACTCAACGCGGCAAGAGGGTTGTCAATCCCCTTGGTCTCGTTATTTGCAAGCAAATGAAGTGTGTAGATGATAGTAGATAATTGTAAATTGTAAAATAAAATAAATAGAAACAAGGTATTGAAAGCTTTTGTAAATTTATAAGTGAATAGACCCGGGGGCCATAGTTTTCCCTAGTGGCATCTCTCATGTAGTAGGCATACGGTGGGTAAACAAATTACTGTTGGGCAATTGATAGAAAAGCACATAGTTATGCAATCTTTATTCATGGCAATGATCATGTATATATAGGCATCACGTCCATAAGCAAATAGGCCGACTCCTGCCTGCACCTATTACTATTACTCCACCCATCGACCGCTATCCAGCATGCATCTAGAGTATTAAGTAAAATAGAGTAATGCTTGAAGAACAATGACATGATGTAGACAAAGAGAATTCAATTAATATGAACTAACCCCATCATTTTATCCTTAGTGGCAACAATATAAAGACGTGTCTTGTCCCTTTCTATCACTGGGATATAGAGCACCGCCAGATTGAACCCACTACAACGCACCCCTCTCACTGAAGAAATATCAATCTAGTTGGCCAAACTATCTCAATATATCAGAGAGACTTATGAAGCTATAATGATCATGCAAATAAGAATCATAATATTCATATGTGACTCAAATACTTTTCATGAATAATCTGAACATAAACCCACAATTCATCGGATCCCAACAAACGCACCGCACAAACGAATTACATCGGATAGATCAAAGCGAAGATGTGATGATCATTGTATTGAAGATCGAGAGAGAGATGGCCATCTAGGTACTAACTACGAACCCGTAGGTCTGTGGTGAATGATACGTCTCCAATGTATGTATAATTTTTAATTGTTCCATGCTATTATATTATCATTCTAGGATACTTTTTGAGTAATTATTTACCAATTTATATTATTTTTTAGCACTAACCTATTGACCCAGTGCCCAGTGCCAGTTCTTGTTTTTTGTGTGTTTTTTGTTTCGCAGAAATTCCATATCACACGAAGCCCAAACACGATAAAAATTTACTGAGATTTTTTTGGAATATATGTGAATTTTTGGAAGAAGAATCAACACAACACGGTGCCCGAGGGCCCCAGCACGTAACAGGGCGCGACCAGGGGGGTGGCCGCGCCCTAATGGCTTGTGGCCAGCCCTTAAGTCGGTTGAGGCTCTCCTTCCGTCGCAGGAAAGATATTTTCGCGATAAAAATCCCCTCAAGATTTCAGCCCGATCAGAGTTACGGATCTCCGGATATTTAAGAAACTGTGAAGGGGTCCGAAAACAGTCGCAAAAATAGAAGATAAACAGAGAGATAGATCCAATCTCAGAGGGGATCCTGCCCTCCGGGAGCCATGGCGGCCATGGACCAGAGGGGAAACCCTCCTCCCACCTAGGAAGGAGGCCAAGGAAGAAGGAGAAGAAGGAGGGGCTTTCTCTCCCCCTCTCTCCCGGTGATGCCGGAGCGCCACCGGGGCATCCATCGTGACGGCGATCTACACCAACAACTTCGCCACCGTCACCAACAACTCTCTCCCCCTCTATGCAGCGGTGTAAAACCTCTCTTCCCCGCTATAATATCTACTTAAACATGGTGCTTAATGCTATATATTATTATCCAATGATGTGTGGCTATCCTATGATGTTTGACTGGATATCTTTTGTCCTACGGGTTAATTGTTTTATGAAGTTATTGATATGAGTTGTATGTTGATATGGTGCTGCCCTAAGGTGCCTTCCGTGAGGCGCACACGTGAAGGATTCATGCTGGAGGGTTTGCAATATGTTCATGATTCGCTTATAGTGGGTGGCTATAGTGACAGAAGCTTACACCCGAGTAAGGGAGTTGTTTGCGTATGGGAGTAAAGAGGACTTAATGTTTAATGCTATGGTTGGATTTACCTTAATGATTTCTAGTAGTTGTGGATGCTTGCTAGAGGTCCAATCATAAGTGCATATGATCCAAGTACGGAAAGTGTGTTAGCGTATGCCTCTCCCTCATTGCATATGATAAGTATCTATCATATTATATTCAATTGCATATGGACAATCTTTCTCTTGCGTTACACAAAAAGCTTTCTATTAAACAATTTACTTTATTGTTCTTTTATTAAAACAGCACCTAACTTTTATTTACATGTTTTTTATTACCTTGCAAACCTATCTATTACACCTACTAAGTACTTCTAGTTTCTTTCCCGCAAAATAGTTTCATACTTGTTCTAGGTAAAGTAAATGTTAGTGTGCGTAGAGTTGTATCGGTGGTCGGTAGAACTTGAGAGAGTATTAATTCTACCTTTAGCTCCTCATTTGGTTCGACACTCTTACTTATCGAAAAAGGCTACAAACGATCCCTTACACTTGTGGGTTATCAAGACCTTTTTCTGGCGCCGTTGCCGGGGAGCAATAGCGTAGTGGTTGATATTCTCGTGTGTGCTTGTTTGCTTTATCACTAAGTAATTTTTATTTTCTGTTATAAGTTGTTTTATATCTTTAGATATGGGTAGGAAACGCAAAATACCAAAAAAATTAGATATACTTGCTGCTCCAAAAGTTGAGGAACCACTAGTGTTCCGTACTACCGAAACTTATTACTTGCATCATCATCGATCCCTTTGTGCTCGTGCTGAAAATCCAACTAGCTTAGTTGAGGGAAAATCATTAAATGAGCATGCTTAGTATGTGCAACACCGCATATCTCAAAAAGGGAAACTCTTATGGCATCAAAGTAATACTTTGTGTTGCTATGCTTGGAATTTATGTGAATTATATGATTTTACTTCTTGTTCTAAAAACACACAAGAACACCTTCCCTATCAATGCGTGTTTAATGATAATGAAATATTATCTTCTTATGCCAAGGATGCCTATTGTTATTATGATGTTGAACAAATTGAAGAATTTGTTGCTTTTAAGGGTGGTTATAAAATTGCTACTTTGATTGAAAAGTATGATGCTACTCTTTACAAATCTGAAAATTTTGCCATACTTAAATATTGCTATTAAAACTATGCTTCTAGTGCTATGTTAAAGAATTTATTGAAAGAATGACCGCTGCCTTGGAAGAGACTAATATTTTGCAGGAATCTATGGAAGAAGAAATTGCTGAAACTGTGAGCTCATTAGATGAAAAAGATGAGGAGGAGAGCGAAGAACAAAATGAGGAAGAGCAGATTAGCTACCAGTGCCCACTTTCTAATGAGAGTAACTCTTCAACTCATACATTGTTTAATTTCCCTTCGCACATACCGAGGGATGAATGCTATGATGATTGCTATGATCCCTTGGATTCGTTTGAAATATCCCTTTTTGATGAACTTGATGCTTGCTATGCTTGTGGCCATGATGCCAATATGAATTATGCTTATCGAGATGAACTTGCTATAGTTCCTTATGTTAAGCATGAAAATGTTTCTATTGCATCCACACATGATAGTCCTATTATCTTTTTGAATTCTCCCAACTACACTATATCGGAGAAATTTGCACTTATTAACGATTATATTGATGGGTTGCGTCTTACCATTACACATGATGATTTTTATGAATATAATATGCATGTGCTTGCTGCTACTACTTTCAATTATTATGAGAGAGGAACCAAATCTTCACCTCTCTATGTTTCCAATACGATAAAATTGCAAGAAACTACTTATGCTATGTATTGGCCTTTACTTTGTGTGAATGAACTGTTCTTGTATGACATGCCAATGCATAGAAAGAGAGTTAGACTTCGTTGTCACATGATATATAACACTTTGTGCTCACTACTAAATTACAAATCATTGTTAATTAAAATTTTCCTTGATATACCTTGGGATCCGGGTGGATCAATTACTTGAGCACTATATGCTTAGTGTCGTCGTTTTCTCACGGGGGGTGCCGCAAGGACGGCAAATGCCATGGGATGGCTTGATAGGTGAGAGCAAGGCTGCAGGGGAGATCCAGGACGGGTATGCGAATAGCACGCAGTGGTTTACCCGGGTTCGGGGCTTTCCGGAGAGATAATACCCCTACTCCTGCATGTCTGTATATATGTGGTATATCTGGTACATGGTTGCTCCTGGAGCTGTGTCTGGGGAGGAAGAGGGAGCTGTGAGCTCCTTACCTTGGCCTCATATGTATGCATGCGTGAGCATGAGTGAGAGGGAGAGGATGAGAGGAGGCCTCTCGTCTCTTTTGGAGGCTCCCCTGGTGCCTCTTATATAGGGAGGCACAGGGGACAAGGGGTGGCCCACCAGCCAACTATCTACTATTGGAGAGGACAAATGATGCAGGCTATAGTGCGCCACTATTGGAGCGCAGTGAAGTGATGCGCGACGGGTGCACAGCGGGGCACTATTCGCCAATAGTGTCCGGCTATAGCGGGGTGGTAGGTTCTGCAGTCCGTCAGCTACAGTGTCGTCAGCTCGTGTCCGACGGGACGCCTAGAGCTGACTTCGTCGGGCTGCAGCCGGCCAGGAGGAGCCAGGCAGGAGGAGCCGGCCAGGAGGAGCCAGCCAGGAGGAGCCGGCCAGGAGGAGCCGGCCGGGCGAAGCCGGCCGGGCGGAGCCAGCCGGGCGGAGCCAGCCAGGAGGAGCCAGCCGGGAGGAGCCAGCCGGGCGGAGCCAACCGGGAGGAGCCGGCCAGGAGGAGCCGGCCAGGAGGAGCCAGCCGGGCGGAGCCAGCCGGGAGGAGCCAGCCAGGAGGAGCCGGGAGGAGCCAGCCGGGCAGAGCCAGCCGGGAGGAGCCAGCCGGGCGGAGCCAGCCGGGAAGAGCCAGCCGGGCCGCAGTTTTGTCTTCTGTCTTCACTTCTTCGTTTGTCTCGTTGATTCGCGGGGCTTGGCATACCGGGGGTGGCTCCCCCGATGTTTTAAAATGTTGAGTCGTCTCCTTGAGCCTACCCGGGGGTAATCCCCCCGACAGTAGCCTTCGAGCCTCTGGGCGACTTGGAGAGTCGGGCGGAGGGTTTTTGCCGTTGGAGCTGTTGTTGCAGAAGTTGTTGATGATGGTCGATTATGGGTCAGTGACGACGCGGCTTGCTTCAGCGGGGGCGCGCCAGCGCACCCGCTGGGTGTAGCCTCCGGGCGACTCGAAGAGTCGGGCGGAGGGTCTTTGCTGTTGCTGAAGCAGACGGTGGCGTTGAGGATGTCGGGCGCGGACGCGGAGTCCGCCGGCTGAAGGGCGCCAGGCGCTGCCAGGGGCGAACGCGGAGTCCACCGGCTGGCGGTTTCCAGCGGGGGCGCGCTAGCGCACCCGCTGGGTGTAGCCTCCGAGCCTCCGGGCGACTTGAAGAGTCGGGCGGATGGTCTTTGCTGTTGCTGAAGCAGACGGTGGCGTCGAGGATGCCGGGCGCGGACGCGGAGTCCACCGGCTGGCGGTTTCCAGCGGGGGCGCACCAGCGCACCCGCTGGGTGTAGCCTCCGAGCCTCCGGGCGACTCGAAGAGTCCGGCGGAGGGTCTTTGCTGTTGCTGAAGCAGACGGTGGCGTCAGGGATGTCGGGCGCGGAGGCGGGGTCCGCTGGCTGATAGGCGCGGAGCCCAGCCGGGGGCGGACGCAGGGTCAGCCGGCTGATGGGCCGGAGCCCTGCCGGAGGCGGACGCGGGGTCCGCCGGCTGTTGGGCGCGAGGCGCTGCCGAGGGCGGACGCGGGGTCCACCGGCTGATGAGCGCGAGGCGCTGCCGAGGGCGGACGCGGGGTCTGCCGGCTGATGAGCGCGAGGCGCTGCCGAGGGCGGACGCGGGGTCCGCCGGCCGATGAGCACGAGGCGCTGCCGAGGGCGGACGCGGGGTCCGCCGGCCGATGAGCGCGGGGCGCTGCCGAGGGCGGACGCGGGGTCCGCCGGCCGATGAGCGCGGGGCCCTGCCGGGAGTAGCCTCCGAGCGAGGAGGTTCCTCATGGAAATGATCGTGCAAAAGACAAGTTTAGTCGATGCAGATATATCAATTATTTGATTTTGGTAGTGCAAGTTTATGCAGAGGGTGCCGACTCGGTTTCGTCCGAGCCCCCTTCAGTCTTTTTCATGTTCTCTCCGATCTTTGGCTTTTGCTCTTGCTAGCCGGACAGCCGGGAGCCGGTCTGTAGCTGAGGCGAAGAGTGGTCCGCGGAGTGGAGCGTACAGTACTCGGACTCTAGGAGCGGACTCGACCGAGCCGATACTCGCAAATGAAATGACCGGGTTGCCCAAGCCGTTTTCTCCCGGGACGCCTTTCGCGTGGGGTGACCTCCAGCTTGTGCTCTCGCTAGCCGGACAGTCGCGGTGCGATCTGTAGCTGAGACAAAGAGTGGGCCTTCGGTACCGTACACGCTACTAAGCCGTCTCGTGGGAACGAACGTATCGGGCCAAGCGGCCAGTCCCGGGCCGAGACTAGCTGGCGCCGGGGCGAACAGTAAGGCAGCAGAATAAATGCGGAGATGGCCCTCGAGGATCGCTCAGGGTTATTCGTTTTGTGTGTACGGTTCAGGGATATGCGGGTGGAGATCTCACATTGCTTTTTTGGGTGTCGGCGAGGCGGTTTTGTCGATGTCGGTCAGCGCGGCTTGTAGCCGACGTGGTCCGGCTGATGCGCGCGAGGCGCTGCCGGGTGCGGACTTGGAGTTCACCGGCTTATGTGCGCGAGGCGCTGCCGGGGGCGGACGCGGGGTCCGCCGGCTGAAGAGCGCGAGGCGCTGCCGGACGGGGATGTGGGGTCCGCCGGCTGAAGAGCGCGAGGCGCTGCCGGACGTGGACGCGGAGTCCGCAGGCTGATGTGCGTGAGGCGCTGCCGGGGGCGGACGCGGGGTCCGCCGGCTGAAGAGCGCGAGGCGTTGCCGGTCGTGGACGCGGGGTCCGCCGGCTGATGGGCGCGAGGCGCTGCCGGGGGCGGACGCGGGGTCCGCCGGCTGAAGAGCGCGAGGCGCTGCCGGGGGCGGACGCGGGGTCCGCCGGCTGAAGAGCGCGAGGCGCTGCCGTGCGCGGACGCGGAGTCCGCTGGCTGATGGGCGCGAGGCCCTACCCGGAGTGGCCTCCGAGCCTCCGAGCGAGGAGGTTCATTGATTTTCGCGTAGGTGAGGCGGGTGTTGTTGAAGATAGCCGGCGCGGCTTGCAGACGGCGCGGTTTTTTACCAACGGGCGTGCCGGGCGCACCCGCTGGGTGTAACAGTCGACTCTCCAGTCGGTCCGATGTTGAAGTAGGCGGGCAGGCCAGCCGGGAAGCCGGACGGACGGCGACACGGGCAGGCGCGCCAGCCGACCGAGCGGCGACGCGGGCGGGTGCCAACTGACCGAGCGGCGGTGCGGGCCAGCCGACCGAGGACGCGGGTTCGAGCCTCCGGGTGGACCAACTGCCGTGGGCAGACGGATGCTCAGTTTTTTTTTATACTTGGGCAGCCGGCCCTCTGTCCCCCTGCGGCAGCCGGCCGGGAGACGCGTAGGGCGCAGCCGGCACCGGGCAGCGCGAGCGCGGAGCCGGCGGGCGAAGGCGAGCCGGAGCCGGCCACCGGCGGGGCGCGGCGCAGCCGGCCGCGGCGCGCACGGGGCGGCAGCCGGACGGAGAGGCGACCCGGCGCCGCGGGCCGGAGCGGCGAGGCGGGGCCGGCGCGTGGAGCAGCGGGGCGGCGGGGTTGTGCGGCCGGCGGCGCGGGCGGAGGAGGCCGGAGCCGCGACGGAGCGGGCGCCGCGCGGTGGGCTGCCGCCGACTTGGAGGAGGCGCGACCGGGGCTTGGCCGGAGTGGCGCGACGCAGAGGCGACAAGGCGGCCGGGCGACGCGGGAGCGCGAGCGCGCTGAGGCGGAGCCGGCCGTGGCTGTAGGCGGAGCCGGCTCGGGTGCGGGCGAGGGCGGCCAGAGTGGTGCGGGCGCGCGCAGGCAGAGCCGGCTGCGGCCGTAGGCAAGCGGGCGGCCTTGGCGAGGTGCGGGGGGAGCCGGCCAGCACGGGGTGGCGAGCCGGCGGGCGCGGCACGGAACCGGCGGGGTTTGTGCAGGCGGAGCCGGCGGGCAGGGGCGCAGCTGGGGGCAGCAGCAGGCGGCCGAGCCGGCGACGGCGTGAACCGGCCATAGGCAGGCGGTACGAGGTGCGCGGGCGACGCGGGCCGGCAGATGGAGGCACGCGGCGCGCGGCGCGGTCTGGCTGGAGCAGGGGCACGCGGGGCCGCGACCGTGGGCGGGACGAACGCGGTCGGAGTCAGCGGACCGGCAGCGCGCGGGTCGCGAAGTCGCGGGAGCCGGAGCGGGGGTGGAGCCGGCAGGTGCAGGCGGAGCCGGCAGGTGCAGGCGGAGACGGCAGTCCCGGTCGCGCTGGAACCGCGGGCGCACGGGGGCACATCGACGAAGGAGCAGCAGAGGCGAGGCAAAGCAAGCGCGCCGACGCCCAACGCGGGTGGATGCGAGCGCGCGGACGAAGCCGTGAGCGCGGCCGAGCGGGGCCAGCGAAGCGGGAGGCCAGGCTGACGCGGGAGCCAGGGCGCGCCGCGACAGGCCGAAGTGGCGTGGTCGGGGCCCGACCTGGGGCAGCGCGGGCGCACAGTCGTCCGGGCATAGCGACGCCGGCGCGCGGGGCGCGCCGAGAGGCGTGGTGACAAGGGGCTGCCGGAGGTTCGCTCGGGGCAGAGGCGTGACGCGCGACACCCAGAAAATCACGGGCGCGCAGAGGAGGACCAGGCGCAACGCAGTTGGCGGCGCTGAGCGCGTTGGAGGCGGGGCAGGGCGATGCTGTGCCGCCGTGGGAACAAGGATGGCAGCATGGAGGCCGCAGCTTGGTGCCCGAGGCCCTCCGCGTGCGCCTGAGTGCCCGCCTCCATTTCTTGTGGTCGAGGGCGAGGGCGTGGAGGAACTCCGGAGGAGTCAAGCGGCGGCCGCCGCAGCCGCCGAGAGGACGGCAGCAGCGAGCACGACGGCCAGGGGCAGCGCCAGTGCGAGGAGGATGCGGCGGCGCGCCTGCCACGACCGTGAGCCGCCACCGGCGGCGCGCGCGGGGTTAGTGAAGACGGAGTCGACGGTGGAGACAGACGATGCCGAGGCCGGTGACGGGAACGCTGCCCGCACCGTCGCGAGTGCCCGGGGCGTGTTGACGTCGGACCCCCGAGCCCCGTCGGAGAGACGGCGACAGTGTCGCGGTGATGACGTCGAAGAGGGTCCTGCCCGGACCGCGGTTCCAACAGCAGCTAGCCCCACGGTGGGCGCCAACTGTCGTCGTTTTCTCACGGGGGGTGCCGCAAGGACGGCAGATGCCATGGGATGGCTTGATAGGTGAGAGCAAGGCTGCAGTGGAGATCCGGGACGGGTATGCGAATAGCACGCAGTGGTTTACCCAGGTTCGGGGCTCTCCGGAGAGATAATACCCCTACTCCTGCATGTCTGTATATATGTGGTATATCTGGTACATGGTTGCTCCTGGAGCTGTGTCTGAGGAGGAAGAGGGAGTTGTGAGCTCCTTACCTTGGCCTCATATGTATGCATGTGTGAGCATGAGTGAGAGGGAGAGGATGAGAGGAGGCCTCTCGTCTCTTTTGGAGGCTCCCCTGGTGCCTCTTATATAGGGAGGCCCAGGGGACAAGGGGTGGCCCACCAGCCAACTATCTACTATTGGAGAGGACAAGTGATGCAGGCTACAGTGCGCCACTATTGGAGCGCAGTGAAGTGACGCGCGACGGGTGCACAGCGGGGCACTATTCGCCAATAGTGCCCGGCTGTAGCGGGGTGGCAGGTTCTGCAGTCCGTCAGCTACAGTGTCGTCAGCTCGTGCCCGACGGGACGCCTGGAGCTGACTTCGCCGGGCTGCAGCCGGCCAGGAGGAGCCGGCCGGGCGGAGCCAGACGGGAGGAGCCAGCCGGGCGGAGCCAGCCAGGAGGAGCCAGCCGGGAGGAGCCAGCCGGGCAGAGCCAGCCGGGAGGAGCCGGCCAGGAGGAGCCGGCCAGGAGGAGCCAGCCGGGCGGAGCCAGCCGGGAGGAGCCAGACGGGAGGAGCCAGACGGGAGGAGCCAGCCGGGAGGAGCCGGCCAGGAGGAGCCAGCCGGGCGGAGCCGTCCAGGAGGAGCCAGCCGGGAGGAGCCAGCCGGGCCGCCGTTTTGTCTTCTGTCTTCACTTCTTCGTTTGTCTCGTTGATTCGCGGGGCTTGGCATACCGGGGGTGGCTCCCCCGATGTTTTAAAATGTTGAGTCGTCTCCTTGAGCCTACCCGGGGGTAATCCCCCCGACACTTAGCTTAATGGCTTTAAAGAAAGCGCTGCTAGAGAGACAACCTAGAAGTTTTAGAGAGTCATTTATTTCTGTTGTGTGCTTTTGAAATAATTAAAAACAAAAAAATAAAGTGGGGAACTTAAATCCTTTTCAAAAAGAAAAGTGAAAGTGAGAAAGACGAGCATCGTTGAAGAGGGGGCTAGCCTTGAACTTTGTGCATGCCCATGGAAACTTTGTGAATCTTGATTACAGAAACTTTTCAACAAAAATAATTATCCCCTTGTACAAATCCATTGTATTATAAAAATAATGTGCCAAGAATTACCTTTAGGATGTTTGAATTGCCTTTAGATTATAATTATGCAATAATGTTATGGCAGGACATTGATACGTCCATTTTGCATCACGATTTCCTACTGTTATTTATTATGTTTTGTTGAATAATAATGCTTTAGGGAGTGATTCTAATGCCTTTTCTCTCATAATATGCTAGGTTTACACAAAGAGGGAAAATACCGGCTGCTGGAATTCTGGACCTGAAAAAAGCACATCAGAGATACCTATTATGCACATCTCCAATGGAGCTAAAACTTTACGGAGAATATTTTGGAATTAATAAAAAATACTAGAGCAAAAAACTATCGGAGGGGGCCACCCTGGTGGGCACAAGACACCAGGGCGCGCCAGGCACCCCTGGGCGCCGCCCTGGTGGGTTGTGCCCTCCTCGGCCCACCTCCGGTGCCCATCTTCTGGTATATAATCACTTTTGACCTAGAAAAAATAAGAGGAGGACTTCCGGGATGGAGTGCCGCCGTCTCGAGGCGGAACTTGGGCAGGAGCACTTTTGCCCTCCGGCGAAGCGATTCCGCCGGGGGAACTTCCCCCCCGGAGGGGGAAATCGAAGCCATCCTCATCACCAACACTCCTCTCATCTTTGGGGGGCCAATCTTCATCAACATTCAGAGGTTGGACCTTGATCCCATGTTCATTGATGTGAAAGTTGAGGATGGGAATAATATTGTTCGGCGTCTTATGGGTATGTATGGGGAATTCCGGTGGGAAAACAAGTATAAAACCTGGGCCAATGAGACAACTTTACCAAAACCAGGACCTCCCATGGATTCTCATCGGTGACCTTAATGAAATCAAATTCTTGCATGAAAAAGAAGGAGGTAGCCCACGTCCAATCCAGTACATGCAAGCGTTCCAGAGTCCTATTGATGACTTCAAGTTACGGGATCTGGGGTTAATAGGACATCTCTACACATGTCATAGAGGAAGGTTGGGTTGTCGCGACCTTTCGTCGACGGAAGGACCACTCTGACTGCGACGACGACACAAACGGCAACAGAGGTGCCGCCAGCCAGCCTGGCTAGGCAACGAGGCCACCATCCACTACAAATCAGTCTTTTAAAGGTTTTAGTTGAACGGACAAAATATCGTCTGGTGTATGTAAAATATATCAAACTTTATGTACATTTGCTGAATTTCATCAGGTTTGTATGAATTATGTCTAAATTTGTTGTATTGCGGGTGGAGGTTTGGGGCAAGCGTTGGATGGTCGGATCCCGTGCCTGCGGACTAATACTATGTCTGTTTTGGGGGTTGGTGTTGGAGATGCCCTTGCAAGGTTTAAGAAAAAACTATGTGGTTAGCCTCACGTTCAAAAAAATTGGTCGGGGGGAATACTTTGGTTGACCTCTGCCATTGAGGCTAATTAGAGCATCTACAGCTGGGATCCTCAAACCCCCATACGTCCGTGCGAACGGCCCGGTTAGTGACCGGTCCCAAAAACATGACCTAACCGGGTGTGTTTCTATACGCCCGAGCTGACCCGCACCCCTCATATCCAGCCCAAATCTAGGGCGGATATGGGAAGGCCGGCCCGTTGACTTGTTCGCCACGTCCGTTCTGGCCCACCCCGACCCCACATTTATTCGTCCCCATTCGCATCCCGGACCAAACACTAGTCACTTCACTCCACTACACTCCACTCCACTCCGCCCCAAGTTCCGATCCGTTTCGACGATCTTCGGCCTTCTCCGGCATGTCGGGCAGCGGATCTGACTCTAAGATCACCCGGTTCATCGACTGGGTCATCGTCCCATGTGGGGATCAGAAGGTGATGGTCGTCCCCTACTCCTAGGAGGAGTGTGTCCGGCCATGGTTGGAGTTGCTCCAATGGGAATCCATTGTGTCGTTGCAAATGGCGCTCAGATCTGCCGAGGCTGGAGGCTCGAGGTGCGTGCCCTCTACCTCGCTGGACGTGGTGAGGTTCGTCAGTCGCCCTAATTCGGATGTGGATGCGTATGATGGTTATATGTAGCGGTGTGCCTGCCGTGCGAGGCAGTGGCGTGGGAGGCGGATCCCAACCTCACAGTACCTGGAAGTAGATGCCCTTAGAGCATCTGGAGCCACAACTTGCTAATTTGGACCCCTAAACGCCTGCTGAAGCGCCCAGACACGTCCATGTGCACTGACCGCTCACACCTCAAATCTTCCTTCGCACAACAAACACCTTAATTAGCAAATCTCAAATCCATACAAAGATCTGCAATGTAAACGTAAACGATGCAATAACTTCGTCTGGTTACTACACAAGGATATGCCATTGGACTACCAAAACTTGGCAGGTTCTATATACATACTAGCTATGGAGAAGATCAACCATGGCTGCCCTTGCTCTTCCCGGCGCCGTTGTCGTCCTTCTTGCGGAAGTATCGTTCGAAAACACAAAATGGATCCTGCCGGATCTGTTCGTCACCGGAGTTGAGGAACCCGTCGATGTCCTCCTTCTCCTCTTTGGGGGGGAGTCCTGGCACGAACCGCCCGATTTTGCTCTCGGGCGAGGACACGTGTATTCCTCCGTTGTCGCTTCTTTAGGATGCACGCACATATGGCTTCCTCCTCTGAAGTAGCGCGCGGCGCCGCCTCTATCACCCCCATGTCAGTAGCGAGGCGTGCCTTGGCTATCCTTATCCTCTCCTTCCCACAGCAGGCACACTGGTCCCTGTAGCCCGCCCATCTACGGTCTGCCAGAGTATGATTGTTACGTCGACGCAATGGATTCGCGTCAGACAGACCTCCCCACCCCCGGACGGTCGGGTGCAATTCTCCCTGGAGCAGGGGAGGGCAATGCACACGACCATAGCCTCCTCCACCGCGCACAGGATGACACCCCAGTCGATGATCCAGATTGGTCGAAGTCAGATCCGCTTGCCGCCATGCCGAAGAAGGCCGAAGATCGGCAAACAAAAGCTTGGGGTGAAGTGGACTGGAGGAGAGTAGAGTGGCTAGGGATTTGATGTGAAAAGCGGATAAGGACGAATATATATATGTATGTGTGTGTGTATATATATAGGGTGGGTCTATTTTGACAACACCCCTTAAGAGTCTTATTCTGACATCAAACTCTTATTCTGACAACACCTTCGACCCGGCCCAGAGCTACAGACTAACCACGCTAGAGACCGGACCGAACTGCGCGAAATAAAAAAACCACCCACCTTATCCTATCGTGGCACGACCTCCACCTCCCACCCCGTGCCACTCCATCCACTCCCACGACCTGACCTTCACCCCGCCGGCGTGGCGCAACCTCCATCCCCTGCATCGTTGGACCCTCTCCCCCCCCCTTCGCGCCGTTGGACTCCCTCCCTTCCCACGCCGCTGCATCAGCTCCCTCTCGCGTTCTCGTGCCGCCAGACTCCCTCCCTCTGCCGCCTCCCCTCCACCTCTGACCTACGCGGCCACCACCCCGCGCCACCCTACCCCGGCCCCGCCCCGCCCCGGCACCACCCAGCGCCGCCCGCCCCGGCGACCACCCCGCGCCGCCCGCTCCCGGCGCCTACTTCGCTGGATCCATCACCGGAGAAAACAGTTGCCGCCCACTCCCATGGCCGCCAACGCCTACTTCTGCTACGTCCTGACCGAGCTCCGCCGCTCACGCCGCGACTGCCGCGGGGGCTGCTCAGGTGCCATGGGAAGGCGGATGCTGGGTCTCAGCCGCTGCTGATGTGGCGCCTCCCCTTGACGGATCTGGCGTCCTTGCAGTCCATGCGTTCCGGATTTGGCGCCGCGGTTGGACCCGTCTCGCCTCCTCCCTACCCATGAAGGCCACCATTGCGGGAGCAGCACCTCCCCCTTCACTTCTGTCAACGACCAGAGGCGGAGGTACTGCTTTACGCCACTCCGGCGCCAGATCCGGGCGCTCCGGCCCCTACCTCGCCCTCACCAACCTCTAACCATGCTCTCTTCGACGAGCAGCAGCGCGGGCGGATCCCTCTCGCCAGCGGCCTATGCGGGTGCAGTTCGGCCCGCTTCTCATTGGAGTTCGGTTGCCCCGATGTTGCAGTGCTGCTGGAGGTTTTGTGATCCACGAGAGCCTGGAGTTCCCCCGTCTGGCCCCGTCGGGCAGTAGATCCAAGATGTGCAGCTCCTCAACCAATTCTTCCTCCTTCATCTATTTGTGTGCAGTTCTGCGGTTGTCGTGTGCAGCTCATGGTTGGGTTCGTGGCGGTCCGGCAGGTGGCCAACGATGAAAGCTTCGTCGCGCCGACATTGGGCGGCGTTTGGTCCAGGGACGGTCGCATAGTCTTGAAGTGCAATTTGTTTTCGGGAGAGCTCCATTACTCGTTTTGTTGTGCGATGGGTGTGTACATGTTTGTCTGTATGATTTCTCTGTAGTTCTGGCATTGAATTCATGCAGTTTTGTGGTGGTGCGCATGCAGTTTTGTAAGGTTTTCAGAGGAGTTCACTTTTTATTATTTTTGGATGAAAATGTCTTTGCAAATTTGTATGGACATAATTTATAATTTGTTAAAAAAGAATGCAGTTCATTGAGAAACCCTTGGTGGTGCCCTTTGCAAATTGATGCGGTTCACTTGTCCTCGTCTTTACGGTCGACTCTTGTCCATAAAATATAAGTTAGTGAGAGGACACGAAAAATCATGTAGTCCACTTGGCCATTTGATGCAGTGCGGTTTTTAGTCTGAAGCAGCGCGGTCGGCCGTCTGATGTTGTTCATCTCGTAAGTACAGAAAAAAAATGTTATAGAACGACAAAAAAAAGCAATGAGGTTCACTTCTCGATAGTGTTGCGGTTCACTTACGCCCAATGTGAAGTGCACTCCACTTCCTCGTCTTGAAAAAATTCACGTCTCACAAAAAGAAAACATGCAGTTCGCTTGCCAGTAGGATGCAGTGCGGTTTTCCATCTGAAGCAGTGTGTTCTTTTGTCTGATGCAGTTCCCTCGTCGAATTTGGTATCGCGAAAAACAGAGTGTCCGCATTTCGGTAATTTCGAAATTGTTCTTAAACCGTAAGGAATTAGAGAGGGTGTTCTACATGAAAAAATTGTGCCTCGACGATATCTTTCCAACGTCGTATCAATCGCATCGTTCCGGCTAGTGGTTTGGAAAAAATTACGAAAATACGCCCGCTGCCACTCATAGGCACCTGCATCGTTTTCAAAATTCATTTAAAACCGTGAGGAATCTCAACAAATGATCAACATATGAAAGTTGCGCCTATTACACAGAATTCCAACGCCATATCACACGCCTCGTTCCGACAAACGGTTAAAAAACTACAGCGAAAACCGTACCAAAAAATCAAAAAAATTGAAAAACGGAATTCCGCGTTTCGGTAAATTTGAAAGTTCTCTCAAACCATGAAGAATTAGAGAGTGTAATCTACATAAAAAAGTTGCGCCTCAACGATATATTTCCAACGCCGTATCGTTTGCTTCATTCCGACGATCGGTTTAGAAAAAAACGTGAAAATACGCTCGCTGCCACTCGTCAGGTGTCCACCGTTTTCGAAACTGCTCTTAAACCGTGAGGGATCTCGAAAAGTGTTCAACATGATGAAGTTGCGCATTTTCCATAGCTATCCAACGGTATATTATATGCCTCGTTCCGACAAACGATTTAGAAACTAGAGCGAAAACAATGCAGAAAAAACGCATGCAGCTTTTTCTGCTGACATTGCGGTGCTCGTTTGATAGGGATGCAGTGCACTCGTGTTAACCGTGCAGTTCGGAAGTGATGTCATATATATAGGACAAATGTTTCCTAAGACCCAGTGGTAGTTACCACCACGTGAGTTTTGTATGTTGTATGTAGTATCTGTCAAAACGGAGAGTATGTACGCGTAGTATGTAGTATATAGAAATGTTTAGATAGTATATACACTATTTTTTGATACTATGTATCGTATTTTGAGTGTGCTCTTTTTTACGTACATATATGTATGTATTTCACAAATATAATAAAAACCATGGGCCAACTTGCATTTTTTTCATGTAGCTCACTTTGAAGTATCTTATATATAGCATATGAACATATTTATAATGATAAATTAGTGTATATACTACCACATGGTAGTATACAAGACATGTGGGGTAACTACCCCTGGGTGGTAGGATGTATTTTTCCTCTCTCTCTCTCCCTCTCTCTCTCTATATATATATATATATATCTATACCTACTAATAAAGTAACTATCGCTTCTTACTCCGATAATTTGGTCCGTCTTCGTCCGTCCGTGCCTTTCGTACGTCGCTAGCTTCGTAACAGTTTTCGTCCGTCGTCCGTACATCTCGCTAAGTTTCCTTCGTCCCGTGTCACCCGCTCGCTGGACTGGGCCGTTTTATCAATCCCCTGGCACCCGCATGGGCTGAACTGGGCCTATGCAAAAAATACTTGCTTTGATCGAGTTTCGAACTCGTGACCAGGCCCTCGGTTCTGAAGGACGTAGCCAACTCAGTTGGTCTGCTTCACCTGCAAAACAAGGTTGCTACCTCGATAATAGTCCTGCCTCGCTACTTTACGCACGATCCCATCGACTTTTATACATCGGCGGCCTTGCCGTATCAGAAGTCAACAAGCAGATGGGGAAAACGAATGAAGGAATTAACCTGAAAGTGGGAAGAGGAAGCAAAGAAATAAAATCTGCAGCGAGATCCCAAACATGGGAAGAAGCAACGACAGCATGCTAGGCTCCATATCATCTCTGAAGAATACAGAATTATAGATGATGCACATGACTTCAGAGATAAGGAAGAGAGCGAGGATACAATACGCAGAGCAACGAGCTAGAGCGGGGGCGACCAAGAGCAGGTGTGTGTGCGCGGGGGGAAGAAGGGAGCCGACGCATCGTCCGGATAATACATCGTCCTGAAGAAGCGGCATTGGAAATCAGGAAAGGGAGGGACTTTGCACACACGAGGAGGCAGAAACGGGGAGGCAAGGAGAGGACTCCATGTCGGAGTAGGACGGCGCCGGGGTAGTGGTGGTGGACGCCGACCCATAACCAGCAGGGGGCGGCGGACGTCCATGGCGCACAGACTGAAGGCGCGTGCGGGTAGGTGGAGCTAGGTAGGAGAAGGGGGCGGCAGACTGCGGAGGAGATGGGCTCGCGAACGGGCACGGGGCAGGTTGTAGGCGGCGCTGGATGGAGAAGAGGCCGAGCGATGGTGAGCTTGGAGCGAGGAGATAAGGCACGCACTGCTCGCTGGGCTAACTGCTTTTTTTTAATCTAACTTCATGTGGTGGCCGCACCGATTAGAAGCTGCTGGTGTCGCTCTACGTGTTGAGTACTTGGCTACTATTTGTTGTAGGACCATGCTTTTTTTTTAACACTGTAGGACCATGGTTTAATGTTCAAGCCTATCATATCTTACGAATGCATTAGTAGTTACAGTAATTAAAATACGTGTGACTGGAATATTAGAAAGAAATATTTCTTAAAGGAAACGATATTTGGGGCTCTCTTGTGGACTAGCTGATCATCAATATTTCTTGGCGTTGGATTAGAAACGATATTTCTTCTACGTGCCTCAATCCTGGTCCTCCTTGAGCCCTGACGATGGTGTCAAGGGAAGTGGTTGCGTTGGCGCAGTCGGTGTGCTCCTACTGCTGACAACAGCGTATGAACAAAAGAGCACCAAACATTGTAAACTCTTTATTGTATAACCGGTCATCTTATCTTCGAAGTAGGCAAGTATGAAAATGAATTCATGATAAGACGAGGAAGAATTTAAAGGATTGAGAGATATAGCTCAGTATTTCACCACGGAAAATAAACTCTCCAATATCACGCGAACTCTGAAATTTATTTTATATCCGTTGCAACAAACAGGCTCTTTTGCTGGAACACTTCTGCCAATAATGTGCACGCGGGTAATCAGGGCCTAAAAAGGATGGTGCTATATCAGTTCCATTTGTTCACTAAGAGACAAATATGCAGATAGCTGGACCCCGGTTTTGGAATATGCAAGACATAGAAGGAACCCGATTTCATAACAGCCAAAAAACAGTTTCCAGTTTCTCGATTCAATAGAAGCCCAAAGAGGTGCATATGGTACCCAAATAAGAATATGATAGATATGTCAAAAGTAGGTCTGATTACACCTATTCCTAATCCTAAATAGAATGTAAGGATGTAGGGATTTCTATGTAAACAGAGTATCCTATTTCCATAGGCTCGAATGACCCATTCTCATAATAAGAACGTGCATGGTCTGGTTCGGTATGGATTGAACTTATAATCTGATGATCGAGTCGATTCCATGATTATAAGTTCATAACCCTACCGCTCATTCCCTACAAAATTATATTTCATTTCCCTCTTTGAAATTGCATTGTGCATCTTGATAAGTAACTTTAGTGATTTGGTTTTGCATAGATTTATAAAAAGATTTGCTCACATTGAGCATCATGTGAGTGGTAATTATGCATTTCGAAGGAAGTTATTTTCTTGGAAAGCAAAGGTAGTAGATTTTTATCCAAACCCAGTAATATATTTTTTTCTCAATTGCTTGTGCAATATATGGAAGTGGCATATATTTGATCGATAATTTGGTGAAAACTTTATAGGTCAATGTCACATGTATATCTAAATCGTATCATTTTCTACTTTTTTAAGGATCGGCATTGCATGCCAGTAGTTTCACACCAAAGGAAAGATAAGGGAGGCAGAAGCGGACTGTGCACGACGAGGTAAACTATCGAGTACCACACAAACTCAATTTTTTTGTAATATCCATTGCAACACAAGGGGTCTTTTGCATGCACAATTTTCATGAACAACAAATGTGTTTTGCACATAATCGAATACACATCAATTTTTTTAGATATATAAAATAAAACGTACGTCGCCCACCCGTCCCACCTCGATCGCTAGCGAGTTTTTTCGTCCGTCCCCCTGGCTGCTGTCCCCGTGGGCCTGGTTGCCGTCCTACGGGTGGGTCTGCGCCCGCGAACCTCTGCCTCGCTAGCGCGGTTAATTTGTCCATCCCTCTCACGATACAGACCCTCTGTTGGAGTCGAACACGAATCCCACGCCGCCTTCCCTAACCTCTCCCATAAATATTGGCTCAGGCAGAGAGAGGAGTAGAGAGGAGGGGATCCATGGAGGCAGGGGAGCATCCAAATCATTGTGGGTCGAGGTGACACAGAGGTCAATGAAACCGATCACGTGACCTTTCCCGTACAGTTGGGGCCAGCTTGCTGATCGAGCCAACCTGGTGACTTGCGCGGGATCGCGGCGCCGCCGATCTGGCCGGCGTTGGGCGGCGGCTTTTCTAATCGAGCCCATCTGTTGACATGCATGGGATTCATGCCGCTGCTGACATTCCATTTGGCCGATGTCGACGACGTTCGATCTGCTCGACGTGCTCCGGCAGTCCGGCGCCGTCGATGTCGTCGACGTTTGACTGGCTCGACGACCTCCAGATTGTCTTCCCCGACCACAACCCACGGGGGCTAGACTCCAGAGGCCTGCACCTTCGCAATGTCCAGCCACGAACATGCATGCAGTGCTGGCTACCTGCCTCGCGCGCTCGGCAGAGGAGTACTTCGCCGGTCGGGCGGCGTCTTCTCGTGGAGCAGACAAGGGCTCTCGCGTGGGCTTTAGGATGATATTTGGTGCAAATCCGTTATATGTTCCAGCTTCGTTCTGAGACGTCCAAGTTGCCAAGTCTCAACATGTACGTGGTTGTGATATCCCACAAAAAACTGGCTGTGTATACAGGCACGACTTGACTGTCTGTCCATAACCTAGAATCGCCACCTTTCTGCACTGAGGACACATACATAAAGGTTCTCACCCCAAGCAATGTCTAGGTTGATCCAGATCCTGCTGCTGCAGGCTTCGTCCTTGATTATTTTCACCGATGTGCATCTTACTCGACAGGCTATCGTCTCCTCTTTTTTCCCCAGCCATCGATATGATTGTTGGTACAGACATCACATGCATGTTTGTTTGATCCATCGTTAGTTTGTCACATAGTCAGGTTGTGCCACCGTCCTCCCGAACTTGGATGTTTGCTATGACAATCTGTCACGAAAAGTACTACCAATGACTGCTCAGCTGCTATGGCTAGGCACTGCTAGCTTTGGTCATCATGGTGACAATCGCTCGACCAAAAAACATGGTGACAATGGCAGTGAGTTATTTTCTTGTTGTGTTTTTCATAAATATGTGGTGCAGTAGTTGGTGCATATATCATGCTAATTGCTGCATCGGCATGTTATGTGTTATTTTACCACTATCTTTGCAAATTCATCATTAATTAATTCATATATGATTATTTGAGATCATTTATGTCATTGTATTTGTATTTGGGGATTAATGTATCATAATAGTCATACACGATTCCATCATTAATCCAGTTAATACTGATCATGTTTTGGAATCTTGGATTGCTTACAAATCTGAAAATTATTTACCACTGAAACAACTGTAAAAGTAGCAAAAGAATAGTAGAAGTACTCAAAATTACGAATGGCCATTCTTGAAAAAACATACATTTTCACATCGAAAACCATCCTATTAAATATTAATCTCCCTTCAAAGACCTAGGTCATAGCAGCACTTCTCCTCCAAGATCTGATCTGCATAAACATGATCACTTGATTCGCTACGTCACCTTAGACTAAGCTATATATTCATTTATTTTGTACCCGTTGCAACGCACGGGCTCTTTTGCTAGTATATATATATATATATATATATATATATATATATATATATATATATATATATATATATATATATATATATCATACCACCCCATATACGATCTAGGAAAAATACATCGTACCACCGTGGTCCAGCGTGGGCCGGCTCTGACGTGACAGACGTGTCCGGTCACGCCCGGGCCACCCCATATCCGTCCTAGATTTGGAATGGATATGAGGCGTGTCGATCAAACCGGACGTTTGAGGCATCCATCTAGATCGTATTTAGAATGGATACGAGGTGTGTCGGTTAATCCGGACGTTTGAGACATCTATCTAGATCGTATTTTTTGACAAGTCAATGATCGGACCGTCCGACCATACGTTTGATGCGGGTTTGAGGCAGGATGTAGATGGTCTTACACGGGCCATCATTGAAATGACCAACGAGAGCTTTGCCTCTGCTTTCAATTTATGAATCCCATACATGTGACGTACTACTAAAGTACTGTTCCTTCACTTTACGGTCTTCAATCAATCACTGTACATGTGTCGAACTGCCACAGGACGCATCCCCAGCAGCTCTGCTTGACATCTTCTAACCATCGATTCTACAAGCTTTTTAGTTAACAATCTCCGTTCAGCATTCGCAATAGAAAACGGAGAATCTCTCTTCAGACACCCACCCAGTTGGTCCACGTGGGCACGCAGTCCCCGGTGGAGGAAGGTGAATGGGCAGCACGTTCGCTGCGGCTCCCACGCGTGCATCCCGAAGCCTTTCTCGACAGGTGTTGCTCATCATACGGCAATGATTGACACTTGTCCGGACATCTCCGTGCAGAAAAATTTTGGAGGCCACTTTCCCCAAACCTCAAAGAGGTCACGAGAATCCTTCCCTTTCCTCAAAGCAAAACCTGGGAACCCACAAAGTCTTTTGAGCATCGATGCCAACAAGCCTACGCTGCCATTGGTGCATCTTACCTTGGTATCATGTGGGCTCGTTGACCAATGGCAGGCAGCTCCGGAGCACAAGGACGAGGATATGATATGCTTCCACCCTCCTGCGCGGCGTGGTGATCATGAACACGGTGTGTGTAACGTGCGTGCATGATGGCGGCAACGGTAATGCATGAACCTCGGTGCGTCGGCAATGAGTATACGGGATTGTAAGAAATATCTTCGTTCGGGTTTATTTGTCTTTCTCAAACTTTTAGCCAAAATTTGAAGATAATTTTTTGCTGGTTTTTTTATTCCACGGTAATAGCGATATAATTCAAAGGCAAAAATTTCTCAATACATGTTGGACTTTTATGCAACTACACAACTATGGTGCATTCAGTTTGATTATACCGTGCTAGGCAATCTGCAACCCTATTCTGATCTCTATGAATTTTCTGGGGAATAAAATTCCTACCAATCATTAAAACTTAAATATCTGAAACTAGTTGGATATAAAGTTATAAACAGAGCGATCCAAGCTATTACTACAAAGGATAGAAAGAACCACGCCGTTGAGGCTGACTGTACGAGAATTGGCCCTTTGGAAGGCTGCACAGTCAGTGCCATACCCATCCTTATCGCATGTATCTCTGCTTCGAGCGCTTCGTTGCAATTAAATATGTACTTTTTTATTTAAAATTATAGTAAAAAAAGGTACATATTTAATATGCAGCCATCCTGTCTCTCAAAATCATTCCAACAGCCACCGATTCATCATCTTCCGTACACACACATCAGCCGAAGGTGCCAACGTATTATCGCTGGCGGCTCAGGCCAACGATAGCAATTTCTTTGGTCTTCCTATGATTTTCTGCAACCCATATCTCTTGCATTGGCATCTTCCCTTTAATTATTTCTTCAGTAGAATATCTTCTGCAGGCATATATGGAGTTAATTATTGAATTTGATGAGATTTTTTACTAACAAAATAGAAGTTATATGTCAAAAGTCATTGAATTTGTATTTGAGAAAACTTTACAATGACACTCCCTCTATTTATACTTGTACTATGCATTGTCTGTAGTTCCAAAACTAAATCATGAGCAGGACATGTATTTTTGGACCAGAGTAGCCTCTCATACGCTCTATCTGTATGCATGCATGTGCATGTTGATGTGCCGTCTGTAACCCAGCCGAGGATTATTGCTGCCCCAACGAGCTTATGCGCACTACATTCCGAAAGTTTGACAAATAGTTAATATGCACTACAAAAGGTAATGGATGGAGTATATTTTTATGAAATACAGTGCATAATTTGTTTGTGATATTTCGGGTCTAAGTTAGACAGAAATTTCGAGGAGGACTAATATTGATTTAAATTATGTGGACCAAAAAACTTGAAATCATATGTATAGATTTGGTCCGACATGTATTTCCAATATAATTTAGTTCCTTGGATATTATGTACATGTTGGTCGACTCGTGATTAAAGTTACATTTATAAAACTGTGTCAGTGTTCAAAAAAAATTGAATAACGACACCCAAAGGACATATTAGATCTGATTAATATCAAGGAAAACAAAAATCATTATAATAAATAGATAATTGGACATGGAATAACTAGTAAAAAAATAAAATTACATTGAAAAGCATATTAGCCTTCTTCTTCCTCCGATTGTACGCCGCCAGCTGGAGATTGAAAATTACACTAAATCAACAATAAAGAAAAGCGACATCTGCAAATGCCCTCGCCATACCAGTCTTTGAAGACTGCAATGGTCACTCACTCCCGTAGACGAGATCACTCACTCCCGTAGACGAGATCTACAAATCATTGAAATATCATCAGCTCTAGAATCACCCCACATATAACAGGCTTGCAATCCATCATCACCAGTTCAGAGAGTTGGAGAAACTGGGCCAAGCCACAGAACACAGAGAAGAAGCTACCAAAAGCCAACACCTATAGCCAGGCAATGGATCTCTTTGAAAGGCACCCGAACTGTCAAGATCTTAAGGAAACAACTAGATTTGGGGACCCACACACTCACAGACCCTTCGTCGGCGCCGGATTGGACGTCGTCGAGGTAGGAAGAGACCGGAGAGATGTTATCCCAACACGTCATCACCACTACTACCTCATCGATGTCGCCGGAAAAACAAAAGCATAAGAAAAAGAAAACGAGATGGACGGGTCCCCACTCCTATTGTCGCCGACGAAGCCGCCGGATGGGGAAGATGAGGAGGGCCGAGGCGGGGTGTGAAGAAGTTATGGCGGTCGCGGCTGGGAGGAAAAGTAAGAGATCGTAGGGTCGACTTAGCTGGCCCCGGTGATCTAGCTGTACCACTTAAAACGTCACCTCATTGGTTTGCTACTAATTCTTTCTTACTTCCAACCACTTTAATTCAAACGGTTTTATAGGATTTTTGGAGGATTGAAATTCCTAGGAACTTTTCATATGTGGATTGTTTGATTTTTAGGGTCGATACATAATTTTTTGCTGAGGGTTCCCTTGCACTATGTTTCAGTGGAAATTTTGCATCCACTTTAATCCCTTTGGAAGAATCTTTTTTTTTATGGAGCATTAACACAGTGCAAACAAAGTCATGTACTTCATGATTTTAGAATCCTAATATTCCCAGAGGGAGATGGGGGGAAGAAAAGAGGGGGCGGGGGACTCGAGGATCTTTGTGCAGTTTTGTACTTTGATTATCCTGGATTTGAACAGTGACATCTCGCCTTAGTATAAGATGTTTGCATTAGCACATACTCCCAACCATATTAGGAAATAAAGAAACTCTCGCCAGAGCTTTTACCCTTATGAAATGATGTCGAGCTGACAGGTGCTACTAAAACGGAAAGAAACACTGAATGACGCCATTGATGTATATAGAAATTAGCGTACTGATATCATAGTTAAGTTGCATCGGGCACACGATCTGGTAAGCACAGCCTTCGAAGGGAAAGGTAAGCGCATGCCAAGATTACAATACGAGGTAAGCTGGTTGGAATGTCGACATCTCCCATGTTAATTAGAATAAAACCTTCCAAGTGGCCAAAGGCCACTTTTGATAGAAAAGAAGTGGCCCCAATCTTCGAGCCCTTATTCCAATTATAATTGATTTGGTTGCTCTGGCAGTGTAAAAATGATATGGTGTTCAATATTTTTGTAGTTTGGAAGAGTTACTTCTCCCAATTATTGTAGGTTATTTATTAGCATACACATTGGGCAGGTTTGTGGTCTATTCTACATCGACTGGGGTATGCTTATGCGGAGTATGTGCGTACAGAGAAAGCGACCAAGTAAGTTTTCTTCAAACATGGATGTCATTGTAGTTTGCGGACCAGCCCTCCACCGGAATATGAACTCGTATCGCATGTATCAGATTGATGTTATGTTATGAGTCAATAAAGGCGATCTTAGCAAAAAAAAAAAACAGTTTCTATAAATATGGGATTATAGTAATTTCATAATATTAATGTATATTTAATAAATCTATTTGATGTTGTCTATGCTGCTAATGTCTACTCATAGTCAGATAGACCTAAAACATTTGACTTGTATACAGCTTATACATTAGAAATGAGAGAGAGTTTCACAAAAATAATACTAATAGAGAGAGGGTGTAAGGATTTTGACAGATATACCATTGGCTAAAACAACTAAGAGCATCTACAACCGGACTCTTGAAATTTGACCTGACGGACGTAGAACCACACTAACCGAATAGGAGAGAGACACTAGTAGAAAACAGACCTTTTGTCCAAAGCATTAGTCCCGGTCTGGTTTTGAACCGGCACTAATGTGACCATTAGTCCCGGTTCGGGACGGGCATCATTAGTCGCGGTTCGTTCCGGACCTTTAGTCCCGGTTCGTAACACGAACCGGGACTAAAGGGTTTGTGCCAGGCTAGTGTCAGCATGGGGCCCCATGATTACCTTTAGTCCCGGTTCGTGGCACGAACCGGGACTATAGGCTCACCTTTAGTCCCGGTTCGTGCCACGAACCGGGACTAAAGTTCCCCTATATGAATTCGGCCAGCCCGAGCACAGTACTCCTCCCTGTTTTTCCCCTTCTTCCCCTCCTTTGTTCTTCCTCTTCCTCGAGCTCATCCTCCATTTTTGCCAAAATTTGTCAAGATTTGGAGGCACCCCATCCATCCAAGTGTTCACAAAGGTTAGCAACTTTGTCCTTTCATCTCTCATTGCTAGATTAGCTCTTGCAATGCTTTATAAGTATAGTGATTTGTGGGTTTTAGTTTGGGAGTATTTATATGTGGTAGTTCATTTGATTTATATGCAATTTGAGCTCAAATTAACTTCTAACTTTGCATGTGTAGGTGTGGTTTACTTAGTGCCTTCTCGTCCCCGTCCTAACCACCGTCGATCGCCCGCACCGTCCCGTCGCCGGCACCACCTTGGTGAGCCTCTTGTTCTTATCCTTTTTATAACAAAAATCATGTTTGTAAGATTTAGATAGTTACTTGTATAGTTTTCTTACCTATATGGTTGTTTGTTATACATAGTGGCATGGTTTTGATATCCGTCCCCGTCGGCCCTCGTCCGGTTTATGATTCGGATGTGGTATATACTCTCTTTTATAACTGTTTGTTGCATTTCATGTTTATGACAATTATGCCCATCAAGTTGACATAGATATTTTTATCTAGGAGGTATGTGAACCGGAAATTGCAACCGACATAGATATTCTTGTCAAGAAGTTAAATTTAGTTGAAAAAGAAAACGAGTATTTGAAAGAAAAATTGAAAAGAGTTGAAGAAGAGAAGATGAAACTGGAGTTGTATGTTGCCGATGTCGTCGATGATCACAAGATCAAGATGGATGCAATGCGCTTGAAGATTAAAAAATTTAAAAAATATGCCATTGATAGTGAGGCTTGGTATCACTATGCTGTTGGATCAATTGTTACCTTAGTTGCGATCTTGATCGCATTTGTTGTTGCATTTAAATGCTTTAGCTAGAGAGTTTGTATGTTGCTTTATGAGAACAAGTGTGTATGAACTTTATGTATGAACTTGTATTAATTTGGTCTTTTCAGTGTTGTGTAATGAAGATGAGCCGGCAATGGATGTACGATGACCGATGCTCTCCCCGGTTCATTAATGGCGTGCATACTTTTCTGGTTGCGGCTGAGGCAAACAAGCGGGCGGATGGTTTTATGTATTGTCCATGTGCTGGCTGTAAGAATGATCGAAATTACTCTAACTCAAGAACCATTCACGTCCACCTGTTTGAGTCCGGTTTCATGTCCGGCTATAACTGTTGGACCAAGCACGGAGAAGAGGGGTCCTAATGGATGAGAATGAAGAAGAAGAGGATGACGACAGCTATCCTGGCCATGGGTTCCATGAATACGATGGTACAACAATGGGGGAAGAAGCTGAGCCGGCAATGCGGGAAGGAGCTGAAGAAGAGGCATCAGATGAGCCCGCTGATGATCTTGGTCGGGCCATTGCCGATGCAAAGAGAAACTGCGCAAGTGAAAAGGAGAAGCTGAAGTTGCAGCGCATGTTAGAGGATCACAAGAAATTATTGTACCCAAATTGCGAAGATGACAAGAAAAAGCTGGATACCACACTGGAATTGCTGCAATGGAAGGCAGAGAATGGTGTACCTGACAAGGCATTTGAAAAGTTGGTGAAAATAATGAAGAATAAGCTACCAAAGGACAACGAATTGCCCGACAGTACGTACGAAGCAAAGAAGGCCGTCTGCCCTCTAGGATTAGAGGTGCAGAAGATACATGCATGCCCTAATGACTGCATCCTCTACCGCGGTGAGTACGAGGATTTGAATGCATGCCCGGTATGCTGTGCATAGCGCTATAAGATCGGCCACGATGACCCTGGTGATGTTGCGGGCGAGCGCCCCAGGAAGAAGATTCCTGCCAAGGTGATGTGGTATGCTCCTATAATACCACGGTTGAAACGTTTGTTCCAAAACAAAGAGCATGCCAAGTTGATGCGATGGCACAAAGATGACCGTAAGAAAGACGGGAAGTTGAGAGTACCCGCTGACGGATCACAGTGGAGAAAAATCGAGAGAAAGTGGAAGGACTTTGCAGATGACGCAAGGAACGTATGGTTTGGTTTAAGTGCAGATGGCATCAATCCTTTTGGGGAGCAGAGCAGCAATCATAGCACCTGGCCTGTGACTCTATGTATCTATAACCTTCCTCCTTGGTTGTGCATGAAGCGGAAGTTCATTATGATGTCAGTGCTCATCCAAGGCCCCAAGCAACCCGGCAACGACATTGATGTGTACCTAAGGCCATTAGTCGAAGAACTTTTAGAGTTGTGGAATGGAAAAGGTGTACGTGCGTGGGATGAGCACAAACAGCAGGAATTTGACCTACGAGCGTTGCTGTTTGTAACCATCAATGATTGGCCTGCTCTCAGTAACCTTTCAGGACAGACAAACAAGGGATACCATGCATGCACGCACTGTTTAGATGATACCGACAGTATATATTTGGATAAATGTAAGAAGAATGTGTACCTGGGGCATCGTCGATTTCTTCAGAGCAGGCATCCCATAAGAAAGAAAGGCAAGCATTTCAAAGGTGAGGCAGATCACCGGAAGAAGCCTCGCCACCGTACTGGTGATGATATACTTGATATGGTCAAGGATTTAAAAGTAATCTTTGGAAAGGGTCTTGGCGGACAATCTGTTCTGAATGACGCTGATGGACGCGCACCCATGTGGAAGAAGAAATCTATATTTTGGGAGCTACCCTATTGGAAAGACCTAGAGGTCCGCTCTGCAATCGACGTGATGCACGTGACGAAGAATCTTTGCGTGAACCTGCTCGGCTTCTTGGGCGTGTATGGGAAGACAAAAGATACACCAGAGGCACGGGAGGACCAGCAACGTATGCACGGAGAAGACGGCATGGATCCAAAGCAGTTTCAGGGTCATGCCAGCTACGCTCTTACCAAAGAAGAGAAGGAAATCTTCTTCGAATGCCTGCTCAGTATGAAGGTCCCGTCTGGCTTCTCGTTGAATATAAAGGGAATAATAAATATGGCAGAGAAAAAGTTCCAGAACCTAAAGTCTCATGACTGCCACGTGATTATGACGCAACTGCTTTCGGTTGCATTGAGGGGGCTTCTACCGGAAAACGTTCGATTAGCCATTGTGAAGCTATGTGCATTCCTCAATGCAATCTCTCAGAAGGTAATCGATCCAGAAATCCTACCAAGGTTAGAGAATGATTTGGTGCAATGTCTTGTCAGTTTCGAGTTGGTGTTCCCACCATCCTTCTTCAATATCATGACGCACGTCCTAGTTCACCTAGTCGAGGAGATTGCCATTCTGGGTCCTGTATTTCTACACAATATGTTCCCCTTTGAGAGGTTCATGGGAGTCTTAAAGAAATATGTTCATAATCGTGCTAGGCCAGAAGGAAGCATCTCCAAGGGCCATGAAACAGAGGAGGTCATTGAGTTTTGTGTTGACTTTATTCCTGACATTAAGCTGATTGGTGTTCCTGAATCGCGGCATGAGGGCAGACTGGGTGGAAAAGGCACGCTAGGAAAGAATTCAGTAATATGCCGGGACGGGCATTCTTTGGCGCAAGCACACTACACAGTTCTATAAAGTTCCGCCTTGGTGGCTCCGTATATCGAGCAACACAAGAATATTCTACGCTCCAAACACCCGGAGCAGTCTGACGACTAGATTACACATGAACAAACTGTGACTTTCGCCGGTTGGTTGCAGACACGTCTCATGCATGACGACACTGTTGCAGATGACCTGTACTTGCTGTCCAAGTTACCATCTTCGACTATATTGACTTTCAAAGGGTACGAGATAAATGGGAATACATTTTACACGATCGCCCAAGATAAAAAGAGCGCCAACCAAAACAGTGGTGTCCGCTTTGATGCAGCAAACACCAATAGGCCAAAGGACACATATTATGGTTACATAGAGGAGATATGGGAACTTGACTATGGACTTGGTTTGAAGGTCCCTTTGTTTCGGTGCAAATGGGTCAATCTGAGAGGAGGCGGGGTAAAGGAAGACTGGCAGTACGGAATGACAACAGTGGATCTCAACAATCTTGGGTACGCAGACGAACCATTCGTCCTAGCCAATGATGTGGCGCAGGTTTTCTATGTGAAAGACATGTCTACCAAGCCGAGAAAAAGAAAAGATAAGGAAGCGAATACATCATACGATGAGCCAAAGCGCCACATAGTTCTTTCAGGAAAAAGAAACATCGTGGGAGTGGAGGACAAGACAGACATGTCAGAAGATTATGAAAAGTTTCATGAAATTGCTCCCTTCACAGTGAATGTTGACCCGAGCATCAAGTTAAACGATGAAGATTGTCCATGGTTACGGCGCAAAGGGACACACGCGAAGAAAAAGTTTTATACCCAAAGATCCCACTCTGGGATGTGACCGGCTTCTCTAGTTAGTTTCCGGACTTATATATCTGGAAAGTCCCACTTCGGACAAACCGGAGGGAATTTTTGTAATAGTAGTGTACTTATGTGTTTTGGCATTTGAAACGCGAAGAAATATTATGTCCAAAGCCACGTCATCAATTTTCAACCCTTTCTGACTTCATTTGCTATTTTTCATGCATTTACTGATTTTTTTTGAGCTAAATGACCCTAAAATTGAAAAGCACTACAAATGAACTCTGAAAAGGTTGAAAGTTGGCATGGTATCATCATTTCACCCACATAGCATGTGCTAAAAAGTTGAGAGGGTTACGACAAAAACTGGATCCACTTCGTGTACAAAATGGACAATCTCTTTCGAAGTATCAGGGTTTCAGACGAAAACTCGTCTGTTACAAAGGCATTTCATTTTTTTAATATTTTTTCAACTCCAGACTTTTTGTGTGTTCAGTATGCACCATTTGAAGCCACGTCATCAATTTTCAACCCTTTCGGACTTCATTTGCTATTTTTCATGCATTTACTGTTTTTTTGAGCTAAATGACCCTAAAATTGAAAAGCACTACAAATGAACTCTGAAAAGGTTGAAAGTTGGCATGGTATCATCATTTCACCCACATAGCATGTGCTAAAAAGTTGAGAGGGTTACGGCAAAAACTGGATGCACTTCGTGTACAAAATGGACAATCTCTTTCGAAGTATGAGGGTTTCACACGAAAACTCGTCTGTTACAAAGGCATTTCATTTTTTTAAACTTATTTCAACTCCAGACTTTTTGTGTGTTCAGTATGCACCATTCGAAGCCACGTCATCAATTTTCAACCCTTTCTGACTTCATTTGCTATTTTTCATGCATTTACTGATTTTTTTGAGCTAAATGACCCTAAAATTGTAAAGCACTACAAATGAACTCTGAAAAGGTTGAAAGTTGGCATGGTATCATCATTTCACCCACATAGCATGTGCTAAAAAGTTGAGAGGGTTACGGCAAAAACTGGATCCACTTCGTGTACAAAATGGACAATCTCTTTCGAAGTATCAGGGTTTCAAACGAAAACTCGTCTGTTACAAAGGCATTTCATTTTTTTTAACTTATTTCAACTCCAGACTTTTTGTGTGTTCAGTATGCACCATTCGAAGCCACGTCATCAATTTTCAACCCTTTCTGACTTCATTTGCTATTTTTCATGCATTTACTGATTTTTTTGAGCTAAATGACCCTAAAATTGAAAAGCACTACAAATGAACTCTGAAAAGGTTGAAAGTTGGCATGGTATCATAATTTCACCCACATAGCATGTGCTAAAAAGTTGAGAGGGTTACGGCAAAAACTGGATCCACTTCGTGTACAAAATGGACAATCTCTTTCAAAGTATGAGGGTTTCAGACGAAAACTCGTCTGTTACAAAGACATTTCATTTTTTTAATAACCTAAGAATTACCAAATTGAATATAATGATAAAAAACGCTAATATTAAACAGCAGAAAAAAGAATCACTGCAAAATCTATTTTTAAAGTAAAGTTATTCACAAACTAGTGATTCACACAAATTTCAAATAATTCGAATTTAAACTATTCAAATTTGAAAACTACTGCCACTAACAGAAAGTTTATAAATTTTTTGACCTAACGCAAAAAATATTCACTCATTAATTCTAAATAAAGCAGAAAAAACTCAGAAACAAAAGAAAATAAATAAAACAGAAATTAAAAAAACTGAAAAGTAAATAAAAAAATGCCCGCCTACTGGGCCACCACAGCGTATTGGGCCGGAATGCAGGCCCAGTAGGCCCAATAGGGCAGCACAGGTGCGGTAGGCCCAGAAGGCTTGCATTAGAGAGGAGCTCGACACGGTAGCCGCGGCGGGGTTATAAACCGGTGCGAGCTCCTCTCAACTAGCGAGGTGGGACTAAACATTCGACATGGGAAGCCAGACCTTTAGTCGCGGTTGGTGGTTCCAACCGCGACTAAAGACCCCCCTTTAGTCGCGGTTGGAACCACCAACCGCGACTAAAGGCTTGCGCTTCCCGCCGCTTTGGCTGGGTGAATTCACCTTTAGTCGCGGTTGGTGGCTCCAACCGCGACTAAAGGGGGGTCTTTAGTCGCGGTTGGAGCCACCAACCGCGACTATAGGTGTTTGTATATAAGCGGCAGTTTGCAAAATTTCAGAACTCATCGCTTTTCCCCCCTCGACGACGCCGAACAGGACGCCGCCAGGCTGTCGGATCAGCACCCCGCCGCCGTCGTCGTCGACTCGCCTCGCCGTCGCCATCGCCGTCGAATCGCCTCGCCATCGCCGTCGCCTCGCCGCGCCATCGCCATCGCCGTCGCGCGTTGACCTCGCCGCCCCCCTCGATCTCCTCCTCGACCTCTCGCGCGTCGTCGCCGTCGCCGTCGACTCGCCTCGCCTCGCCGTCGCCCCGCTGTGAGCCCCTACCCCCTCTCCTCTCCCTGCTGCGCGCCATGGCCGCCCCTCCCCGAGAGCCCACACACACACACACACACATGATGCATGAACACACACACACACACACACACACATGTTAGAATGATGTATTTTTGTGTAGATGAATGTTATGTTAGAATGAATGATATGTCAAAATGATGTATTTTTGTGTAGATGATGTATTTTTGCAAATTTATATGTATATTTGTGTAGATGAATGTTATGTTAGAATGATGTATATATGTAGAATGATTATGGATAAGTTATAATTAGATGGACAAAAGTAGATTGGATGATGGATATATGTAGAATGATGTATATATTGGATGATGTAGAATTACAAAAATCATAATCAAGCATTTAAAAAATGTTAAATTTGCATAGAATTTGTTCTCGACGTCTACGATGCCCGGCCCGCATCCTCGTCGTTGGATCGGTGGCGACGTCCTGCTTCAGAGGGGCAACGTTAGGGACTGGGCTCCGCCGGGCTGGCACTGGGAGGTGCTACCTTCAGGGGCGCGCAGCTTGGTGAGGAACCCGGCCCCGGGTCCCGTCGTCGACTCGGAGCTTCTTTGGTGGCGTTCGCGTGGGCCACTTTCGGTGCGGAGGGAGCCGGCCCCACCGGAGGTGGTACATCGCCGTGTCAGGGAGGAGGACGAGCACGTCCGTCGCTACATGGATGCGTTGGACGTCAAGTTCTCCAATACCTGGCAGGTTCTTTAGGGATCTCACCCGAGCTATGATCCTGTGATGGTTCCTTCTCTTTGGGTGTCCACCGCCCGTGCCTCAGGAACCGCGAGTGAACTAGATTCTTCGATAATATTCGATCTGTATTAGCTAGTGATGATACTCGAGATTTATTCGAGATTATATTCGATAATATTCGAGACGATTTATTCGAGATTATATTCGATGATGCATATTATATGAATTATTCGAGATGCATATTATGTACTATGATTCAGTTTTTCCTTATTGATTGCATGCATTCTAATTTGAATACTAAATTGTTTTTCTTCTGGATTAGTTAAATAAAAGCTATGGACAATACCGACAGAGAAGGAGAAGAGGCTCTGTTCGACATCATACGCTCCACGAGCCCAGAGCATGAACCTGAAGATGATGACGGCTCGCAATATCTGAACAATTCCGGTGAGGGTTGTATGATATTTGATGAAGACGAACGAATAGATGAAGGTGACGACAACGATGTTGACGAAGAAAATGTTCTTCAAATAACAAAGACCGGCGAGGTATATTTAATATATAAGCCATCCGGTGATCATTACATGTCTTAATTGATTTGTATGTATTAACGAATCGATCTTTCTTCTTTTAGGCCTCCGGATCGAGCAAATCTTCTACAAGCGACAGGGTAGTTCGAGGCCCGGGCAAAAAGTTGGACAAAGGCGTAAAGTTCAACATCGATTCCATCAAAACATCAACTGGCGAACCGCTTGAACCTAGGAAAAATGCGACCAAGTTCAAGAATCAATGCGGAGTTATTGTCAGGGACCAAATCCCGATCTCCGTTCAAGAATGGAAAAAGCCAGCAAAGGGCGATCGAGCAGGAGTTACTTTTGTCGACGAAAGAGCAAAAGATGTGCTTTGGACTACGCTCATGGAACATTTCACCCTACCAGATAATTTGACAGATGCAGATCTGAAGAAAGTCAGAAACTATGCTCTTAAAAAGATGGCGATCGCATTCAACACCTTCAAGAAAAATGCATGGACTAAGTACGTCAAATCAAAAAAGAAGACTCCAGAATTCACGGGAGCACTGGTGAAGGCAAAAGATCACTGGGATGCTTTCGTGAAGTTCAAGGAATCAGAAGAAGCTAAGGAACGGTCGAGAATAAACAAGATTAATGCTGCGAAAAAGAAGTGGCACCATACTCTGGGGCCAGGTGGCTACCAGGTGGCCCTACCTAAGTGGGTTCAATCTGAGCAAAAGATGATTAGTGCAGGGGTCAATCCAGTTACATTGACATGGCCCTCCAGGTGCAGGACATGGTTTTATGCGCATGGGGGGAAGTTGGACCCAGAGACAGGGCTGGTTATGGTGAAGGCAAGTCTTAAAGAAGCGACAGACGAAATACTTATTGCAATAGAAGAAGCTCGAACGGGGGTGTTCACACCCAACAGAGAGAACGACGAGCTTACGCGCGCCCTGAAGAATCGTGAACACCCGGGAAGAACACGAGGCAAAGGCGTTGTTCCGTGGTTTGAGGGGTTTGCGGATTGGAACGACGACTATAGAAGCCGTGCGAGAAAGAAGATGCAGGAGGAGAAGAAGAAGAAGGAGGAAGCACTCCGCCTTGAAGGCCTAGAATCAAAGCACCTGGAGTTGGAACGATTTGTCAGGCGGCAGCAGGAGCAGATCGACTCACTCAGCGAGGAAAGGGCGTCTCAGCGGCAGCATGAGCAGATCGATCCAGCATTGGATAGCACCGTCCCATCTATGCCGAGAAGCAGCGTGGGTTCCGCCCCGGCCGATATCGATAATGCATTGCTAGCTAGCTACCCTGCGGATGATATCAAAGACAGGACTAACTGTGAGCTACACATGAAAGTGAAGAACTTATCCATGAAGGTGGCGGACGGCTATGCTTTAGCAAATCCCCCTGAAGCAACCTTCCATTGCAATCCCATTCCAGCTGGCTATGCTCGTGTCGGGGTTGATGAAGTGATGTCAGGATATCACGAGCTACAACTTGACATTCTTGGAGGTGACGAGGAGAGAACACTAGGAGAGGCCATACATCGTATCATTCTATGGAAAAAGGATTGCATCGTCTTTCCAAGGCCACCGACTCCTCCTCCTCCAAGTCCGCCGCCACGTCAGTGGACTCCTCCTCCTCCAAGTCCGGCACCGCGTCAACCGACTCCTCCTCCAAGTCCGGCACGGCGTCAGCCAACTCCTCCTCCTCCAAGTCCGTCGGCACCGCGTCAGCCGACTCCTCCTCCAAGTCCGGCACGGCGTCAGCCAACTCCTCCTCCTCCAAGTCCGCTGGCACCACGTCAGCCGACTCCTCCTCCAAGTCCGGCACGACGTCAGCCTAAGCAACAGCGAAAGAGAGAGGCAGCAGCTACGACGGCTAGCGGTACAATAGACAAGAAATTCAAATATGGTCCAAGCCTCAAGCCTCTTCCGAAGTTGTCTTACCACCTGACTCAGGAGGAACTCGACGACGCATGTGATGCCCAATTGAAGGCCCATTTTGCACCGAAACCGCCCGCGCCGCCAAAGGAGAAAGTACATGAGCATGTCTCACAACACTTTATTGATATGGCTCGACCGGCTGACAATCAGAAGGACTCCGACTATGTGCGGTCTATCAAGAAGTCATATTTAGCAGGGCAAAAGGAGTCGAGCTCGAGCTCGAGCCAAGCAGTTGGCAAAAAAAGCGGGAAAACTGTTCCCCAGCTGGGAGAACAGGCAGTGCAATCGACCCCCCCGCTCATTGTACAAACACCTGTGAGTACCGCCGATCGGCTGGTAATAACCGACGATCTTAGAAGGCAGGCTAAAGAGGCCGGTGTCACTGTTGAACAACTCCTAGGCCTTGAGGAAATCCCCGGGATTACAGAGGAGGAAGTAAAATACCAATATGTCCGCGGCAAACCTCTGGTCAAGCCTGACGATGTCAAGCTTCTACCAACGAGAATGTACAATTTGCATACGTGGTACATGCAAGAAACAGCAAATACCAATCAAGAGTCCCTCATGGTGAAAGTCAAGAGAAAGCATTACTTCCATAAAAAAGATTTGTGGATTCATTATTCAGAGTTGTTTCAGTTATTCCAACAAGACGCACTCGACAAATCTATCGTCAGCTGCTATTGTCTGTAAGTGATTTCTTTCTGTAATTTAAGTCTCTAGCTAGCTAGCTAGATGTGCTCTCGTTCATTACCTGTAATTATCCTCACTATATTCTTTTCTGTGGTATTATGCAGAATGAAGATGTATGAAATGAAAAAAGCTGGACGCTATGGCATTGGGTTCATTGACCCAAATACGGTTAATCAGGCGATATGGGAAGATCAATATTCGAGAAAAGACACAGAGAGATTCCTGCTAGAGTTTTTGAAGCAACTAAACACCCAATCAGAAATACTACTTCCTTACAACTTCGGGTGAGTGTTACTATATCTTGTACCACAAATTTTATTTTTTGCTTACTAGATGTTAATAAGTGTAGTTGATGAGTTATGCACATGCCCGCTTATTTATAAAAAACGTGTGCGCATGCAGTTACCACTGGATCTTGTTAATCATTGAAGTTGACAAGGGAAAAGTTGAAGTACTGGACTCACTATATAAGAATCCATCCGAATACGCAATCGTGAGGGGGATGGTCGACAAGTAATTTCAATCATTATCGCACTATGTCGGCCTCTTTATTTCATTTCCTGATATCAACTAGTTAATAACTCCTTTATTCATTTTCTTTGCCGGCGGGCAGGGCTTGGCAAAAGTTCATCAAAGAGGTCCCCGACGAATGGAAACAACAGCTGAAATGGGTGCGACCCAAGGTAATTAAGTAGTACTAGCTAGCTACGTCCGTGCATCTCTTTAATTCTAGTTTCAATACCATTATCATGCTTGATTAATTATTACCTGATTGAATTTTATTCTCGTAAAGTGCATGAAGCAGGAGTAGGGGAATGCTTTATGTGCATACTACGTTTGCGAGAACATTCGCATGATCGCGTCTGAAAGGAGCAGAGATGAAAGAAATCTTTGGGTACGTTTGCCAGAACACTATCCATAATTTTTTATCATGATCTAGCTAATATATATACACACAACTAATATATTCATCTTAATCTCCTGATTATAGCTGATGGAGATGCGGGGCCAGCTCCTACCAACGGCTCGCGTACGAGCAATTCAAGAGGAAATAGCTGGATTTCTGCTCGACCAGGTCATAGATCCCAAAGGAGAATACCATTACAAGATCAAGCAGTAATGCCCTGCATATGTAATGATCCGCAAATTGTAGGAGAAATTGTATATACCAAATTGTATATATATATATATATATATATGTATGTGAATGGTCGTCGTATGAGAAATTCGATGATATATATATATATATATATATATATATATATATATATATATATATATATATATATATATATATATATATATATATGATCGGTTCTACGAGAAATTCTATTTATATATATATGCACAACGTGTACAGTATGTAGTAGCGTAATATATGTTTGAAATGAAAAATAATTAAATGGAAAACACAAAATTAAAAGGAAAAATAAACCATAATTAATTCATAAACCCCTAAAGGATTAAAAGGAAAAATAAACCAAAATTAAAAGAATTAAATACTTTTAGTCCCGGTTGGTGTTACCAACCGGGACTAAAGGTCCCCCAGCCCTGGCGCCGGCAGGTGCCACGTGGTGGGCCTTTAGTGCCGGTTGGTGTTGCCAACCGGGACTAAAGGTCCCCCAGCCCACGGCGCCGGCAGGTGCCACGTGGTGGGCCTTTAGTGCCGGGCCGTGTTGAACCGGGACTGGGGAGGCCCTTACGAACCGGCACTATAAGCCGATTCTGCACTAGTGAGAAGGAAAAAGATTGACCCAACCGGACCCCCTCAAGCCTCCTAATTAAACATGCGGGTTGTCCGACACTTCTCAAGGACATGACTGTGTGTACGGATAAATAGGAACTCAAAACGAACACGCCCAGGCCAGTGGCGGTGCCAGGATCAAAAGTATGTGATGTCATTTCAAATTTGTGATGTCAAATACATGTATTTTTACTAAATTTATAAAAATATATACATGTTTTCTACTTGTGTACAAAGGATTTGCTAAAAAACTGTGTGGTCAATTGACCACATACCTTTCAACGTGGCTTCGCCACTGGCCCAGGCTTGTCCGCGGACGTTTAAAGGGTCTGTAGACGCCCTAACACGCTAGCTGTAGCCAGGTGCCCATACGCACAACCTACTTAAGGTAACCGGCCGGCCCCCGTGAGTAGCTTTGGTGTAGAGAATGACTGCTATTTCAGCCACTGTTGCCTCCATTCCTGCATATATAAAACCTAAGCAGCGCTTTGCTCTCTCTTTCTCTTAGGTACTAGGTACAACTGGTTAGACGAATATTAGAAGCTCTACCTTCCCCACATCAGATCAGCCCCCATTCTTCTTCTTCTTCTTCTTCTTCTTCTTCTTCTTCTTCTTCTTCTTCTTCTTCTCAGTCCGGTACTTCCCTTGTGTATCTATCACTAGTTCTGGTCGGCGTTTTATATATCTGCTACTTGCCTTCTTCATGGTGTTCTCTACTTTGATCTAGGTTTTCTGCCTGCTAGCTCTTAGATCTGACAAAGATGGGGAGGGGGAAGATAGTGATAAGGAGGATCGACAACTCGACGAACAGGCAGGTGACCTTCTCGAAGCGGCGGGGTGGGCTGCTGAAGAAGGCCAAGGAGCTCTCCATCCTCTGCGATGCGGAGGTCGGCCTCGTCGTCTTCTCCAGCACCGGCAGGCTCCACGAGTTCTCCAGCACCAGGTAATTAATTCGTCTCACATATACGTCTCATGTGCTATGCGGATCCTCTGATCACTTTTGGTTAATTATTAGGTTATCTTCTGACCGTTTTCTGTACTAGCGCCGCCTGCCTCCCATAGTCTCATGTTCTTCTCTCTCTCGTCCTTTTTTTTCCGAAAAATAAGAGAAGAACTTCTTCTCGCTAGCTAGTTATGTCATATAGATCAGTCGAGGGATATATCTATCTGTACCACTACAGTTATTTTTTCAACAGATTTGCTTGAGTTGCAGTTGCTTAGAATTTTCTTAAAATCTAGGTGGCATGTTCTAGCTATTGCTTCTATGGCTGTGTGTGCGTCGTATGATGCAGAGGCCAGTGTTATCCCCTTTTCGAAAAAAAAAAGATATTGCTTCTTGATCCCCTTCTTCGTCGGGTTGGATAGGGCCACCGTCGCCGGAGCTCCTTCAGATCTACAAGGTGGATCCCCCGGCGGCATGAGCTAAGACAAAGGCAAAGCAGAGATCTATGATCTTGCCGGAGAGGTCATGGTCAACAAAGTCGAGGACGATGACCTTGCAGGATAGACCGTGGGCTAGGGATTCATTATGGGGTCACCGACGCCGGAGATGCAATCCTGCACCCTATGCTTAAGGTGAAGGGTGTTGTTACCTTAGGATTTGTTGGGGCTTGTGAGGTCGCGCAACAAGGGGATGTGACTAGTGGTCGATATAGGGTTGGTGGGTCAACGAGGGGAACTGCGGCGATGGATCTGAAGGTGGCAAGTGGCAGAGATGTGGGATGGTCGTGACGATGTCAGGATTGGGACGAGGGTTTCTAGGGTAGAAACTAACTACTAACCAGCGCACAAAAATAGAGATGGGGGAAAAGAGAGAAAAAAAAGCAAGGGGGTACAAAGGTCATTGAATGAGATCCAATATAAGATGTGAGTCTAACTCACTTGGTTAGGGGAGTGCATGTGAATTTGGATTCCTATTCTTTTGAAAACAAAAATCCCTCTAGGGGCTTCCCCTACCGGATTCCTTTTAAGAAAAAGAGATCCAATGGTAGGAATAACAATAACTTATCCGCAAGATTTTTTTATTTTCTGGGTGCGCAAGTTTTTTTTGTAAGTTCACCATCGGACTTATCTGGTTGATTTACAGCTATCTTGAATAACAAAATATTTGGTATTTCTTCTGAACCTGGAGTTTTTTCTGCTCCTTGGAAATTAGAGACATATTGGTCATGATATACTTTTTCACGTCTAATTTGTAACAGTGTATATATAGTACCTATTTAGAAAATCAAGTTATATCTAACAGTTTAAATGTCTTATTATTGTCCCCACGAAGATGCAAGTACAGAAAAGGAAACACTGACGGATATATTTTGTTTTGCTTGTTTTCATGTCACTATGTCAGCATGAAAGCTGTGATAGACCGGTATACCAAGGCAAAAGAGGAGCAGCCTGGCGTGAATGCAACTTCAGAGATTAAGGTATGCATATGCATAGTAGTTAAAAGGAAGATGGATACGATCAGAGAATTTGCTAACACACATGCGCGTGCCATTAGCTTGACTGAGGGTGCCTTCTAGGGCTTCTTGGGTTCACGGAGAAAGTATATAAAAATAGATTCCCCCCCTTTAGCAGCACTATTAATTCGTTCAGTTTAAAGATATGAAACAAAGGAAAAGTGGAGGAAACTGTCCCTGGATCGCCCTTTTTTTTGCGAGTGCTTGGATAGCAAATTTTTTTGCGAGTTCTTGGATCGCACTTTCAAAGGAAAAGTGCATGAAGTTTACAATCCGCTTGGACACCCTTTTAGAATTTTTACGCACAAAGTATGTGAAATGGCAGAATAACATCATAATTATACTTTTGATGCGATTTGGCTTTGATTTGACTGCATGGACTCCTGTGTTTTTCTTATACTATAATTTTTTTGAAGCGGTTTCTTATACTATAATGAACTAACTAAGTGTGCAAGTTTATAGAAATTTTATGTTACTCCAATCCTTTGTTTTGCACATTCATTCCAAACATATTCCTGTGTGTATTTTTTTTCCTATTTCTACGTTTTCAGCATCCCACGAACTGGTTTAATTTTCAGTTAGGAATCATGTGATCAAATCTACATATCCTTTAGAAGAAGTCATATTTTGTTAACAATCTTTTTCCTTTTTTTTTTTTTTGCTTAGTGAGTTTAGTTCATTTAGTTTTTGTTAGAGATGTTTTGGTCTTGTAAGAGCATATACAATAGTACAGACACAATAGATGTACCAGGTCGCTTTTATATAGACAAAAATGTAGATAGTGTGTACAATGATTTGTCTGAGTATAATCAGTTTGAGCTATAACCGTTTGTGGGTATAATAAATTACAAATAAATTATTACAACAGCAAAACCACCATCCGTGGTCTTTTCTCTTTCTTTTTCTTCCTCTTTTTCTACATGTCAGTCAGTTGGCAGAGCTAATTTTTATTTTCCTCCTTCTCAAATTTCTTCTTCCAAATACAAAATGAAATGCATGATTTTGAAACAAAAATTACTTTACCCATAATATTGGAAAGTCCCCAATTGCTCCCGAGCAAGAATGAGCTCACGATGAACAGTGAATTCAAAAAAATGATTTTTTTTTAACAATTCGAACTTTTTTTGTGGCAAACTTTGACAAATGTTTTGAGTGCTTGAAAAGTTTCTTCATGGAATGACATTCGTGGAAGTTGCGGCAAAAAAAAGTCAGCACTGCAAAATGCTTTTGAAATGGCATTTTTGGAGCATTGTTTTTTTTTTGCCATGACTTCCATGGATGTGAGTTTACGTTGAAACTTTGTAAGCACTCGGAACATTTTTAAATGTTTGACACAAAAAAATCAGAATTTTTTGAAATGTTTTTCAAATTTTTATGATTTTATTGTTCATTCGAGCTCATTTGAGCTCGAGCTAAAAAAAACCATGTCCCCTAATATTGCCCTTCTCTTTCATTAATTGATTGTATAGGAACTTCAGAAATTAAGGTATGCTTGCATAGTAGTGGGGCGAATGACCTATTTTTTCGGCTATGATTAAAGGATTGTTGACAAATATGCATGTGACATTGGTTTAACTGAGGCAACTTCTGGCGTCAAGGTCGCTTGATTACTTCTCTTAACTAAGATATTGTCTTAGTCATGAGGAGGCTATGTCTATGCTTATTATACTTTGCATCCTCTTGATGCTAAATTTAGAGTTAATAAAAATGCTCTTTATCTGAAAGACTAAGATGTGGTCTAGCTAAGACAATAAAAACGCCGATACCGCCACGTCTTTCAGGCGTGCATGCATGATCATGCAAAATGTTGTCTTGATTAAGGAAATGAGAAGGTTGCAAAGACCCTCACAAGTCAAACTGACTACTCGACGGTTGCTTGTGTCCAGATGAGTTTTGAGAACTCCTTAGACCTAGCATAAAGTGCAGATAAAATGGGAATTACACGACAAAATCTAGTTTAGAACCATTAGAACCTTCTTTCTCCTTTTCCCCTTCATTTTCCCTTTGGAACCCGCTTTTTTTCCTTTTTACCTTCATTTTCTCTAGTTAGTTTGGTTTCCGTTAGAGGTTTTGGTTCGCAGTCTTCAAACTTTAAAGACATAAAAACAGTATCACATATTTCTGGTCATTTAGAGGCAATAATATTGATAACATATAAATGGCTCTAATTTTGGAGATCCGGTTTGCAGGTACAAGAGCAAAAACACTATCAGCAATCTGTCTATAAAACTGTATAGTGTCCATACAACTATTGCTGATGTTCTTGTTCTTTCCTAACTAATAACAATTCTTACATACAGCTGAGATAAGACTGTTGGACATACCCTAAGTAGTGGACACAAAAAAAAAATGAATTTCTATTAGTACAAAAGTGTCAGGCAGCTTCGGAATAACATGCTTGTTACTCAAGACTGAAGGCATGTCCCTTGGTAGCTGGTACTTGCGCATGTACATGTAACTGCAATAACTAGTAGACTGACACTCCGTTGCGCCCTTCCTCCTGAGGCCACACTTCAGCAGCTGGGCATCAAAGAAGAGCCACCGCCCCACCTCTTGTTCGAAAATAAAGTCAAAGTTGGGACCTGTGAAGTGATCACAACATAATAGCTGATTTAGACGAGTAAAAGAGTAGAACTGCAAAAATGTGAGGACTGAAGCAGAGCCCAAACATGAGATATTTTGACATTTTAAGTAGATCTGCAAGCCTGGGACATACATAGCATTTGATGCAGCAGCTCCTGTTTAAAAGCTCCACCGTTCTGCTACACCCTGCTACTCTGAAGATCCTGCGGCACAAGTGGACAACCAAAATTAGCGCACAACACATACTGAACCTTAGAATCTGTCAAAGTATCTTACCTCCCTATTTTTCCCAGCGACGCAAGGTGACTGTATGCCTGCTGCGCCAGCTTCCAAGAAGTTGTAATAAAGCTGTGACAAGTAATATGGATAGGAGGGAGTAGCTGCCTAAGACTAAGGGGACATAACTTAAAATGAAAGTTATGTTGTCTTTCTTCCAGGGGAATCATGCAAATACTTGATGAGGCCATGTTGATGTACAGTAAGGCTTGAACTAGTTGGGATTACTTAAATGGTTAGAAGAGAGGGTAAGGGCAAGGTGAAGGCTTATAGGTGTGCAGTCGCACCATCACATGATGTCCTGTCTCGTGATTGCCAACTAAAAATCCTGTATGCATAATATTTCTAAAATTATTACAGCAATAGTTCTGTTTTCACCAAAATATTTGAATCTAAACCCTGAGAGCACTGGCTGTACATAAATTTATATGTAATTTCACAGATGGGATCTGCCAACAAAGTGAGCAGTTCTGAATGTGTGGTCCATAATTCAAATCAGAGTGATATATCTATACGTATTGCTACCTGCCAGTAGATGAAAACATATGTATTCTACCGCCTTACTTGCATAACATGTGCATATGCAGTTGTCGGTTAATTATTGGTTTAAATTAACACAGTGAGCCAATCATTTCTATATCAATTTGTATAACATGTTTTAAAGTTTAGGGAAACTAACACAACTTTATGTTTTTCTGATAGCTTTGGCAAAGGGAGGCAGCAAGCTTGAGGCAGCAACTGCACGACTTGCAAGAAAGCCACAAGTATGGTGATGTTCTATTAATTCTGCAAAGAAAATAAATCACCCATTAATATAAATGGAAGTAACTGCTACATAGTATGATATTAAACGGAATCTTTTTCAAAAAAATGGCCAAACTAAAATGAGATTCTCCATCATTCTAGATGTGTGTGTGTGTGTGGGGGGGGGGGGGGGGGGGAGTCTGAACACATTTACAGTAACCACTATGACGAAACAGGAATTGAAAGTGACTCCCATGTACATACAACAGGATTGACGAGCAATATTTAGAAGTATTCCAACTGTATGCACCGGGCTGCCCTTTATTCATGGAATGTCATGAGAAACTATTTTGCATGACTATAGGCAACTGATGGGAGAGGAGCTTTCCAGCCTAGGTGTAACAGATCTCCAGGGTTTAGAGAATCGGCTTGAAATGAGTTTACGCGGTATCAAAACAAGGAAGGTTATTACATGTGTTACCCATCATCTGTAATTTTTTGTTACTGTTTGCTTCAATCTAATGATGCAGCAAAAATCTATTAAACAGGACAATCTTCTGAGAAGTGAAATTGAAGAGTTACACAGGAAGGTTTGGCCTTATAATTAATGTCCTACTTATATTGGTTCAAAGAACTCAGCATGGAAAGAAGGCTTCTACTAACATTTTAACTTTTAAACTAACTGTGCAACAGGGAAGTCTAATCCACCAGGAAAACACGGAACTGTGTCGTAGATTAAGCATCATGTCACAACAAAAAATGGAACTGAGCAGAAAGGTTTGGTGCACGATCCTTTGTCAAAAACTTTAGTCAAATGATGGCACATTATCAGAAATAAGTTAAACTAACGACTTAATTTCAGCTTCAAAGCTGTGAAGCGGGAGGTGCCACTGATGCAAATAAAAGCTCTAGCACTCCCTACAGCTTTCGTATTGTACAAGACGCAAATATTCCTGCTAGTCTTGAACTGAGCCAGGAACAACAAAGCGAACAGGAGCACTGCGAAACAGGTGCTCCAGCACTGGGGTAAATATTCTCTTCTAGCATCCAAAATTGGATTATCCCAAGAAGTATACATATGCCTAATCAAGGACATATGCTTTTGAATGTAGCAGACTTCAACTGTCCTGAGACGATCTAATACAATCTGGACAACGTCATGGTAATAAAAATATCGAAACATGATTCAGAGTACTTGGAGTTGGATAATGTAGCATGTTGTGCGCTATAATAGCCCAGAAAGAAAAGTGCACAGACTACAGACAGGACAGATTATGCTATATTCTATTGAAGTTGTGACATAATGGTTGTTGTAATGATACTAGTTGTAACATCATAATTTTTATGCTTATGCCCACATGACATTAAAGTAGTTATGTTGTACAATCACCATCAATTTGTCTAGTTATTGTATGAACTAATAATTAGGCTGGTTGATACTTCAAATTGATGCTAGCAGATTTCAGTTCCCACATTCGACCTGGATCCTATAGTGCGGGCAAGGAAAATTACAACGTTCTTCAATCTTCATTACTTGTACTTCCACAAGTACAACAATGTCCAAAATTCAGAGAGCATAGATCTACGATGGAAACATATAAAAACCATTGGTTACATGCAAGGATGAAGGAGAGGCTCCACCAAAGGTGAGCTCTAGCACCACATAACACCCCAAACAAAAATTAGACCAACGAGATTCTCGTTAACACACAGTAATACACGCCGAAAATGGCCAGTCGCGGAACAATAGCTTAGTGTCATGGTCAGAACCGTTAAGGTTATACATATTGAGATGAAGAATTATACTACATTTCAGTGTCTTACTTGCGCCTTGTTTGCAAGTAATGCAGGTGTCCTACTTGTGCCTTCCCCACAAGTACTGCAGTTGTTGCGTCATGCTCGGTGCCGCCACATGCGTATCTGACCAAGCGACAGACCATAAGCATCAGAATATTCTGTACCCGATGTCAACTGATTGATAATTTGATATACAGCAGCAAAGTGAATGAAACGAGCACTACTACCTTAAACAACTGACAACGGAAATGGGGAGATTGCTACTTCATACCAAGTGTAAATGAAGCCAGCATAGTGCTAAAGCTAGTGTATAATCAGAGTTGTGTTTTTTTTTAAAAGGAGGTTGGAAGCCCCGGCCATCAGAGTTGGGGGTATTAGCTACTTATCGTTAAATGGCAACAAGGATATAGTAGGGGCGTATAGAATGCAGTAGCGCCCTGAGGCATACTAATGGTGCACTAGGACAGGAAAAACAGGGCTTAAAATTCTGATTTTTTTTCTGAAATTAACATATGGCACGGAGATAATGGACACTTGCTGTGTCACAAAAATTAAGATACAAGTTCTTTGGACAACTTCGCAAACAAAAAATGAGGACTGAAAATTCAGATCCAAATTCTTTTCACAACCTCACAAACAAAAAATGAGGATTGAATAGTATCCTGTTGTTAGTATTCAGAGATGGATTTGTCCTTTCCTTTTGGAAATGTGTACCGAGCTCAGATATATAAAAATGTGTAACATGACGCATACATGTTTCTCAGCACTATATTTTTTTCAAATGAGTAAAAACAAAAGAAATAGTGCATACATGCTGTGTGAATGCTGCTATTCATTTGTTTTGTTTTATTTTCAGAAAACTTGGTGGTCTAGCCTAGTGCACTAGTACACCTGAAAGTGCTAGTGTACCGAAAATTCAGCTTCCGGACAGTACAAACACTGAACCATACCGCCCAAGTTTCAGTGAAAAAACAATCCGCATTGCTGGCCTTCATCTAATCACCTGCAATACACGAATCTACATCTACGCCGCAAATGCCGTTTAAACAGCCTGCGGCCAAACCCGTCGATTCCAAGCTCAAACCCTACCGACGAACGAAACCCACCCGAAACGCCAGATCCACCATCACCGCACCACCGCAGCACAAGCAGCACAAACACAAAACGTAAACAAAATAACAAAAACAGAGATGAAGCAGCGGCAGAAGCAGTTGTACCTCGAGTCCTCGGCGAGCTCCAGCCACCAACCAGCCGCGAGCGGAGCAGGGTTGGGTTGGTGCGTGCGGTGCGGTGCGAGCGCTGGTGGTGGGTCTGGTGGCGCTCGCCGGCCTTTTATAGCGCGGGGGCGGAAGTGTCTGGAAGGATCGGGGCCGATCCGGAAGCCGCAAGTGGGGGGATAGAAAAAGGCGGGGAATGACGACGCGGTGGAGAGAGAATTGGCCTTTCGGCGACGGCGAGAGGGAGGGAGGCGGGCGATTGGGAGGGAAGAGATTTGGGTCTGGGGATTAAGTTAATCGCGGGCTCCGACGAGGGTTAGTGGCCGCGCACGCGGCCACGTCGGCGCGGGGGTTTTTAAAATTTAAATGGAACAGGTGTCGGGGCGCGGAGCGCGGGTTGGCCAACGGGAAAGCCGCGCCTCGCCCAATGGAGCTCCGCCTTCCCGTATGCTGCTGCCTCCCCGGAGCTCCGAAACTTCCAGAAGCTTGTACCGCGCCGACTACGACCCGGAATCATCCACTAGAGGTAGTATAAACTAGGATTAGAACTCATTGGATTACGCACGGGACCACAATGGTGGGAGGTGGATGATCACATGCTCGGGAGCTGCCGATCGAACTGCCCGGGCGGGAAGACTTTTCTTCGAGGTGGCCCCGGGAACTTGGAAGCTTCGGGAACTTGGAAGCTTCGAGAAACATGTAAGTCAGTAAGTGGATTGCGAATCGAAATCGGAATACCACTTGGGCTATATGAAATGAGGCAAACAGGCGGTCTTGGCCGGCAAATAGGCCAAAACCAGCAACCATGCAAGCCGGCAAACTGCTTCCGGCCGCTTCCGCTTTTGAAATCATCGATACCGCTTCCGGCCGCCGCGTTTTGAAATCATCAGTAAAAATGCGACCTGCCGACAGAGTTATCGCGCTCGCCTTGGCTTTAGCTCTGTCAAGATAGAGTTCTTTTTTCACCCGCAAAAAAAAGATATAGTTATTTTTATTTTGTTTGACAGAGTCAAGATAGTAGAAACAAAATTGGAAGGAGGATTTTTTTTTTCTTCTAAAATGACAGTTATCCTTCATTCATTAAGAAGAAAAGAGATGCTCAGTTAATTAGGAAAAACCGAGCGAAAACCAGTTAATTATAAAAAACAGGGCAAAAAATTCACAACCGCTGAGCGGACACACAAGATACCCCACACACACCACTCAATTGAGGGCCTCGTCGAGACAGCGCGCGGGTGTCACCGTCATCACTCCCCTAGAGGCGTCACGCCATCCCTAAACCCTGAGCAAACGACTCCGACTTCGTCGTAGGCGATCGTCGACTCAACACACACACTGCAGAGTCCGCATGAAGATGAATGAAGATCCGCGCCGAAACTTAGCCACCTGCGACCAAACAACGCAGTTCTGACTCTGATGGAGAACTACGCAGGACGAAACCACGCACTGCTGGTGCCGCGGAAGATCGCCGAACAGACCTGCAACCAGGAATCGTATACCACAATGCCCCCCCCCCCCCGGCCCCCCCCCCCCCGGGCTGCAGCTTCGACTTCACGGCAACAAACAAATCGAGGCAATCTCGCGGACATGCCGGAGAAGAGACGACTAACTCAACCATTGCCACGTTGCCGACATCGCTCCCACCACCATTGTTGCCATAGAAGCTTGGACGCCACAACCGCCACCATCCACCGGTCTCGCTCGCCAATACCGAGCTCCAATACGAAGCCCCCAAGAGGGAAAATAACATCAAGGCGTCGCCATCGTCCAATCACATAGGATCAAGGGTTTCCCCTAGAGAGGCAGTGATGGCCGGATCCATGCGGAGGGGTGTAGAAGCAAAGCACTGATGCCTCCAAGAAGGTTTACGACGGCCGCAACAGCCACCATCGATGGTCACAGCACAAGGCTGAGACAGGGTTTTCACCCAAGCCCCTCACCACCTCGGCCGCACATCATCCTGCACCGGCACCGACAAGCCCACCAAACACTACCACATCATCGGAGTTGTCCAACGATGAAGGAGCATCAAGAACCACGATAGCCAACCGCACCACGCGGAGACCACCAACGGCCAACCTCCATCAAAAGGCGCCAGATCCATCCAAAGTCGTCCGGACACAGAGCCACTTGACACAACACGAGCCATTGTGCCCTGTCGAGCACCATGCCGACAGGGGACAAAAGAGCGATGCCCGAGGCCAAGAACCACCATGGTTTCGAGCCGTGGCCAAGCATCAGATGCACCGACGCGTCCCACGCGCGCCACCGCGCCCTCCGAAGACCAGATCTGTCGCATCCACAGCCGGAGGTGTCCTTCTCTGCCAACCTAGGCCTCCACTCGACGCCAGAACCACGACGACCGAGCCCCTTGTGCAGCCATGCGCCCAGCACAACAAAATTGTGTTGCCTCCACCCCGGGCTGCCGCACTGCCCGAGCAGCAGCCATCGACCGCGCCGCTGCACATCCTCACCACGGCAGAACCATGCCGCCGGACACCTAGTGTCGCACCTCCCTGCATAGACGCACCGCGACCCGGCCACGCCCGCCCCTCTAGCCGCACCCCCCCCCCCCCGCCAGAGCACCACCGGGCCACGCACACACCTGTCATGCCTGGGCCGCGCCGCGCCGGACCAGATCGAACGAAGCACGAGCCACCACCCCACGTTGCCAGGGCCACCGCTGCAGGCCGGCCCCGCCTGCACACCACCATATCCGGGCGCGAGGGCCCTGGATCCACCGCCCCCACCAGAGGAGATGAGCTCCAACCCGCTGGCGCCGAGCTTGCGACGACCACGCGCCGGCGCCGAACGAGCCAGCCACGGACCGCCCGTTCCCTAGAGAAGAAGCCCCGCCGCAGCAGCAGCCACACGGCTTTACCCGGCGGCGCATCCCAGCGGCGGCGAGGGGGGGAGACAATGGAGGAAGCGGTTGTCGATGGTCGCTTGGGTCGCCGCCCGTCTCCTTGGTGCGGAGCGACGCGGGGGCCCTGTTCCACGCATGAAATTTTCTTTTAATTAATACTCCCTCCATTCCTTTATGTAAGGTGTATTATTTTCGACACGATGACCAAGGCACATAATTATACACATGTTAAGACGAAATTAACCTTGATTAATCATTGATTAGCGGCAACTAAATCATTTAAGCTAGAAAATTAAGAGATACACGCAATCAGGAAAATATACTTTTTTTCTCTTTACAAGAAGAGATGCATGCAAATTAGGAGAGAGATACTTTCCTTTTTTGAAGGGCTAACGACGAAATTACGAGGAATTAGAAAAAATGCACCTTACATTATGGAATTTTATCAAAAAACAAATACACCACGAACCTACCTGTGGTTGGATGGTTAGAGGATAGTTGTATCCCCAACCCATCAGGGTTCAACTCCTGGTGCTCGCATTATTCCTGGATTTATTTCAGGATTTCCGGTGATACGCATTCAGTGGGAGGAGACGATCCCTTCGACGACGACACCTATGGTGACTTCGTAAATGTCAAAATGATATGCCGGCTCAGCCTCTCAGAGGTGCTCATAAAGATAGGATGTGCGTGTGCGCGTTTATAGAAATGAGTGTATAAACGTATATATGAGCGCTTGCGTGTTTGTACTGTGTTAAAAAAACAAATACATCTTATATTAAGAAATAGAGGGAGTAATAAGTTGGTAGCCCGTGATAACGACAACACATCGGAAGCGGCGATTTGGCTCCCGAGCTCAGCTGCACCTGCGTTGATGAAAAAAATCAAAACAAATACTAAAAAAATTCAAACAATTTCAAAAAAAAATTGTGTGGTAGATAATTTGTTGCGTGAGGTCCGCTACAAATTTCAACCTATTTTGACATCTAAGCAGCTTTGCCGAGAGCTGCTCAGATGTCAAAATAGGTTGAAATTAGCTGCTCAGATGTCAAAATAGGTTGAAATTTGTAGCGGACCTCACGCAACAAAATATCTACCACACACAAAAAAATTGGAATTTTTTGAATTTTTCTAGTATTTTTTTTTATTTTTTTTCTGACCGGGATCAGCTGAGCCTGGGAGCATACTTGAATTTTCGCAACACATCTTACTACAACAGATGATAGTAACTGGCGGCGCCTGGTATCCTTTGGTAGATACTTCTCGCCGAATGCGTTGCAATCAAAAGATCTCGTCTAGGGCGTCTGTCAAGATCATGCTTATTTTTCTCACGGCTTCTTGTTGGCCACTGAAAACGATGTGAATGAAGATGAACATGACATCTCGCTACGTTGCATCAGCGTGTAGTGACTTCAGATTTTTCTTAGGCTGGTGATAATGCACCGCCCCACTACCGCCCTGCCACGTCAGCTTTTACCCCCACTCTCACCTCATGGTGCCAGTGCACGGACTGTAGTGGCAGGCTATAGCCACGTCATCTTCTCTCTCCTCAGATTTAGTTATTTCACTCGCATTTCTTTAAACTATAAATAATGTAAGAAAATAATTTTATTGAACTACAAATTGTACTGATTACATAATAAATAAACAAATTACATAATAAATAAAAAAATTACATAAAAAATTAATGGAGCTCCAACGGATACCTCAACGGCTAGCTCTTTGGACGAATCACAGCGCGCCACGTCAGCTAGCCGTTGCCGCCGCCACTACCGCCCGCGCTACCGCCCGCCGTGCCAGCGCGCCGCCCCGCCTCCTGCCTGCCTACCGCCCGCCTCCCGCCGCCAACGCGGGCGAGAGCGGGGCGATAGCGCCCACCTCCCGCCGCCAACGCGGGCGAGAGCGGGGCGATAGCGCCCGCTCCCGCCCGGCGACGGATCCATCGCCCGCCCCTCTCGTCTCGCCCGCCTCCCGCCTCGCTACCGCCCGAGCGCGGGCGGTACCGCCCGGGCTAACGCCCGCGTTGTCACCAGCCTTAAGCAGAGGAGTGGCCCCGCGCAGCCCATATGTTTTCCCTTTTGGTAATGCGCAGCCCATACGTTGAATCAGATTCGTGTACGGAGGTGGTGGTGCAAACTCCGGATGGGTGCGCAGGGATCACCGACGAGTGTATATGCAAATTACTCGTAACGTTTGATATGTCAACCTTTCTAGAGAACAGGCACGTTTAGGGCCTCTTTGATTCCAAAGATTTTTTATAGGATGTTTCAAGGATTAAAATCCTTAGGAAATTTTTCTATGTTGGTTGTTTGATTCGTAGGATTGAATCTTTTTTCCTAAAAATTCATTTGTACTACATTTTATATGATTTTTAACATCCACTCTAACCTCTTGAAAGAAATCCTTTGTTTTACCCGTGACACAATAAAGCAAACTCAAATCCTATAAGAATCCAATGGCCATGTCATTTCAATCTTACATTTTTCCTGCGTTTTTGCAATCATGCGAATCAAAGAGGCTCTTATATTCATAAAATCAAAAAATACAGCAAATGTGGCTTCTCACTCGAAATCTAGAGAGACAACCCACCGAGGAATTACCAAAACACACATTTTTTTTTGTTTTTCAACAAAGAGTGGATTTTATTGACTTAAGTTAGCATAAAGGAGATACAAACACAATGAGCATACATTCGATCTCTGCATAGTGAGATGCACACATCCAACATCAACGGACACACAAATAAGAGCATCTACAGCCACTATTGGCTAATCTGGACCCTCAAAAGCCCGCGGACGCGTCCGGGCGCGTCTGCGGGCACTGACCGGTCAGTCCTCAAATCTGCTCGTCCACATCCGAGTCTCTCATATTAAACCCCCTAGATCCATACAAAGCATGCAAAAAAAAAACTCCTACGTACTACACACTACGTATTACCCTAGTTTTCATAATCGGAGATGTCCACGACGTCGGTGCCGGGCGGAGGGTAGACGGGCGCATTGGAGGGCTCCGACTCCCCTTCCTCCTCCTCGAGCTCATCCAGGTAGGCTAGCATCTCCGCCTCCTCTGTGGCCTGCTCCGCCTCCATCTCCTGCCGACGACGCCGTCTGGCCTCCGCATCCGACTCCGAACAGATGGAGTCGAGGATGGCCTGCTGCTCCGCCTGCAGATCCGTGTCCCCGGTCCCTACATCCTCCTCCGGCTCCTCATCCTCCTCCTCCTCCTCAACATCCTCCTCCTTCTCCTCATCCAACTCCTCCTCCGGACCCACTACATCCGAAGGTGGCCCCGCGGCGATCCGGGCTTCGTGCCTTGCCCGGACCTGCTCAAGGAGCTGCAGCCGATGCTCCGGCGTTAGAAACTGGCGGTGGGGGTGAGGGGCATGGCTAATTAGCCGGGCTAGGGACGGGGGCGACGGACGGGGAATGGAAAGTGACGATGATGACGAACGAGAGGAGGAAATGGTGGAGGGGTAGGATTTCGATGCCATCGGTCGGCTTAAATAGCCGGGCTAGGGAGTACGCGTCCCGCCGGAGCGGCGTCACGCGGCGACATTGGTCCGACGGAGGAGATGAGCTTCGGACCGCCGGGTTTCATAGTGATTCCGCATGGGACCCAAGTGGCAGGCCGACGTGGCGGGCGTACCCGAACGCGCTCGAGCGCCCCCATATCTGCCCCATATTTGGGCTGGATATGAGGGTGCGGGCGGTACAAACGGTGATGCGGGCGGTACAACCGGGCTATAGATATAGCGGTACCACCGCCCAACCACCGGACCACAACAGAAAGGTGGCCGGTGGTTCCACCAAGATGCGACAGCTTGGCCCGAACGCTGGACCAGGCAAAGTCCCTAGCGGTACAACCGCTTGGGACACCGGTAGTACCGGGCTATATAATATAGCGGTACAACCGGTGCAGGTCCGCCCAACAACCGGAGCCCAACAGAACCGTGTCCGGTTGGAGCCCGGTGCTTGGCCAGTTCAATCGCCTAGAGCTACCACCCTGGGTCACCCAGCTGTGGGCGGTACAACCGCCCGGGGGCAGCGGTACAACTGTTGGAGACCTCTCAGTGACAGCACCTCCAGGGTATCACCCCTGGAGTGGTGGTCAAACCGGATGTCTGGAGCGAGCGGTGCATCAGGTCGGGACAGCGGTGTAATCGCATCAAGAAAATAGGTAAGACCAGAACTGCCATAACCTCTGCAAATGAGCTCAGAATTGAGCAAACTCAAGCTTGTTGGATTCAGGACAACAAGAGCTATCCAACAGCGACTGGTTATCTTAAGAGGAGGCAGTATGAAAATGCCAATGATATAGAGATGTGAAACCTCCATGAATGAAGAACCGGCAAAAACTCCAATATCGAAAACATCATAGAAGATGTATATGGACTCCGTTTTCGATGAACTTGAGCTTGTCATGAAGCTGACCATAAGCTCAAGAACCCACATAGAGAAAAGCCAACCAAGAACCAAGAAAGATGATGATGCCAAGAATGCAATGGTTTGAGCTCTCAACGAACGATACGATCAAGCTACTCACTTGAGAGCCCCCCTTGATAGTACGGCTATCGATCCTATAACCCGGTCTCCTAACTACCACCATGAGACCGGTAAAATAGAAAACCCTATCAAGGCCAAACCTTTGCCTTGCGCATAGTCCACTTGAGCTAGATGATGACGATCTTGTCCTTCTCAAGATGGACCACCTTTCTTGATTGCGCCGGCTCGATGAAGACTAGTAGATTGCTCCCCCATACTCCACTATGGGTGAGCCACTCTTCGGCACATCTTCACAAGTCCATTGTTACCACTATGGACGGCAAGCTTCAAGCATGATCTCTCCGTGATGCTTCACTTGAACTTGCACACCGCAACCTTGATGACGATCACCACTTGATGTCAGCTTCCATGGGTTGTATGGGATCTTTCTCTTGATGCAATCCCATCTTGATGCAATCCCATGGAAATATACCTAACCCTACAAAGAACACTCACGTAGACCATGGGTTAGTACACAACGCGTAATGGACAATGCTTACCATACCATGGGATCACTTGATCCCTCTCGGTACATCTTGTACGCTTTGTGTGTTGATCAACTTGATTCATTCTTTGCCTTAGTCTTGATCAACCTTGTATCTTGTATTCTCTATGACCAATCTTTGGATAAAACCTTGAATACCACCTTGGTCACCATATAAACTCCTTGAAACCAACAGATGGACTTCAATAAGTGCCTATGGACAAATCCTTCGAATATAACTCAAGGCAACCATTAGTCCATAGGGGTTGTCATCAATTACCAAAACCACACATGGAGAAATGTGCTCTTACACACGTTAATGATCATGTATATAGGCATCACGTCCATAAACAAGTAGACCGAAACAATCCTGCCTCTACTACTATTACTCCACTCGAGAGCGCTTTTATGCTTGCCTCTCTAGGTATTACGTTCATGACAAACAGAGTAATGCTTGGAGCAAGGTGACATAATGTAGACGAAGTAAGACAAGCAATATGTTCAGACCCGGTCATTTTATCCTTAATGGCAACAATACAAATACATATCTTGTCCCCTTCTGTTACTGGGATATAGAGCACTACAAGATTGAACCCATTACAACGCACCACTCCCACTGAAGATAAAATCAATCTAGTTGGCCAAATCAAACCGATAGATCGTAGAGAAATACGAAGCTATAACAATCATGCATAATAGAATTCAGAAAAGACTCAATTATTTTCAATGAATATCTGATCATAAACCCACAATTCATCGGATACCAACAAACACACCGCAAAAGAGGATTACACCGGATAGATCACCGCGAGAATCGCGGTGAACATGGTATTGAAGATCAAAGAGAGAAAGACATCTAGGTACTAGCTATGGACCCGTAGGTCTGTGGTGGACTACTCACACATCATCATTATGGAGGAAGTGAGGTTGATGTAGATGGCCTTTGTGATTGATTCCCCCTCCGGCAGAGTACCGGAAAAGGTCTCCACATGGGATCATGGCGGAAAAAAGACTTGCAGCAGCGGAAAAATTGTTTCGGGTGGCTCTCTGTTGGTTTCCGATTTTAGAAGAATTATGGAGGTGGAATTAGGTCAGATAGAGCCACGAGGGGCCCGCAAGGCATCAGGGTGCGCCTACCCCCCCCCCTCCCAGGCACGCCTTGTTGCCTTGTCGTCTCCTTGCTTCGCGTCTGGTCTCCTCCCGAAGCTTCCAGGGTCTCTCTTGTCCGGAAAAAAATCATCAAAAAGTTTCGTAGCGTTTGGACTTCGTTTGATATTGATTTTCTGAAAAATCAAAAACAAGCAGAAAACAACAATTGGCACTAGGCACTAGGTTAATAGGTTAGTCCCCAAAAATGATATAAAATAACTTATAATTGCATATAAAGTATCCAAGATTGGTAATATAATAGAATGGAACAATCAAAAATTATTGATACGTTGGAGACGTATCAGTGTCACACGCGTAGCGTCCTAGTGGACCGACCCATTTTACCAACATGTAGCCTAGCGAGCCTTTGTTTACTACCTCTTTAGTTTTCTCGATCTTATTAGTTTACATTCGTGATTTTTCCATTTTAGTTAGTTTTTCATTCATATTCAAGGGAAAACATAGAAAATATATTTTAAAAGGTGATTTTTTAAAAGAGAGACCGATAACATTTTTCTTACATTTTTTGGAAAAATATAATATTTTTGAAAATACCAAACAATTTATTAAAAGGAAGATTTTTGAAAATTTTAAACATGTTTAAAAACACGAATATTTTTGAATTATGATTTTTTTTAATTTTTAAAATTTTCATTAAAAACAAAATGGCAAGAAACATGGTTGGAACCTTCTAGAACTCCTAGAAAGTTCCAAAACCGGGATCTGTGTGCTAGGCTAAATGGGTCAACTCAGATCTATCACTACCCGGCTTGCCTTGTGTGATCGTCAAATATGAAACATCGTCACAGAGCCAACTCCTATTTCGCCAACCGGCACACACCCACCTTCGCGTCGGGCCGGCCCATTTACCTTAATTCAAACTGCAGACCTCTTCATTGAGTTCAAATCACAATAATCAACTAGAACACCTTAATTGTTGTGACTACTTACTTCTATTTTCTTTTTTCTAATTTCTTCTGCTCGCTACAGCTCCCGATTTTGGGAAGCTTCTAGAAGCTTCCCAAACAGGTTTTCCGGGTTCGTTGGTTGGTTTTCTGGATGGTTCTTATTCGGATTTTGTTTTTGTTTTTTCTTGTCTGTTTTCTTTCTTTTTTCCTTTTTCTTGTTATTTTTTCAAATTGAATTATTATTAAACTTCTTGAACTTTTTTCAAATTTATAAATTTCTTTAAGTTTCACGAAATCCATGAACTTTTTAAAAATTCATGAAACCTTTTCATATTTGTGAAGTTTCTTTCGATTCCGCGAAATCCATGAACTTTCTAAAGTGCATGAACTTTTTTCAAACTCGTGACTTTTCTCATATTCATGTTTTTCCCCAATTTATGAACATTTTTTAATTTGGCAAAATCCAGGAACATTTTTCAAACTCGTTGACTTTTCTCAAATTCATGATCCTTTTTTCAATTTTGCGAAATCTATGAACTTTTTTCAACCTCGTGAACCTTTAAAAAAGTATCATGAACCTTTTCAAATTCATGAACATTTTTTAATCTGTAAAAAAAATTCAAACTCGTGAACTTTTACAAATTCATGAACTGCTTTCAAATTTGTAATATCTCTAGATCCATGTTCTTTCCCAAGTCAAGAGTCAACCGATAAAATGGTTGACCATGAATCGAACGGACGAACCTGGTTTTTTTAGGCAAACATGATTGCACCGGACGAAGGGACGGACAAAAGAACCTGCTTGCCTTGAACGAAGGGAAGCAGCGAGCAACCAAGGCGCTAGTTGGGCCAGCCACGCGAGCCAGTTGCTAGCTTAGCTAACTGGCGCCTAAGGGCCTGTTCTGAAGTCTTCCCAAGTCTCCAAACTCCAAAAAAACAGCTTCTCAACCCAACTTCTCACTCCATGCAACAACTCGGGGCCGTTCTGCACTGAAAACAGCTTTTCCATTGCCACCTTGGGCTTCCAGCGGCTGTTGCATCATACTGGGATGGATGGAGGTCGTCAAATGGGCTACATGCGGCCCAAAATGAAAGGAGAGACACGCTAAGGCTGTTTTCACGAAGAAAAAGGGGAGAGAAATGAAACGAAACGTTTTTTCTCACTTGGCGGTGGCAAACCTTATAATTTCAGCCAACTCCATGCTTCAGTGGATTTCTGAACCTACAATTCCCCTACTTCTCAAACTCCTTCAGATTTGCACTAGGATCAGTCGTGGCTTCTCGAAGCTAGCTTCCTGGAGCTAAAATGTTCGGCTCTGCTCTGCTCATGGAGGTTGGCGTGGAGTTGGAAGACTTTAGAACGGGCCCTAAGACGCCGAAGAGGAGGTCTCATGATGAGGCTTGCAATAAATAATTGGGTGTTGCTGAATGGGCTAAGGTGAAGGAAATTGGAAAATAATTGAACGTTGCTGATGTTGGGGAACGTTGCATGGGAAACAAAAATTTTCCTACGCACACGCAAGATCTATCCATGGTGATGAGCATCTACGAGAGGGAGAGTGAATCTACATACCCTTGTAGATCGCTAAGCGGAAGCGTTTAAGAAACGCGGTTGATGTAGTCGAACGTCACCGCGATCCAAATCGCAAGTCGTCCCTCGATCCGATCACGAACTAGCGCCGAACGGACGGCACCTCCGCGTTCAACACACGTACAGCTTGATGACGCCTTCACCTCCTCGATCCAGCGAGCGATGGTGAAGTAGTGGTTGAGTTCCAGCAGCACGACGGCGTGGTGATGGTGGTGAGGAACAATCTCAGCAGGGCTTCGCCAAGCGCTACGGAGATTATGACGGAGGAACTAGAGGGTTAGGGTTGCCGCACACGGCTTGGGGAAATCTTGATGTGTCCCGTGTGCTAGCCCTGCCCCTCTATTTATATGTTGAGCCTTGGGGTCTAAACTTGGAGTAAAAGCCTCCTCCAGGTCGGTTTTGCCCGCACAAGGTCGGTTTGGCCCACAGGGAAAGAGTCCAACTCGGATCCCTGCCGAACCGTGCACAGCCGCGCACAAGCGGTAGTACTGCTTCACACAAGCGGTAGTACCGCTTGGGCGGTAGTACCGCTTCACACAAGCGGTAGTACCGCTCGGGCGGTAGTACCGCTTCACCAAGCGGTAGTACCGCTTACGCGGCAGCAAAACTACTTTTGCACTTTCCAATACCTCGTGGGCTTTATCCCGTTGGCCCATATAAAGTGTTGCTGCACCCGAACACTTTGGTAAACATCCGGAACCCCTTCCGATGAATTCCGGAACCCTTCCGGAGATCAAAACACTATTATCACATATATCAATCTTTACCTCCGGACTATTCCGGAGATCCTCGTCATGTCCGGGATCTTATCCGGGACTCCGAACAACTTTCGGTCACCAACAAAATAACTCAACTATACTAATCGTCACCAAACGTTAAGTGTGTAGACCCTGCGGGTTCGAGAACTATGTAGACATGACCGAGACACCTCTACGGCCAATAACCAATAGCGGGACCTGGATGCCCATATTGGCTCCTACATATTCTACGAAGATCTTTTATCGGTCGAACCTCTATGTCAAGGATTCAGTTAATCCCGTATGCTGTTCCCTTTGTTCTTCGGTATGTTACTTGTCCGAGATTCGATCGTCGGTATCTCTATACCTAGTTCAATCTCGTTACCGGCAAGTCTCTTTACTCGTTCCGTAATACAAGATCTCGTGGCTAACACTTTAGTCACATTGCTTGCAAGGCTCATTGTGATGTTGTATTACCGAGTGGGCCCTGAGATACCTCTCCGTCATACGGAGTAAAAAATCCCAGTCTTGATCCATGCCAACCCAACAGACACCCTCGGAGATACCTGTAGAGCACCTTTATAGTCACCCAGTTACGTTGCGACGTTTGATACACACAAGGTACTCCTCCGATGTCAGGGAGTTGCATGATCAAATGGTCATAGGAACAGATACTTGACATGCAGAAAACAATAGCAATAAACTGACACGATCATATGCTACGTTCGTAGTTTGGGTCTTGTCCATCACATCATTCTCCTAATGATGTGATCCCGTTATCAAATGACATCTCATGTCAATGGCTAGGAAACCTTAACCATCTTTGATCAACGAGCTAGTCAACTAGAGGCTTACTAGGGACACAGTGTTGTTTATGTACCCACACATGTATTTGAGTTTCCAATCAATACAATTATAGCATGGATAATAAACGATTATCATGAACAAGGAAATATAATAATAACCAATTTATTATTGCCTCTAGGGCATATTTCCAACAGTCTCCCACTTGCACTAGAGTCAATAATCTAGTTCACATCACTATGTGATTTACATTGTAATGAATCGAACACCCATGCAGTTCTGGTGTTGTTCATGTTTAGCCCTTGGAAGAGGTTTAGTCATCGGATCTGCAACATTCAGATCCGTGTGTACTTTGCAAATATTTATGTCGTCCTCCTTGATGTAATCGCGGATGGAATTGAAACGTCGCTTTATGTGTCTGGTCCTCTTGTGAAATCTTGGTTCCTTGGCTAGAGCAATGGCACCAGTATTATCACAAAACAGAGTCATTGGGTTAAGCGCACTAGGCACTATTCCAAGATCTGTCATGAACTCCTTCATCCAGACACCTTCCTTCGCCGCCTCCGAGGCAGCGATGTACTCCGCTTCGCATGTAGAATCAGCTACCACGCTTTGCTTGGAACTGCACCAGCTAACCGCACCCCCATTAAGAATAAACACGTATCCGGTTTGAGACTTAGAGTCATCCGGATCAGTGTCAAAGCTTGCATCGACGTAACCCTTTACGACGAGCTCTTGATCACCTCCATAAACGAGAAACATATCCTTAGTCCTTTTCAGGTACTTCAGGATACTCTTGACCGCCGTCCAGTGTTCCATTCCTGGATCACTTTGAAACCTTCCGACCATACTTATGGCAAGGCTGACATCGGGTCTTTGTGCACAGCATTGCATACATGATAGAGCCTATGGCCGAAGCATAGGGGATGACACTCATCTTTTCTCTATCTTCTGCAGTCACTGGGCATTGAGTCTTACTCAACTTCACACCTTGCAATACAGGCAAGAACCCCTTCTTGGACTGATCCATTTTGAACTTCTTCAAAACTTTGTCAAGGTATGTGCTTTGTGAAAGTCCTATTAAGCGTCTCGATCTATCTCTATAGATCTTGATGCCTAATATGAAAGCAGCTTCTCCTAGGTCCTTCATTGAAAAACTCTTGTTCAAATATTTCTTCACGCTTTCCAGCATTTCTATATTGTTTCCAATCAGTAATATGTCATCCACATATAATATTAGAAACGCTATAGAGCTCCCACTCACTTTTGTTGTAAATACAAGCTTCTCCGTAAACTTGTATAAACTCGAACGCTTTGATCACCTCATCAAAACGAAGATTCCAACTCCGAGATGCTTGCACCAGTCCATAAATGGATCGCTGGAGTTTGCAAACTTTGTCAGCATTCTCTGGATCGACAAAACCTTCTGGTTGCATCATATACAACTCTTCCTTAAGGTAACCGTTAAGGAACGCTGTTTTGACATCCATCTGCCAAATTTCATAATCGAAAAAGGTAGCTATTGCTAACATGATTCTGACGGACTTAAGCATCGCTACGGGTGAGAAGGTCTCATCGTAGTCAACTCCTTGAACTTGTGAAAAACCCTTTGCCACAAGTCGAGCTTTATAGACGGTGACATTACCGTCCGCGTCCGTCTTCCTCTTAAAGATCCATTTGTTCTGAATGGCCTTACGCCCTTCAGGTAATACTTCCAAAGTCCATACTTTGTTTTCATACATGGATCCCATCTCGGATTTCATGGCCTCTAACCACTTCTCGGAATCCGGGCCCATCATCGCTCCTCCATAGCTCGTAGGTTCATCGTTGTCTAACAACATGACTTCTAAGACAGGGTTGCCGTACCACTCGGGAGCAGTACGCGTCCTTGTCGACCTACGAGGTTCGATAGCAACTTGATCCAAAGCTTCATGATCATCATCATTAACTTCCTCTTCAGCTAATGTAGGCTCCACACAAACAACTTTCTGCGCTGCGCTACTCTCAGGTTGAAGTAAAGGTTCAACAACCTCATCAAGTTCTATCTTCCTTCCACTCAATCCTTTCGAGAGAAACTCTTTCTCAAGAAATGTTCCGTTTTTAGCGACAAACACTTTGCCTTCGGATCTGAGGTAGAAGGTATACCCAACTGTCTCTTTTGGGTATCCTATGAAGACGCATTTCTCCGCTTTGGGTTCCAGCTTTTCAGGCTGAAGCTTTTTGACATAAGCATCACATCCCCAAACTTTAAGAAACGACAGCTTTGGCTTCTTGCCAAACCAAAGTTCATATGGCGTCGTCTCAACGGATTTCGAAGGTGCCCTATTTAAAGTGAATGCAGCTGTCTCTAATGCATAACCCCAAAACGATAGTGGCAAATCGGCAAGAGACATCATAGATCGCACCATATCCAATAAAGTTCGATTACGACGTTCGGACACACCATTACGCTGTGGTGTTCCAGGCGGTGTCAGTTGTGAAACAATTCCACACTGTCTTAAGTGACTGCCAAACTCATAACTCAGATATTCTCCTCCTCGATCAGATCGTAGGAATTTAATCTTCTTGTTACGATGATTCTCAACTTCACTCTGAAATTGTTTGAACTTTTCAAATGTTTCAGACTTGTGTTTCATTAAGTAAATATACCCATATCTACTTAAGTCATCAGTGAAGGTGAGAAAGTAACGATAACCACCGCGCGCCTCAATGCTCATCGGACCGCACACATCAATATGTATGATTTCCAATAAGTCACTTGCCCGTTCCATTGTTCCAGAGAACGGCGTTTTAGTCATCTTGCCCATGAGGCATGGCTCACATGTGTCAAGTGATTCAAAATCAAGTGACTCCAAAAGTCCATCAGTATGGAGCTTCCTCATGCGTTTTATGCCAATATGACCTAAACGGCAGTGCCACAAGAAAGTGGCATTATCATTATCAATTCTACATCTTTTGGCATCAATGTTATGAACATGTGTATCATTACTATCGAGATTCAATAAGAACAAACCCCTCACATCGGGTGCATGACCATAAAAGATATTACTCATATAAATAGAACAACCATTATTCTCTGATTTAAATGAGTAACCGTCTCGCAATAAACAAGATCCAGATATAATGTTCATGCTTAACGCAGGCACCAAATAACACTTATTTCGGTTCATCACTAATCCCGACGGTAATCGAAGAGCGAGCATGCCGACGGCGATCACATCAACCTTGGAACCATTTCCCACGCGCATCGTCACTTCGTCCTTTGCCAGCCTCCGTCTATTCCGCAGTTCCTGTTTTGAGTTGCAAATATGAGCAACCGCACCGGTATCAAATACCCAGGCACTACAACGAGAGTTGGTAAGGTACACATCAATAACATGTATATCATATATACCTTGTTTGTTGTTGGCCGCCTTCTTGTCAGCCAAATACTTGGGGCAATTCCGCTTCCAGTGTCCAGTTCCCTTGCAATGAAAACACACAGTTTCTGGTTTGGGTCCAGTCTTGGGTTTCTTCACGAGAGGAGCAACTGCTTTGCCACTCTTCTTGGAGTTACCCTTCTTACCCTTGCCATTTTTCTTGAAACTAGTGGTTTTATTGACCATCAACACTTGATGCTCCTTCTGAATTTCAGACTCAGCGGCTTTCAGCATCGCAAACAGCTCGGCGACTGACTTGTTCATCCCGTGCATGTTATAGTTCAACACGAAGCTCTTGTAGCTAGGTGGCAATGATTGAAGAACTCTGTCAGTGATAGCCTCTGGCGGAAGGGGCATCCCTAACTCAGCCAGACGGGTGGAGTACCCAGACATTCAGAGCACGTGATCACTGATAGACCCGTTCTCCTCCATCTTGCAAGCATAGAACTTATCGGAGATCTCATATCTCTCGATCCGGGCATTCTTCTGAAAGATAAACTTCAACTCCTGGAACATCTCATATGCTCCATGACGTTCAAAACGTCTTTGAAGTCCCGGTTCTAAGCCATACAACATTGCACATTGAACTATTGAGTAATCATCAGAACGAGCCTGCCAGGCGTTCACAACGTCTAGAGACTCAACTGGAGCGGGTGGATCACCAAGCGGTGCATCAAGGACATAAGCTTTCTGGGAAGCCGTAAGGATAATCCTTAGATTACGGGCCCAGTCCACAAAGTTACTTCCATCATCTTTCAACTTAGCTTTCTCTAGGAACGCATTAAAATTCAGGGGTGCTACTGCGCGAGCCATGATCTACAATATAAATATAGCAAAGACAACTTAGACTATTGTTCTAGATAATGAGTTTAGTTAATCATATTATTTTAAAAACTCCCACTCAAATTGACATCCCTCCGGTCATTTGAGTGTAACATGATCCAAATCCACCAACTCAAGTCCGATCATCACGTGAGTTGAGGTGGTTTCAATGGTGAACATCTTCATGTTGATCATATCTACTATATGACTCATGTTCGACCTTTCGGTCTCTTGTGTTCCGAGGCCATGTCTGTACATGCTAGGCTCGTCAAGTTTAACCCGAGTGTTCCGCGTGTGCAACATGGCTTGCACCCGTTGTATGTGAACGTGGAGTCTATCACACCCGATCATCACGGCGTGTCTCGAAACGACGAACTTTCGCAACGGTGCACACTCGGGGAGAACACAATTTATCTTGAAATTTAAGTGAGGGATCACCTTATAATGCTACCGTCGTCCTAAGCAAAATAAGATGCATAAAAGGATTAACATCACATGCAAATCATAAGTGACATGATATGGCCATGAACTTGTGCTTTTGATCTCCATCTCCAAAGCACCGGCATGATCTCCATCGTCACCGGCATGACACCATGATCTCCATCATCTTGATCTCCATCAACGTGTCGCCATAAGGTTGTCGCGCCGACTGTTGCTTCCACGACTATTGCTAACGTTTAGCGATAAAGTAAAGCATTACATAGCGCTTAATGATTGACATGCAGGTCATACAATAATTAAAGACAACTCTATGGCTCCTGCCAGTTGCCGTACTCATCGACATGCAAGTCGTGATATTCTATACAAAACATGATCATCTCATACATCACATATATCTCATCATGTAATTGGCCATATCACATCACAACATACCCTGCAAAAACAAGTTAGACGTCCTCTAATTGTTGTTGCAAATTTTACGTGGCTGCTACGGGTTTGCAAGAACCGTTCTTACCTACGCAAAACCACAACGTGGTGTAGTGATTGCTTTTTGATCTTCTAAAAGAACCCTCTTCATTGAAATCGATTCAACTAAAGTGAGAGAGACAGACACCCGCTAGCCATCTTTATGCAACGAAGTTACATGTTAGTTGAAGGAACCTGTCTCGCGTAAGTGTACGCGTAATGTCGGTCCCGGCCGCTTCATCTCACAGTACCGCCGAATCAAATATCAATTAGTAACGGCAAGCAATATGTATACACCCACGCCCACAACTCGTTTGTGTTCTACTCGAGATCTCATCTACGCATAGACCTAGCTCAGATGCCACTATTGGGGAACGTTGCATGGGAAACAAAAATTTTCCTACGCACACGCAAGATCTATCCATGGTGATGAGCATCTACGAGAGGGAGAGTGAATCTACATACCCTTGTAGATCGCTAAGCGGAAGCGTTTAAGAAACGCGGTTGATGTAGTCGAACGTCTCCGCGATCCAAATCGCAAGTCGTCCCTCGATCCGATCACGAACTAGCGCCGAACGGACGGCACCTCCGCGTTCAACACACGTACGGCTTGATGACGCCTTCACCTCCTCGATCCAGCGAGCGATGGTGAAGTAGTGGTTGAGTTCCAGCAGCACGACGGCGTGGTGATGGTGGTGAGGAACAATCTCAGCAGGGCTTCGCCAAGCGCTACGGAGATTATGACGGAGGAACTAGAGGGTTAGGGTTGCCGCACACGGCTTGGGGAAATCTTGATGTGTCCCGTGTGCTAGCCCTACCCCTCTATTTATATGTTGAGCCTTGGGGTCTAAACTTGGAGTAAAAGCCTCCTCCAGGTCGGTTTTGCCCGCACAAGGTCGGTTTGGCCCGCAGGGAAAGAGTCCAACTCGGATCCCTGCCGAACCGTGCACAGCCGCGCACAAGCGGTAGTACCGCTTCACACAAGCGGTAGTACCGCTCGGGCGGTAGTACCGCTTCACCAAGCGGTAGTACCGCTTACGCGGCAGCAAAACTACTTTTGCACTTTCCAATACCTCGTGGGTTTTATCCCTTTGGCCCATATAAAGTGTTGCTGCACCCGAACACTTTGGTAAACATCCGGAACCCCTTCCGGTGAATTCCGGAACCCTTCCGGAGATCAAAACACTATTATCACATATATCAATCTTTACCTCCGGACTATTCCGGAGATCCTCGACATGTCCGGGATCTTATCCGGGACTCCGAACAACTTTCGGTCACCAACAAAATAACTCAACTATACTAATCGTCACCAAACGTTAAGTGTGTAGACCCTGCGGGTTCGAGAACTATGTAGACATGACCGAGACACCTCTACGGCCAATAACCAATAGCGGGACCTGGATGCCCATATTGGCTCCTACATATTCTACGAAGATCTTTTATCGGTCGAACCTCTATGTCAAGGATTCAGTTAATCCCGTATGCTGTTCCCTTTGTTCTTCGGTATGTTACTTGCCCGAGATTCGATCGTCGGTATCTCTATACCTAGTTCAATCTCGTTACCGGCAAGTCTCTTTACTCGTTCCGTAATACAAGATCTCGTGGCTAACACTTTAGTCACATTGCTTGCAAGGCTCATTGTGATGTTGTATTACCGAGTGGGCCCTGAGATACCTCTCCGTCATACGGAGTAACAAATCCCAGTCTTGATCCATGCCAACCCAACAGACACCCTCGGAGATACCTGTAGAGCACCTTTATAGTCACCCAGTTACGTTGCGACGTTTGATACACACAAGGTACTCCTCCGATGTCAGGGAGTTGCATGATCTCATGGTCATAGGAACAGATACTTGACATGCAGAAAACAATAGCAATAAACTGACACGATCATATGCTACGTTCGTAGTTTGGGTCTTGTCCATCACATCATTCTCCTAATGATGTGATCCCGTTATCAAATGACATCTCATGTCAATGGCTAGGAAACCTTAACCATCTTTGATCAACGAGCTAGTCAACTAGAGGCTTACTAGGGACACAGTGTTGTTTATGTACCCACACATGTATTTGAGTTTCCAATCAATACAATTATAGCATGGATAATAAACGATTATCATGAACAAGGAAATATAATAATAACCAATTTATTATTGCCTCTAGGGCATATTTCCAACAGCTGAATGGGCTAAGGTGAAGGAAATTGTTGTTCGGCCAACTGCATACTGGAGGTTTGCTCTAGTTTGAGTGAGCCATGACATGTTTTTTCCCTAAGGTAGCTCTGCCACTAAATCACAAAAACGGTTGTACCAGGTCAGTGTTGATTGTGTACGAGCAATCTAAGTAATCGCTACTACATCAGAGGGACATGGAGAGAGAGAGAGGTCCTAGCCATGAAATCACTAATTAAGGAGTACTTCTTTCAAGGATCACTCCCACCCCTTCAGGTCGCGACAAGTGGAGCACTGCATGTGTGCCACTTGTCGCAACCGGTGAGTTTTTCCTTTTTTCGTAGATCCGTATTTTCAAAACGTTTTATCTTTTAAACCGTGCGTCCAAATCTCGAACCGTTTTCACCGTTGGGTTCCTCACCTCGAGATCTCCAAAACTAGATCCCATGTTGATAGGTTTTGACGAACTTTTTTATTCACAAAAAAACCGAACGAAAAAAAACCGAGACGAAAAAACCATACCTCTCGCGGTAAAAAAAACAGAAAAAGCGTTTTTTTTCCTTTACGAGAGGCACGGCTGTGCCTCTCGCGAAGGAAAAAACCGTGCCACTCGCGAAAAAAACAGAAAACGCGTTTTTTCCCTTTCCGAGAGGCACGGCCGTGTCTCTCGCGAAACCGAAACCGTGCCTCTGTCGCAAGCAAACCCGCGCCTCTCGCAAAACAAAACAAAAATAGAAAACACGTTTTTTCCCTTTCCGAGAGGCACGGCCGTGCCTCTCGCAGAAGCAAAACAGTGCCTCTCGTGAAAAAGAAAAAAAACAGAAAACGCGTTTTTTCCCTTTCTGAGAGGCACGGCCGTGCCTCTTGCGAAAGCAAAACCGTGCCTTTCGCGAAAAAAAACTGAAAACGCGTTTTTTCGCGCAAAATAAAAACTGAAAAAAAATCGTCCAAAAGCTAAGAAAGACCGGTGAAAAACCGGAACACCAAAAAACCCCAAAAAACCAATCCAAAAGCCGAAAACGCGTACGAAAAAATAAATCCGAAGGGAACGCTCAGAGCGCGGCGCGTGGCAGCGGAGAACGCGCCAAATGGCGGCGCGTGGAAATGATCGTTGGGAGGCTTCCGAGAGAGTACTCCCTAATTAATTGCTCCCAACGGCGCAAGCGACTAGCCTCATGGCTTCCGCTGGCTGCCCTCACCTTCAGAGCTACGAATCAATGCTCAAAGTCTAGTTTATTTTTCATCTATGTTTGATTTTTGTGTCTTTAGTGGCAAACTCTCATGGTGGAGGCAGTATCGTACCCAAAAAAAGTTCCATGGCTCTATCCTCATCCTGGTGTGGCCGTCATGGACGATGCGACCTACATAGTGGAGCTTGTGGTGTTTTGGTCATCCGGATCAATGGCTCGTGTTCTCAAGGATTGTCGTACACTTCGGTCTATCTTGACAGCGGTGGTGGTGATAGTATTGTCAAGCATGCTCTTTGTCACTAGGTATGTTGATTCGTTCACTCTTGGTTTTCTTCCCTGACAGTACGACGACGAAGCAACAATGTTCAACAATCTGTCTTGCGCGAACCAACCTGTGGTTGGATGGTTAGAGGGATAGTGGTATCCCAGCCCATCAGAGTTTAAGTTCTGGTGCTCGCATTATTCCTGGATTTATTTCATGATTTCGGCGATGCACATTAAGTGGGAGGAGACGTTCCCTTCGATGACGAGACGCCTAAGATGACTTTGTAAATTTTAAGATGATATGTCGGCTCAGTCTATCGAAGGTGCTCATAGAGGTAAGGTATGCGTGTGTGCGTTTATAGGGATGCGTGTATGCACATATATATGAGCGCTTACGTCTGTATTGTGTTAGAAAAAAACAATCTGTCTTGCAACCCCATCCATACTGCCTTCAATGATCTTACTTTTCCCACCTGTTGTGGTGAGCGGGCTCATCGAAGATTTTGACGTTATTTCAGTTTGTGTAGGTTGATCTTTCGCATTTTCTTCATTACATGTATGGAGAAAAGCATAGATGCAAGAGATGGATCTATAGTAAATGACTATGGAGAACTTTGATGTAACTTTATGTTTAATCTTGACCTTTTTTTTTTGAACACAGTATAGACGCAAGCGCTCATATACACGCGCATACACTTATCCCTATGAACGCACACACGCACATCCTACCCCTATGAGCACCTCCGAGAGAGTGAGCCGGCATATCATCTTGAGATTTACGAAGTCACCGTAGGCGCCTCGTCGTCGACGGGAACGTCTCCTCCCACTGAATGCGCATCGCCGGAAATCCTGAAATAAATCCAGGAATAAATGCGAGCACCAGGATTTGATCCCTGGTGGGCTGGGGATACCACAGTCCCTCTAACCATCCAACCACACGTTGGTTCGCTTTAATCTTGACCTTCTATTGTTTCGTTTTCGTCCAATTTGATATACTTTGTCTAATTTATCAGTAAAGTGGGATTGTTTACCCAGAAACCCAAAAAAGGTTGCACTAAAAAAAATAAGATTTCTTTTACTGGGCAGCAATAATAATACTTCGCGTCCACGACAAGTTTACTGGCAAGATGCACTTCCGAGATCGATCCAACACGCAATGAAACTTCCCCTCCCCTCCCCTAAAAAAACATGCAATGAAACTTCTTTCCAGCGGCATGCATGTTCGGGCCCAGACAAAGCTGCACCTGGACCAGAGAAACTTCTTCGTGTGTTTTTCTTCCCTGACTTGATACTCGTAGCTAAAATGAAAGAACGAGACCTGAGAAGCGTTTTCCTCTGTACAACATTCCATTCTATTTCTACCTGAGGATTAAAAGCCTGAAAGTGAGTAAACTTGTTACCAAGTTGGGGCAATAATCAGGTAATTAATCCGGGTGCAAAAACCCTCGTGCAATTTCGCCGGTGGCCTCAAAGACAGGCACCGCCACCTTTTGTTTCCGAGATAATTGCATCTATAGTCCTCGTACTCGCTGGCGACGTCCAATTTGATCCTGCAACTTGCGTATTGCTTCAATACGGTCCCGGTACATGAAAATACGTAATCAATACTGTCCCTAAGGTTGGTTGTACACGCTGCATACGTATCTCGTATTTCTGCCGGATGACACGTGGATTGACAGAGTGGACCCATATGTCAGTGGGACATATGAGAAAAAAAAGAAAAAAAAGAGGCACAAGCGGAGCGGTGGGGATGGGGATCGAACCAGCGACCTGTGCGCCGTGGGAATCCCGTACTAGCCAGCCCACCTTGCGAGCGCGTGTGGTATGCAAGCATATGCACGTGTTATATATGCTTTTCAGTTTGTTTGTTTTAAGTGAAAAGAAATTCCATTTTTTGAGACAAAGTGAAGAGAAATTACTTTGGGTGTACAGTCATTTTCTGGGCTGTAAGGGCCTGTTTTTTTGTTTTAAAGCTACGGCCCAGCCGTCTTCTGTGTGTTCTGGTTTTTTGTTCATGTTCATTATTTTGGTCATCTTCTATTTGGTGCGAGTGACCTGGTGCGTACCCCCCTGCACCCATTACGTACAGATTTTTTTAAATTACGAATATTTTATAATTCATGAAATTCGTCAAACTGGTAAACATTTTTCCAAATTGGGGTGAATATGTTTTGAATTTAAAATTTGTTCATTGAATTGAAAAATGTTCACCATATTTTTGAAGTTATTTTTTAAAAAAAATTCATGAAATTTTAAAAAAATCGTGAATAATTTTTGAATTCCCGATTTTTCTAAACTACGTATTTTTTTAACTCGTTGACAAGTTTTTTTTTCATAGGCAAACATTTCTTGAAATTCGGGAAGAACTTTTAAATTCAGAAGCATTTTTTTGTGACGATTTTTTTTAATTCATGAATATATTTTTTGAATCAGTGAATATTTGTCAAAAATTTGGATTTTTTTTAATTCCCAAATGTCGTTTTGAATATTTTAAAAAAATTATGGACATTATTTGTAGAGGCGAACTTTTATTTTTTGCGTCATGAACATTTTTTGAATCGATTAACATTTATTTTAAGAAAAACGCATGAACATTTTATAGATTCACGGTTTTTTTTTTTAAAGACAATGTCATCGATAATAAAGGTAGTATCGCCATGGTAGAAACTATCAGGGACTTGGCGTTGTGGTAGCTTGGCCAGCGATGGGGGTAGAGATCGTGGGTTCGAATCCCCTCTTCGCACCGTGTTTTTTTTCCTTTTATGCGTTCTGTTTTTTCTTTTATTATTTCTCGGCCCACTAACGTATGGGCTTTTCCTTTTATGCGTTCTGTTTTTTCTTTTATTATTTCTCGGCCCACTAACGTATGGGCCGTGGGCTAAACTGACACGTGTCATCGGCAGAAATACGAGATACGTATGCAACGTGTATAGTCAGGACTGGCGTTTCGACCTTAGGGACCGTATTGATTACGTATTTTCATGTACCGGGACCGTATTGAAGCAATACGCAAGTTGCAGGATCAAGTTAGACGTCGCCAGCGAGTACGATCTCTTTTGTTTCCAGCTTCAGATTTGGATGGGAGGGAAGGCCTGCACACGGGGCACACGCCGAAATCACCAGACATGGCTGTTATCCTACTCCTGGGAGGGAGGGCTCATCTTTTCGTTGCGCTCCTCCTCTCCCCGCCACCGACTAGCTCTGGGCCAGCTCGGTGGCCAAAGCAAAGCACCGCAACCTGCCAACGCCGGAGCGGGAGCGCCGGCCGGATTCACGCGCACCAACCCCACCCGCGCGCTCTCCCAAACACTACTGCCACTGCCAGCCACTAAATACTCGGCCGCGTAAGCGCGCGCTATAAGAGGCCACGCCAGTGCGCGGCAACCGGCAGCTCGTCAGCCAGTTCGAACTTGAGTGTCACTGTCTCTAGTAGCGCGTCGATGGCTCTGGGAAGAGGCAGTGCGAGGAGCGGCGGCGCCGGCCTCGGCGCGGCGGCAGCGGTGCTGCTGCTCGGCCTGCTCGTGGTGAGCGCCGAGGCGGCGAAGTACACGGTCGGAGACTACGGGGGCTGGAAGTTCAACGTCGTCGGGTGGGCCAAGGGGAGGACCTTCCGCGCCGGCGACGTGCTCGGTGAGCTGATCGCCACTTCAATTGTTGTTATTACTTATTACTACCACTGCTCGCTGGCTTTTACATACGTTGGTGACACGACGCGCTTGTGCAGAGTTCAGGTACAACGGGGCGGTGCACGACGTGGCGGCGGTGGACGCGGCGGGGTACCGGAGCTGCGTGGTGCCCAAGGGCAAAAGGGCGCTGCGCAGCGGGCACGACAAGGTGAGGCTGGTCAAGGGGACGCACTACTTCGTCTGCACCGTGCGCGGGCACTGCAAGGCCAACATGAAGATCGCCGTCAGGGTCATCTAGAGTGCCTGGCTGCTTGTAGTTAGCAGCATACATTCCGATCACATCGATCCAAAGCTTTTTAGTTTGCTTATTAATGCTTATATAAACCAACTGTTAGTTTGCTTCCCCGTTCTAGATGCAGCAATCGCGAGTTATAATTACTGTTAATTTGAATATATGGGTCTGAAGGCTTTTTTAAAAACTGGACAAGCGCTTTTCCAACCTTCGTTGACACAGGAAAAAACCTAACCAGTAAGGAAGAGATAGCAAAACACAAGAGGTGCCATAATATATTGATCGGATGCTTGCATACCTTGTCTCCTACTTAAAAAAATACTAAGGTTTCATCATAGAGATCCACAAACCTTGCCATGATAAATTTCACAGCTACCCACTATTCACCGCCGTAGTTCTAAGCTCTTGAAGATCAGGCTTCTGTCATGTCAGAGTATACTTCTTTTCGCCAGGGGTGCGGTAATCAGTCGTCTTTGTCGTCTTTCTTCGGCTTACGGTACGTTTCCTCAATGTGCTTTGCCAGGAAAACATACGTGTTGAACAGCTTCTTGACGTTTGGAACGTTGTAGTTCTGAGCTACATAGACACCACATCCCACTCCCACCAGAAATTTGAAGCCGCCGCCGAAAAGCCCCATTGCAAGAAAACCTGGATACCGATGATACATGGGTTATGCACATGCATTTCAACAAAAGGATGTAAATAAACATGGTAAAACAAAAAAATGATGCAAAATGATTGCTGTCATGTGGCAGAAACACACTACTCTATCCAAACATAAAGCTAAATCACACATATTTAACTCCTTGCAGAAGAATGTAACAGAAGCTATGTTTACTGGCATTGTGTGATAACGAATTTATGTCTTTAGATTCCACCCTCGTATGTTTGGTCATTATAGATAAGAATTCCCAACGTCAGATGTTGCCGCTCAGTTGCTTCATACTCCCTTCGTCCCAAACCAAGTGGCGCTGACTTAGTACAACTTTACACTAAAGTTCTACTAAATCAGCGACACTTATCTTGAGACGGAGGGAGTACATTGTAGTCCAGTAGGACTCTACCACGACAAAAATAAAAGACACGTGCCAGCAGAGGTGGCTGCCGAGGCAGATTAGCAGAGAAGTCGAGTCAGTTTAGAAGTGAAGGAATGGCCGAGGACTGAACGAGTTCTAGTCCAGTCCAGTGAGGCAGAGTCCCTAATCAGAGTATATAAGCCTAGCTGTGTTATATATCAAGCAATGAGAAAATTTCTCTGTCCTAACACTTCCCTCAACCCTTTAAATTATCTAATATGTCACCTTTCAAGAATACCATGCTAGCAACCGCAACCACTTGTTACCACAGGCCCCATCCACTACTGAGCTACCCCCACCATACCTGGTTTTTGGCCAGCACCACCTCTGATATTATGACCCCAATAAGATTCCAAATATAGGATTGGGCGAATGCAATAAAAGAATCAATCAGATCTGCTAGTAACCTCCATCTTGCAAGGTCACCAAAACCGAATTCATGATCCAACGATTTCATTTGAAAATTAAACAGCCAATTATTCTAGGAAATGAAATCTGACAAAAGCTCATGAAACTGTGCATGCTCATTTGTCAAGCTGAGAGCCCTACATCATTCTGGGGAAAATGCAACAGTCCAACTTTTTACTAGTTATAGCATCACAATCATGGGAAAACACATTTAAACCTATAGTCAAGGTTTAAAATGCCGCTAACAATGCTCGCTGAATGGCAAGGCCAACTATTTTTTGACCAAAATTTAGAAACTCTACTATCTTTTACAGATGGAAACTCTATTGTCTTCATCATGTAAAACTACATATAGTCAATTATATCAGGACTAACTGCATGTCTAAACACTTAAAATACTAAACATTCACTGGTGTCAGCTCCTAAATGGTCATAAGAATTTCCCTTCCCCAACTAGTCCATAAAGAAAAGAACTGTAGAAATGTAATAGTTCCACGTGACTATTTTTAATGATGGTCAATTCACCTTAAAAGGAAAATGGGATAAGAGGTGAAGGTACGACCTCTAGAGCATTGCTGCAATGCTGCACCAGCAGTTTTGACCCAATCAAGTACCAAGGAAAATATACAGTCATATATAACCAAAATAATTATCAGCCAGTAACATATTGAAACTAAGAGATTGGAAACAGTGGAATTTGACATGTCCAAATAAAAGCAAAAGTAATAAAAAGTACATATCGAGCAGGGCACAAAACAACAAGTAGAGAATCCCCGTTAACAACTTTAACTAAAGGTCATGTATTTAAGGAAAAAGATAAAATTGTGCCAAATGATCGCAACGTCTTTTATCAATTTGTTATCTCCCTGTTCGTCCTCCCAGACTACGTTCTACTCCCAGATCCCATAAACCGTGCCGCCCAACCATCCTAAGTTCTACTCCCTGATCCCATAAGCCGTGCCGCTCAATCATCCACACGGCCATAGGTACCTAGTTTCTTCTGCATGCAAACTGTACCTGTAGATCCCAGGATCGAAACCCGGCTCTGATCTAAGTTGTCACAACGTAGGTTACGGGAGGGGATAGTCGCGGGTGGTAAGAGGGTGACGGAGTTTAGGCTTGGGTGCTGTGACGTTTTGGGGATAGATCTGTTCTGGAGGTTAACCTTCCCTTTTCTCTGTTTATTTCTTTGATGCCTGATAACGCAAGGATTGCCGTTTCTTTATAGCACAGTGGAATGATGGAGTTTTCTATTTATTAAACCGACTAAGATTGTCTAATTAATTTCATAATTCAAAGTGATCCTTCAAATGCAACTTAAACACCCCAGTAAACCTCAATAAACTTTTCCTTCTTTTCTTAATCTAGTCAATACAAACACCACAATTCAATATGCTAAACTAGCAAGCTGTTAACATGTCACTTGATGAAACATGGAGAAAACTACATAAGGCAATGCAGAGCATGTTCTGAAGACCGATTTATAGAATAATAAGAAGGTACACAAACAAGATGTACTGTTTATAAGAAATTCAATTGAACACAGAAAAACCATACCCAATGCAATTCTCAAGTGATGTTTATCTGAAACAGGAGAAATTGTTTCTTCTCTTGCTATCTAAGGACATGAGAAAACAGTTTGGCCACGCTGTACCAGATGAATAATTATTTCTCCAGATTGGATGGCAAAATAATGCACCCAAAATACAAGCATGGATGACAAAAGTAACGCACCTAGTAGATCTTGCAGTATGTTGTAACTGGCAGCTCAAATGCATTATGAAATATCATGACATTAGGGCGTAGGACATTGATCTAGTTTCTTACCGGGTTGCAGATGGAGGAGCACGGATCGGTGTCGATTAGCAGCTGCAGGTCGAGGAGAACGGGCAGTCAACAGCCGGCGCCGGAGTCAGCAGCGGCAGGTCAGCACGACGACCAGGCGCAACGGGGGTCCGGAGGGAGCCGAGGGGTGACGGCGGGAGAGCGACGATGCGGGCGGCGCAGCGGAGGGCCGGGGAGCGCGCGCGGGTAGGCAGGGAGTCAGGGATTGGCGCGGCGGGGAGCGGCTGCGTCGACGAGTGGCGGCTGGTGGGGGATGGCGGCGGCGACTCGCCGGCGAGGGTTACCGATAGAGGAGAAAGTCAGGAGGGGACTATTATTCCCATAGCTTTATTTTTTTTATTTTTTTTTGAGAAACATCCATAGCTTTATTTATTTATCACGGAACCATCTTGCAGAAGGGGCAAACATCCGAATTGGGCCAGCCACGAGGCTGCAGGCGGCCCCCAGTCCAAACACGGCTTACAATATTAATAAAGTAGAGCCTCAACTTTTTCTGATCGGTTTTCGCAGCAGTTTTTTATTTAGAGAAAACTAGCAAAAGGGTCCTGTGTTGCAACGGGAGAAAAAAACTATAGTCTTCAATGTCCATGATCACATTTTGTTCCATCACCGATATACACCATCACTCTCAATTTCGTGAAATCATGAACAATTTTTAAAATCATTAACATTTTTCAAACTCGTGCACATATTTAAAATCATTAACATTTTTCAAATTTGTGAACACTTCTACAAATTTTTGAACATTTTCTAGAATCAGGAACATTGTTTTGAATCCATGAACATTTTATACTATTTGCAAACATTTTTTAAAAACTTGAATTTAAATAAAATGAATATTTTTCTAAACAAATTTTTTTTGAATTGATGAACATTTCTAGAATCGACGTACATTTTTTGGAAGCTGATGGAACAATTTTATAAATTCACGATCATTTTTTTATTTAACGAACATTGTTTTTGATTTACCGAACATTTTTTTAAATGCATGATCGTTTTTTGAATTAGCGAACATTTTATAAGTCACGAGCAGTTTTTGAATTTTTAGGATGTTTTCCCGCTCATGAACATTTTTCGAATTGGCCTAATTTGCTAAATTCATTAATATTTTTATATAAAAGAACTTTTATAAAATCATGATTCTTTTTATTTGCCCGAACATATTTTGTCAATTTTTTGATATTTTTGAATAAGCAGACATTTTATTAAAAATCACGAATATTTTTGAATCCACAAACATTTTTTGATTTATTAAACATTTTATTTCAAAGTTCTCATTTTTTATCTTTTGGAACTTTTTTTAAGTCCCCAATTATTTAAAGTAGAAAAAACGAAAGTGGAAAGGAAAAACTAAAATTAAAAAACGAAATTTTAAAACCCGGTGCCGGGACATGGGCCGGCCCAAACAGGCGCACTGCGTCTTCTCCTAGCGCGTGGAGCGCGGTATAGGAGGTCCCTAGTGCATGGGCGGACCCAGGCTGGGGATTCCCCTATGTGAAATGTTTTTTATCACTTATAAATGGCATTGGTGGGTAATATTTTGCAACTTTGGGGGCAATTTTCATGACGTACCGCCAGAAACAATAGCCCCTTTATTATTATTATTATTATTATTATTATTATTATTATTATTATTATTATGTACAGAAGTATACTCCCCCTCCCCCTCCAGCCCTCTCCAACTACAAAACTGGATATTTAGCCCTCTCAAATCTACCAAACAGATAAATCTTCCCCTCTAAGTGGTTTTGCTCATTTGACAAGTGGTATTGAGTTGAGGTTGACCTCATATGTGGTGTTGATGTTGCACACAAGGTGTTTGAGGAAATGATGCTACTCGCCACGCATGCTGGGACATGGTTGTGCACGGCGATGAGTTTCGAGGTAGCGATGAGCCCCGTGAGGATGTCGTCGAGGCGCCCCACGATAGTGTGGGTCTGGAACTCGACGAGGACATATATTAAGCTCGCAGAGTCCCTAAAGAGGATCCAGGTTAGGAGGTAGCCCTATCGATAAAGCTGTTATAGTTCGCCTGAGGTGGCTTTGTCTATTAAAACAATATTATTATCTTTGAAAAAATTGTTGAGGAATACAAAAAATCTTTGTGGTTTTCAAGAAATCTTCAGACATTTTTAAAATATTATGAATTTTAAAAATGTTCACCAATTCAAAAAAAACATCAATTCAAAAAAGGTTCATAGATTAAAAAAATGTTCACAATTTCAAAAACTATTTGGAATTTTACTTATTTTTAACAAATTTGTTTAAAACATCACGAATACGAAAACTATTCATGAATTGGAAAAAAAATAGAAATTCAGAAAATTGTTTGCAAACTTGAATAAATGTTTGTAATTTTGAAAAACGTTCACAAATTTGAAAATTGATCCTAAATTATAAAAATATTGTTTAATTCAAAAAGTAACCATGAATTAAAAAAATTCAAACTTCGAACAAATATTTGTCGTTTTAAAAAAAATGTTACTGAATTTCAAAAACTTTGGTGATATTTTTTAGCAATTTTGAAAAATGTTCATGTACTTTTAAAAATGTTGATGAATTGATAAAATAAACGTAATATTCCAAAAATATTCGGGTAGCCAAGTTTTTTGTTGAAAATTTTAATAAATATTCGTGAACTCAAAAATATTCGCAAAAATTTAGAAAATGGTCACGGATTCAAAAGATGTTCACCGAAACAGAAAATATTTAGGAAACTGAAAAAGGTTTGTCAGTTCGGAAATATTCATAAAGTGAAATATATATTATTCATGAATTTTAAAAAGAAAAAGGAAATGGAAAGGTAGAAAAAAGTGAAAGGAACACAAAATAACGGATGAAAAGGCTCTAGAACCTTCCGAAAACGAGAGAGAGAGGTCCTGCCAGTTGGGCTTGCCCCAAATGTACGTAGCAACTATAAGAGGTACATGGTAGGTCGCTGCACGTGAAATAAGATTGGCCTCGTGATCTTCTACTCAACGAGTCTGCCTTGCCCGCTCACACGTTGGGCTTTAGACCAAATGGCATAATTCGTTTTATATGATCAATGGTGATGCCAACGAAGATGTAAAGTTGAGTGATCCATGAGAGGTTGAAAAAAGGCGGTGGCAAAAACTCCCAACACTCCATTGGCTTGTATGATGAAGAGGAAGAAATTGTAGAGGAGGGTGGACGAGCCACCGTGCGAATGGAAAACAACTAAGTGATGGAAAATTAGTGGCACAAGGGGAGGGCCACCCGTGACGTCGTGACATCTAAAATGTCCACTACACGGACGGTCATTTGTTCACAAGGGAGGAGAAGAAAGAGGAGAGGTACGCACTCATATTAGATACGCAAAATAATAGGATGAATTGGGACCGAGAGGGTGAACAACAAGTTAGAAATTGAGAGGAAGAAGATGTAATTGGAGAAGCAAGAGGCATGTGTCAAATGGGAGCTCGAGAAAGCCCATGTTTTGGAACAATAGAGCTTGAAAGGTTGCAACTTGTTAGAGATATGCCCTAGGGGCAATCATGTATGATGATATTTCCTATGTGTTTATGAATAAAGATAGTCCTTGGATATTATCAATGATGTGTATTAACAAGTACGTGACTTGTTTGTGAGACTACGCATTGTATGATGACTGTCCTAAATGGCCCCTAGTCAAAAGGGATGTGTGGACACGCAGCTAGTTAGACTAGCATATGACATGGTGGATGGTCCGGTCTCACTGACCATGTAGCATTGGATGCTAGCCGGATAATATGGACTCATAAAGATCTGGTCAGATTCGACGTAGTCGGGTCCGAGTCGAGATAAGGTCTGAGTTAGACAGACCGACTATAAGATGCAGGGATAGGTCATCTATGGGTCTCTTGTACAACATACATTCTATGTCCTAAGACCTGAGCCGACGCATGTACTCGGGATGGTGATAGACCTGCTTTGGGCTGACCAAACGCTATCTGTAACTGGGTAGTTATAAAGGTAGGTTTCGGGCTTGTCCGGACCCATGCTGCGAGACATGGTTGAGCAAGATGAGATTTGCCCCTCCGATCTGGAGAGATATACTCTAGGCCCCTCGGGTGATCCGACCGGGATAAGCATGGCCATGCGATGAGGATTATGAGATAATTCGAAATGTGGGTCGGATTCACCAGAACGAGAAAGAGGTCGTGCTGCAACAAGGATGACCATGTCGCCTTGAGCAGGACAACATATATCGCGTGGCAAAGGGAACAGAAGTGTAAAGTACAGGTTCGCCTAACCAGCTTCATCGGACACTTGGAGTCGGCACGCTTTGCTAGAGGCCGCTACCGACTAGCCGAGCCGGATATGATCAGACTTGCAACCAAGTGAACGAGAACCTAAGGGGTCGCGCGCTTAAGGGAAGGAACTTATGGGCTTTAGGATCCGTGCGAGGCCCAAGTGTTGAGCCCGCGACGGATGCCTATATATAGTGGAGGTGCGGCACACTCATTCGGTTGATCGCTTCGGCGCCGCCATTAGGGCTTTGCATGTGTTGCAACTAGCCACCTTCACTCGCCGCCGGCTGTGTGATCGGACCTAGCAGTCCGCCGACGGTGTTCCTCCTGCACGCGCGGATACCGTTAGACGCGGTGCCCTTGCGCCGCTCCGGCGAACCTGTACGTGGGATCCGACGACCGGCTGTTCGAGGGAGATCGGACGAGGAGGAGACAGACCTCGCGGATGTGCTGCCCCAACTCTACTTCCGCTGCACGACACTGCGCGTCTAGTGGTAACGATCAGTGATCCATCTCTGTAGCATGTTCCTGGTTGTTCTGCGCATAGGAAAATTTTATTCTCCATGCGATGCACCTACGGTAGAACCCAACACAACTTACTCGAGACATGGAGGATTCGAGAATAATTTTGGCCGACGCATACCTCTTGGATCTAGAAGGCAAGAAGTGGTTTGAGGCAAGGAAGGAGATCAATCTGCTACGAGGGGGCGAGAGTGGCCGCCGCCGCAGCAAAGGAGGCCCGGATGACGCCTGTCGAGTGATTCGTCATATCGGCTGAAATGCGGCCCGGACGTTAAATTTCATTTTTGGTATGTTTTGATGCTGAATTATGGTTCATTTTGCTTTGCTGAATTGGTGATGGATATGTGTATAGAATCAACATGCATGGATTTAGGAGTTTTGATATAAGAAGTGTGGTTGTCTGCCAGGACTTTTGAGGAACTGTGTGACGCTAGGTCGCGCCGTAGCGGCTAGCACGTCCGTGAACATTTAAAACGCCGGGTTTGCTAAGTACGATAGTAGATGCTCTAAAAACTATATCGGGGATCGAATGCTTATTTTTTAAACACTAAAGATTAAAGGGAGGGTGATGATGGCGGCGCGCCTTCGGCTCGCTTCCATGCTTGTAGTTGTCGCTAGATGGTCTACGGATCTAAATGTAAATTTTTATTATTTCTGATATTTGTTGTACTGTTATGATTGAAAATGAATAGATTAAAAGTTTCCCGTAAAAGATCAAACCACTTGTTTGGTAGATAAAGTCAGCATGATCTTCACCATCTGCATCTCAGATGGTAAATCCTTCTTTTTCTAACCCAAATGATAAGTGGCGCAAGTGTGGAACAAAGTAATCCCACCTTGACGGTTTTCTCAACTAAAGTTGCCATCTGAAAATAAAAAAACAACAAAAAAACTGAAAATTTCCATTCAAACAAAAAGTTGACATGTCGACAATTAAAGTTGTCATCCTTGTGTCATTAAACATGTCATAGGAAACGTTCGGAGTTGTAATATGTTCGTGTCACATGTATGACATTTATCAAGGTCCCTTTCTTTTCTTTTTTTTTGTGAAAAACTTCCAATCTATTCATCTTCAATCATGAGAGTACAACGAACACCAGAAATAATAAAAATTACATCCAGATCCGTAGACCACCTAGCGACGACTACAAGCACTGAAGCGAGCCGAAGGCGCGCCGCCATCATCGCCCCTCCACCGCCGGAGTCGGGCACAACTTGTTGTAGTAGACAGTCGGGAAGTCGTCGTGCTAAGGCCCCATAGGACCAGCGCACCAGAACAGCAACCGCCGCCGATGAAGAATAACGTAGATCGAAAGGATCCAACCCGAAAACACACGAACGTAGACGAACAACGACTAGATCCGAGCAAATCCACCAAAGATAGATCCGCCGGAGACACACCTCCACACGCCCACCAACGATGCTAGACGCACCACCGGAACGGGGGCTAGGCGGGGAGACCTTTATTCCATCTTCAGGGAGCCGCCGCCGTCTCGCCTTCCTGAGCAGGACATAAACCCTAACAAAACTCAAAAGAACGACTAAAAACGGAGCCCTCTCGCCGGCCCTTACCAGGATCCACCACGTCCCCATGGCCCTAGGGCCACCGAAGACGAGGCGGACCGGCGGCGGCGCCGGCGAGTGGCAAAAACCCTAGCTTTTTTTTTGGAGGAGAGGAGACGCCTCCTGTCCGGCTCCCAGTCGCAGTCTATTCCCCTGGTGTCGGCCTTATCAAGGTCCCTTTCTAAAATAATAATGATAATAAAATAATCTGCGTCTCAGATGACACGCATCCCTATTGTCCTGAGTGTTATTTCTTTACAAAGTGCCTACGGCAATGCACAGAAATTATTACTGTACCGAGTGTGTCATCCTGCGCTTGGTAAATTTCTTTATACTACTGTACATGCACTGCAGTCGATACAGTTGTTGGCACTCGGTGCAATTCAAGTTTCCGGTAGTTTTGGTCATGCATCCGGGGACGGAACCCCTCCCGCCGTCTTATGGTCCGTGCCGAGCTCTCCTCCTCCCCGAGCCCGAGGGGTCTCGCGGCAGCAGGTCTCGCCGTGGTTCCCGCACGCCTGTCCAACTCCAAGCACGCCGCTCAACGCGCCGGCGTGCAGCAGAAGCAGGTAGAAGAGCTGCGTCAGCGTGGAGATCGTGATGAACGCCTCCAACGTCCTCTGCTAGCAAGACGAACACATAATTCATTCATAAGTAGAAGACTCATCGAGAGTGAAAGGCAGAAAATATACAAGGATATATAGACGTACCAGGCGCCTTCCTCGGTTCCCTAGAGTGATATGCTTGCACGCGAGGCTGCAGATGTTCAAGAAAAGATGGCACAGCAGTGTGGGTTATTACGTACGTAGTAGCAGATGGCGAGTGGTATATTGCATTTTGAAACTGGCGGTGAGGGCGTAGAAGAGAACACCGAAGGCGAGGACGGTGAGCGCCCAGGAGACGAGCCCGGTGGAGGCCGCGGCGGCGAGGCTCTCGCTGTGCCAGGGCGCCCTGACGTGGAGCAGGGCCGGGAGCACCGAGCAGGCGCCGACCACCCCTGCCATGAGCGAGAAGACGAGCAGGTACCCCGTCGCCGTGTTACCTCCTAGATCTGCAGGCCGCGCCACGTACGTTAACCTCACCCGCCAAAACAAGGGGTACGATGTACGACCAAGACGTCCTACGTACGGCGGTGCGTCTCGCGGTCGATGAACTTGTTGAGCGACCAGCCGGCGATGCCGAGGACGGCCGCGTGCATGACGAGGTTGATGCACAGGAGGGGGCCGATGTACCGCCTGCTCGCCGCGCCCACGGCCATGGATTGGCCACTGCTAGCTCCCCGGCCGCGAATGCTAGTGCTTAGCTAGCCTAGGCCGGCGGTCTCGTCTAGAGTGTATGCAATTGATCCGGCGACTCTGGTCGCTATGTGGTTAACTACTGGAAGTGACACTGCAAGGATGAGATGAATCTTTTAATGCGGGGCGTGTTCGTGCGCCCAGCTGATCGAGGGGGGCCGTTTGTGATGGCGCGCACTGGAAGTTTCGTGCAACGGCAATGCTGTTGTGCACGCGAAGCTAGCATGTACCGTCTGCACGCAAAGGCAGGCGTACATGGTAACATGGGCCGGCTTCGGACGGCGACTGCCGGCCGCCGTTGCAACTTGCATGGATGAGGTAAGCCCGCCGATGTAGTACGGGACAACCGGACAATGTGGTCTGGCATGGAGTATGGAGCTGTGAGCTAGACCTCGATCTGTTCCTAGGACAGCCAACCAAACACTGGGGGCCAGCCACAGATTTCTAAGATAGGCAGCCAGCCAATCAGAGCCCACCATCCTGCCAAGTGGCCGATCACCGCGGAAAAGCACCAAATCAAATTCCGGCCGGACACAAAGAGAACGAAAGAGAGGCCCAGAGACGCACAGGACTAGGAGCGTGTCAGCATAGGCCAGAGGCAGAGAAGAGCTTGCAGGTGAGAACATGGCCGCAACGGCGTACTCCACGGCGCTTCTGGGCGGAGCAGGAGCACGCCTCCCCGTCGTCGCCGCCGCCGCGCCGCCATTCGTTCTCCTCCCACGGCGTAGCTTCTGTCCTCTTCGCCTCCAAGGTGCGCACTGTAAACTATACTGCGTAGTACATTCCACAACGACGATGCCTAGATACGTAGACGCGTTAACAATTAGTACGAATGTGTTAACCAGACGCGCCGCGGCTCTCTCTGCTCCCGGCGAAGGCCTCCTCCGATGACACCTCGACTTCCGCCGCGAGCGGCGACGAGCTCGTCGACGACCTGAAAGCCAAGGTACTCTCGAAACAGGAGGCGCGAATACGTATTTGGGGAGTAGTAACCTTCGGCAGGCTAGGTACGTAGAACGGCGAGCTGGTCGGCTTGAGCAACGGTGCGTACGTGTTGTTTGCTTTGTCGCAGTGGGACGCCGTCGAGAACAAGTCCACCGTGCTGACATACGCCGGCGGCGCCATCGTCGCCGTATGGTTCTCCTCCGTCATCGTCGGCGCCATCAACTCCCTGCCTCTGGTGCGTACGTCGACTGCCGGTGCTCATACATGAGCGCATGACCGCCGTCTTTGCTCGATCGATCATGTCGTCGTCTGTCCACTCGTCAGGCTTGAGTACTGACACGTTGATTAATTTCTGCAGCTTCCCAAGATCATGGAGCTTGTTGGGCTCGGCTACAGCGGATGGTTCGTGTACCGCTACCTCCTCTTCAAGGTGCGCGATAGATTACGGGCTCGCTTAGTCGGTACAGTTTTTAGTAGGCTTCTAACAAATACGGTTTTGCTAAAACACATATAGATGTGAGATAAGTATTGCACATCTAAGCCCTATATCATTGATCTTACGTGGAGATCCGTGGGTATTTTCTTTTCCTTTTTTCTTTTTCTTTTTAAACTTGATTTAGTCATTTAGATGTGCAATAACTATGTCACATCTAGATGTGTCCTAGACACATCCTCTAAAATAATAAATTTGGCTGGGTTTTTAGAATAAATTGAATACGGACAACTTATTTTAGCTTATTCTAAAGCCAAAAATAATTACCAAAAGAACTGGTCCTAATTCGATTGCAGGAAACCTGTAATTCATTAACATGATCTTGGACAAAATACGATTGCAGGAAAGCAGGAAAGAGCTGGCCGACGACGTGGAGTCCTTAAAGAAGAGCATCGCTGGTACAGAGGCAGAGTAAAAGAAAAAAATGTTGTATGGATTATTTTTTGTTGGACGGTTATTCTGAAAACGCTTATCACGGGGTTTGCTAGTTCTTTTAACAAGGCAATAGACTTGCTATTTTTATTTATTAAGAAAGATCCTTGAAATAAGCTTTTGCCCCGTTTTATAGATAAAGCAACGGTCCATACAACTTTTTAAACAAGTTCATCCACATAAGACAACCTTGGCACCGACACATTCTGGCTCAAAGAAATTAAAAGAAATAAGAAAAAAAAAACCACCTAGTAGCGGGGGGCACATCATCCCTCCAGGGAAGGAAAAAAAAGCCACCTAGTGGCGGGGGCACGTTATCCCTCCCGGGACGCAAGTTGACATGCCGTAGCCTGCAGCGCATACATCATGCCATCAAGACGATACCGGTCTCGCTGCCTAGAGAACGGATGACGGTGCTGCATAAAAGCAAGGAGTTTGAAGGAGTCATACGCCTACCTCGGGAAGATCCTCTCAATCACCATCTTATTGCGGGTCGTCCAAAGGGTCCATGACATTGCGGCAAAAATCAGCCAAAATAAGCGGCGGCGCCGTCCAGGTTGGGTGGCCCTGGTCTGGAGGAACTGTTGGGGAACGTTGCATGGGAAACAAAAATTTTCCTACGCACACACAAGATCTATCCATGGTGATGAGCATCTACGAGAGGGAGAGTAAATCTACATACCCTTGTAGATCGCTAAGCGGAAGCGTTTAAGAAACGCGGTTGATGTAGTCGAACGTCTCCGCGATCCAAATCGCAAGTCGTCCCTCGATCCGATCACGAACTAGCGCCGAACGGACGGCACCTCCGCGTTCAACACACGTACGGCTTGATGACGCCTTCACCTCCTCGATCCAGCGAGCGATGGTGAAGTAGTGGTTGAGTTCCAGCAGCACGACGGCGTGGTGATGGTGGTGAGGAACAATCTCTGCAGGGCTTCGCCAAGCGCTACGGAGATTATGACGGAGGAACTAGAGGGTTAGGGTTGCCGCACACGGCTTGGGGAAATCTTGATGTGTCCCGTGTGCTAGTCCTGCCCCTCTATTTATATGTTGAGCCTTGGGGTCTAAACTTGGAGTAAAAGCCTCCTCCAGGTCGGTTTTGCCCGCACAAGGTCGGTTTGGCCCGCAGGGAAAGAGTCCAACTCGGATCCCTGCAGTACCGCGCACAAGCGGTAGTACCGCTTCACACAAGCGGTAGTGGGCGGTAGTACCGCTTCACACAAGCGGTAGTACCGCTTGGGCGGTAGTACCGCTTCACAAAACGGTAGTACCGCTTACGCGGCAGCAAAACTACTTTTTGCACTTTCCAATACCTCGTGGGCTTTATCACTTTGGCCCATATAAAGTGTTGCTGCACCCGAACACTTCGGTAAACATCCGGAACCCATTCCGGTGAACTCCGGAACTCTTCCGGAGATCAAAACACTATTATGACATATATCAATCTTTACCTCCGGACTATTCCGGAGATCCTCGTCATGTCCGGGATCTTATCCGGGACTCCGAACAACTTTCGGTCACCAACAAAATAACTCAACTATACTAATCGTCACCAAACGTTTAAGTGTGTAGACCCTGCGGGTTCGAGAACTATGTAGACATGACCGAGACACCTCTACGGCCAATAACCAATAGCGGGACCTGGATGCCCATATTGGCTCCTACATATTCTACGAAGATCTTTTATCGGTCGAATCTCTATGTCAAGGATTCAGTTAATCCCGTATGCTATTCCCTTTGTTCTTCGGTATGTTACTTGCCCGAGATTCGATCGTCGGTATCTCTATACCTAGTTCAATCTCGTTACCGGCAAGTCTCTTTACTCGTTCCGTAATACAAGATCTCGTGGCTAACACTTTAGTCACATTGCTTGCAAGGCTCATTGTGATATTGTATTACCGAGTGGGCCCTGAGATACCTCTCCGTCACACAGAGTAACAAATCCCAGTCTTGATCCATGCCAACCCAACAGACACCCTCGGAGATACCTGTAGAGCACCTTTATAGTCACCAAGTTACGTTGCGACGTTTGATACACACAAGGTACTCCTCCGATGTCAGGGAGTTGCATGATCTCATGGTCATAGGAACAGATACTTGACATGCAGAAAACAATAGCAATAAACTGACACGATCAAATGCTACGTTCTTAGTTTGGGTCTTGTCCATCACATCATTCTCCTAATGATGTGATCCCGTTATCAAATGACATCTCATGTCAATGGCTAGGAAACCTTAACCATCTTTGATCAACAAGCTAGTCAACTAGAGGCTTACTAGGGACACAGTGTTGTCTATGTACCCACACATGTATTTGAGTTTCCAATCAATACAATTATAGCATGGATAATAAACGATTATCATGAACAAGGAAATATAATAATAACCAATTTATTATTGCCTCTAGGGCATATTTCCAACAGTCTCCCACTTGCACTAGAGTCAATAATCTAGTTCACATCACTATGTGATTTACATTGTAATGAATCGAACACCCATGCAGTTCTGGTGTTGTTCATGTTTAGCCCTTGGAAGAGGTTTAGTCATCGGATCTGCAACATTTAGATCCGTGTGTACTTTGCAAATATTTATGTCGTCCTCCTTGATGTAATCGCGGATGGAATTGAAACGTCGCTTTATGTGTCTGGTCCTCTTGTGAAATCTTGGTTCCTTGGCTAGAGCAATGGCACCAGTATTATCACAAAACAGAGTCATTGGGTTAAGCGCACTAGGCACTACTCCAAGATCTGTCATGAACTCCTTCATCCAGACACCTTCCTTCGCCGCCTCCGAGGCTGCGATGTACTCCGCTTCGCATGTAGAATCAGCTACCACGCTTTGCTTGGAACTGCACCAGCTAACCGCACCCCCATTAAGAATAAATACGTATCCGGTTTGCAACTTAGAGTCATCCGGATCAGTGTCAAAGCTTGCATCGACGTAACCCTTTACGACGAGCTCTTGATCACCTCCATAAACGAGAAACATGTCCTTAGTCCTTTTCAGGTACTTCAGGATATTCTTGACCACCGTCCAGTGTTCCATTCCTGGATCACTTTGAAACCTTCCGACCATACTTATGGCAAGGCTGACATCGGGTCTTGTGCACAGCATTGCATACATGATAGAGCCTATGGCCGAAGCATAGGGGATGACACTCATCTTTTCTCTATCTTCTGCAGTCACTGGGCATTGAGTCTTACTCAACTTCACACCTTGCAATACAGGCAAGAACCCCTTCTTGGACTGATCCATTTTGAACTTCTTCAAAAATTTGTCAAGGTATGTGCTTTGTGAAAGTCCTATCAAACGTCTCGATCTATCTCTATAGATCTTGATGCCTAATATGAAAGCAGCTTCTCCTAGGTCCTTCATTGAAAAACTCTTTTTCAAATATTCCTTTATGCTTTCCAGCATTTCTATATTGTTTCCAATCAGTAATATGTCATCCACATATAATATTAGAAACGCTATAGAGCTCCCACTCACTTTCTTGTAAATACAAGCTTCTCCGTAAACTTGTATAAACTCGAACGCTTTGATCACCTCATCAAAACGAAGATTCCAACTCCGAGATGCTTGCACCAGTCCATAAATGGATCGCTGGAGTTTGCAAACTTTGTCAGCATTCTCTGGATCGACAAAACCTTCTGGTTGCATCATATACAACTCTTCCTTAAGGTAACCGTTAAGGAACGCTGTTTTGACATCCATCTGCCAAATTTCATAATCGAAAAAGGCAGCTATTGCTAACATGATTCTGACGGACTTAAGCATCGCTACGGGTGAGAAGGTCTCATCGTAGTCAACTCCTTGAACTTGTGAAAAACCCTTTGCCACAAGTCGAGCTTTATAGACGGTGGCATTACCGTCCGCGTCCGTCTTCCTCTTAAAGATCCATTTGTTCTGAATGGCCTTACGCCCTTCAGGTAATACTTCCAAAGTCCATACTTTGTTTTCATACATGGATCCCATCTCGGATTTCATGGCCTCTAACCACTTCTCGGAATCCGGGCCCATCATCGCTTCTCCATAGCTCGTAGGTTCATCGTTGTCTAACAACATGACCTCTAAGACAGGGTTGCCGTACCACTCGGGAGCAGTACGCGTCCTTGTCGACCTACGATGTTCGATAGCAACTTGATCCAAAGCTTCATGATCATCATCATTAACTTCCTCTTCAGCTAATGTAGGCTCCACAGAAACAACTTTCTGCACTGCGCTACTCTCAGGTTGAAGTAAAGGTTCAACAACCTCATCAAGTTCTATCTTCCTCCCACTCAATTCTTTCGAGAGAAACTCTTTCTCAAGAAATGTTCCGTTTTTAGCGACAAATACTTTGCCTTCGGATCTGAGATAGAAGGTATACCCAACTGTCTCTTTTGGGTATCCTATGAAGACGCATTTCTCCGCTTTGGGTTCCAGCTTTTCAGGCTGAAGCTTTTTGACATAAGCATCACATCCCCAAATTTTAAGAAACGACAGCTTTGGCTTCTTGCCAAACCAAAGTTCATATGGCGTTGTCTCAACGGATTTCGATGGTGCCCTATTTAAAGTGAATGCAGCTGTCTCTAATGCATAACCCCAAAACGATAGTGGCAAATCGGCAAGAGACATCATAGATCGCACCATATCCAATAAAGTTCGATTACGACGTTCGGACACACCATTACGCTGTGGTGTTCCAGGCGGTGTCAGTTGTGAAACAATTCCACATTGTCTTAAGTGACTGCCAAACTCATAACTCAGATATTCTCCTCCTCGATCAGATCGTAGGAATTAATCTTCTTGTTACGATGATTCTCAACTTCACTCTGAAATTGTTTGAACTTTTCAAATGTTTCAGACTTGTGTTTCATTAAGTAAATATACCCATATCTACTTAAGTCATCAGTGAAGGTGAGAAAGTAATGATAACCACCGCGCGCCTCAATACTTATCGGACCACACACATCAGTATGTATGATTTCCAATAAGTCACCTGCCCGTTCCATTGTTCCAGAAAACGGCGTTTTAGTCATCTTGCCCATGAGGCATGGCTCACATGTGTCAAGTGATTCAAAATCAAGTGACTCCAAAAGTCCATCAGCATGGAGCTTCCTCATGCGTTTTACGCCAATATGACCTAAACGGCAGTGCCACAAGAAAGTGGTATTATCATTATCAATTCTACATCTTTTGGCATCAATGTTATGAACATGTGTATCATCACTATCGAGATTCAATAAGAATAAACCCCTCACATTGGGTGCATGACCATAAAAGATATTACTCATATAAATAGAACAACCATTATTCTCTGATTTAAATGAGTAACCGTCTCGCAATAAACAAGATCCAGATATAATGTTCATGCTTAACGCAGGCACCAAATAACACTTATTTAGGTTCATCACTAATCCCGACGGTAATCGAAGAGCGAGCGTGCCGACGGCGATCACATCAACCTTGGAACCATTTCCCACGCGCATCGTCACTGCGTCCTTTGCCAGCCTCCGTCTATTCCGCAGTTCCTGTTTAGAGTTGCAAATATGAGCAACCGCACCGGTATCAAATACCCAGGCACTACAACGAGGGTTGGTAAGGAACATATTAATAACATGTATATCATATATACCTTGTTTGTTGTTGGCCGCCTTCTTGTCAGCCAAATACTTGGGGCAGTTCCGCTTCCAGTGTCCAGTTCCCTTGCAATGAAAGCACTCAGTTTCTGGTTTGGGTCCAGCCTTGGGTTTCTTCACAGGAGCAGCAACTGCTTTGCCACCCTCCTTAGATTTACCCTTCTTACCCTTGCCATTTTTCTTGAAACTAGTGGTTTTATTGACCATCAACACTTGATGCTCCTTCTGAATTTCAGACTCAGTGGCTTTCAGCATCACAAACAGCTCGGCGACTGACTTGTTCATCCCGTGCATGTTATAGTTCAACACGAAGCTCTTGTAGCTAGGTGGCAATGATTGAAGAACTCTGTCAGTGATAGCCTCTGGCGGAAGGGGCATCCCCAATTCAGCCAGACGGGTGGAGTACCCAGACATTCTGAGCACGTGATCACTGATAGACCCGTTCTCCTCCATCTTGCAAGTATAGAACTTATCGGAGATCTCATATCTCTCGATCCGGGCATTCTTCTGAAAGATAAACTTCAACTCCTGGAACATCTCATATGCTCCATGACGTTCAAAACGTCTTTGAAGTCCCGGTTCTAAGCCATACAACATTGCACACTGAACTATTGAGTAATCATCAGAACGAGCCTGCCAGGCGTTCACAACGTCTAGAGACTCAACTGGAGCGGGTGGATCACCAAGCGGTGCATCGAGGACATAAGCCTTCTGGGAAGCCGTAAGGATAATCCTTAGATTACGGGCCCAGTCCACAAAGTTACTTCCATCATCTTTCAACTTAGCTTTCTCTAGGAACGCATTAAAATTCAGGGGTGCTACTGCGCGAGCCATGATCTACAACATAAATATAGCAAAGACAACTTAGACTATTGTTCAAGATAATGAGTTTAATTAATCATATTACTTAAAAACTCCCACTCAAATTGACATCCCTCCGGTCATTCGAGTGTAACATGATCCAAATCCACCAACTCAAGTCCGATCATCACGTGAGTCGAGGTGGTTTCAATGGTGAACATCTTCATGTTGATCATATCTACTATATGACTCATGTTCGACCTTTCGGTCTCTTGTGTTCCGAGGCCATGTCTGTACATGCTAGGCTCGTCAAGTTTAACCCGAGTGTTCCGCGTGTGCAACATGGCTTGCACCCGTTGTATGTGAACGTGGAGTCTATCACACCCGATCATCACGGCGTGTCTCGAAACGACGAACTTTCGCAATGGTGCACACTCGGGGAGAACACAATTTATCTTGAAATTTAAGTGAGGGATCACCTTATAATGCTACCGTCGTCCTAAGCAAAATAAGATGCATAAAAGGATTAACATCACATGCAAATCATAAGTGACATGATATGGCCATGAACTTGTGCTTTTGATCTCCATCTCCAAAGCACCGGCATGATCTCCATCGTCACCGGCATGACACCATGATCTCCATCATCTTGATCTCCATCAACGTGTCGCCATAAGGTTGTCGCGCCGACTGTTGCTTCCACGACTATTGCTAACGTTTAGCGATAAAGTAAAGCATTACATAGCGCTTAATGATTGACACGCAGGTCATACAATAATTAAAGACAACTCTATGGCTCCTGCCAGTTGCCGTACTCATCGACATGCAAGTCGTGATATTCTATACAACACATGATCATCTCATACATCACATATATCTCATCATGTAATTGGCCATATCATATCACATCATACCCTGCAAAAACAAGTTAGACGTCCTCTAATTGTTGTTGCAAATTTTACGTGGCTGCTACGGGTTTGCAAGAACCGTTCTTACCTACGCAAAACCACAACGTGGTGTAGTGATTGCTTTTTGATCTTCTAAAAGAACCCTCTTCATTGAAATCGATTCAACTAAAGTGAGAGAGACAGACACCCGCTAGCCATCTTTATACAACGAAGTTACATGTCAGTTGAAGGAACCTGTCTCGCGTAAGTGTACGCGTAATGTCGGTCCGGGCCGCTTCATCTCACAGTACCGCCGAATCAAATATCAACTAGTAACGGCAAGCAATATGTATACACCCACACCCACAACTCGTTTGTGTTCTACTCGAGATCTCATCTACGCATAGACCTGGCTCATGATGCCACTGTTGGGGAACGTTGCATGGGAAACAAAAATTTTCCTACGCACACACAAGATCTATCCATGGTGATGAGCATCTACGAGAGGGAGAGTAAATCTACATACCCTTGTAGATCGCTAAGCGGAAGCGTTTAAGAAACGCGGTTGATGTAGTCGAACGTCTCCGCGATCCAAATCGCAAGTCGTCCCTCGATCCGATCACGAACTAGCGCCGAAAGGACGGCACCTCCGCGTTCAACACACGTACGGCTTGATGACGCCTTCACCTCCTCGATCCAGCGAGCGATGGTGAAGTAGTGGTTGAGTTCCAGCAGCACGACGGCGTGGTGATGGTGGTGAGGAACAATCTCTGCAGGGCTTCGCCAAGCGCTACGGAGATTATGACGGAGGAACTAGAGGGTTAGGGTTGCCGCACACGGCTTGGGGAAATCTTGATGTGTCCCGTGTGCTAGCCCTGCCCCTCTATTTATATGTTGAGCCTTGGGGTCTAAACTTGGAGTAAAAGCCTCCTCCAGGTCGGTTTTGCCCGCACAAGGTCGGTTTGGCCCGCAGGGAAAGAGTCCAACTCGGATCCCTGCAGTACCGCGCACAAGCGGTAGTACCGCTTCACACAAGCGGTAGTACCGCTTGGGCGGTAGTACCGCTTCACACAAGCGGTAGTACCGCTTGGGCGGTAGTACCGCTTCACAAAACGGTAGTACCGCTTACGCGGCAGCAAAACTACTTTTTGTACTTTCCAATACCTCGTGGGCTTTATCCCTTTGGCCCATATAAAGTGTTGCTGCACCCGAACACTTCGGTAAACATCCGGAACCCATTCCGGTGAACTCCGGAACTCTTCCGGAGATCAAAACACTATTATCACATATATCAATCTTTACCTCCGGACTATTCCGGAGATCCTCGTCATGTCCGGGATCTTATCCGGGACTCCGAACAACTTTCGGTCACCAACAAAATAACTCAACTATACTAATCGTCACCAAACGTTTAAGTGTGTAGACCCTGCGGGTTCGAGAACTATGTAGACATGACCGAGACACCTCTACGGCCAATAACCAATAGCGGGACCTGGATGCCCATATTGGCTCCTACATATTCTACGAAGATCTTTTATCGGTCGAACCTCTATGTCAAGGATTCAGTTAATCCCGTATGCTATTCCCTTTGTTCTTCGGTATGTTACTTGCCCGAGATTCGATCGTCGGTATCTCTATACCTAGTTCAATCTCGTTACCGGCAAGTCTCTTTACTCGTTCCGTAATACAAGATCTCGTGGCTAACACTTTAGTCACATTGCTTGCAAGGCTCATTGTGATGTTGTATTACCGAGTGGGCCCTGAGATACCTCTCCGTCACACAGAGTAACAAATCCCAGTCTTGATCCATGCCAACCCAACAGACACCCTCGGAGATACCTGTAGAGCACCTTTATAGTCACCCAGTTACGTTGCGACGTTTGATACACACAAGGTACTCCTCCGATGTCAGGGAGTTGCATGATCTCATGGTCATAGGAACAGATACTTGACATGCAGAAAACAATAGCAATAAACTGACACGATCAAATGCTACGTTCTTAGTTTGGGTCTTGTCCATCACATCATTCTCCTAATGATGTGATCCCGTTATCAAATGACATCTCATGTCAATGGCTAGGAAACCTTAACCATCTTTGATCAACGAGCTAGTCAACTAGAGGCTTACTAGGGACACAGTGTTGTCTATGTACCCACACATGTATTTGAGTTTCCAATCAATACAATTATAGCATGGATAATAAACGATTATCATGAACAAGGAAATATAATAATAACCAATTTATTATTGCCTCTAGGGCATATTTCCAACAGGAACTCCGCGAGGTCTTGGGCCTCCCAATCGTGCCCGGGAGCCTCGTGTACGAATTCCCATATGGCCGCCGTGCATGTGAAAATGATGTGGGTCGCTATCTTCGGGACCGACATAAAGGGCACATGCCGTCCCCAGGGCCGTGCCGCTTACACACCTCCGTCCCCGAAGGGACCCGATTAAAAGTAATTGCCATACAAAGATTTTGATCTTCAGGGACAGGGGTGCCTTCCATAACGGTGCGAGCCAAGGGATGATGGGGGAGCGGCATAGAGCTTGATATGCCGAGCTCACCGAGAATTCCCTAGACGGGGAAAGCCGCTAGGCCACTATGTCCGGATAGTCCGGCAGTGCCCGTGGCAAGGTATCAAGCAAGCGATTCCAGTCAACTGTTTCTACCTAGCCAAAAGCACGCCTGCACCTCATGTCCCATTGCCTTTGGCGGACAGCCGCAGAGACGAGTAGGGATGGGTCGACACAAATGGAGAACAAGACGGAGAACCCCCCTGAGCGACTCATCTCCTTGATCTTTTGGACCGCGCGCCAGAATTGGGATCTGCGGACGCGAGAACATGCTAGGAGAGGTTCACCCCTTAGGTATTTTGCCTGAAGGAGTTTTAGCCATAATCCACCGTTGCTACGAAGGTTTCACCATACCCACCGAAGCATGAGGGCCGTATTCATAGTATACGGGAGGCTGTGATCCCCAACCCCCCTCGGTCCTTGGGCAGGCAAATATCTGCCTACTTGACCATGTGGTATTTTGGCGGCCATCAGAAGCCTGCCAGAAGAACCCGACGAGTTCCTTGTCGAACGAGCTATGAACGCTCTCCGGATGGATGTACATCCCCATCATATAAATGGAGAGACTCGCAAGATTCGCACTAATGAGCACCGTTTTACCCCCTTTGGAGGTAAACCGGCCTCACTATGGCTCGACTCGAGAAGCAACCTAGCCCACGAGGGGTTCAAATCCACTCACCAGGATCTTCGACTCGGCCAACGGTATCCCCAGATAAGTTGTGGGGAACACCGACAACTTGTAGTTTAGGTTATCTGCAATCCGGTGTTGATCCTCTGGCGGGTAGCTGAGGATGAAGACCTCACTTTTATCAAAATTTATTTTCAGGCCTGATATAGCTTCGAAGCATAGAAGGAGGAACTTAACTATGTCGAGGTTCGACCCCTCGACCATGATCATGGTATCATTTGCATATTGGAGATGGGTGACCCCTCCTCCAGGGATTAAGTGGCCAACCACCCCAGTAAGATGACCGGCCGTCCGTGCTTTATCTAGGATACTGGCCAAGGCATCAAGCGCAAGGTTGAAGAGGAGGGGCGAAATCGGGTCCCCTGCTTCACTCATGCCGAAGATGAAAAATAAGGTCCCACCTCGCCATTAATGTTAATGGCCATCTTGCTAGACTGGACCATCCACATAATCCAGGAGGACCATTTGTCATCAAAGCCCCGGCGTTGGAGTACCAACCTCAAGAAGGACCAGTCCAGACGATCATAAGCCTTCTGGAAGTCCAACTTGAGGTATACGCCCTTATGGCCACGCGAGTGCACTTCATGTGCGATTTCGTGAAGGGCCAAGATCCCATCGTGGATCCGTCGACCCTTCAGGAAAGCAGTCTGAAGGGGGTGGTCGAGGCTCTCCGCCACAGGGGCTAGCCGCGTAGCGCATACTTTTGAGAATATGCGCTCAGCACATTGATCACCGTGATAGGCCTAAAGTGCCTAATATTCGTCGCCCCAACTATTTTGGGGATCAGGGTAATGACACTAAAGTTAATCCGGGCCATGTCGAAGGTCTCGATATAGAATTCATGGAACATTGGCATGATTACCGGCTTTATGACGTGCCAGAATTTCTAATAGAAAACCACTAGCAGACCGTCTAGGCCCGGAGCTGAGCCTGCCTTCATAGAGGTGATGGCCATGCCTACCTCCTCCTCCGAGAATGGGAGGGTTAACTCCGCATTCTCTGCATCCGAGACCCTATCGACTGGAGGCCAGAAGTCCTCGGACAACGACACCCCGCTACGGGGTGTGGCCGAGAATAGCTCCTTGTAAAAGGAGTATATGTGGGACCGGATCTCATCTGGGTATTCCAGGAGGTTTTCACCCTCTGAGAGACACAAAATAGCGCTTCTCCGCCGATGTCCATTCGTAATCGCCTTGAAGTATGCGGTATTGGCATCACCCTGGAGGAGCCATTTCTGACCTCCCCGGCGTTGCCAAAATAGTTCCTTGCCCTTGAATATTTCCACTAACGAAGATTCAAGGGCGTAGCGCCTCAGCCAGTCATCAGCCAATAGTCCAGCTGTGTCGGCCACCACATCAAGTGTCTTAATCTAGACCAGTAACTCTTCTTTACGGGCTTTAGAAGCCGCACCTAGGTTAGCTCCCCACCCTCGCATGAATTGGCGGGCGAGCTTCGAGCAGTGGTGCCATATATCAGTAGCACAATACGCTCGAGGCTGGGAGGCCACAGCATCGGCCCAACGGTCCCTCACCAGCTCAAAGAACCTTGGCTACAGCAGCCAAGCAGGCTCAAAGTGAAACCGCCTCGTCCTGGGGGGAGCATCTTCCCCCGAAGAGAGAAGCAGAGGAATGTGGTCGAAGCCAATACGCGTGACCGCCGGCAGAGAGCACAACGGGAACATGATCTCCCATTTTACCGATACTAGGACCATATCCAGTACACTTCGGATAGGGTCCGCTTGCTTATTCATCCATAATACCTAAATGTCAGTCGACCGACTTTTGGTTTTGGGTCAGTCAATTTTGAGAAGCACGAAGAAGTTCGCTGGGAGGGAGGCTGGAGGGAAGGAAGGAGATTAGGAGCTCGTCGGCTGGCTAACCCATCATTTATCTTAGGGTGGGAATGGGGGCGGTAGCACGACAGTGGTGCAAGTTCACCGGGGAAAATCTCCGTTGACTCCGGGGCTAGAGGGATGGCCGCGGTTGGGGGGGAGGTAGGCCACGGTTTGGGGAGTGCAATGTGGCGAGGCTGCGCAGGAGCTCCGCCGACCGCGGGAGGTGGAAGCAGGCGGCTAGGCCGGCGGCGGCGGGGTGGTTCGAGGCTGAAGAAGAAAGTGACAGGAGGTTTAAGAAAGAGATCGGGCATTGATTTGATATTAGACAACTGGAAAAAATTGATTGACCCCATTCTTTTTCCAGGCGACTGACATATAACTACGCCCTCATTCATCACAATGCTCTTAGGGCAACTCTAACCGATCCCCTAAAAGTTAAAGTAGGATCCGTCCGAGCAAAGTTAGGGGAGTAAAGTTATCCTCCCGTATAGGTGCCGCACCTAGCTGACCCCCTAAACTTTAATGGAATGAAAAAAATTATATAGATTTTGTGTTCTAGCCATATGAACTTCGAACACTTCACAATATATATCATAAAAACATTGAGATTAAAACATGCATAATATAACCATCATATCATGTAGTTTCATCATCGCGATTTTCAAATAAAAACATGCATAGTTCACCCAAAAGGCATCATTTCAAACATAATGTTTTATCCAAAATTACCACAAACATAACATGTATATGTTGTGGATCGAGCCAATCAATGGCATGCACAAACTCAAACAAAGTGGTTGCTGAAGAAAAAATCACTGCCACCACCACCACCACCATCCTCTCGGTCACCTCCACAATCTCCTCTTCATCAGCCACCTTCTCATCGGCCTCCTCCTCTTCCTCGGCCACCCCCTCTTCTTCCATGTCTTGGGCCACCTCTTCTTCTTTGTCCGCCTCCGAATGATACCAAATTGATTCATAGTTGAGCTCATCAAGTCCCATCGTTGCAGAGGGCTCCAAAGACGCTAAGAATTAGGCTATGTTCATCTCCGCACTAAGACAACAAAACAACAAAACTACATCACCATCGGCAACCAATAATCACAACGACCGAAATGTTAAAGATGTTTTTTTACCTTCTCGGCATTTCATCGAGTAATTGGCAGCCACGACCTTTCTTGCTGGACGTGCCGGAGCAGTGCCCGTAGGTGTCGGCAGAGACGTTGCACGTGCCGCCGGCCTCATCGGCGAGGGTCGAAGCCGCCGCCGTCGGTTTTCGAGCTCTTTTGACACCGGCGGAAGTGGTGGGAAGGCGGCAAGCCGTCCCAAAGAGACGCTCGCCACCGCGACTGCCTTTGCTGCGGTTGGAGCCGAAGCTTGAATCCGATAAACTTTTTTTTTATCCCCAAGCTTTTCTTCGGCGCAAGCAACGGTACGGGTCGTTTCCGACGGGTGAAGAAAGGGTCCGGGCAACCCATTCCGGCTGAAGGTTAGAGTCGCCCTTGTACTCCTTTTTTTAAAGCAGTCACACCGCGTTAAACGGTCAGGATACCCAACTTCGTGGCTATTCTGACTCTGTCACACCACCAATTATCAAAGTCTTCCTATTTAAAACTCTGTTCATTCATTACTCATTAGTCGCTAGTCGCCACGCGTTATCCAATCCCCTGCCTTACCCATGCACAGTTGCCGGCCCTCGTTGATATGCCCAAGTAAGGAGTACTATATATTCTGTGCGTCTCTCTTCTCTCAGCATCATCGCCGTCATTTGCAGATAGCTACTCAACCCATAAGCCATGGCAACCAGTCAAAGCACGCGACCTTCGTTCGTCAACTTCCTAAAGGAAGGCTTCCTCCTTCCGACCCGCAACCGGAGGCTCTTCATAGCGGTCGGCGCGATCATCATCGCCTCCACTACGCTGCTCCTCCTCGGCAGCGACCTCGCCGTCCAGCCCCTCGCCGATGAGATCCAGCTCGACGTCAAGGCGCTAAAAGGCACCGACCCCGGCAGCCTGGAGTACGCCAAGCTCGTACAGGAGATCCAGAATGACGCCAAGGAGCTCCTGCTTGTAGGCGCGGGGTACCTCGTGTTCGCGGTCGTCGTCATCTCCGCCGTCCGGATCATCCTCCTCTTCGCCACCGTCTTGACGTACTCCGGCGAGCAGCGTACTACCTTCAGCGTGGTCCTAGGAAAAGCTAAGGCGCAGCTGAAGGCCCCCCTGCTCACGCTCGCCTTCGTCTACGTCCTGGAGATCGTCTACATCGTGTTTCTGGCGATGATGGGGGCACTTCTCGTTGTTCTCATGGCGAAGCAGTACTTCGTGTTGCTCATCCTTGCGTCGCTGCTAGTCCTCTCAGCGGCCATCTCTTTCGTGTACTTCTCCTTCGTCTGCTTTTTCAGCGTCGTCGTGGCGGTGGCCGAGCCCGGCTGCCACGGCGCAGCCGCGTTAGGCAGGGCGTGTAGGCTGGCGAAGGGGAAGAAGTGGCAGGTCGTGCTGTACGTCGCCGTTACCGGTGCCCTGGCCAGCGTCCTTTCGCCGGTGCACACGCTCGCGAGGACTTGCGCGGGTAATAGCGTGGCGCTTGGGTTGCTCCTAGGTTTTGTGTACGCGGTTCTGATGGCACTCGTGCAGTTGTTCGCCGTCTGCGCCATGACCGCGTTCTACTACGAGCGCAGGGAGAACATGGACGGCCAGCTGGGGGCTACTGGATACGCCAAGTTACCATCGGAAGAAGCAAACGCTTGATCATTCTACTTGCGATTGGTTGGCCTGTAATTTCTACTTGCTTTGTATGCCAGGCCAGATTGTTTTTTTTTCAAACACAGTACAAGCCAGATTGTTGTTATATAGGAGGATACCAAAAAGGCTGCACACCCCACTCTGTAAATAAAGCCAAAGATTGTTCTTATATACGGTACTACTATATCTGTTTTCTCGAATGCATACTACTATACTATATGTATTACAACATATACTTTCATTACAGGAAAAACATACGTTGCCTTGTATCATTCTCTAAGCCGAGTGCTAAAACACGGATTCACAGCTTATTTCCACCTAAGCCGAGTATGCCTCTAAGGACACGCGACGAACAAACACTAGTGCAGACGCCTGCTATACAAACGGTTTTTAACCCCTTTCCGTGACGTAGTCTCAAACCGTCGCCTTGCATGTGTGGGTGATAGGGGGGTTATCCCACACGACACGGAAAACCCGTCGGCGATGGCTGCGCCCGGTCACACACGATGAGCAAAAATATGTCGTGTGCGATTGGAGGGGCCATCACAAACAGATATTTTTGGAAAGTCGTGTGAGATGTGCTTAGCATCCCACACAATGATCTCAAACATACGTTTCCGTTCGCATTCTACATTACACACAATTTTCTGCATAACATCGTCTGTGTTAGGGGTGACCATCACGCACGGTTCCTAGAAGAAACTGTTTGGCATACGGCTGTCCATCACACACACGTTTTACGGCCGGAAGTCGTGTGTGATTTTTCACTGATCCAACACGCCAAATTTCCAGGAACCGTGTGGGTTTGGTGAGGTAATCGCCCACGGTGTTCTATGGCAAACCGTCTGCAATATGAAACCACAACAATCAGGCTAATTGCTCTATTATTTATAATCCAGCTAGTAAACACATTGACACTTCATATCAAGCACACAATATATTTCATTTCGTATTACGGCAACCAGAATTTCATAATTGGAATACATCAGAGTACAACATCATATAGGCATGTACTACCTAGCTACCCAATTACACGACAAGACCGAGTTTCACATGCAACATCTAAAACCTTTGGAAAATAGCATCATATACGGTAAATAGACAGATGGATCTCGTCTAGAAAACTGTTGAAGCGGAAGGCAAATATTGAGCCTTCGCTGATGTCGAAGGTCCTTGCAACTTTATGCCAGTGCCTGCGGATGGTTGCCCGCCCATCCTTCATCCTCTTGAGGAAGACTTCAAGATTATACCGTGGGTGATGTATGAATACCTTCCTCGCCTCTTGACCATACAGGTGGTTTGAGACGTACTCATCGATGAACTGCTTTGGAAAGGACTACAAACAAAGATATGCATAAATTTCGTTTCGAAAAATTGTAATGTCACAAAGGGAAAAAAGACAAGGTAAAAACGATAGTACCATCCTATAGTTCACTGATGTCTTCTTCATTGTGCAGACAAATAGCTTATTGTTTTTCGTCGCAAGTTTCTTTATCTTAACAATCTTTCTAAGTTTCTTGATTTGACTGATATTCATAAACACATCATTTCCCCACATGCAAAATGGGTCGAACAGTGGGTCTAAACCTCTTACAGCAAGACCTACCTGTGCAAGACCAAATTATTATTAGAAACCTAAATATTAGAATGGTTCCTGCAATTGCATAATAATGTGCTATTAGCCAAAGGATCATGAAAGTGCAAACCTCGATGGTAAACTTCAGTGTCTCCCATTGTTTCCCCTGTAACGCATTTAAGATAGATATTGATCAGGTTTTAAGTGTGATTTGGCATGCTATCAGTAAAATATGTTAATGAAAAATAAACGCATTGCAGATCCAACATATTAATTCAAGCCACATGGAAAAGCCAAGCATGCTAAGAACTATGAAATATAGCAATTGTATGTTTCACATGCATAACAATACAAAATTGTACCAACAATAATCGAACATCACATTGCAGATGATCACCAAAACAAATGAACCAAACAGTTAATTGAGCATCACATTGGACAATAGAACATACTAGAAGGTCAGATTGCATAGTAGCATTACTTGCATATTTCACTAGAATTTCTTAAGGAAAGGCAGGAGCAGCACATGCAACAGGTAAAGCAAACATGCTTAACAGGCGTAGCTACCTGAACATAGGTCATTAGTAATTAAGCTAAAAAACAAGCTATTCCTCATTGTCGGAGATATCGATAACGATGGGCTTGGAAGAGGGCGAGGCCTCCACATCGTGGGTGCCCTCCTCGTAGTGGTGAGTGGCCTCAGCCTGTCCAGGCACCAACCTGCCAGCTCTGGAGTTGAGGAAAGCACGGGCACGCAGAGAAAACAACTCATAGTCGTCATCGAAGGCAAAAGCGGATCTCTCGAGAAAACACAACGAGTTGTTGTTCAAAGCAGACAACCGCGTGGCGGCGTCCGCGCGCGAGGCGTTGGCGGTGGCCTCGACGGCGATGTGCTGCTCCAAGATCTGGGGGTCGGCATGCATGGCAGCCATCGCGGCCTCATCCGCGCGTGCGGTCGCGATTTGCTTCTCCGCTGCCAGGTGTTCCTTGAGATCCTGGCTATACTGCGTGCACCATGTCTTTCGGCGGCGATTATGTGGGGAGTGGGCCGGTGATTTTGGTGGAATGTGTCGCGCCGGCGGTCGGGGCATGTGGAATGGAGGAGGAGGGGTGGAGGGGGAGGGGTGTGGGGAAGGTGTGGATTACCTGACTAGATGGAGGAGGGCGAGGAGCAGGAAGGAGCGTTGCCGGCGAGGAGGCGGCGCTGCAAGCAAGCTGTGCAGGTTTGAACTTAGGAAAGGAAGGGGGAAGCAGGGAGGTGTGGCTTTTGGTTGGTACGAGGGGCGGGGGAGGTAGATATTTGCGCGGCAACCCAAAATTTCGTTAGGTGCGGCAAAAAAGTAGCGCACACAGTCCCTTTACCATAACTGTGTGAGATATTCAACAACACAAACGAATCCTATAGTTGATCCCGTGTGTGAGGAGACTGGACGTGGAAATTTTGGTCTCCAAGCTTCCGGCGTAAGATATCGGATACTACATTGCACATGGTACTTGCATTTCACGCTTCAGAGGACTGCCGCGCCGATGCGGTGAAGCCTCCAAGCTGGAGCTGTCCTCTGGCGGAGTGGCTGGGCGACGATGAACGGCTGGTGCCATTGGCGATTGGGGGAGAATCAAACTAGACAAGTTACGGGGAGGGAGGGGATGAAGGCAATGTGGAGTCGCCGGCTGTGAGGGTTTATATAGCAGGCCGGCAAGCATTGGGGATTTCACCGAGCCGGGCGGGAAGCTAGAGCCGTAGGATGGTTTTGTGCGCGGGAACCTGCGCGGTTGTGCGCGGGAACGGGCTCATCGAGCGGACGCGTGGCCAAAAGCGGTGCCTAAGCGTGCACTGGAATCCTCGGGCGGCAACGCGGTGACAAGACACAAGAGAGGAGGACGGGGTGATGCGCAGGCACACGGGTCATAATTATAAAATGTCTGCGATATTAATACAGGCAAACGACACTTCCCAACGAAGCGTCGGTAATGATTTCATCCATCGCTGACAATTGTTTGGCAGCAACCGTCTGCCAACAACCCACACAGCTTGTGAGTATGAATCATTTGGGTTATTATTGGTCTTCCCACACAATTCTGATGAATGAACTGTTTGCCTGGTATCAAACACACCTTGTTATGGTAACTCGTTTGTGTTCTAGCTCGATCAACGCAAACAGTTTGTCTAAATAAATTGTATGCCGTACTTCACACACATATGTATTTTGAGAACCGTTTGTGTTATCTTGTCTAATCGCAAACAGTTCATAAGCACCAACTGTATGCCCAGCATCACACACGCAACTATTTTCTGAATCGTATTTGTTGGATCCGCCATCGCACACAGTTCGTGTCATTAGCGATGGAGCTTGAACTATACCGTTTGCGATTGATTGATCGCACACAGTTTCCACGAAGGGTCTCTGATTGATGTGTCATCTTTGGACCATTCTGTAGTAGTGAAAGCATACTCAGTTTACAACAACGTACGCCATGAATCCTGTATGCATGCACTCGGCTTAGAAAAAGGATACGGTGTACATTCATGTAAGCCGCGGTTGCATCGAGGATGCACTCGGCTTAAATCACATATCACGGCAAAACGTACCTGCCACGTGGTCCGTGCGCCGCCCACTAACGGTTCCGTGACGGTGCTACAAGTAAGCCGTGTACCCGATATAATCCATTCAGCTTATAGCTCAGAGAGTATATGTAGTGCAAGAAATGAATAGATTGGTGAGTAGAACTTATAATTATTACTTGTTGCATTTCTTTTCCTTCCCCCTGTTTCTCACACATTCTTTCTAGGCTAGTTTTCACCGCACTTTCGATCTCATTTCATCACTGTTAGAAAACTTTGAGACGCGTACTCGATCTACCGAGGACTAAAAGCAATCACACAAAAATGACACAGAGATTTGTTAACGAGATTCACCGATTAGGATATATCCCTAGTCAAGCTCCTCTGGCATCCGGTCAACGCCGTAGACCACGCGGGCCCACGGATGGATGTTGCGTCGAAAACCGCCCTAGGGAGGGCCCGGACACCTCACAGGCCTACATGGGCCCTGGATAGTACCCAGTGCACGACATTGATGTGGCACATGCCTCACAAACCGGACAGTCACGCAGGAAGGTTCATGACATAGGGTGGTAGTCCCCCCACATCGAGCAGGTGGGAGGGAGTCGTGTGACCGCGTGCGCTCCAACCTGGTCTGGATGTCGGCATGACCTACCGTGACACAAAACAAGAGGAATATCCCTCGATCAAACCCCTCTGGCATCCGGTAAACATTGTAGACTGCACGGGCCCACGGATGGCTGCTTCGTCGAAAACCGTCCAAGGGAGGGCCCGAACACCACACCGGCCTGCATGGGCCCCGAGTATATCAATGAAAGGGCAGTGGGGTGTTAAAATACCCAATGCACAACATTGACGTGGCACCCGCGTGACAAACCGGACAGTGACACAGGAAGGTTTAGGATGTAGGGTGGTAGTCCCCCCACATCGAGCAGGCGGGAGGGAGCCCTGTGACCGCATGCGCTCCAACATGGTTTGGAATGTCGGCAAGACCTGTCGTGACACAGAACAAGAAGAATATCCCCCGGTCAATCCCCTCTGGCATCCGGTCAACGCCGTAGACCGCACGTGCCCATGGATGGGTGCTGCGTCGAAAACCGCCCCAGGAGGGCCCGGACAACGCACAGGCCTGTATGGGGCCCGGATATATCAATGAAAGGGCGGTGGGATGTTAAAATACCAAGTGCACAACATTGACGTGGCACCTGCCTCACAAACCGTACAGTCACGCGGGAAGGTTCAGGATGTAGGTTGGTAGTCCCCCCACATCGAGCAAGCGGGAGGGAGTCATGTGACCGCATGCGCTCCAACCTGGTCTGGGATGTCGGCAAGACCTGCCGTGACACGCAATAAGAGGATATACGTACTCTCACCTTTCCGTTATTTGCTAGCCTCTTCGGTACCATGCGTTGACCATTCTCACATCGAGAGTCGGTGCAACCTTCGCCGGTGCATCCAAACCCCGTGATATGATACGCTCTATCACACATAAGCCTCCTTATATCTTCCTCAAAACAGTCACCATACCTATCTATCATGTCATTTCCATAGCCATTTCGAGATATATTACCATGCAACTTCCACCGTTCTGTCACATGACTTGTGTGTTCATCATCATATTGCTTTGCATGATCATATAGCTGACATAGTATGTGTGGCAAAGCCACCGCTCATCATTGTCTACATGTTACGCTAGATCATTGCCCATCCTGGTATACTGCGAGAGGCATTCATATAGAATCATATTGTTTTATGTTGAGTTGTAAGTAAATAAAAGTGTGATGATCATCATTATTAGAGCACTGTCCCAGTGAGGAAAGGATGATGGACACTATGATTCCCCCACAAGTCGGGATGGGACTCCGAACGAAAAAAAAAGAAATGGGGGAGGCCAGAAAAAGAGAGAAAAGCCCACCATAAAAAAATGAGAGAAAAAAGAGAAGGGGAAGTGTTACTATCCATTTACCACACTTGTGCTTCAAAGTGGCACCATGTTCTTCATATAGAGAGTCTCCCGAGTTGTCATTTTCATATGTTAGTGGGAATTTTTCATTATAGAACTTGCCTTGTATATTCTGATGACGAGCTTCCTCAAATGCCCGAGGTCTTCATGAGCAAGCAATTTGGATGCACACCCACTTAGATTTCGTTGAGCTTTCATACACATATAGCTCTAGTGAATCCATTGCATGGCAATCCCTACTCCTCGCATTGATATCGGTTGATGGGCATATCCATAGCCCGTTAGTTCGCCTAGTTGATGCGAGACTTTCTTTCCACCTTGACTACTTTGATATCTACCACCATACTCTATTCCACCCATATGCTATATCCATAGTTCACGCTCATGTATTGCGTGAAGTTGAAAATGATGAAGCGCGTTAGAAGTATGATCCAATTGCCTGGTTTCACAACGGGGTGCTCGTGATTTATATTTATGCGGTGAAGACGAAGTCATGCCATGCTTGATATGATAAAATGAGCAGGGAATAACATTCTTTAAGAATCGTATATTTTGAAAAGTAATGATTATGTTATTTATGTTTATGGATATTATTATGTTGATATCAATTAGTTCATCATTTCTCAATGATCATGCCTAAAATGGATTACATGTTGGGTAGCATGTCGCATCAAAAATTCTGTTTTTAACATTTACCTACTCGAGGACGAGTAGGAATTAAGCTTGGGCATGCTGATATGTCTTTGATAACCCACAAGTATAGGGATCATAACAGTCTTCGAGGGAAGTATTTTACCCAAATTTATTGATTCGACACAAGGGAAGCCAAAGAATATTTATTGGTCTTGGCAGTTGAGTTGTCAATTTAACCACACCAGGTTATCTCTCTCTAGCAAAAGTTTTAGTAGCACAGCAAAATAGTAGTAGTAACGGAAACGGTAACAGTAACAGTTTTATAGTGATTGCAACGGTAGTAGCGACCATTGTAACTTAGCAAAATTCAGTATATGAAAAGCGTAGGCCATGGATCGGTGATGGATAATGATTTAGATGACATCAATCATGTAACAGTTACATACTAGAGCGACACATAACTAGCTCCAATTCATCAATGTAATGTAGGCATGTATTCCGTATATAGTCATACGTGCTTATAATAAGAACTTGCATGACATCTTTTGTCCTACCCTCCCGTGGCAGCGGAGTCCATAAGGAAATCTAAGGGATATTAATGCCTCCTTTTAATTGAGAACCGGAACAAAGCATTAACACATGATGAATACATGAACTCCACAAACTACGGCAATCACCGGAAAGAATCTCAATTATTGTCACCTTGGGGTATGCGGATCATGACACGTAATAGGTGCATATAACTTGCAAGATAGGATCCAAAACGCTCTCATATTTATGAAAACATAATAGGTTCAGATCAGAAATCATGGCACTCGGATCCTAGTGACAAGCATTAAGCATAGCAAAGTCATAGCAACATCATTTTCGGAACATAGGAGATTCTCTATCTTACAACTTTGATTGTGAAAATACTTATATTATTAAACTATTGTCCATAACAAACTATGACATTTTATTTTCACCTTACTAATAAGATTACTTTTATGTTATTCTACATGATACCTTGCATGTTGTTGCTGGAAATGGTTGCAATATATTTCAATGAGATTTGATTGTGTGAAATATAAATATTTAGATTAATAACACATGAACCCAATTGGAAATAGCTAGAATATTTGATTATGCATAGTTGTAAAATGTTTATTAAATATAAGTAGAATAATATAATAATAAATATCCCATGCATGGTTCCATATGGTTGTGTGTTTTTGCATGCATAGTTGCATGCTGAGGTGGGCTTATCTCATGCATGATCGTATGGTGATGTGGCATGCTTGCATGTTAAGATAAATAAGTTAGTGGGGATCACACTATATATTTACCTTACTAATAAGATTACTTCTATGTTTACTATTCCCTCCGTCTCATAATACAAAAGCATTTTTGACACTACACTAGTGTTAAAAACACTTGTATTTTTTGGGACGGAGGGAGTAGATTATAACCTGCGCTGTTGCGAATCGGTTGCAATATATTTTAATTAGATTTGATTGTGTGAAATATAAACATTTAGATTAATAACATGTGAACAAAAATTTAAAATACACATGAGTTTTTATATTTGATTATATATAGTTGTAAAATATTTATTAAATATAAGTAAAACAATATTATGGAAAATATTCTCATGCGTGGTTGCATGTGGTGGTGGATTTTCTCATGCATGATAGCATGTTGAGGTGGGCCTAATCTCACCCATGATTGTGTAAAGATATATAAATTAGTGGGGATCACTCTCTATATAGGATTAGTAATACTCCGTAATAAAAAAAAATACTAGCGTAAACTGGAGTATTTAAGCCGGCTTCCGTAGGAGAGCGGCCGAGGCGATTGGTCGGCGGCTTGTTCCGGCGGTGGTAGTGGGCGTTCGGTGGTTGTACACCTAACAAACTTTTATATTATATTCAGATATTTTTTTTCAAAAAAATGGAGCGTTTGTAGATATTATGTATAGCTGACCTGCTGATATACACGGTACATACAAGAGTTGCAACCAACTTATATATGTTAATTTATTATTACAAACCATGTACAAATGTACAAGTGTACAAGTGCAACCATAACATGCACGCAGAACCACCTATCCTTCTCTCATCACTCACGGTAGAAACGAGAGAAAAAGGTCGCAAAAACCACCACAACCCAAAACTATTTCTCATGGTGAGCTAACAAGCTCAGAAAAACTTTCTGTTCCCGGCCCTTCTTCACTGCCGGAATCACCAGGGAAAGGAACGAAAAAGGACAAAATCATTCCTGACGAACAAAATAGACACTAAAGCAAAGCAGCTTCGACAAATTTTGTGTGTGGGTGTGTGTAATTTCATGCCAGCCCGTGACTGACGAGCACGACGCAAATCTGTACCGCGCGCGCAGCAATCGACACGCACGGTGCAACGGCGCCCTAGTTCCCCGACTGGCTAGGTCAGGTGACGGCGCACGGGGCGGCGGCGGCCACGGCGCCGGTGCGCTTGACGAAACGGCCCTTCATCCGGGGCCGCTTCTCCGCGTTCAGCTTGCGCACCTCGTAGCGTATCTTCTTGGCGAACAGCCGCGTCCGCCGCTTCTCCCGGTACCGCGACACCCGCGCCTCCCGCCACCCGTCCGTCCTCGGCCTCGGCGGCCACGCCGCCTCGCCCTGCCGTCCGCCTCCTGCCGCCGTCCACATGCCCTACACCATGCACGGGTTAAATACAGTTAACTGTATCGAGCATAATTAATCAAGTTGCAAAATCGTGCATGTACCGCGTGGTCGTGGAGCAACAAATCGTCGAGCTGGCCGGGCGGCCGCCGGCCGTCGGTCCACGGCGAGCTGGCCCAGCTCTCGATGACCGCCTCGTAATTCAGCCTAAGATCCAGGCTCCTCTTCAAGAACTGCGTACCGTCAACGGCGTCTCCGTTGCTCGCCGACGACGTCTTGTGCTCGAAACTGTCGTCGTCATCCACCAATGTCGGCGGGCTGCAGTTAAACTCCCGCTTCAGGTCATGGCCAGACGCCAGAACGCCGTTGCTTCTGGAGACAAGGCCGCCGTCGGCCTCCACCTTTACCCGCCCGCCGTGTTCCCCCGGCGGCGATATGAGCCCTAGGGCCTCCATGTAGAACGAGTCCTCCAGCTCGTTGCCGTCGTCCAGGCCTTGGCCGAGGAGCGCTTCCATGTCGGCAGCGAACTCCCTGAGATCGGCGTCCGTCGGGCCGAAACTGGCGAAACAATCGGGGAGCTCCTGCACGGGGGACTGCTCGGCCATGAGCTCCTTCGCGTCTTCCACGGCGCCTTCGACGTCCTCACCGTGGCGTGAGGTCGCGGCCACCGCATCATCGATCGGCGGGGGCGAGCAGAACTCGCCGAGGGAAGGGTCAAAGACCGGCACGCGGTAGAGCAGCTGCTCCTCCTCCGGCGCCCTCCGCTCGTCCGACGTGGAGGACTCCCCGGCGCCCACCTCGGGCACCACGAGGCGCCTCGACAGCAGCTGCCCGACGCTCTTGACCGTCGGCCGCCGAGTGCGCGCCTTCCGCCTCGGCCACGCCGGCGCGACGTCCAGGTACTTGGACGTCGTCGCCGCCAACCCCTTCACCGCCGCCACGCCCTCGGCCGGCAGCGGAGACGTCGCGCGCAGACGGAGGCGCTCGTGCCGCCTGGCGAGCGGGTTCGCCGAGTGCACGGACGTGTCGCAGCCCTGGCACAGGAAGGCGTCGTCGGCCGCGCAGTACCACCGCGCGCGCCGCCGCATGCACCCGTCGCACGCGCGCGCCGCCTTGCCGCCCACGGCCCCGCCGGCCGCCTTCTGATCGGAGCCACCCATCTCCGCCGCGTCCAAAACGTGCAAGCCAGACCACCTCCAGGCTCCAGCGCAGCAACAAGGTTTCTTCTGGTATCGTATAATCACGGCGATCCTACCTACGAGAAGATTGCGAGATAGAAATGACAAAAAAATATCGGTTTTACTAAAACACATCTAGATGTGACATAAGTATTGCACATCTAAGTCCTATATCATTGATCTTACGTGAATATTCGTGTGGATATTTTTTTTCTTTTTCTTTTTATACTTGATTTAGTCACTTAGATATGTGATAACTATGTCAAATCTAGATGTGTACGCACCCAAAAAGTATCACTGGATTTGGAAGGCTATTTGCTTCGAGCGGCATGGCCCAGCGCTTTGCCCTTTTCTCCGGTGTGACCGAGTGAGCTTTGCGCTTTAGGTTCGCGGGCCGGGACCCACCTGCTGGCCTTATCTGTAACCTGATTGGTTTACTGCTAATGCGCCATCCGATTCCAGGATCTGCGATTGGCTGCGGCCAGATTTTGGGCGGGGGCCACCTCGCCGGTTGTCGACACGTCGGATACGAGAGCTCCTGGAGCCATCACGTAGAAATGAAGAAATGAAATTGCACCAACGAAAGGCTTCACCAGTAAACTCCTGTCCATGTAATAAATAAAAAGGAGATAAACTCTAGTGCCATTTAAATTCCGTACAAAAATCATTTGAGACACACGTACGGTTAAAGGCAGCGCTTTCGAATGATAAACTCCAGCTATTTCTCTGCGAAAACACAGCTTGCTCAAGGCCAGATTCGGCGTCACCAGAAAAGGTTGAGTTGGTACCAGAGAAGAAATAATACAAACTTTGGAGCGTAATAAGAGAGTCAGGGAGGCCAGCATGGGTTCAGAAAAGACCACGTCGGATACCTGTGTCAGGGCATCTCCAACGGCAACCCGTAAATTTTCTCCCCGCATCCATTTGCGGATAGGGGACGAGTCCGCGGACACGGACGCGGGAGGGTGACATCCAGCCGCAGCCGCATACACGGCTGGATTTCATGCAAATACGACGGATTTCATACAAACACGACATATTTTTATTACAGTTCAAACATTTAGAACAAAAAAAAATATGTGCCCGACGTCCAAGCCCGTGTCGTCCTCCCATCCGCTATCTCCATGAGCACCGGCGATAAGACCGATGAAGTGAAGGTGCGGTCTCCGGCGAGGAAGAGTAGAATATGGGAGACCGACTGGTCCACATGGGACATAAGGCTCCGTCGCCTCCCGTGGCCTACTCATCCTCGTAGGAGTCCGCGGCCTGTCCGTCGATGGTGGATGTGAGGTCGACGATGGAAATGGTGGCGTCGTCGTTGTCTTCATCCCACCGGGCCGGCTGCTGGTTCGTCGGCAGCATGTAGGACGCAGCTGGCATTGTTCTCCTCCGCGATCGCCTGCAGCTGCGCCTCCGCGACAGTCGCTTCCTAGCGAGCAACGGCATGAGCGCGGATGGCATCGTAGATGGCACGCTGCTCCGCAACGAAGTTCGGGTTCGTCGCGGCCAGTGGCGGAGCTTGGGCCACATTTCTGGAGGGGCAATGGGCAGAGGGGGGGGCGAAATTATGAGGCCTGGCCTTGTTTTCCTGTACTTATGGCCCACATACCAAGTGGGAGTGAGGGATTCTTTCATAGGCTGGGTGGGCGGTCGCCCAGGTTGCACTCCACGAAGCTCCGCCACTGGTCGCGGCCATGGCCGCTAGGGCCTCTTGGCTCGAGCGCTCGCTGTCGATCTGACCCAAAGCGAGTTGATGTTGCTCCAGCGCATGCTCTAACACCGATGTACAAGCCAGCGCAGGCTGCCGCTCCGCCATGGCGGCGTTGTAGTGCGTTTGCGCCATGGTGTAGCCGGAGTGCACAGGAGGCGCGGGAGCCGGGGCAGTGTTATCGGAGCCGGTCATCGTCGGAAACCTCACGCGAGCTGCCCGGCAAGCCGAGCTCGATCCGCCTGGCACGATGGCTCTGCCAGGCGGCGGCAAGTGCGGCCACCTCATGCTTCATCTTCGGGGAAAGGCTGTCCCACACAGCTTCGCCGCCTGCTGTCATGGCAGATGTGGTGGAAGAGAGGAGGATGTGGAAAGGATGTGAAGCGGATGCGCTGTGTTGTGAAGATAGCCGGGTGTGGCCACCCTTAAATAGGGGATTTCAGTGAGGCCAGGCGTCAATGGCCTAGGGTTATCTATTGAAAACCATGCATGCCCAGATCTATTACAAAAGTTGGAAAACACAATGCCCAAATGCACTTATTCAATGCGGGACGCTGGAGTGGGATTCTCGGCCGGCGAGCCTGCTTAATGGCGGCATACAGACGGACGGGGCATTGAACGGACGTGGTAGATATCCGCCCCGTCGAGTCACGCGTCTCCGGCATTGAACAGGCGCAGACACGAGAGACGCGTCACGGGCGGCGCCCGCGGCCAACGAGCTGCTTCAATCCTGACGCCAGTGAGAAGTCGTGTCCGTTCTTCAATGGGGAGCGACCGCTCTACAGCGGCATGAATGCGGGCAGCTAGCGCCAGGGGAAGGGGGGGTTGGTGAGCCAGGGCGGTCAGAATCGGGCGAAGTAGCGGTCCGGACTCCCGCAAACCTCCCCCACGTTTGTCTCCGGTTTGCGGGAGAAATCACGTCCGGACCGTCCCGCGGACAGATACAGGACCGCGTTGGATGGCTTCCGCTATTCGGACGGTTGTGGGAGGTTTGCGGGTCCGCCTTGGAGATGCCCTTAGAGCATATCGAACGCTGCCCCTCAACCGTCCGCAGGTGTATGGATCGTACGGTCTGGACGTGTTATGTCATTCATTGTGGGCATGTATCAATCTGTTTGACGGTTCAGATGCACTTTCTTCCGCAAAACCGAAGATAAATTAGGTGGCTTTATGGGCGTCCGAACAGCAGCCATGCCCACTTATGACTCACCGAAAACACTCCTACCTAGCCCGCCCACGTTCCCGTCCGGTGCCAGCTATCCGCATTCATGCCGCTGTAGAGCGTCCGCTTCACATTGAAACCCGCTCTAAGCGGACGCGACCTCTCACTGGCTCCGACATTGAAGCGGCGCGCCGGCCAAGGGCGCCGCCCGCCACCCGCCGGCTGAACACATCTCCTTGTCAAATTCAAATGCCTCCATTAAACCCACACGTGTGCCGAGAAAGCTACTCCGGCCAAACATCCACACAATGTCGGGCAAGCTCCTCGCGTCCGCTCGCTATTTAAAGGAGGCCAGACGTCGGGCAAGAATCGCACCACTCGTCCCCTCCCCATATCCTCCTTTCACCATTTTCTCCATCCTTTCGATGGCATCCGACGAGGAAGAGCTGTTCTCTGGCATAAAAGCCAGTTGGGTGACCCTCCAAGCCCGTCGGATACGAGCCAGGCAAACAGCGGCTCCACCTTCCTCGCCTAGCCCGACGGAGCAAGTTGCCGCTCCACGTCGACACGCGGTTCAACAACTCAACGCTCCAAGCTAGCTCGTGGAGGAGTGGTGAGTTCCTTCAGGCAAGCACGCGGGGGAGCATGGCGGAACGGGCATCGTGGCTACCATGGATAGGGCGAGAGTCTGTGCCATCCGCCGTCAACGTTGGCGGAACCGTGTCCGGCCAGTGGCCAGTGCGTCTGCGTCTACCACCAACATCTAGGGAAAGTAAAACATGTGAGGTTGCCACTGCTTAGGTCCCAAGAAGGCCATCGTCGGTACGTCGCTGACATGCACAGCCGGTGACTTGCCCGGTTCAGTGAAAACCATCATCGACCCTCGCCTCGGCTTCATGGAAGCGGAGTAGGCACCCTTCCCCTCCCGCTGAAGCACCCCCTTTGCCACTCCGATGAGCGTTGCATATAGACATAGGGAAGATACAAGGGAAGAGTATACCTTCGTGGTTCCCGGCAGTCTGATGAGCGGCTTGTTGTACATGTGTAAGACAAAGAGATCCACGCGGCCGACCGTAGACTAGTGTAGTGTATCCGTGTCCTGGGAATGGAGCTTCGCCTAGCCGGACGTGCACATAGTTTTACTTTTTTAGTTAAAATATGTCCAAAATATAAATGTTTTCGTCCGGTTTGTATGAAATCCGTCGTGCTTGCAAAAAATTTGTCCGGTTAGTTCAAATAGTTGTTGAAATATATGCGGACAACGTTGAATGGAAGGCTCCGACATACATGTCCGCAGACTGGTCCCTCCTGTCCGCGGACGGTTGCCGGAGCAAATTTGTGGGTCAGCGTTGGAGATGCACCCCCTAAATTAGAAACCGTATTTGTCTACGGACTGCACGAATACGGGGGCCACCATTCAAAACTGTTTGCATATGTTCGGTTAGATTTAAAAAAAAAAATGGGCAAACTTGATGCATATTCGAAAGCACCAGACAATATTCATTCATATTTGAATAATTTTTACATAAAATCGGATGCTTTTCATTTAAACCGGAGCAAATTCGTTACATTTAGAGATATTTCAACTAGGCCGGACTCTAAACCTAGCCTAAAATGACCGCCGACACCCTTATCCATCTTCGGTCGTCCATGAGCCCCGGAAGATGAAGCCTCGCCTCGTCTGCAGCCATCAACGCCGGAAAGTAAAGCTATCCGCCTTCACGTCACCGACAAGCGGCTAATCGGCCGACGATGTTGAGCCCACCAATCTTGGCTTCAACGGGAGGGGAGGAGCGGTGGCCTTAATGGGACACATGCGCCGGTGACCTCTGATGCGCCACTCTTCCTCGCAAAGCGCCTCCCATTTTATCTCCGGTTTGCGAGAAAAAATGTGTTCGAACCAGTCGGCGGACTGATGCATACCCGTGTTGGATGGTAAAACACGTCCAGACCGCGCTTTTCGGACTGTTGCGGATGGTTTGAGGATCGATGTTGGAGATTCCCTTACCAACCAAATACCAAATCCTAAATCTGTCCTGTCCGGATAATGTTATACTCTCACCATGTGTTTATGTTTCTACCCGCGTCCAGTTTAATCTTCTCCTGTGTTGTGTTATTTGCCTGCATTCGGCAGGGTTGCATTGCATACAGAAGCAAATTCAGATATGTTTGGCAAATGATCCATCAGCACTACAGATACCGCTGTCCAAAGTCCAAATCAGAACAAACAGGTCGTTTTTCTCCTAGAAGGGTCCTCCCTGGCCCCAATAATATATCATTGTCCATACACGAATGCCATGGATACATTGCATGATATTTGGGACGGTGAGATAGTCCCATCCTGGCAAAACGCAATAGCAAGCACCCTTGGGCGAGATACCACGCGATATTCGGCATACCAAACCAGCACGAGGGCTTATTATTCGGGACGTCCACGTCGAGCCGTCCCAAGTGGGAGCGAGCGCCCATGCCCATCGTCCCCGATTCCCCGCGGTCCAGCCTTCCGGGGGGGGGGGAAAGAGGCCGAGAAGACGGTGAGCTCCGCTCGTCGCCACGCTCCGGCCGGGCTCCGGAGCGCATGCCGCGCCCGCGCCCGGGTCATGGCCACATGCGGCCGGTACGCGTCGCCGTCCAGAGTTTTACCCCGGATGGCAGCATACTGGCATCTCGATCCCCAGAACGGCTGCCTGGCCTTCTCGTCTCGGTTACCACCACGGCGCTGCTGTGTGGTACAGTACTGTGTACTGCTAGTCTATTCGCATCTACGCGACAGGGCCGGCTGTGTTTATCCAGTCGAGCTGCGTCCCTGTCGATTGTCCAGCGGCGTACTTCTTGTAGACGTGCAGTTGACACGGAGGCTGGTTTGTATTGTATGGTCTCGCTCACACCTTTTATTCTCTGCGGGAGAATGGTCTCACACTCTCTCGAAGATTACTTTTTTGCTTTCACTTTCACGACTGCTCCTGGTGGGTGTTCTTTGTTTACAAGTGATGATGAGAAGTCATGGCTCTAGTCTCCGTTTATGTTTTTTCTTTTCCTTTTTCTTTTTGCGACGTGTGTGTTAACGGGTGCCCTGACCGTGAATCGTTACACTAGAAGCAGATGCGAGCTTTGTTGCGTCGTTTTTTTCCGGAGTTATCCAATCAATTTGACAGCATGCTTTTATTTCATCAGATTTGCTACCTCACATCTAAATCCAAAGCCTTTTGTCCTCGTACCTCTTTAAGATTCGTGCAAACGTGTTTGCTTTGCTGTTGCTCTGCTCGCCGTGCGTTGTCTCCTGGCCGTGCCCAGGTTAATTTTGGTTGGGTCCGGGCCGTTGTTTGTTTGTTTGTTTTCGCCACCGTGGTGCATGGGCACGTCCTGGAGCTGGGTTCACGACTCTGTTTTTTTTCTTTCATTTTTGCATTTTTTACCTTTTTTCATTTTTTTTCTAAGAAAAGACCATCACGGCTAGCTTTATTAAATTAAAAAACACTTACATCGTTTGCAAGTAATACACGTAAGCAACTAGGGGGTTCATCACCCCAAACACAAGAAAGATTATTACGAAATCTAAAGCTAGCTAGCTGTAACAACCCAAAAATTTAATCTTGTTTTATTAATTAAAATTTTGTCAGAAATATTTATTTCCTATTTTCTGCTTTTTTTTCTATTAATTTCAGAGCCACTTCTTTTCTCTGGATTTCAAAATTCTTCCCTCTTATCTGAAACTTTTGAATAATACTGTGGGACTTGAATACTTTATTCAAGCATCTTATTTCATTTAGTAAAACCAGTGGAATTTTTTTTATAATAAAACTTGCCTAGTTTTAATTCTTTTAATAGCTTTTTCATCCTTTTAAAGGCCTAAGTTACACTACAACCACTTCATAAACCCTTTTAAAAATTCCATAAAAATTTGTAGATCACATGTGTTGTCCCTGGATCACTTTTATGCAAAAACCCAGCCAAGCGTTTTGTAAATTTTGAGCAAATCATCCTCTTTTGCATTCTGGTCCAGTTTGGTATTTTCTACTGCAACCCTAATGTATTTTGCTCTAGTTGCCTTGGAATTTTTCATGCTTGCAGTAAAACCTACCAAACTCTTAAGTCCAAGAGTTTAGGTCCATTGGGATAATTTTAGCCCATGGAATAATGCACTCTAGTTTCTGTCCAGAAATGGTTTTCTCAAAAACTTGCACTAACAACTTTTTGTTTTTTCCAAACTAAACTTGCCATTATAGTGTGCATCTAAAGAGAGCATGATATGGTAATCTTGGTAGCCATCAAAGTCTCCTAGGTGGCCTTGGCATTTTGTCAAACACCTTTGGAGCATGGCCAGAATTGGCATGGTGCCATGATTGCATTAGAATCTTAATTAAGTGGCCAAACCAGCATGTCCCTTGGCTTCCTTGTACCCATTGTCATAGGCCTGTTAATTTTCAATGGCATTAGAGGGAATTTGCACACACTAGCATTTGGTCGAACACCTGGCGCGCGTGTCCAGAGCGCGGCCAGAGCGCACGTTTTGCACGCGCGCGCATCCGAGCCGCCGCACCCCCGCTCCTGGCCCTTCCCCTCGCGCAGGGCCATGACCTCGTCCCCTCCGAGCAGCTGGAGCCGACCCGACCGCCCCTTGGCGCCGTGCAGCGCCGCCGTCAGAAGCCCCTGGCGGCTAGCCTACGGCCGCGTCCTCGCTCTGCCATGGACGACGCCGCCCAAGCCGCTTCCGCTCGCCAGCTCGCCCCTGGAGCAGTGCCCGCTTGTTCGCCAGCTCCTGACGCCGTTCCCAGCCTCGACGCGTCACCCTGCAAGCAACAGGACGTCGGTTCGCCGATCCTATCCATGGCCATCGGCGGAACCGACCTATGCTAGTTATAAATAGGGCCCCAGCGACTGCCGTGTGCTCCATTCCCCTGTCTAGTCCCGTAGTGAAGCCCCCGAAGCCGCCAAACGACTGGAGGAGCTCACCTCCCTCGTCTCTGGCCGGACCACCGCAGCAGCCCCATTGCTAAATTAGCCGCAACCGAGCCTTTTCCCCCCTCCAAACCCTTCGGAAATGGTCTCATGCTGCCCCAGGAATCCTTTCCCCTACGCCTATTTTCAAAATAGGAAATTAAGAGAGGAGCAAACTTTCAAAAGTTTTGTGATGCACCCTACCTCTCTACACATTTAAGGCAAGCATCCTGAACCCTGATATGATACTAGTTGTGTGTTGTTTGCTAGAACGAATGATTTCCTGCATTATGTTAACATGAAGTGTGCGTTATTTCATGTGAAAATGTGATCATGCTTGTAAGTGCATGATGAAAAATTCTTGCTAAGGATATTAAGATGCATGTGACAGTTGCCACCACCTTGTGCCACTCATGCCTACCGGGAGGAATCCGGAGAAGTCTCTGTCTCAGGTAGACACGAGCTGGGTGCTGACATCTCGTTGGAGCGAGAATGATCAGTGAGGCATGATGGGGTAGGACAGGTGGTGATTCTGTCTAAAAGTGTGGAAAGCAATTGTTGTGCTAATCATGCAGGAAAATTATAATCCTCCCGAGTCGACCATAGATCGAGTCTTGTTCCAGTAACCCCCATACTTGTTTCGTACTACCACTTGTCCCTATCGCAGGTAGGGTACGGTCTAGTAAGTTGTCAACCCCTTTCTTGGCACACACCGTACAGAGGGGCCACAGTGGAAGATATCGAAGGCATCTGGTAGGCATGCCACTTGGTCCGGGGGCATGGGTGTTCCGGTGGGTCCGAGGGGGCCGCTCCCCTGTTTTGCGCGCGATATAAATTTTGTGATCCCATGCTAGTCGAGGTTGTAGCCTCCCCACTTAGAGTTTTGCTTAACGAGTGTCGTGTGTGATTCTAGGCACCGGTAAGTTAAGCTGGTGTGTGCGGGTCAGGTGTGTTTTCAACTAAAAGACCGTAAGCGGAATTAGTCCCGGTGGACTAAAAGGAATCCGTTACTCGTGGGTAAAGAGTACACCCTCTGCAGAGTTTACACCTATTCGAATAGCCGTGTCCGCGGTTAAGGACTACAGTCTGGGATGGGTCGAGTGTCGGTCTTAGTGTCGGTCTTCGGAGGAAAACTTCTAAACCGGAATATTGATCATGACGTGTGACGGATGATGATTATGATTATTGTGGACTAACCATTTATATTGTTGAATTGTTGAGTATCCCTGGGATGGTTCTACCTCCTGGATACTCATTGTGAATATTATTATATAAGCCCTTTATGTGGCGTCGCACAGACGCCCGACTGTGGCATGCTCATTATTTATTTTTCATATAAGCCCTTTATGTGGCGTCGCACAGACGCCCGATTGTGGCATGCTCATTATTTATTTTTCATATAAGCCCTTTATGTGGCGTCGCACAGACGCCCGACTGTGGCATGCTCATTATTTATTTTTCATATAAGCCCTTTATGTGGCGTCGCACAGACGCCCGACTGTGGCATGCTCATTATTTATTTTTCTTCTAAGCCCTTTATGTGGCGTCGCTCAGACGCCCGACTGTGGCACCCATATTATTTATTTTTCTTCTAAGCCCTTTTTGTGGCGTCGCTCAGACGCCCGACTGAGGCATGCTTTATATTATTATCCTTTCGAGGCGTCGCTTCGGACACCCGATCGGTTTATTTTATTTTTATTCTCTGATTGCTTATTCATGTTTAATATGAATGACCTGCTTGCGTGCATTATGAATTTTATTTTGTGACTGACTAAGTGATCGTGGATTATTTCAGTGAATGATTATCACCTGCTATATTATACCTGTTTTCATGATGTTTGCGAGTACATTCAAAGTACTTACTGGCTTGTCCCTGGCTATTGTCTTGGCCAGATTTCATGCTTGGAGGGGAGTGCAATGACGACAACCCCGGAACCTAGGCAATGACGATGGCAGCCACGCGAAGATAGGAATTATCCAGGTCAGCTGTTCCTATGGGAAATGAAGTCCCATAGACGCTGATGACCCCGAACCGCTTCCGCCACCAACCACTAGAAACCTTTCGTTGTACTCATAGACCATAATGGTCTTGTACTTCATATTTTGTAATTTTGCTTGGAATTTCTGTATCAAGATTGTGCCTCATCAGCTAACAGTAATCCTGGGGCTGGTGATCACAAGGGCCATTTACTGGGAAATTAATATCCTGGAAAACCGGTCCTGACAAACTTGGTATCAGAGCCAGGCTGACCATTGGTAATCCTATCTTAGCCGGGTCGATGAACCTAGGTTAACCCACCCACCAGACTTTAACCACACCACAGCCAAGCCTATCCTACCCTATAGCCCACACAGTGACCCCAACAGCTTTTTGGCAGTCGGTGCCCAACCTATCAACCTAGCCCGTCGATCACGCGCCCGTGACCGACACCTGAGTTGTCTCATTCGCAAGCGTGCGAAGGAAGACTCTGTTTTCTTTATATAAAGGAAAACGTTTGCCTGAACCCAGTACACCACGGCCACCTATCTAAAACCAAGCCAAGATGCCTTGCACCATTGTTCGCAATGGAACCACTGTGACCGACCTTGGAGGTTTTGTGACCATCCTGGCCAACCTCACCCGTCGTGCCTTTGCATTAGAAGAGCCCCCAGAATATATTGTGTTCCAGGAGCACACGAGTGATGCCATTCATCACTTTTGGGCCACGGTACACATCTTCAGCAGGGGTACCTCGCTAGAACGCCCCTATTAGTTCACAGGAAGGTCAATTTCCTGCGAGCCACAAGCCATCCAGCTAGTAGCACGAGAGGCTATAGTTCAACTCCAACATCTGTCGCCAAGAGTTAACTGCCGCTCGTTCTACTACTACCCCAGCCGTGAAGGATATAGTGGGTCGCCCCAAGTCGCCAACGGAGACCATGAGACAGACCCCGCCTTGTTGCATCTTGTGCGCTACTTAAGAGCACAAGAGGCGTTGTTTGATCAGGTCACCCTTGATCTGGTTACAACTCGCGGAGAACTCGCTCGCCGAGCCCCAGCAAGAAGAGAAGCTGTGCCCGACGCCGACAACCCAGTCGTGCTGTTCGGACAACCAATAGAGCCTTCGAGACCTGCCCTTGCAACCAGGCGTAATATATTGGTATCCTCGGAGGAGCTTCGTCGCCTTTAGGGAACGTACTCCAATGGGATTGTGACCGCGAACCCCCGCGATGGTCATCTTCGCTACCCTGACCCCGCGACACTGCACCCTAACCCAGTCAACCCCAATGGTGGAGCCCAAGGAGAAGCCTCGACGTCCGCAAGGCACGCTCGAATAGACATGAATGAAGTGGACTAGGCCACTCGAGTACTGCCGAGCCTTAGTATTACTACGCCATGTAATAGAGTGACCTTATATCGCCATTAATGAAATGCAGAATTCTTGTATGCCATTATTTTAATAAGTACTACAAGTAATCATGAATAAATATATTTTTTGGCGTCTGGTCACATATTTAATTCTGGGCGTAGCTACCAAAGACCACCCAACCAACAACCGCAGTCATACGTCGCATTTTGCGATATATATATATATATATAGCTGTGGCATTGACCCCGACCACCAGAGAGCAGGACCGACAATTAATATTGCCCCCACACCGCAATATGTCACCCAGCCCAGATGCTATACAAGAGGCCACTCCTTACCAAACATCCCTCACCTTGTGCACTGCCTTCACAACCATTTTTCCAGGTCGCACCTTGGGATTCATATGAAGACCCCAGATGCAACCCCGGGGAATTTTTTTTTAAATAATTGTGGGATTTTAACCGCAGTACCATGGGTTCTCCCCAACCATCCCAGTGCAAGCTGTTCAAATCGAAGGTCATTTTCACAACCTCGAAATATTGGACAATCAGGCACACCCCGCTGGTAGACCCAAACCAAGACCCTACGGAAGTTCCCTTCATCGGGAAATTTATGCCCACTCCAGTAATGGCCAGAGAGATTGCTGCTTATGGAGCGGTTGCCCGTCTTCAATTCATGGTACCCTATGCCAGTGAACGTGGGTATTATTTTTTCCCCGAATAGTGCAACAGCTAGAGAAGCCGCATCTTTTCCCTACACCTGAGCAAAGAAAGATCCGGCACTAATTAAGCTGGTACAGTATGTCATCGCACGAGAGCGCTTGACCCAGCAAGTGATGGATTTTCTCCAGACCCTTGCTGTATAAAACCCAAGTCGCCATTAGCAGACCCCTGAGGCCAGACTAAGAGAGACGCATTTTGTGAGTCCCCCATCCGCTCCCCAGTAAACGAAGGATATATCCCACTGCAGGGAATAATTCCTCGTGAAATATAGCTTATTACCTGAACCGTCTGCGCCGTAGTTGTATCAGTTCGTGTAGCATTTGACTGCTTGTGTGATATATGTACTGTGTTTTAAAATTTACTATATGAGTATATGGTGTTGGTTGCAATTGCTTGTTGTGATTTAAAAATTGATTGTTTCCATTATAGCAAATTTAATAGTAAGGTTTTTCTTAAAAAGACCACTACGATGAAAAATGTTTTTTCAACAAAAAATTGATTTGCAAGTCCTCGCGTTATACGACTCACAGGCCACGTACACTAAATGCAGGACCGCACGTGCTTTTATCACCAAATTGATTACCTCACTAGTATACCACAGCTGCACATTAGTCAGCGATTTCACTGTGACCCTGTCCAATCGTGTGTGTGGTATATATGTTTTCATGTTACGATTGCCGCGTGGTATGGGTAATATTTTTACAAAATACGTCCTTTAGCAAATCTCGAGGACGAGATTTTTTTTTCTTAAGGGGGGTAGTGTTGTAACGCCCCAAAAATTTAATCTTGTTTTATTAATTAAAATTTTGTCAGAAATATTTATTTCCTATTTTTTGCTTTTTTTCTATTAATTTCAGAGCCACTTCTTTTCTCTGGATTTCAAAATTCTTCCCTCTTATCTGAAACTTTTGAATAATATTGTGGGACTTGAATACTTTATTCAAGCATCTTATTTCATTTAGTAAAACCAGTGGAATTTTTTTTATAATAAAACTTGCCTAGTTTTAATTCTTTTAATAGCTTTTTCATCCTTTTAAAGGCCTAAGTTACACTACAACCACTTCATAAACCCGTTTACAAATTCCATTAAAATTTGTAGATCACATGTGTTGTCCCTGGATCACTTTTATGCAAAAACCCAGCCAAGTGTTTTGTAAATTTTAGGCAAATCATCCTCTTTTGCATTCTGGTCCAGTTTGGTATTTTCTACTGCAACCCTAATGTATTTTGCTCTAGTTGCCTTGGAATTTTTTATGCTTGCAGTAAAACCTACCAAACTCTTAAGTCCAAGAGTTTAGATCCATTGGGATAATTTTAGCCCATGGAATAATGCACTCTAGTTTCTGTCCAGAAATGGTTTTCTCAAAAACTTGCACTAACAACTTTTTGGTTTTTCCAAACTAAACTTTCCATTATAGTGTGCATCTAAAGAGAGCATGATATGGTAATTTTGGTAGCCATCAAAGTCTCCTAGGTGGCCTTGGCATTTTGTCAAACACCTTTGGAGCATGGCCAGAATTGGAATGGTGCCATGATTGCATTAGAATCTTAATTAAGTGGCCAAACCAGCATGTCCCTTGGCTTCCCTGTACCCATTGTCATAGGCCTGTTAATTGTCAATGGCATTAGAGGGAATTTGCACACACTAGCATTTGGTCGAACACCTGGCGCGCGTGTCCAGAGCGCGACCAGAGCGCATGTTTTGCACGCGCGTGCATCCGAGCCGCCGCACCCCCGCTCCTGGCCCTTCCCCTCGCGCAGGGCCACGACCTCGTCCCCTCCGAGCAGCTGGAGCCGACCCGACCGCCCCCTGGCGCCGTGCAGCGCCGCCGTCAGAAGCCCCTGACGGCTAGCCTGCGGCCGCGTCCTCGCTCTGCCATGGACGGCGCCGCCCAAGCCGCTTCCGCTCGCCAGCTCGCCCCTGGAGCAGTGCCCGCTTGTCCACCAGCTCCTGACGCCGTTCCCAGCCTCGACGCGTCACCCTGCAAGCAACAGGACGGTGGTTCGCCGATCCTATCCATGGCCGTCGGCGGAACCGACCTATGCTAGTTATAAATAGGCCCCCCGCGACTGCCGTGTGCTCCATTCCCCTCTCTAGTCCCGTAGTGAAGCCCCCGAAGCCGCCAAACGACCGGAGGAGCTCACCTCCCTCGTCTCTGGCCGGACCACCGCAGCAGCCCCATCGCTAAATTAGCCGCAACCGAGCCTTTTCCCCCTCCAAACCCTTCGGAAATGGTCTCATGCTGCCCCAGGAATCCTTTCCCCTACGCCTATTTCATCGGAGACGCCCTTTGGACGAAGCCCCGGAGTCACCGAGAGCCTCTCCCGCCATGGTTGAGGCCCTGCTCAACCTAGGACTTCCCAGGTCTCTCCGCCACTCCCATCCGATGCGGATCATCTCCCTGATCACGTGGATAGGTAGGGCGTCGAGAGCAATGCCCTCTAGCGCCGGCAATCGCCGGCGGAGCTCGCCCCTGCTTCTGCCCAGACGCGCGGGAGGTAAGGGATAAACCCGACAGGTGGGTCCCACCTGTCGGTGAGGCAGCCTCCCCCTCGACCGCGTGATGGGCTCTGGCACGCTTTCCCCTGCGAGGACACACACTTTCCGGTTTACGCTTTCGCTAGAGGTAAGCATACTGAAAGAACATGTGCTGCTCCCATGTTTGGTTTTGGTAATTGATGACAATCTCTATGGACTAATGGTTGCCTTGAGTTATATTTGAAGGTTTTGTCCATAGGCATTGCTTGAAGACCATTTGTTGGTTTCAAGGTTATTAGAAGAAGAATGTGTGTTGACCAAGGTGCTATTCAAGGATTTATCCAAAGATTGGTCATGTGAGTGTTGAGCCTATTGCAAGCATGTCTTGAAGAAGAAGTTTGTGTGAACATTCATGTTTACCTTCAAGACATCATCCTAATGAAGAGAGTTGGAAAGATTCAAGGTTGATCAAGACTAAATATGAAGAGTGATTCAAGTTGATCAACACACAAAGCGTAAAAGATGTACCGAGTGGGATCAAGTGATCTCACGGTATGGTAAGCATTGTCCATTACGCTTTGTGTACTAACCCATGTTCTATGCGAGAGTTCTATGTGGGGTTAGGTATGTTTCCATGGGCTTGCGTCAAGAGGAAGATCTCATTCAACCCATGGAGGATGACATCAAGTGGTGATCGTCATCTAGATTGCGGTGTGCAAGTTCAAGTGGAGCATCACGAAGAGATCACATGCTTGAAGCTTGCCGTCCATTATGGTGACAATGGACTTGTGAAGATGTGCCAAAGAGTGGCTCACCCATAGTGGAGTATGGGGGAGCAATCTACTAGTCTTCATCGAGCCGGCGCAATCAAGAAAGGTGGTCCAACTTGAGGAGGTCAAGATCGTCATCATCTAGCTCAAGTGGACTATGCGCAAGGCAAAGGTTTGCCCTTGATAGGTTTTCTATTTTACCGGTCTCATGATAGTAGTTGGGAGACCGGGTTATAGGATCGATAGCCGTACTATCAAGGGGGGCTCTCAAGTGAGTAGCTTTATCGTATCTTCGTAGAGAGCTCAAACCATTGCATCCTTGCATCATCTTTCTTGGTTCGTGTTTGGTGTTTCTCTTTGTGAGTTTTTGAGCTTATGGTCATCTTCATGACAAGCTCGAGTTCATCGAAAACGGAGTTCATATATGCATCTTCTATGATGTTTTCGATGTTGGAGTTTATGCCGGTTCTTCATTCATAGAGGTTTCTCTTCGCTGTTTGGATAGTACTCGTTGTCTTCTATCCAACAAGCTTGAGTTTGCTCAATTCGGAGCTCATATGTAGAAGTTGTGGCAGTTCTGGTTTTCCTGTATCTGTCTGTTCTGCTTGGGCACTTTTGCAGCACCCAAGCGGTAGTACCGCTCGGTACCACGGTAGTACCGTTGTGGTCTACCGCAGCGAGTACCGCTTGTGGGAATTTCTTCTGTTGCCGATTTTTGTTAAGCGGAAGTAGTGCGGTAGTAGAGCGGTAGTACCGCTTTGTGCGGTAGTGGCACGGTAGTAGCACGGTAGTACCGCTTAGGGCGGTACTTCCGCCCTCCACTACCGTTCCTACTACCGCGTGTGTTTCGCAGAGGTGCTCTTTTCTCCTTAGCGGTAGTACCGCTTTGTTGGACGGTAGTACCGCTTAGTGCGGCACTACCGCTCCAGTTTTGTGTTCTCGCCTGCTGCTGGCTGGAACTACCGCTTAAGCGGTAGTACCGCTCGCCTGAGCGGTAGTACCGCTTGTACGCGTCCAGCACAGGCATAATGGTTGGATTTGGAGTGGCCTATAAAAGGGGTCTTCTTCCCCAACGGCTATCTTATCCTTTGAGCTCGTTTTCCCCCCCCCATTGCTGATCTTCTTGAGCTTGCTAACTCTCAATCCCTCCAATGATTCTTGCTCCTTCTTGAGGGAATAGAGAGAGGAGATCTAGATCCATCTTTCCACCAATCACTTTCTCCTCTATGTGAGGGAAACCTTGTGGATCTAGATCTTGGAGTTCTTGGTGTTCTCCTTGTTCTTCCTCTCACTTTCCTCCATAGCTTTTGTTGCTTTGGTGGGATTTGAGAGAGAGGGACTTGAGCACTTGGTGTGTTCTTGCCATTGCATTAGTTGCATCGGTTTGAGTTCTCCACGGTGATTCGTGGTGGTGAAATAGTTGAGAAGCTTATTACTCTTGGGTGTTTGAGCACCCTAGAGCTTGTTACTCTTGGGTACTTGGTACCCTTGAGCTTGTTCCTCTTGGGTGCTTGGGCACCCTAGACGGTTGAGGTCACCTCGGAGCCACATTCCATTGTGGTGAAGCTCCGTGGTTGTGTTGGGAGCCTCCAATTAAGTTGTGGAGATTGCCCCAACCTTGTTTGTAAAGGTTCGGTTGCCGCCTTCAAGGGCACCATTAGTGGAATCACGGCACCTTGCATTGTGCGAGGGCGTGAGGAGAATACGGTGGCCCTAGTGGCATTGTTGGGGAGCATTGTGCCTCCACACCGCTCTAACGGAAATTAGCATCCGCAAGGGTGTGAACTTCGGGATACATCGTCGTCTCCGCGTGCCTTGGTTATCTCTTACCCGAGCCCTTTACTTATGCACTTTACTTTGTGATAGCCATATTGTTTCTAGTTATATATCTTGCTATCACTTAGTTGTTTATCTTGCTTAGCATAAGTTGTTGGTGCACATAGGTGAGCCTAGTCGATTTAGGTTTTGTGCTTGACAAATTAAACTCTAGTTTTATTCCGCATTTGTTCAAGCCTAAACCGTAATTATTTTAAAGCGCCTATTCACCCCCCCCCTCTAGGCGACATCCACGAACTTTTTGTACTGTTTTTGAATTGCGTGTTGATTCAAATATTTTCAAAATAGGAAATGAAGAGAGGAGCAAACTTTCAAAAGTTTTGTGATGCACCCTACCTCTCTACACATTTAAGGCAAGCATCCTGAACCCTGATATGATACTAGTTGTGTGTTGTTTGCTAGAACGAATGATTTCCTGCATTATGTTAACATGAAGTGTGCGTTATTTCATGTGAAAATGTGATCATGCTTGTAAGTGCATGATGAAAAATTCTTGCTAAGGATATTAAGATGCATGTGACAGTTGCCACCACCTTGTGCCACTCATGCCTACCGGGAGGAATCCGGAGAAGTCTCTGTCTCAGGTAGACACGAGCTGGGTGCTGACATCTCGTTGGAGCGAGAATGATCAGTGAGGCATGATGGGGTAGGACAGGTGGTGATTCTGTCTAAAAGTGTGGAAAGCAATTGTTGTGCTAATCATGCAGGAAAATTATAATCCTCCCGAGTCGACCATAGATCGAGTCTTGTTCCAGTAACCCCCATACTTGTTTCGTACTACCACTTGTCCCTATCGCAGCTAGGGTACGGTCTAGTAAGTTGTCAACCCCTTTCTTGGCACACACCGTACAGAGGGGCCACAGTGGAAGATATCGAAGGCATCTGGTAGGCATGCCACTTGGTCCGGGGGCATGGGTGTTCCGGTGGGTCCGAGGGGGCCGCTCCCCTGTTTTGCGCGTGATATAAATTTTGTGATCCCATGCTAGTCGAGGTTGTAGCCTCCCCACTTAGAGTTTTGCTTATCGAGTGTCGTGTGTGATTCTAGGCACCGGTAAGTTAAGCTGGTGTGTGCGGGTCAGGTGTGTTTTCAACTAAAAGACCGTAAGCGGAATTAGTCCCGGTGGACTAAAAGGAATCCGTTACTCGTGGGTAAAGAGTACACCCTCTGCAGAGTTTACATTTATTCGAATAGCCGTGTCCGCGGTTAAGGACTACAGTCTGGGATGGGTCGAGTGTCGGTCTTAGTGTCGGTCTTCGGAGGAAAACTTCTAAACCAGAATATTGATCATGACGTGTGACGGATGATGATTATGATTATTGTGGACTAACCATTTATATTGTTGAATTGTTGAGTATCCCTGGGATGGTTCTACCTCCTGGATACTCATTGTGAATATTATTATATAAGCCCTTTATGTGGCGTCGCACAGACGCCCGACTGTGGCATGCTCATTATTTATTTTTCATATAAGCCCTTTATGTGGCGTCGCACAGACGCCCGACTGTGGCATGCTCATTATTTATTTTTCATTTAAGCCCTTTATGTGGCGTCGCACAGACGCCCGACTGTGGCATGCTCATTATTTATTTTTCATATAAGCCCTTTATGTGGCGTCGCACAGAAGCCCGACTGTGACATGCTCATTATTTATTTTTCTTCTAAGCCCTTTATGTGGCGTCGCTCAGACGCCCGACTATGGCACGCATATTATTTATTTTTCTTCTAAGCCCTTTTTGTGGCGTCGCTCAGACGCCCGACTGAGGCATGCTTTATATTATTATCCTTTCTAGGCGTCGCTTCGGACACCCGATCAGTTTATTTTATTTTTATTCTCTGATTGCTTATTCATGTTTAATATGAATGACCTGCTTGCGTGCATTATGAATTTTATTTTGTGACTGACTAAGTGATCGTGGATTATTTCAGTGAATGATTATCACCTGCTATATTATACCTGTTTTCATGATGTTTGCGAGTACATTCAAAGTACTCACTGGCTTGTCCCTGGCTATTGTCTTGGCCAGATTTCATGCTTGGAGGGGAGTGCAATGACGACAACCCCGGAACCTAGGCAATGACGATGGCAGCCACGCGAAGATAGGAATTATCCAGGTCAGCTGTTCCTGTGGGAAATGGAGTCCCATAGACGCTGATGACCCCGAACCGCTTCCGCCACCAACCACTAGAAACCTTTCGTTGTACTCATAGACCATAATGGTCTTGTACTTCATATTTTGTAATTTTGCTTGGAATTTCTGTATCAAGATTGTGCCTCATCAGCTAACAGTAATCCCGGGGCTGGTGAGCACAAGGGCCATTTATTAGGAAATTAATATCCTGGAAAACCGGTTCTGACACTAGCTCATGGGTTTGTAGTTTTAGATTCGTAAACTTTCAATTCATGATTTTCTTATTTATATCCTTGATTCGTAACTGAACCTTGATATTTGTTGTCTCTGTTGCAAGTCCATTCTTAACTAGCAACTAGGTTCGATTTTTTTATCCCAGTTGCAATTTCACTCTCGACTCGTAACCGGGCCCAACATTCTTTTTGTCTCAGTTGCAAGTTCATCATCGACTCACAACTGGAGCCTGATATTTTTTGTCCCAATTGCAAGTTCATCCTTAACTCGCAACTCGGGCCTGATTTTTTTCCTAGTTGCAAGTCGACACTCGACTAACCGGGCCTAACCTTTTTTTCAGTTGCAAGTCCACACTTGACTCACAACTGGTGCCCGACCTTTTTTTTTTGTCCCTTTTGCAATTCCATCCTCGACACGCAACTCGGGTTCGAACCTTTTTTTGTCTTTGTTGCAAGTCGGCCCTTGACTCGCAACTCGGACCTAACACTTTTTTTGTCCGAGTTGCAAGTCCACCGTTGACTCGCAACTGGAACCAAACTTTTTTCCCTAGTTGCAAGTCTACCCTCGACTCGTAACTGGGCCCCGAATTTATGTCTCAGTTGCAAGTCCACCATCGACTCGTAACTCCGCTCCGATTTTTTTTGTTCCAGTTGCAAGTAGACCATCGACTCACAGCTGGGGTCCGACCTTTTACTTTTCTTTTAAATTTCTTTTTGTTAAATTTCTAATTCTTATTTTTCAATTTATAATTTCTTTAAATATTATGATAATTTATTTTTATTTTTTTTGTTATTTTTTAGGTTTTCACCGGTTTTTCTTTTCTTTCCCTTTTTCTTTGTTTTTTTCTTTGTTTTTTTTCTCGGTTTTCATTGTTTCTTTCTTGGGTTTTACTACGTCCATTTTTTGCATTAGTTCCTTTATTTTTTTGGGTTCATTATTTATGTCTTGATTTTTATCGGGTTTCTTTGTTTTCCTTTATTTCTTTTTTGGTTTGCATTCCTTTTCATAGGTTTTCTTTGGTTTTATTTTTTTGGTTTTCTTTCCTTTTCCTTTTTGGGTTTTATTGGGCTTCTTCCTTTTTCTTTGTTTCGTTGTTGACTTTTATCTGTTTCTTTTTTTTCGACACATGTGAACTTTTGTAATATACATTCAATTTTTTTTGTATACATCAGAAACATATAATATATACATGTTTAACTTTTGGACATACATGATTACGAATTTTTATTTTTAATTTTTTTCCTTCTTTATTATTTCCTTTAAATTTATGAGTTTTTAAATTGTTTAGCAATGTCCCACCATGTAGTAGTTAAAAACCCAGTACTCTAATTACTTGATGCACTCACTAGTCCCATTACACCAACATGCAAGGTATCGTAGCGCATCGAAGAACCATCATGCATGGCAACTGTAGCAAAAGAGGTCAACACCAGAATGTAAAGATACCGTAGCGTTCGGTTTAGTCGTTAATGTGTCCTACTGTAGTTCGATAACAACGCGGCCGAGTCATCTAAATTTTAAAAAATTGTTCTCATTTTAAAAAAATGGTTCAAGATTTCAAATATAGTTCGTGTTTTGAAAGAAATGCAATTATAGAATTACAAATGTTCTTCACACTGTTAAAAAATTCTGGGGTTCCAAAAATTCTTTGCGTTTGAAAAAAATCAACATTTTAAAATTGTTCAAAGAAATCCAATAATTTTTCAAAAAAAAAAATTCAAACCCGACGGTACAGTGAGTTCTTAAATTTTCGCATTGATTATTTGTCATGAACCTCTATAGTTCTAGTGGCTATAAGGACCGGTTCAAGAGTTGGCGTTAGGTAGTTCAAGTCCTGGTAAGGACATGTTATTTTTTACCAATTTTTGTGCTGGGTCGTGGTAAAGACTGGACAATCGAACGTGGCCATGGTGGGTTGTGTGCGGCAACAAGAAACTGGGTTGGAATCGGTACAGATTCTAAGCTCCCACGAATTCCTGCCCTGTGGTTGCTCGTGGCTGGGAGGGTCGTATTTGGGCCCACTTGTAAGCGTGTGCCCCGCTGCTCAAATAGAAACTGGACTTGTGTAAATCATGGTCGGTTTGTTTCCAATAGGCGGCTGCCTCTCGATCTGTATCCCCTCATATTTCTCTCTCGTGCTCTCTTCAGGGTCGCCGCCCGCTGCTCGCGTAGCTCCCGCCATCACTGGGCTTCTCCTTTCCCGCAAAACTCCTTGCTACTGCCCCCGTCCAGATCCAGTAGCAACCCCAAGGTAGCTCGCTGCCCTTCCCCTCGCTCCCAATAGGTCATTGACCCACCGAATCTGCTGCCCCGATTTGCAGTAGGGGTACGAGCAGCGATGGAAGGAGGACCGGCCGCCTTGTGGAAATTCGCGCGGGTGTTGCGTGGAGAAGAAGAGGTATGGCATCAGGGAGAATGTAGAGGGGCGGGAATGGCAGCAGCTCGCAGCCATGGGGAGGTTGGTGGTGGTGTGTTGGTGTAGCGGGGTCAGATTTCAATGGCTTCCTCGAGCAGTTGAGCTCCAATTCAAGTTCGTGGTGGAGATGCCCCATTCCTGCACCGTGCCAGGTCCCATCCCTTCATGAGGTTTTATCTAGCTTCCTTCTGTTTATTTAATTATGGTTGAACTTCTAGTTGAAGAAAAACTCCACTGGGGTTGCCGATTTGGAGCTCAGTTTGCTAGATGTAGGATGTAAATGTGTTGTCCTTTTGCTTGTCATAAATTCGTCGTCTATTCAAGCAGCTCAATTTTGCGAAACAACCGACAAAATTATGTCGGTCTTGTGGTGAATTGATCAACATAAAGAAAGATCAGCAAAGGGTGCATTCACAGAAGGTGTACTGTACATTTTTAGTGATTATCAGATGCAATGTACATGTTTCTATTTGAACTGGTGTAACTAATTCAGAAAGTCAACCGAATATATAGCGAAGTTAGTGCAATATCAGATACCAAAGCTGAAACGTAAGATCATGTATTGAATTGATTGAATTCGGAGTCAACTGAAAGCAACTCAAATGTTTTTCCTTTTCATGGGTGAAGGAATCAAACTCTGCATTATAAATTCTTCTCAACACCAGTGGGTGATCTTCAGTTGACATTGTAGAAGGCACCCTTTCGATTTTATAGATAATCACATATTTGATATTCTCTTATCAATTTCAGATTTCCCTCGATTGGTGGCCACTTGTGTATTCCTGAATTTCTATTTGTTGGCTATTCCCCATTCCAAGTACAATAAGATGAGTAGTGTGAGCTTAGAATGATGCCTTACAGATTCTTTTGTCAATATATAGTTCATTTTTGTACCAGTTCCCCATTCAGACGTTGCACACTTTGCATGATCCACACACTAAATGCTTTATTAGCAGATGTACATTTGTTTTTTAGTCGTATTCATGTAGTTCATCATCTAGAAAGATTGCTCCATCCCAGTTTAAAAATTTCATGCCTAGCATGGCATGCACGTAATTAGAGGATGGGTATCTTTTTTCTGTCCATAATCAGTGCACAGGAAAACATGTAGAAGTCATCTTCCATAGCATTCTATTGGATTAATGGTTACAGATGTATCATTGATGAACTGGATTTACAAATCAAGCTCTTTCTGGTATTTTAATTGGAGGATTGACATAGTTGGTTGACTTACCAATTTATAGCTTGCCTACGTGCACAAGGAAGGCGATCCCATGATGCCTAGACTGCAGTGAAGCCAAACAGGGATGCACAGCCTGTCACCTAGCTAACCATCAAGGTCGCCTGCTAAGCCCTGGTTGTCTAGCTGTCCGTTCTTCCTAGTGAGGCCGACCTAATTAAGCATCATTTAACTTTATGTTTGATGAAGTGTTGAATCAACCTCTTCAATATTGCCTATCCTCTTACCACTTTACCATTTGATTTTGTAATTAATTCTAAATAACTGATATTGATTATTAGAGGAGAAGTAGATGTTTGAACCGTAATTCAGTTTGATTCATATTTTTGAGGAAGATGATCATGTATCTGCTAATTTGGTAGTGGAGTTAATTTGTCTAAAAATAACTAACTGCTTGCAAGACTGATACGGATATATGACAGTTTCGAGATGAGAGGAGAAAATGACGTACAGGTTTGGGAAATAATGATTGTTCTTTACAAAAAATTCATGGTATTTGTCTACTGATATGAACAAGTATGATTATTATTGTAGCATTGTGACACCTCTCCTCCTCGGCACTCAACGGGAGCCAAGGTGAGCTGCTATCGATTCTCTGCACATATGGTTGTTCCTTTCGCTATGTTTGGACTTCCTTACTGGGTAGCCAGCGGATGACTCGCAAGAGCTTGAGCAATAGATTGTTTGCATGTTGCTACTCACCATTGTGTGCGGCAATTAGGTGTGGGAGCAATTAATCGTCACGTGACTAGCTTGTGTATTCTACCTTTGCTAGCTGAGAAGTCATCAGTTAATTTATCCAGAATCATTGGTTCACATCATTTACCACTTCTTTCAGGGAATGTGGTTGATTTATTTTCCTTTTTTATACACAAAACCTTGTGCCAAGAAAAGTTGTTCCGTGCACTTGATTGTGAAGGAAAGATTGCATACTAATTCCTAATGAATAGTGATAATTAGATAGATTGGGACACATTTCTAATTTAAGTACATGAATAGTTACATAGGAATCTAAATTTATCCTTGCCCCGATAATAAAATATTGGTGATCATAGCAACGCAATATAAGCTTCACTCTGAACTGCAGATAGATGCACCTTCTAGCTAGGCCGTCTTTCGGAATGGAGCAGGGGCCTCTTCTCCAAGGCAAAAATTCATCACCAAGCTGCTCTCTTGGTGATCCTTCGCCTGGACATCGCACAAGAAAATAGGCTCCTATCCGCTGATGAGCTCGAGCTCCGGTCTAAGCTCAAGAGAAGGGTTGTTGCCCTCGCAGTGCTTGAAAGGTCACGCGGAAAGCAATGTGCTAGAATTACCAACCTTAGAGAGGGGGACGCGAATACTAAATTCTTTCACCGCCGAGTTACTGGGAGGAGGAGAAAAAACCATATCCACAAATTAAAGAGCGGCCTTGGTTGGGTCACCGACCATGATGCCAAGGAGAAACTCATCCACGACCATTTCTCCAAAGTCATGAAGAGAGGTACCAATTGCCGCAAAGATTTCAATTGGGAGGAGCTCAATCTAGAACAACTTGACTTGCATGACCTTGACTCCCCGATGACAGAGAGTGAGGTTCTTCAAGCGATCAACGACATGCCAAGTGACAAGGCCCCGAGGCCGGATGGGTTCACGGGCCTCTTCTTCAAGAAGTGTTGGGACATTGTCAAGCCTGACCTTATGAGGGTCATCAGTCATTTCGACTCCCTTCACACCGAAAACCTACAGTGGCTCAATTCCGCGAACGTGGTGCTCCTGTCCAAGAAGGAAGGGGCGGAGGGGATCGCCGACTATAGACCCATCAGTCTCATTCATGCGATCGCAAAAATCATTGTGAAGGTGCTTTCCCTAAGGCTCGCACCCCACATGACTAATATTGTCTCCAACGCCCAAAGCGCCTTCACCAAAACAAGAAGCATACACGACAACTTCTTGTACGTTCCCAACCGTGCCAGACGCCTCCACAAGGGGAAGACCCCGTCCCTCCTCTTCAAGCTGGATATCCGCAAGGCCTTCGACACCGTCAAGTGGGAATATTTACTCGATCTAGTCCAGCGGCGAGGATTCCCTAGCAAATTTAGGGAATGGATTGCGGCACTACTTAGATCATCCTCCTCGCGGATCATCCTCAACAGTATCGCCGGCAATCCAATCATGCATGGACAGGGCCTACGGCAAGGCGACCCTATACCCCCACTTCTCTTCGTCATTGCCATTGACCCCTTACAAAGAATTCTCGAGGTGGCTACGAGAAAAGGTCTCCTCCATAAGCTCAGTGGTAGGGGACTCACGATGAGAACGTCTCTTTATGCGGACGATGCAATTGTTTTCTTGGCCCCAATAAAAAGAGATGTGGACAACTTGGCAACCATTCCGCAGGGCTTTGGGGAGGTCACGGGCCTCAACACCAATTTCCACAAGAGTGCATTCGTGCCCATCCGGTGCAACCATCTTGATTTGGATTGCTTAAGGCAAAGTCTGCCGACGGCAAGAATGTCCTTCCCCCTTCCGCTACTTGGGGCTCCCCCTATCCATTTGGAAGCTAAAGCTTGTGGATTTCCAATTTCTGGTTGACAAGGTTGCAAGCAAGCTAACTACTTATGACGGTCAAAACATCACAACCATCGGACGGACGGCTCTTGTCAAGTCCGTGATCACCTCCCAACTGGTCTACCCCGCCACACCTTTGGTCATCCCGCCAACCATCCTTCTGCACGTAAACAAACTCGAGAGAGCCTTCTTATGGTCCGGGTCAGACAATACAACGGGGGCAAAGTGCAAGGTGAATTGGGAGACTGTCTGCCGACCACGTGAGTATGGAGGCCTTGGGGTTCTTAACACCAACAAGTTTACGCGCGCTCTCCGGTTGCGTTGGCCGTGGTATGAATGGAAGGAGCCCAACAAGATGTGGGTGGGGATGGGAAACCCATGTGACGAGGAGGACCTCAACTTCTTCTATGCTTCCACCACTATCACCGTCGGCAATGGCGCGAGGACCCCCTTTTGGAATTCACCTTGGCTCCTTGGGCGCAAGCCAAAGGACATCGCCCCACTCATCTACGACGCTTCCACAAGAAAGAATTGGAAGGTGCGGGAGGCCCTCAAGAATAATGCGTGGATCCTCAAGATCAAACCACCTGCCAACATCTCCATCGACCACGTCTCGCAGTTTTTCTCTTTTTGGATGCTCTTGCACGAGGTTGAGCTTGATGAGCAAACCGAGGATGACATCATTTGGAAGCACACGACTAGCGGGCATTACTCGGCGGCATCCGCATACAAGGCACAATTTCTAGGGTTGGTTCTCTCACCCATGGATAGAATGGTTTGGAGGGCTTGGGCTCCTCCAAAAGTCAAGTTCTTTGCTTGGTTGGCTCTGCAAGATAGAATCTGGACCGCTGACAGATTGGCGAAGCGAGGGTGGCAAAATTGTGGTCTTTGCCCCCTTTGCAAGAGGGTGCAAGAATGTGGGACTCACCTCTTGTACAACTGCCGCTACACTAGAAGGCTATGGTCTTTGGTCATTGACAAGTACAACATTCTCGGGCTTGACATGAACGTCTGGCCCTTGTTTGACTCGGTCGAGGCTTGGTGGACAAGTACTTGCGACGGCGCCACGCCATTCAAGCAAGCCAAGGCATCCCTCACCATGTTCGTCTCATGGACTATTTGGAACGAGCGTAATGCAAGAGTTTTTAAGCAGAAGAGAGCGCCACCTTCCGTTTTACTTGACTCCATCGCGGCTGAGGCTAGCCTCTGGGTCATTGCCGGTGCAAAAAAACTAGGGTCCCTAATATTGTGAGAGTAATTCACATGCCGTGTAATCGCGTTGTTTGTAACAAACTCTATTCTCCTTTATTTAATGGATGAGGCAAAGCTTTTGCCTCCGTTTCAAAAAAAAAAGGAGCCATTCAGAATAGCTATTTTCAGAGTACCACCAGCTACATGTCTACAGGTCTGCGAAACTCAAAATAATTTCTGAATATGGAATGGTTGGTCTTGCCGTTTATCTCTGCCTTTTTTCAGCAGATTCGGTGTCCATCCCTTATTTATCTAAGTGTCTTCTTAATTTTTTAGTGGTTTCTTTGGTTAATAAAATTTATTCATTGGTTTCTTTGGTTAATAAGGAAGCATCTTAATTTCATAGCTGGGTGTGTCGTGTCAGCAAGCACATGCCAAATGTGAAAAACAATAGAGATATTGAACTGAAAAATCTTATAACGGAAAACCAGTTGACTCCATTTGAACTAAAATTGAAAGCACACAACTTCCAGTCGGCTTCAACTGAATAGCAGCAGATGCAACCATGATTATCTGGAATAGATTCACTTACCAGCAGAAAACTATGTTCACTAGGTTAGCCCATGGGAGCACCACGACTCAGGTCAGTGGTTTAGCAGACACAAATGTTCGTTGGTTTAGCGAGTGAAGATTTGTTTATGATGTCGTTATGATACGTTGTTAGGAGATAGAAATATATAATGAGATGTTGATTCAGTAAATTGACATTTGCTTTAGCCTATGGTTAGGTTGTGCTCTTAAGAGATAAACATTCTTCTATAATCTTTTTCGAACTATCGTTGCACAACACAATGAAATTATGACATTGACCTACTAAAGATTACCTCGAGTGTGAACTTACTGAGCATGGACCAGTGTTCCTATTTTGGAGCTGTATATCTGCTACTCCTAAGTTTTACAATTGAATTTTCCTGTCCTAGCTTTATATTATTTTACTGCTCACTTGTTACCTATGAGCTAAAATTTATACTCACATGGGTACTAAATGTTTTAACAACATTGCGGATTTGCTCACATTATAGTTTTTGTAAAATCTGCTTGCGTTCAGACTATGTATATAGTACAACATTTTAACTGACAAATAACTGTTACCATGGAGCTTAAAACGTATGCCAATTGGATCATGTCCTTGATTGTATACGATATACCTTCCGAAAGAAAAAATAGCTTTGTACTTATGCGTCATATCCTTGATTGTATACGATATACCTTCCGAAAGAAAAGATACCTTTGTACTTATGCATGTAGCATTATCTTTGTCTATGTTCGACGGAGTCTCCTCCATTGCTCAGTTAGGAAACATAGATGTGTGTGGAGCTGTGGCGCAAACCAGTAGCTCTTGGGTCTTCTGTAGATCTAGAGAGAGTAGAGAGGGATGGAAATAGGGAGAGTTATTTATTGTCAGCATGGTGCTCATTTTGTTTTATGACGTTGCGTGATTATAAGCATCTGTAGGCAGTTATAACACGTGAGTAAATATTGATGCATAAATCTTTGGACTCACTTTTGGTTATGCAGTAGGGAGGAGTGTTAATTATGTCCTGATGTTTTCTTCGCTTATAATGCTTCTTTAAAGTTTTTTGCAATTTAGCAGAGATAACTGGTCATGTTTACCTAAATTATACAGTCATAGTTTCGCCCTCTGTTTATCCCTTTCAATCACAACTATGTTATCAAGGAATAGTCTTTGGCTCTATATCACTGACTACATTTCTGAACATTTTCAAGCAGTACATTTTCAAATCTTATTATGAGATAGATTAACTTTTTGATTAGGATAGCTGCCAAATTGCCATTTTTATTATGTAGTACTCTTTGTACCAAAATATAAGAGTTTTTTTTTTTGATATAAAGGGAGTATAAAAAAAGTCTTATATTTTACGAAGGGAGTAGTTCTCTTTGTTGCTACTAAGTTTTTGGACTATTAATAGCTAAATGCTTGTGAGAGCTTATTCTGATTATTCATTTCTCCTAATCACTTATACACCAGTAATGTGGTTATTAGCATAAATGAAGCCAAATAAATTAAGCCTAAATTCCTTTCCATATTGCAAAGTGATTTACCCTTCGATGCGATTTGGGAACTGTCAATTTTTTTTAAAAAAAGTGTCTCTACCATCACTGAACTAATGTGATTATTTTTTGGGATCTCATGCATGACCTTTTTAATTAACAGTCTGCCTCCTCTCAACTACAAGTCTTGAACATGATGGATAGATCAAATGGGGAGGCCCAAAGGTGTAGGTGTAGCTCAACTGTATATGTATTTGCATCTCAGAACAGTGATGTACGTTGGGAATGTTTATGAAAGCTACAAATTTAACCAAGTTTGCCAAGTGTATTTATGAACTCTTGGTGATGCTTGGAATGTCTGGGAAGGCTATTTTGAATTTCTTTTATCATAGTTATTCAACGATGGTATACTGATTACAGCACTCCAGTCCCTCAGTTCAGGGATAAGAGCGAAGCCAAGAAGAAAAATAGTTGGGCTAGCTGCTAGCCCTACTTAGGTTCTGTTTTATGTGAAACACACGCCAAAGCAAAAAAAAAAAAAAAAACTTCTCAGGACTGAAAGACGGCGCGGCAAAGCGCGCGTCATCCTCTAGTATTAAACAAAAAAAACGAAACGAGAGGGCAATAAACAGGGAGTGAACACGTTAGATCTGAAATAGTCAGACTTTTTTTTAATACAGTACAGACGCAAACGCTCGTATACACGCGCATACACTTACCCCCTATGAACGCACACACGCACATCCTATCCTTATGAGCACCTCCGAGAGACTAAGCCGGCATATCATCTTGAAATTTACGAAGTCACCGTAGGCACCTCGTCGTCGATGGGAACGTCTCCTCCCACTGAATGCGCATCATCGGAAATTCTGAAATAAATGCGAGCACCAAGATTTGAACCCTTGTGGGCTGGAGATACCACAGTCCCTCTAACCATCCAACCATAGGTTGGTTCGCGTCAGACCTTTATTTCAATATATAAAAAATCAGCCGAAAATCCAGTCATCTGGCAAACTAATCCATACTTAATTAACTGGCCAGTTAAAGATTATGTAAACATTGTTAATTAAGTAGCGATTAACTAACTGATCGGTTAATTAAATGGTCGGCACCTATTTAATCCCCTAATCGGACACGGGACTGAGCAGTTATCGGTTAAGATTTCTTAAACATTGTTTTATTCTTTTTATTACGGATAATCATTGTTTTATTCAGCTAGTAAGAGCATCTACAACGGACGAACCAACCTGTGGTTGGATGGTTAGAGGGACTGTGATATCCCTAGCCCACCAGGGTTCAAGTTCTGGTGCTCGCATTTATTTCTGGATTTATTTCAGGATTTCCTGCTATGCGCATTCAGTGGGAGGAGACGTTCCCGTCGACGACGAGGTGCCTACGGTGACTTTGTAAATTTCAAGATGATATGCCGGCTCAATCTCTCGGAGGTGATCATAGGGGTAGGGTGTGCGTGTGTGCGTTCATAGGGGTGAGTGTATGCGCGTGTATATGAGTGCTTGTGTATGTACTGTGTTCAAAAAAAGAGCATCTACAACTGGACATGGTTAATTCGGCCCCTCAAACACCCGTGGATGCGGCCGGGCACGTCCGCGATCACTGACCGGGTACGCCTCATTTGTTGGCTTTCACACCCGCGTCCCGCATATCCGAAACCTTAAAACCATACAAACCAGGTAACGCTACGTAAAAGATGATCAACGGAAGCAGTTCATGGGATCAACATTCATCGCCGGACAAAAGGAGCATAGTTCAACGAAGTTCAAGGGCGGACAATGCAAATCCATACTACAAACTAGTTAAAACATAGACATATAAACATAGTGGGGAAGGGCAGAGGAAAACACCATTTCCTCGTCGGCCCCTTCCCCTTTCGGCCGTCGACGCGATTGTGCCCCTCCTCCATGTAGGCGTCAACGTGCGGAGGTGCGTCGTCGTTGGAGCTAGAGGTAGATTCATCCGTCAGATTCGAGTCAAAGCTACACCTCATGCCCGACAGCCTGCGCGGTCCTGCTCTTTGGCATGGCAGGCCGCCTTCACATTCGTCGCTGCCTCCTTGTTTGCCTCGCGCTTCGATAACTCAATGGCGAGTCAGAGCGCCTTGGCATTCTTGCGATGGAGGCGGCGAGCACCCGTCTCCGCTGTCATGAGAGAGCAGTGAAGGACCGACATGAGGAGCGTGTCCTCAGGATCGACCGACGTGCTCGCGCATGAATGACGCGCAGACAACGCCTCCCCTCTCTCCCTCGCCCGCTGCCGCTCGTGTCGGGCTGCACGCGAGGCGTCCTTGTGCGCTCCGACGCGGGCACGAGGACCCAACGATGGCCGGGTACCACTTCTAGACCAGTGTGACGGTGTCCTGGACTAGGGGGTACTAGCTTAGTCAGCCCATGCTCCTTGGATTGGACTGATGGGCCCTCATTCTTTTCAAGATGGACTCCGGAAGCTATACAAGACTGCATCTGTCGAGGGCTTGGCGTATACTCCAAGACTTCTCCTACCGCCTCTATGATACGTTTCCAACGTATCTATAATTTTTTATTGTTCCATGCTGATATATTATCATTCTAGGATACTTTTTGGGTATTTATTTACCAATTTGTAATATTTTTTAGCACTAACCTATTGACCCAGTGCCCAGTGCCAGTTCCTGTTTTCTGCGTGTTTTTGCCTTTTCAAAGTTACAATACCAAACGGAGTCCAATTGCCACGAAACTTTTTGGTGATTTTTTTGGGACCAATCCAAGACCTAGAAGCTTCGGAGGAGGGCCAGGCGATGCACCAGGGGCCCACCACATATCTAGCCGCGCCCCCCCCTAGGCGATGCACCAGGGGCCCCCTGGAGCGTCCCCCGACATCGTTCTCTGGCCTATAAATTCACATCTACCCTAAAAACATCAGAAGCGCTACTGAAACACTTTTTCCGCCGCCGCAAGCCTCTGTTTCGACGAGAGGCCATCTACACCTCCGTTTCGGCACCCTGCCGGAGGGGAGATCGATCACGGAGGGCCTCTTCATCAACCTTGCTGCCCTCACCATGATGTGTGAGTAATTCACCGCAGACCTACGGGTCCGTAGGTAGTACCTAGATGGCAATCTCTCTCTCTCTCTCTCTCTCTCTCTCTCTCTCTCTCTCTCTCTCTCGATCTTCAATACAATGTTCATCGCATCTTTGCCTTGATCTATCCAATGTAATCCCTTTGTATGGTGTGTTTGTTGGGATTCGATGAATTTTGAGTTTATGTTCAGATTATTCATGAAAAGTATTTGAGTCAAACCTGATTACTATGATTCTTATTTGCATGATCATGATATCTTCGTAATGCTCTCCGATCTATTGAGATAGTTTGGCCAACTAGATTGATATTTCTTCGGTGGGAGTGGTGCGTTGTAGTAGGTTCACCCTGACGAGTTTCTATATCCCAGTGACAGAAGGGGACAAGTTGCGTCTTAGTGTTGTTGCTAGTAAGGATAAAACGTTGGGGTTTATTCATATTAGTTGAGTTTACTTTGTCTACATCATGTCATTGTTCTCCAAGCATTACTCCGTTTGTCATGAACTTAATACGTAGAGAGGCAAGAATAGAAGCGCTCTTGAAGTGGAGTAATAGTAGTAGGTGCAGGAAGGATTCTGCCTATTTGCTTATGGACGTGATGCCTATATACACAAGATCATTGCCGTGAACATCACATAATTATTCGTTTTTCTATCAATTGCCCAACAGTAATTTGTTTACCCACCGTATGCTTTGCTTATGAGAGATGCCACTAGAGAACTCTACGGCCCCCGGGTCTATTCACTTATAAATTCACAAACGCTATCATTACCTTGTTGTTATTTATTACCTTTTATTTTATTTTGCACTTTACTATTATCTACAATTATCTACACAACTCACTTGCTTGCAAATAACGAGATCAAGGGGATTGACAATCCTGTTGCCGGCGTTGGGTGCAAGTTGTTTGTTCTTTTGTGTGCAGACGCTAAATACGGTTGAGGATTGGTATTCCTATTGGTTCGATAAACCTTGGTTTCATAACTTAGGGAAATACTTACCCACTTTGTGCTGCGATTACCCGTTCCTCTTCACGGAAAACCCAACGCAGATCACGAGTATCAGGAAGGATTTCTGGCGCCGTTGCCGGGGAGTATCATCATCAACTATCAAGTAACTTCGCACAAAATTTCATTCACATGTTCTTCTTTTTATTTGCTGTTATATTTAGTTTGTCTCATAAAAAACAAAAATACAAAAATATTTACCTTTGCTAGTTACTAGTTTGCTTCTAGTTTGCTTTACTTGCTAGTTTGCTTGTCTTGCTTTCATGTCTGAATTCGAGAAAGTTATCATTGAAAATACTAGTGAAGGTAGTGCTAGTGACTTGGATGAAGAAATAAAAAAGTTTATTGATTCTACTCATGATCCTCCTAATAGTCAAGTCCCCATTACCAACACTCACACTGTACTAAATTCTAAAATTTATCATGTGGGTAGTGGGAACATCATTGGGAAACATGCTATTCAAGAATTTTTTGAGCATTCAATAGTTTCCCTGCTTATTAAAGGATCTATACTTGATGAAACAAATTGGTATGAAGATGCTATTACTATGCTTATATTGAAATTGGAAAGAAAGTTTGTGCACCTCCATCCTATGCTACAAAAGATATTTTTGGGACTTCCTAGCATAGAGAATCCTGAGATTAAGAAAACCACCAACATCCTTATGCATGAATTTGATTATATTGTGCGTGAAGCTAAGGATATTTTTTCTTTCTATGGAATAAAATCTTAACATCCTCCTATAGAAGTAATCCTTCATAATAGAGATGCATTGCGTAGGATGGAATCTAATGATTATCAAAGATTTGATGAGAATATGAGAAGAAATGTCCTTCCCGAAGAATTGACACAATCCCTATTTCTACAAACTTGTGATAAATTTGAATGGATTGCTAAGGGAAGTAATGAAGGATTTAGTAATGATTGGCATGAAAATATTATTAGAGAACCTATTAGTGATGAAGTCCATGCTCTTTATGAGGATCCTTATGATGAAAATGATGTTAGTGATGATTTTATAAATTCCTTTGAACACTTGGGATTTTCCACTAGCTTTGAGAAGGGTGACTCATTTAGTAAGATTTTGGAAGAGCTAATTTTGAAGGACATGAAGGGGTCCAACACTTGAAACTATGCATTATGCCTAGCTAGGGGCATAAAACAATATCGCTTGTTGGGAGGCAACCCAATATGTATCGTTATTTTTGTTTTTTACTTTCTGTTTTTGTGTGATAACATGATTGTTTCCTCTGTAATGATTTTGTTTTTATGTTTTAATTAGTGTTTGTGCCAAGTAAAGACTTTGGGATGACTCACAAGATGAGTAGAAACGATGCTGAATCTGAAACAGAAACTTTGACTCCAGTGCAGGAATTTTCATTTTTTACTGGAGCGTGATAATGATCTGAAATTTTAACACAGTATTTCTATAAAAATCCTTTACGTTGTCCTAATTTTTCATAATTTTTATAATTACAGAAGTATGGTATCTTTACAGATTTCTACAGACTGTTCTGTTTTAAACAGATTCTGTTTTGCTTGCATAGTTTGCTTGTTTTGATTATGACATGGACTATATCAGGGGGTGTAAGCCATGGGGAAGTTAGAATACAGTACCTGTTATGCAAAAATGAATTTGAATCAATTTATCACAGTACCTCAAGTATGCAGTATGTTTCTTGTACTAACGGATCTCACGGAGTTTTGTTAAGTTTTGTGTGATTGAAGTTTTCAAGTTTTGGGTGTGATCACGATGGACTACGGAATAAGGAGTAGCAAGAGCCCAAGCTTGGGGATGCCCAAGGCACCCCAAGTATAATTCTAAGGAGACTCAAGTGTCTAAGCTTGGGGATGCCCCGGAAGGCATCCCCTCTTTCGACTCAATCCATCGGTATGTCACTTGGAGCTATATTTTTATTCATCACATGATATGTGTTTTGCTTGGAGCGTCATTTGCTTTTGTTTGCTTTTACTTTCAGTTTGTCACAATCATCATTTGCTGGACACACCTATTTGAGAGAGACACACCTTCATGATAATTTGCTAGAATACTCTATGTGCTTCACTTATATCTTTTGAGCTAGGCAGTTGCTCTAGTACTTCACTTATATATTTTTGAGCACGGTGGCGTGTAGATTTTATAGAAATAATATGCTATCGTTCTTTACTTATATTTGTTTGAGAGCTGAGTAATAGTGACGGTAATTTTCATGGGCCATAAGACTAGTCCAAGAATATTAGGTATTCAATGAATGATAATAAAAACCATCGTGTAGCACATATAGAGAAGTTGTGGGTTAATGACATTGATGTGGTAATATGAAAAAGGTGTGAGTCCAAAATTGTTGATTCATAGAAGTGTCGAGATTAAGAGGTGTTAATGTGCTATTCATCTAAAATTAAAGAGGCATGGTGATGATGTGTGAGCATTTATATTCCTCGCTGAAATCCTAGTGTTGTTTTGAGTCGGGGGCGCACGATGGTTAACTCCTACCAACCTCCTCCCTCGGGGCATGCGAGGAGTACTTTGATTTGTGATAAAATTAATAAAACTTTGCAATAAGTATGTGAGTTCTTTATGACTAATGTGACACCATGGACATACGCATCTTCACCTTCTCATATTTGCTAGCCTCTTCGGTACCGTGCATAGCCCATTCTCACCTCGAGGATCGGTACAAATATTCGCCGGTGCATCCAAACCCCATGACATGATATGATCTGTTGCACATAAGCCTCATTATATCTTCCTCAAAACAGCCACCATATCTACCTATTATGGCATTTCCATAGCCATTCCAAGATATATTGCCATGCAAATTCCATCGTCACTTCATATGACTAGTTTGTTCATCATCATAATGCTTTGCATGATCGTATAGAGCTGATGACCCACAAGTATAGGGGATCAATCGTAGTCCTTTCGATAAGTAAGAGTGTCAAACCCAACGAGGAGCAGAAGGAAATGACAAGTGGTTTTCAGCAAGGTAATTTCTGCAAGCACTGAAATTATAGGTAACAGATAGTTTGATATCAAGATAGTTGGTAACGAGCAAGTAACGGTAACGGTAAACAAGGTGCAGCAAGGTAGCCCAATCCTTTTGTGGCAAAGGACAGGCCAGAACAATCTCTAGTAATAGGCAAAGTGTTCTTGAGGGTACACGGGAATTTCGTCTAGTCACTTTCATCATGTTGGTTTGATTCGTGTTCGCTACTTTGATAATTTGATATGTGGGTGGACTGGTGCTTGGGTGCTATTCTTACTTGAACAACCTCCCACTTATTATTAATCCCCTCGCAAGCATCCGCAACTACGAGAAAAGTATTAAGATAAAATCTAACCATAGCATTAAACGTTTGGGCCCAAATCAGCCCCTTACGAAGTAGCGCATAAACTAGGGTTTAAGCTTCTGTCACTCTAGCAACCCATCATCTAATAACCACTCCACAATGCATTCCCTTAGGCCCATGAATGGTGAAGTGTCATGTAGTCGATGTTCACATGACACCACTAAGGGAATCACAACATACATATCATCAAAATATCGAACACATATCAAATTCACATGATTACTTGTAACATGACTTCTCTCGTGACCTCAAGAACAAGGGTAACTACTCACAAATAATAAACATGCTCAAGATCAGAGAGGTATTGTATAGCATAATGGATCTGAACATATGATCTTCCACCAAATAAACCATATAGTAATCAACTACGCAAGGTAATCAACACTACTAGTCACCCACAGGTACCAATCTGAGGTTACGGTACAAAGATTGAACACAAGAGATGAACTAGGGTTTGAGAGGAGACGGTGCTGTTGAAGATGTTGATGAAGGTTGGCCTCCCAAAGATGAGAGGGGTGTTGGTGATGACGATAGCTTTGATTTCCCCCTCCGGGAGGGAAGTTCCCCCGGCGGAATCGCTCCGCCGGAGGGCAAAAGTGCTCCTGCCCAAGTTCCGCCTCGAGGCGGCGGCGCTTCATCCCGAAAGTCCTCCTCTGATTTTTTTCTAGGTTAAATGTGACTATATACCAGAAGATGGGCACCGGAGGTGGGCCGAGGAGGCCACAACCCATCAGGGCGCGCCCAGGGGGGTCTAGCGCGCCCTGGTGGGTTGTGCCCACCAGGTTGGCCCCCTCCGGTAGTTTTCTGCTCCAGTATTTTTTATTTATTCCAAAAATAATCTCCGTAAAATTTCAGCTTCATTAGAGTTGTGTAGAATAGGTATCTCTGATGTGCTTTTCTTGGGTCCAGAATTCCAGCTGCCGGTATTCTCCCTCTTTGTGTAAACCTTGCATATTATGAGAGAAAAGGCATTAGAATCACTCCCCAAAGCATTAATATTCAACAAAACATAATAAATATTAGTAGGAAATCATGATGCAAAATGGACGTATCAACTCCCCCAAGCTTAGACCTCGCTTGTCCTCAAGCGAAAGCCGATATTGAAAAGCATGTCCACATGGTTTGAGAGAGAGGTGTCGATAAAAACAAAATACGGACATAGAAGCATCATGCTTATTATCATAACAGCAACAAACTCTATCATAAAACTTATTCAATATGCTTTCATCATATAACTTCTCATGAACAAGTAACAATTCATCACAACATAGAAGTATGAAGCATAAACTTTATTGAAAACCAACAAACTATGTTCTCAGTCAACTTTGCAACTACAATTCATCATATTTTCAGGAAGGGTCTCATGTCGAAGCCTTTTGGCAAGTCCACATACCCAACCATCATTTAGTCTTCTATGATTGCTAACACTCACGGCATACCTATGAACAAAAAGTTTCAACCGGACACATAGGAAGATAGGGGCTTATAGTTTCGCCTCCCAACGTACTCACCTCAAGGTGATGTCAACAATAATAACTCATGCCCACCCATATCCAACTGGATATATGTGCCTAGATCTTTCCTCACCACATGATGCTTGCAAAAGGGAAAAAGTAAAAAGAAATAGGGAAGAATACTTTGATTCTATGCATAAAAGTAAAAGATAGTCCCTTCGCAGAGGGAAGCAGAGGTTGTCATGCACTTTTGGTTTGTATGCCCAATCCCTTAATGTAAAAGAACGTCACACTATATTGCCCCCTATGATAGCAACCTTTATTATGCAGTCCGTCGCTTTTATTACTTTGCCATCATAAGTTCGTATAGCGCTCAATTTTCTCTTACACTAATTGATCAAAACACTTTTAGAAGCAATTTTTATTGCCTTATTGCACCGATGACAACTTACTTGAAGGATTTTTCTCGATCCACAGGTAGGTATGGTGGACTCTCAAAGAATAAGTTTGGTTTTGGGTTTTTGGATGCACAAGTAGTATCTCTACTTAGTGCGGGATTTTTGGCTAGCAAAGATATTGGGCAAGCACCACATGTTGAAGGATCTATGACAATATAACTTCTATGTGGATATGAGCAAACATAAATCATTACGTTGTCTTCCTTGTCCAACGTCAACAATTTTGACATATAATATTTAATGGGGGCTCACAATCATAAAAGATGTCCAAGATAGTGTATTTGCATGTGAATATTCTCTTACCTTATTAATTCTTTCATGAATTGCATCATTGACCAATGATATGTTTGTCAATCTCCAATAACTTTTACTACTTATACTTTTCTTTATGTGATGTCATTACTCACCATAAGATTAGCATATGATTCTTTTCATTTTATTTTTCTTTCCTTTTATTTTGATTGCAACAAGAAAGTAGAGAGACAAAAACTCAAACTAAACTTTGTTATATAACTTTCACTTGATTACATAGATAGATAGGCCACGAAACTAACACACGAAAATAGATCATGCTAAAGTTTTATTCAACTAAAGCAAAGGGAAACTAAAGATTGAACTAAAATAGGTAAATGTAAATAAAAGTGATGGTGATACGATACCAGGGCACCTCCCCCAAGCTTGGCTCAAGCCAAGGGGAGTGCCCATACCCGTGTGCTCAAGTTTCCTTTGGTGGTGGTGATGAAGAAGGTGGTGGTGATGAATCACACTTCAACTTCAAAAGGTGCTCCAACTTGCGGATGACTCTCCGAAGGTTATTGATGTGCTCTTCTAGCAAAATATTTTCACGGATGAGAAATTTATTCTGAACACAGACTGCTTCGAAAGCTCTAAAAGCTTCGATTTCAATAGGGGTGAGATGACTGTAATAAGGTTGAAGGATATCTTATTATTCTCCCTCCTTTGTTGGCATGGATTGCTCTCCTTCAGGGGGCTGATCCACCATAGCCTCCTTGCCCTTCTCTTCCCTGTTAGGTTTTTCTGGCCCCTCCCTCTTCAGCTCTATCTTCATTAGCCAAGCATCTTCTTCCACATTATTAGAAGAGGGAGAAGACATGATGCCTGACTTGACAGATCTGACGGGAAAACAGCACGAAACAAGAACAGAGGATTTTTCTGCGATGCGGTCGTTAAAACAGTCAGGGGTATATATAGAGAATTTTTATTCTTGGCAAACAAGCATATGGAAGGAAAACGGAGTTGGGGAGGTGTCCAAGGTGGGCACAACCCACCAGGGCGCGCCCAGGGGTGCCTGGCGCGCCCTGGTGTATCGTGCTCACCTCGATCACCTTTCGGTTTATTTCTTTATTTCCAAAATTTTAAAAAATTCCAAAACTGACAGAAAATATTTTTGCGGATTTTTTGGAGTCCGTTTATTTACCGTATCACGTACCTTCTCTTTTTCAGAATTCTGGAGTGTTCCGAAAGGTTTCTTTTATGTGTTCCTCCGGTGTCATGGTTTGGATAATATTGCTTTCAACGTTAATAGGCGTACCTGAGATATAATGCTTAATTCTTTGTCCATTGACCACCTTCGGGTTAGTACCTTCGGCGTTATTAATCTTGATAGCTCCAGAACGATAAACCTCTTCGATAATATAAGGTCCTTCTGAAAGCACATTTGCTCCCTTGGTGGTTTTGGTAATTAATAACAACATATAAGTCATTGAACTAATGTTTCCACTAAGTATATTTCAGGAAATGTTCAATGATAGGATTGGCAAAAGGATTGTGGAGATTGTGGAATACCCCAAGATGCAAGGAAATAGGTTGGCAAAGCTTCAAGGAAGAGGACTCTACATTTTACATTTGTGAGAAATCACTTTGAGTCCATAGGAAAGCCAATACTATTAAAAGGGGGTAAGGTTTTGTTGGTGAACAAAATGCTCATACGTGCACAAGTGATAGTCACCAAAAACACCCACAAGCTCTCCCACCAAAGTCTGACCAAAGCCAAATACTCAAAATCGGTGCAACCAACATTTCCATCCCGGTGCCACCGATTCTCAACCTCAGACAGACTCAGCCAAACCCTAGCCACTTCGGTGCAACCGATTCAATCCCGGTGCCACCGAGTTTAGGTCGCCAACTTTCTGTTACGCAAATTCACAATATCAGTACCACTGAGATTATTGGATCGGCGTCACCGAGATTGTCAATCTGACCGTTGGTCACCTTATCGGTGCAACCGAGTTTCCTATATCGGTCTCACCGAGATTCAAAATTTTCCACCTTTTGGTCACTTCGGTACCACCGAGATTTACACATTGGTGTCACCGAGTTGGTCATTTTGTGTGTAACGGTTGGATTTTTGGGGATGCCTATATATACCCCTCCACCACCACCTACTCGAGAGAGAAGCACTCAGAACTATTCCATACTTGCCCCATCCAGTTTTCTGAGAGAGAACCACCTATTCTTGTGTTGAGGTCAAGATCTTCCACTCCAACCATATGGATCTTGATTTCTAGCCTTCCCAAGTTGCTTTCCACCAATCCCATCTCTTCCACCAAGCCAAATCTGTGAGAGAGTGATTGTGTGTGGAGGAGTCTATCATCTTGAAGCACAAAAGCAAGGAGTTCATCGACATTACCGAGCCTATTACCTTTTGGAGGGTGGTGCCTCCTAGATTGGTTAGGTGTCGCTTGGGAGCCTCCTACTTCGTGTTGTGGAGTTGAACCAAGAAGTTTGTAAGGGCAAGGAGATCGCCTACTTCGTGAAGATCTACCCATAGTGAGGCTAGTCCTTCGTGGACGGAAGCCGTTATGGAATAGTCAAGGTTGCTACTTCGTGGACCCTTATGGGTGGAGCCCCCCGTGGACTCTCGCGACCGTTACCCTCCGTGGGTTGAAGACTCCATAAACGTGGACGTACGATAGCACCACCTATCGGAACCACGGAAAAAAATCATCGTGTCTACAATTGCGTTTGATCTTCCTACCCTATCCTTTACTACTCATGCTTGTTGTTACTTTCCGCTGCTATACTCTTAGACATGCATGTATAGGGTGTACTTGACTTGCCATGAAATGCTAAAACTGCCAACTCTAAAATTTGGGAAAAGGGAAAACTTTTATTTGGTCAAGTAGTCTAATCACCCCCCCCTCTAGACATACTTTCGGTCCTACAAGTGGTATCAGAGCTTTGGTCTCCATTGCATTGGTCTCACAACCTAGGAGAGTATGGCGTCTAGTGAGGATAATTATCACCGTAGAGGTCCGTACTTTGATGGCACTAATTTTGCTAGTTGGAAGCACAAAATGAAAATGCATATTCTTGGTCATAACCCCACCGTTTGGGCCGTTGTTCTTGTTGGCTTGCAAGGTGAATTCTTTGGAGATGGAAAGGAACCGGATCTTGAAGCAACCGCGGAAGAATTGAAGATGTTGCAATACAACGCTCAAGCATGCGACATTCTATTCAACTGCCTATGCCCAGAAGAATTCAACAAAATCAGCCGTCTTGAGAATGCAAAAGAGATTTGGGATACTTTGGTTGATATGCACGAAGGAACCGAGTCCGTGAGAGAATCCAAGTTGGATGTTCTTCAAGGTCAGCTTGACAAGTTCAAGATGAAGGATGGTGAAGGAGTCGCAGAGATGTACTCTAGGCTAGCTCTCATCACCAATGAGATTGCCGGCTTAGGAAGCGAAGAAATGACCGACAAATTCATCATCAAGAAGATACTTAGAGCTTTGGATGAGAGATACTACACCGTGTGCACATTGATCCAAATGATGCCCAACTACAAAGATCTCAAGCCTACGGAAGTCATTGGAAGGATTGTTGCTCATGAGATGACACTCAAAGACAAGGAAGAGCTTCATCACAAGTCTAGCGGTGCTTACAAAGCCACAAGTGATGCTCCCGCAACCTCAAGCAACAACCTTGTCACCAATGAAGAGATAAGCCTCATGGTCAAGAAATTCAACAAGTTCTACAAGAATAGAGGCAAAGAATGAAGCTCCAACTCAAGATATGATGAGAAGCGTTCGTCAAGTCGTGACCGCAATTGCTACAATTGTGGGAAGCCCGGACACTACTCCAATGAGTGCACGGCTCCCTACAAACGAAGAGAAGAGTCACCAAGAAGACGAAGCTCAAGGAATGAATCACCTCAAAGAGAGAGAAGGAGTAGAGATGATCGTTATGAACGAAGACACTCAAGGAGAAGTAGGGATTCGGAGAAGAAGGACAAGTACACCAAGAGCTACACAAGAAGGAAACATCAAGCTCATGTTGGTGAATGGGTCTCCGACTCCGACGACAACTCCGAGAGAAGCTATCACTCCGACTCCGACTATAGTCAAGATGATGGTGTTGCCAGAATTGCTCTAGTGACTACCAACTCCCATGATCTATTTGACTCACCAAACGAAGGGAGTGGAAGTTGCTTCATGGCTAAATGCCCCAAGGTATCACACCCCGAGTATCTTGATTTCGATAGTGATGAAGATGATTTGCTTTGTGATGATGACTTGCTCTTTGATAAAACTAGTGATGTTAGTCAAAATGAACTTGATAATTCTCATGCTAGTCAAGATAAGTCAATTGATGATGATAAGATGAAAATAGAAGAACTAACTAAAGAACTAAACACTCTTAAGTTAGCTCATGAATCTACTCTTGAAGATCATAGAGAGCTTGTGAGAACTCATGAGAAGCTACGCTTCGAGAAGCTCAACTTGGAGCAAGAGCATGAGTTTCTTAAAGCTATCAATGACGATCTCCGAAAGAAGACTTCATCTTATCTAGCCAAACGACTACTCTTGTCTACTTTCATGCCACAAGTTAAATCTAAACAAACTAGTAACAAAGGCAAGAAAGGTTATTCATCTAGTAGCAACAATAAAAATGCTAAACCCAATGATGTTGCTTCTAGTAGTTCTATTAATTCCACTAATGATGATTCTCTTAGCCAAGTTACACTTGAGCAAGAAAATGCTTTATTGAAAGGAATTATAGAAAAAGGTATCTACAAGGGTCTTGCCGGGTGTAAGCAATTTGAGGAAATTGTACGCAAGCACGGAGGATACCGGAAGAATCGTGGTGTTGGCTACTTCAACGCAAATGGAGTTGAATGGGAAGAAGATCAATATCCCAAGCCCAAGTTTGTTCCTCAAAAGGAGAAGTATGAAAATACTCTTCCCAAGGGGACAAGCACTCAAGATGACCTTCCACCACAAGACCACAAGCTCAAGGGCAAGAACAAGCTTCAAGAGGACATTGACTCATATGAAGATGGATCCCTAGCTATGGTGGAGTGGGTTCCCAAGGCTACTTCAAGCTCAACTTCTACAAAGGCTACTACAACACCAAGGATCCCCATCAACTTGATGTGGGTCCCCAAGAAGAAGAGATAGAGAGCTCTTGAGGGGTGACTCCGCCAATGAAATTCACTCACATTCATTATTGGCAAGAACTATTTGCAATCAACATCAACTCTATGCAATAGTTCAAGGAGTCACACATTCCCTCAAAGGTAAGCAAGGGACAAGGTAATCAACAAATCAATGGACATCATCACACATGTTTTGCACTCCATGTCCATAGATATCCTTGTATTTGTCTCTTGTGTGTTGGGACTAACCCATGTAGGTGAGAAGAGTAAGGAAACAACAAGGATGCTCCCAACTCTTGGTGATCTTCATCAACCTTGAGCATCCACCACTACCTCACCAACATGAAGTCTTCATCGACAAAACCCAAGGTTAGTCTATCCCTCTTATGGGGGGATGTCACATCAAGGGGGAGCTTTACTCTAAGACTTGAGTCAAAGCATCTCTTAGTATGTGACAACATTAAATGCTTTATGTAAAAGTGGTAACCCCACTTGTGCTTAAACGATGAGTATGACCTATGATCAAGTATTCTTACTTGGCTCCTAATTCAAATACTCATATATAGATGACTTCGTCATCGCCCTAGTGCTTGTTAGATGCTAGTGTGTATGTGCATGTTTGTCATGATTTCATTTGACATCTTATTGTGTGAGCATGTTGGTCTGCATTTATTTTCTCATTCGAGGACATCCAATTGTTGCTATTTGGCTTTTGTTTTATCTTTTGCCAATTGGATGAACAAGAATGCCTAGGACCACTCTTTAGCTATCTATGCTTTCTCACCTCATATTCTATTCATGCTGCATCACAAAATTTGAACAAGTACTTTTCGATCCCTCTGTGTGTGGAGCACTCGGAGTTCCGTATCGACAAGGATTGACCATTAAAACCTCCCAAGTGCATCTCGGTGGAACCAACCTCAAAATCTCGGTCTCACCGAATGCCTAGGGTTGATTTGTTTTCTATCTCGGTACTACCGATTCCATATTCTCGGTTACACCGAGTTTCCCTGTCAGCTGACAGTTGAGGAACTCGGTGACACCGACAATTTAGACTCGGTATCACCGACAGTGAAGGGTATATAGTCTGTGGTCCCGACGGTTCGAAATTTCAATCTTCAAATCGTCGTGCCTCAAACCCTAAGCTGCCGCAGAAGGACCCCCTGGTCATCGCCTTGCCTTCCCGAGCCTCTCCGCCGCTGGGAATCCTCGCCGTCGACGGGCATCTTCGCCGCCGTCGCCGCCGTAGCGGATCCGTCACCGAGCTAGGGTACAGATTCGATCTTTCTTGCGCTCCCGTCTGATTCTTGCGCAATAAAGTTGTTTTTCTCTATAAGCCACAGTTTGCTCATCGTTCTATCCATGAGAAAACTCCGTAGATTAGCGAACCATCGATTTTCTAGGGTTTGCCTTCCGCCCGATGGAACTCGGTAGAACCGAAGTGAATAAATCGGTCTCACCGATTTGTCTGTCTGTGTTGCTGAGAACTATCTCGGTGAAACCGAGTACTTCTTTTTGGTCCCACCGAAAAGAGTGCCAAGTTTCTATTAATGAGATAGTCAGTCTCGGTGGCACCGACAACTTTACTTCGGCTATACCGATTTGCATGTGACAGAATGCAAAACTTTGAAAATCTTGTGTTCAATCTTTCAAAAACCAGCCACAGTTTGTGATGACTTATCCTTTTCTGCTCCTCTATACTCTATTCACGGGGTCAGTATGTCAAGTGGTAACAGGATCAAGACCCTTAATGATAAGGTGGATGGGCTGACTAGAACAGTAAATGAGCTCAAGAAGGAAGTTGACTCAGTGCCTCTTCCTCAGACTTCTTCTGATGATGATGATGATGAGGATGGTTCTCCTCTCAGGCTAGGCACACAGTTTACCACTCAGGCTAGATCAGCCACTGTGCCAGCTCCAGACTTGAGGCCCTCTTCATCAGCTCCTGCTACTGTCACCTCAGCTCCTGCTCCATCAGTTTCAGTTCCTCCAGTTGCCACACCAGCTCCATCCACGACATCTGCAGAGATCTTCGCCGACGCTGTTCTCTCGACTCCTTCATCAACAACCGGAGGAGATCAGCCCAAGAACACTTAGATATATGCCTTTGAACTTTTTGGTAACTTGTTGCCAAAGGGGGAGAAGTGTATATAGATCTTTAGGCTTCGAGTGAGAGAGCGTTTGGTGTTTATTGCTTTTTCAAAACATTTGATCTTTTGGTTGCTTGTGATACATGTTTGTGGTGTTTGATCATACGCGTTATGTGTGATGCTACTATTTCCTATCATCTTGATGCTTATGAGATGATCTTTCACCTTTGCTTGATTGTGTTGTGCTATGATGTTCATTCTAATTACTCTCGCACACCACCAAGATGTATGTGACATGGAAGAAGTGCCCCATGTACCTAATCGATTGTGCATTTGCATTCAAACGCAAATTTAAAATAATGCACAAATTTAGGGGGAGCTCTTGCTTATCACATACTTCTCAAAGCGACGATTATATTCATTGATTATATCATATGTCGAAGCTTTGATCTATATGTTGTCATCAATTACCAAAAAGGGGGAGATTGAAAGCACATTTGCTCCCTTGGTGGTTTTGGTAATTAATAACAACATATAAGTCATTGAACTAATGTTTCCACTAAGTATATTTCAGGAAATGTTCAATGATAGGATTGGCAAAAGGATTGTGGAGATTGTGGAATACCCCAAGATGCAAGGAAATAGGTTGGCAAAGCTTCAAGGAAGAGGACTCTACATTTTACATTTGTGAGAAATCACTTTGAGTCCATAGGAAAGCCAATACTATTAAAAGGGGGTAAGGTTTTGTTGGTGAACAAAATGCTCATACGTGCACAAGTGATAGTCACCAAAAACACCCACAAGCTCTCCCACCAAAGTCTGTCCAAAGCCAAATACTCAAAATCGGTGCAACCAACATTTCCATCCCGGTGCCACCGATTCTCAACCTCAGACAGACTCAGCCAAACCCTAGCCACTTCGGTGCAACCGATTCAATCCCGGTGCCACCGAGTTTAGGTTGCCAACTTTCTGTTACGCAAATTCACAATATCGGTACCACCGAGATTATTGGATCGGCGGCACCGAGATTGTCAATCTGACCGTTGGTCACCTTATCGGTGCAACCGAGTTTCCTATATCGGTCTCACCGAGATTCAAAATTTGCCACCTTTTGGTCACTTCGGTACCACCGAGATTTACACATCGGTGTCACCGAGTTGGTCATTTTGTGTGTAACGGTTGGATTTTTGGGGATGCCTATATATACCCCTTCACCACCACCTACTCGAGAGAGAAGCACTCAGAACTATTCCATACTTGCCCCATCCAGTTTTCTGAGAGAGAACCACATATTCTTGTGTTGAGGTCAAGATCTTCCACTCCAACCATATGGATCTTGATTTCTAGCCTTCCCAAGTTGCTTTCCACCAATCCCATCTCTTCCACCAAGCCAAATCTGTGAGAGAGTGATTGTGTGTTGAGGAGTCTATCATCTTGAAGCACAAGAGCAAGGAGTTCATCGACATTACCGAGCCTATTACCTTTTGGAGGGTGGTGCCTCCTAGATTGGTTAGGTGTCGCTTGGGAGCCTCCTACTTCGTGTTGTGGAGTTGAACCAAGAAGTTTGTAAGGGCAAGGAGATCGCCTACTTCGTGAAGATCTACCCATAGTGAGGCTAGTCCTTCGTGGACGGAAGCCGTTATGGAATAGTCAAGGTTGCTACTTCGTGGACCCTTATGGGCGGAGCCCTCCGTGGACTCTCGTGACCGTTACCCTCCGTGGGTTGAAGACTCCATAAACGTGGACGTACGATAGCACCACCTATCGGAACCACGGGAAAAAAATCATCGTGTCTACAATTGCGTTTGATCTTCCTACCCTATCCTTTACTACTCATGCTTGTTGTTACTTTCCGCTGCTATACTCTTAGATATGCATGTATAGGGTGTACTTGACTTGCCATGAAATGCTAAAACTGCCAACTCTAAAATTTGGGAAAAGGCAAAACTTTTATTTGGTCAAGTAGTCTAATCACCCCCCTCTAGACATACTTTCGGTCCTACACCTTCCCATTTGGAGAGAAGCTTACCTGCAAAAATTCTTAAACGAGAGTTGAACAAAAGAACATAGTCTCCTATTTTGAATTCCCACTTTTGGATTCTTTTGTCATGCCATCTTTTTACTTTTTCTTTGAATAGTTTGGCATTTTCATAGGCTTGGGTTCTCCATTCATCAAGTGAGCTAATATCAAATAGCCTCTTCTCACCGGCAAGTTTGAAATCATAGTTAAGTTCTTTAATTGCCCAAAATGCTTTATGTTCTAATTATAGAGGCAAATGACAAGCTTTACCATAAACCATTTTGTATGGAGACATACCCATAGGATTTTTATAAGCTGTTCTATAGGCCCAAAGTGCATCATCTAATTTCTTAGACCAATTCTTACGAGACCTATTGACAGTTTTTTTAATATTAATTTTATTTCTCTATTGCTAAGTTCAACTTGACCACTAGATTGAGGATGATAGGGTGATGCAATTCTATGGTTAACATCATATTTAGCAAGCATCTTATGGAAAGCACAATGAATAAAGTGTGAACTACCATCAGTCATTAAATATCTCGGGACTCCAAACCTCGGAAAGATAACCTCTTTGAGCATTTTAATGGAGGTGTGGTGATCAGCACTACTAGTTGGAATAGCTTCTACCCACTTAGTGACATAATCAACAACAACCAAAATATGAGTGTACCCATTAGAGGAAGGAAAAGTTCCCATATATTCAAAACCCCAAACATCAAACGGTTCAACAACAAGTGAATAATTCATTGGCATTTCCTGACGCTTACCGATATTACCAATTCTTTGACATTCATCACAAGACAAGACAAACTTACGGGCATCTTTGAAGAGAGTAGGCCAATAAAAACTAGATTGCAATACCTTATGAGCAATTCTATCTCTTGCATGATGTCCTCCATAAGCTTCAGAATGACATTTCCGTAGGATTTGTTCCTGTTCATGCTCAGGTACACAATGTCTAATAATACCATCTACTCCTTCTTTATAAAGGTGTGGGTCATCCCAAAAGTAATGTCTTAAGTCATAGAAGAACATTTTTCTTTTGTTGGTTTGTGAATCTAGGTGGTATATATTTAGCGACAATGTAATTAGCATAATCAGCATACCAAGGAGTGTTTTGAGAAACATTTATTGCAGCTAACTGTTCGTCAGGGAAACTATCATCAATAGGTAGTGGGTCATCAAGAATATTTTCTGACCTAGACAAGTTATCAGCTACGTGGTTCTCAGCTCCCTTCCTATCAACAATATGCAAGTCAAATGCTTGGAGCAAGAGAACCCACCTAATAAGTCTAGGTTTAGCATCTTTCTTTTCCATAAGATATTTTATAGCAGCATGGTCGGTGTGAACAATTACTTTTGAGTCAACAATATAGGATCTAAATTCGCCACAAGCAAACACGACCGCTAAAAATTCTTTTTCAGTTGTAGCATAATTTCGTGGAGCATTGTCTAGAGTTTTGCTAGCATAATGGATAACATTCAATTTCTTATCTACTCTTTGTCCTAGAACAGCACCAACAGCATAATCACTAGCATCACACATAATTTCAAAAGGCAAGTTCCAATCAGGTGGTTGAACGATAGGTGCAAAGGTTAAGGCTTTCTTGAGTGTTTCAAAGGCTTCCACACAATCATCATAAAAAACAAAAGGAATATCCTTTTGCAAAAGATTAGTAAGAGGCCTAGAAATTTTGGAGAAGTCTTTAATGAACCTCCTATAGAAACCAGCATGACCAAGGAAACTGCGAATACCTTTAATATCTTTAGGACATGGCATTTTCTCAATTGCATCAACTTTAGCTTTATCCACCTCAATACCTTGTTCAGATATTTTGTGCCCCAAGACAATGCCTTCATTAACCATAAAGTGGCACTTCTCCCAATTCAAGACAAGATTAGTTTGTTCACATCTCTGCAAAACTCGATCAAGGTTGCTTAAGCAATCATCAAAAGAAGTTCCGTAAACGGAAAAATCATCCATGAAAACCTCAACAATCTTTTCACAAAAGTCAGAGAATATAGCAGTCATACATCTTTGAAAGGTAGCAGGTGCATTGCATAAACCAAAAGGCATACGTCTATAAGCATAGGTTCCAAAAGGGCAAGTAAAGGTGGTTTTTTCTTGATCGGATTGTGACACAGGTATTTGAGAGAAACTAGAATATCCATCTAGGAAGCAAAAGTGTGTGTGCTTAGATAATCTTTCTAACATTTGATCAATGAAAGGCAGAGGTTAATGATCCTTCCTAGTAGCTTTATTTAATTTTCTAAAATCATTACCATTCTATAGCCTGTAACAATTCTTTGTGGAATGAGTTCATTATTATCATTAGGAACAACCGTAATACCTCCTTTCTTAGGGACACAATGAACGGTACTTACCCATCTACTATCAGCAATAGGATAGATTATACCTGCTTCAAGAAGTTTTAATATTTCAGTTCTTACCACTTCCTTCATCTTAGGATTCAGTCGTCGTTGGTGATCAACAACGGGTTTAGCATCAGGTTCCATATTAATCTTGTGCTGACATAGAGTGGGACTAATGCCCTTAAGATCATCAAGAGTATATCCAATAGCAGACCGGTGCTTCCTTAGAACTTTTAATAATATTTCTTCTTCATGTTCTGAAAGGTTAGCACTAATAATAACATGATATATATTTTTTCTCATCAAGATAAGCATACTTCAAAGTGTCAGGCAATTGTTTCAATTCAAACACAGGATCACCTTTAGGTGGAGGAGGGCCTCCAAGAGTTTCAATAAGCAAATTGTGTTTCAAGAGAGGTTGTTGTTCAAACAAAATTTGATCTATTTCATTTCTTTCACGCAAGTGCATATCATTTTCATGGTCAAGCAAATATTGTTCTAATGGATCAGTAGGAGGTACAGCAATAGAAGCAAGACCAATTATTTCATCTTCACTAGGTAACGCTTTATCACGAGGTTGTCTACTAAACTTGGAAAAATTAAACTCATGAGACTCACCACCAAAACTGACACCGACAGTTTGTTTTTCACAATCTATCTTAGCATTGACGGTGCTCAAGAAAGGTCTACCAAAGATAATGGGACAAAAGTCTTCTTGTGGGGAGACAAGAACTAGAAAATCAGTAGGGTATTTCACTTTCCCACACAAGACTTCAACATCTCTAACAATCCCAAGTGGTGTGATGGTGTCTCTATTAGCAAGTTTGATAGTAACATCAATGTCTTCTATTTCAGCAGGTGCTATTTCATCCATAATTTCTTGGTATAAGGTAAAAGGGATATCATTCACACTAGCACCCAAATCAGATAAACCATGATAGTAATGATCTCCTATTTTGACTGAGACAACAGACATGCCTCCTATGGGTCTATGTTTATCTTTTTCATCGGGTTTAGCAATCCTAGCAGCTTCATCACAGAAGTAGATAACATGCCCATCAATATATTCTACCAAGAGATCTTTAACCATAGCAGCACTAGGTTCTACTTTAATTTGCTCATGGGGCTTAGATGTTTTTAGATTACTCTTACGAACCACAGTTGATAGCTTAGCATGTTCCTTTATCCTAACATGGAAAGGTGGTTTTTCAATACAAGCGGTAGGCACAACTGGATCAACATTGTAAATGATGGTTTCTTCTTTAGCTATGACCGGTTCTTTAATTTCTTCTTTAATAAGGGGATGATATTTAAACCACTTCTCCTTAGGGAGATCAACGTGAGTAGCAAATGCTTCGCAGAAAGAGGCTACTATCTCAGAGTCAAGTCCATATTTAGTGCTAAACTTGTGAAAAATATCGGTATTCATAAAAGATTTAACACAATCAAACACAAGCTTTATACCTGACTCATTACCTTCGTCGAGTTCACAATCTTTAGAGTTGCGCTTAATTCTTTCTAAGAGATCCCACTTGAATTCAATAGACTTCTTCATATAAGAACCAGCACAAGAAGTATCGAGCATGGATTGATCATTATGAGAAAGCCGAGCATAAAAATTCTAAATGATAACTTCTCTCGGAATGTCATGATTGGGGCATGAATATAACATTGACTTAAGCCTCCTCTAAGCTAGAGCGATACTTTCTCCTTCGCGAGGCCAAAAATTATATATATAATTCCGATCACGATGAACTAGATGCATGGGATAAAACTTTTGATGTAATTCCAATTGCAAACGATTCCAGTTCCACGATCCAAGATCATCACATAACCTATACCATGTCAACGCTTTTACCTCCAAAGATAAAGGGAAAACCTTCTTCTTAACTTCATCTCCGAGTAAACCTGCAAGCTTAAATAATCCACATATTTCGTTCACATATAATAGATGCATATCAGGATGTTCAGTTACATCTCCTGCATAAGGTTTAGCAAGCAATTGTTCTACCATGCCCGAAGGAATTTCATAACCAATATTTTCAGTAGGTGCAGTAGGTTGAGGGGCAACTAATTGTGGTTCCGGTCAAGTGAAGATACCCCGAACAAACCCCTCAAAGGATTGTTCTCCATAGTAGCAAGTAGCAATAAATTTCAGCACGTAGTATAAGTTTTTCCTTACCGATTTCCACTTACCAAGAGCACTTCACTCCCCGGCAACGGTGCCAGAAAAGAGTCTTGATGACCCACAAGTATAGGGGATCAATCGTAGTCCTTTCAATAAGTAAGAGTGTCGAACCCAACGAGGAGCAGAAGGAAATGACAAGCGGTTTTCAGCAAGGTAATTTCTGCAAGCACTGAAATTATAGGTAACAGATAGTTTGATAGCAAGATAGTTGGTAACGACCAAGTAACGGTAATGGTAAACAAGGTGCAGCAAGGTAGCCCAATCCTTTTGTGGCAAAGGACAGGCCAGAACAATCTCTAGTAATAGGCAAAGTGTTCTTGAGGGTACACGGGAATTTCGTCTAGTCACTTTCATCATGTTGGTTTGATTCGTGTTCGCTACTTTGATAATTTGATATGTGGGTGGACCGGTGCTTGGGTGCTATTATTACTTGAACAACCTCCCACTTATGATTAACCCCCTCGCAAGCATCCGCAACTACGAGAAAAGTGTTAAGATAAAATCTAACCATAGCATTCAACGTTTGGACCCAAATCAGCCCCTTACGAAGTAGCGCATAAACTAGGGTTTAAGCTTCTGTCACTCTAGCAACCCATCATCTAATAACTACTCCACAATGCATTCCCTTAGGCCCATGAATGGTGAAGTGTCATGTAGTCGACGTTCACATGACACCACTAAGGGAATCACAACATACATATCATCAAAATATCGAACACATATCAAATTCACATGATTACTTGTAACATGACTTCTCCCGTGACCTCAAGAACAAGGGTAACTGCTCACAAATAATAAACATGCCCAAGATCAGAGAGGTATTGAATAGCATAATGGATCTGAACATATGATCTTCCACCAAATAAACCATATAGTAATCAACTATGCAAGGTAATCAACACTACTAGTCACCCACAGGTACCAATCTGAGGTTACTGTACAAAGATTGAACACAAGAGATGAACTAGGGTTTGAGAGGAGACGGTGCTGTTGAAGATGTTGATGAAGGTTGGCCTCCCAAAGATGAGAGGGGTGTTGGTGATGACGATAGCTTTGATTTCCCCCTCCGGGAGGGAAGTTCCCCCGGCGGAATCGCTCCGCCGGAGGGCAAAAGTGCTCCTGCCCAAGTTCCTCCTTGAGGCGGCGGCACTTCGTCCCGAAAGTCCTCCTCTGATTTTTTTCTAGGTTAAATGTGACTATACACCAGAAGATGGGCACTGGAGGTGGGCCGAGGAGGCCACAACCCATCAGGGCGCGCGCCCAGGGGGGTCTGGCGCGCCCTGGTGGGTTGTGCCCACCAGGTTAGCCCCCTCGGGTAGTTTTTTGCTCCAGTATTTTTTATTTATTCCAAAAATAATCTCCGTAAAATTTCAGCTTCATTCGAGTTGTGCAGAATAGGTATCTCTGATGTGCTTTTCTTGGGTCCAGAATTCCAGCTACCGGTATTCTCCCTCTTTGTGTAAACCTTGCATATTATGAGAGAAAAGGCATTAGAATCACTCCCCAAAGCATTATTATTCAAAAAAACATAATAAATAACAGTAGGAAATCATGATGGAAAATGGACGTATCAAGAGCTGACATAGTATTTGTGGCAAAGCCACCGTTCTTCATATTTTTAATACATGTCACGCTAGATCGTTGCACATCCTGGTACACTGCCAGAGGCATTCATACAGAGTCATATCTTCCTATTAGTTCTTCATGTTGAGTTGTAAGTAAATAAAAGTGTGATGATCATCATTATTAGAGCATTGTCCCAGTGAGGAAAGGATGATGGAGACTATGATTCCCCCACAAGTCGGGACGAGACTCCGAACGAAAAATGAAATAAAAATGAGGGAGGCCAAATGAGCCCACCATATAAAAAAAGGAGAAAATGGGGAGGCAAAAATAAAAAAAGGGAAAAGCCCACCATAAAAAAATGAGAGAAAAGAGAGAAGGGACTTTGCTACTATCCTTTACCACACTTGTGCCTCAGAGTTGCACCATGTTCTTCATATGGAGAGTCTCCTATGTTGACACTTCCATATGCTAGTGGGAATTACCTTTTCATATAATAAACTTGGCTTGTATATTCCTATGACGGGCTTCCTCAAATGCCCAAGGTCTTCATGAGCAAGCAACTTTGATGCACACCCCACTTAGCTTAAGTTGATCTTTCATACACTTATAGCTCTAGTGCATCATTTGCATGGCAATCCCTACTCCTCGCATTGATATCTATCAATGAGCATCTCCATAGCTCGTTGGTATGCCTAGTTGATGCGAGACTATCTTCTCCACTTTTTACCCCTTTGATACCTACCACCATATTCTATTCCACCTATATGCTATGTCCAATGGTTCACGCTCATGTATTGCGTGAAGAATAAAAAGTTGATGCATATTGAAAAAGTACGATCCAATTGCCTGACTTGGACACTGTGGTGCTTAAAATTTGTATCTATGCGGTGAAGACGGAGTCATGCCTTGCTAATATAATAAGATGAATAGGGGTAAAACATTCTTTTAGGATCGTATACTTTGAAAAATTAATGATTTTGTTTCTTATACTTATAAATATTACTATGTTGCTGTTTGTTAATTCATCTTTTCTCAATGAGCATACATACCAAAGATTACATAATGGGTAGCATGTCAAATCAAAAATTCTGTTTTTATCATTTACCTACTCGAGGACGAGCAGGAATTAAGCTTGGGGATGCTGAAACATCTCCACTGTATCTATAATTTTTGATTGTTCCATGCTGATATATTACCATTCTAGGATATTTTTTGGGTATTTATTTACCAATTTGTAATATTTTTGAGCACTAACCTATTGAGCCAGTGCCCAGTGCCAGTTCATGTTTTCTGCATGTTTTTGCCTTTTCAGAGTTACAATACCAAACGGAGTCCAATTGCCACGAAACTTTTTGGTGATTTTTTTGGACCAATACAAGACCTAGAAGCTTTGGAGGAGGGCCAGGTGATGCACCAGGGGGCCACCACATATCCAGCCGTGCACCCTAGGGGGGCGCGGCCAGATATGTGGTGCCCCCTGATACGTCTCCAACGTATCTATAATTTTTGATTGTTCCATGCTGTTATATTATCTGTTTTGGATGTTTTATATGCATCAATATGCTATTTTATATTATTTTTGGGACTAACCTATTAATCTAGAGCCTAGTGCCAGTTTCTGTTTTTTCCTTGTTTTTGAGTATTGCAGATAAGGAATATTAAACGGAGTCCAAACGGAATAAAATCTTCGGAATGATTTTTCTTGGACCAGAAGAAACCCAACAAACTTGGAGATGAAGGCAGGAGACCTGCCATGGCGTCACAAGCCACCAGGGCGCGCCCTAGGGGGGGGCGCCCTCCTGGTTTGTGGCCCCACGGCAGCCCTCCTAACCTTATTCTTCGGCCTATAAATTCCCAAATATTCCCTGGATACTAAAGAGAGCCACGAAAATACTTTTCCGTCGCCGGAAGCCTCTATTCCCGTGAGATCCAATCTTGGAGCCTTTTCCGGTAATCTGCCGGAGGGGGATTCGATCACGGAGGGCATCTACATCAACTCCATTGCCCCTCCGATGATGCGTGAGTAGTTTACCACAGACCTTCGGGTCCATAGCTAGTAGCTAGATGGCTTCTTCTCTCTCGTTGTTCTTCAATACCATGTTCTTCATGATCTTCATGAAGATCTATTCGATGTAATACTCTTTTGCGGTGTGTTTGTCGAGATCCGATGAATTGTGGGTTTATGATCAGCTTATCTATGAATATTATTTGAATCTTCTCTGAATTCTTATATGCATGATTTCATATCTTTGCAAGTGTCTTCGAGTTATTGGTTTGGTTTGGCCAACTAGATTGGTAATTCTTGCAATGGGAGAAGTGCTTAGTTTTGGGTTCAATCTTGCGGTGTCCTCACCCAGTGACAAAGTAGGGGTAGCGAGGCACGTATTTGTATTGTTGCCATCGAGGATAAAAAGATGGGGTTTTCATCATATTGCTTGAGTTTATCCCTCTACATCATGTCATCTTACCTAATGCGTTAGTTTGTTCTTCATGAACTTAATACTCTAGATGCAGGCAGGAGTCGGTCGATGTGTGGAGTAATAGTAGTAGATGCAGAATCGTTTCGGTCTACTTGACACGGACGTGATGCCTATATGCATAATCATTGCCTTGGATATCGTCATAATTATTCGCTTTTCTATCAATTGCTCGACAGTAATTTGTTCACCCACCGTATTATTTTCCTTCATGAGAGAAGCCTCTAGTGAAACCTATGGCCCCCGGGTCTATTTTCCATATTATACTTTCAGATCTAAAACCAAAAATACCAAAAATATCTCACTGCATTATTTTTACTTTATGTTCTAGCAATCTTTTATATCTATCTCTATCAGATCTCATCCTTGCAAGTAACCGTGAAGGGATTGACAACCCCTTTATAGCGTTGGGTGCAAGTGTTTGATCATTTGTGTAGGTACATCGATTGGGGACTTGCTTGTATCTCCTACTGGATTGATACCTTGGTTCTCAACAATTGAGGGAAATACTTATCTACTTTGCTGCATCACCCTTTCCTCTTCAAGGGAAAACCAACGCATGCTCAAGAAGTAGCAAGAAGGATTTCTGGCGCCGTTGCCGGGGAGATCTACATCAAGCCTACCAAGTACCCATCACAAACTCATCTGTTGTATTTACATTATTTTCCATTTGCCTCTCGTTTTCCTCTCCCCCACTTCTAAAACGATTTTCAGAAAAACCAAAAAGATTTGCCTTTTTATTCGCCCTTCTTCCGTTCATCTTTCCGTTTGCTTTTTGTTTGCTTGTGTGCCAGATTGCTTGCTTTGTCACGATGACTCAAGAGAATACCAAGTTGTGTGACTTTTCCAATACTAATAATAATGATTTTATTAGTACTCCGATTGCTCCCGCCACTAGTGCGGAATCTTATGAAATTAATGCCGCTTTGCTTAATCTTGTTATGAAAGAACAATTTTCCGGCCTTCCTAGTGAAGATGCCGCATCCCATCTAAATACTTTCGTTGAGTTGTGTGATATGCAAAAGAAGAAAGATGTGGATAATGATATTGTTAAATTGAAGCTCTTTCCGTTCTCACTACGAGATCGTGCTAAAACTTGGTTTTCATCTTTGCCTAAAAATAGTATTGATTCATGGAATAAGTGTAAAGATGCTTTTATTTCCAAGTACTTTCCACCTGCTAAGATCATCTCCCTTAGGAATGATATAATGAATTTTAAGCAACTTGATCATGAGCATGTTGCACAATCATGGGAGAGGATGAAACTAATGATTAGAAATTGCCCCGCGCATGGTTTGAGTTTATGGATGATTATACAAATTTTCTATGCGGGATTGAATTTTGCTTCTAGAAATCTTTTAGATTCCGCCGCGGGTGGTACTTTTATGGAAATCACATTAGGAGAAGCTACTAAACTCCTAGATAATATTATGGCAAATTACTCTCAATGGCATACCGAAAGATCTCCTAGTAAAAAAGTGCATGCTATTGAAGAAATAAATACTTTGAGGGAAAAGATGGATGAATTGATGAAATTATTTGCTAGTAAGAGTGCTCCTATTGATCCTAATGATATGCCTTTGTCTTCTTTGATTGGAAATAATAATGAATCTATGGATGTGAATTTTGTTGGTAGGAACAATTTTGGTAATAACGCGTATAGAGGTAATTTCAATTCTAGGCCGTTTCCTAGTAATTCCTCTAATAATTATGGTAATTCCTACAACAATTCTTATGGAAATTATAATAATATGCCCTCTGATCTTGAGAATAATATTAAATAATTTATTAGCTCGCAAAAAGGTTTCAATGCTATGATTGAAGAAAAATTGCTCAAGATTGATGATTTGGCTAGGAACGTTGATAGAATTTCTCTTGAGATTGATTCTTTGAAAATTAGATCTATTCCACCCAAGCATGATATTAATGAGTCTTTAAAGTCTATGAGAATTTCTATTGATGAGTGTAAGGAAAGAACCGCTAGAATACGTGCTAAGCGTGAATGGCTTGAAAAAGTGTGTTCTCGTGATAATATTGATGAAGATCTTAAAGTGATTGATGTGACTCCTATTGAATCTTTGTTTTCTAATGTAAATCTTGATAAAGATGGGACTGGAGATAAGTCAACTTTAGTTAAAAGGCGTCCCAATGATTCGGAGTTTATAGATCTTGATGCTAAGATTGATAAAAGTGGGATTGAAGAGGTTAAAACTTTAAATAGCAATGAACCCACTCTTTTGGATTTCATGGACTTTAATTATTATAGTTGTTCTTTGATTGATTGTATTTCCTTGTTGCAATCCATGTTGAATTCTCCGCATGCTTATAATAAAAATAAAGCTTTTACTAAACATATCGTGGATGCTTTGATGAAATCTTTTGAAGAAAAACTTGAGTTGGAAGTTTCTATACCTAGAAAGCTTTATGATGAGTGGGAACCTACTATTAAGATTAAAATTAAATATTATGAGTGCCATGCTTTGTGTGATTTGGGTGCTAGCGTTTCCACGATTCCAAAAACTTTATGTGATGTGCTAGGCTTCCGTGAATTTGATGATTGCTCTTTAAATTTGCATCTTGCGGATTCCACTATAAAGAAACCTATGGGAAGGATTAATGATGTTCTTATTGTTGCAAATAGGAATTATGTGCCCGTAGATTTCATTTTTCTTGATATAGATTGCAATCCTACATGTCCTATTATTCTTGGTAGACCTTTCCTTAGAACGATTGGTGCAATTATTGATATGAAGGAAGGAAATATTAGATTCCAATTTCCATTAAGGAAAGGCATGGAGAACTTTCCTAGAAATAAACTAAAATTACCTTATGAATCTATTATGAGAGCTACTTATGGATTGCATACCAAATATGACAATACCTAGATCTATTGTGTTATGCCTAGCTAGGGGCGTTAAACCATAGCGCTTGTTGGGAGGCGACCCAATTTTATTTTTATGCTTTTGCTTTTGCTTCTGTTTTTGAGTGTTTCAGACATTATTACCTCTGTAGTAATTGTGTTTTCTTATTTAAATTAGTGTTTGAGCCAAGTAAGACCTTTGGGATGGTCTACAGTGTTTGTGATTTGATTTTGCTGAAAAATAGAAACTTTTGCTCTCAGTCCAGGAATTTTGTAAATTCACTGGACTGTGCTTTTGATCTGAAATTTTTACAAAAGATTTATATACAAATATCCCTGATTTTCCTATTTTTTCAGAATTTTTGGAGTTACATAAGTATTCGAAGTCTATAGATTGCTACAGACTGTTCTGTTTTAGACAGATTCTGTTTTCTATGTGTTGTTTGCTTATTTTGATGTATCTATGGGTTGTATCGGGGGGTATGAACCATGGAGAAGTTGGAATACAGTAGATATTACACCAATATAAATAAATAATGAGTTCACAACAGTACCTAAAGTGGTGATTTATTTTTCTTATACTAACGGATCTCATGAGTTTTCTGTTGAGTTTTGTGTTGTGAAGTTTTCAAGTTTTGGGTAAAGATTTGATGGACTATGGAATAAGGAGTGACAAGAGCCTAAGCTTGGGGATGCCCAAGGCACCCCAAGCCATATTCAAGGATACCAAAGAGCCTAAGCTTGGGGATGCCCCGGAAGGCATCCCCTCTTTCGTCTTCAATCCATCGGTAAATTTACTTGAGGCTATATTTTTATTCACCACATGATATGTGTTTTGCTTGGAGCGTCTTGTATGATATGAGTATTTGCTCTTTAGTTTGCCACAATCATCCTTGCTGCACACATCTTTTTGAGAGAGACATGCTGAATCGTGAATTTATTAGAATACTCTATGTGCTTCACTTATATCTTTTGAGCTAGGCAATGTTGCTCTAGTACTTCACTTATATCTTTTTAGAGCACGGTGGTGTTTTATTTTATAGAAATTATTGAACTCTCGTACCTCACTTATATTATTTTGAGAGTCTTTAAATAGCATGGTAATTGGTTTAGGTTATGAATTTAGTCCTAATATAATGGGCATCCAAGAGGGATATAATAAAAACTTTCATATTAAGTGCATTGGATACTATGAGAAGTTTGATTCCTTGCATATAGTTTTGAGATATGAAGATGGTAATATGAGAGTCATGCTAGTGAGTAATTGTGAATTGGAAGAAATACTTGTGTTAAAGTTTGTGATTCCCGTAGCATGCACGTATGAGGGTCGGAGCATGATTTGTTTAATGATTGTCAACCTTTGTGTGAGGGTCGGGAGCGCGCGATGGTTAACTCCTACCAACCTCTCCCCTAGGAGCATGCGTCTAATGCTTTGTTTCGATAACTAATAGACTTTTGCAATAAGTATGTGAGTTCTTTATGACTAATGTTGAGTCCATGGATTATATGCACTCTCACCCTTCCACCTTTGCTAGCCTCTCTAGTACCGCGCAACTTTCGCCGGTGCATCAAACCCACCTTCCTCAAAACAGCCACCATATATTTTCCTCAAAACAGCCACCATACCTACCTATTATGGCATTTCCCTAGACCTTCCGAGATATATTGCCATGCAACTTCCACCGTTCCGTTTTTCATGACATGCACCATCACTTTCATATTGCATATAGAGTCATATTTTGTTCTAGGTATCGAGTTGTAATTTTTGAGTTGTAAGTAAATAAAAGTGTGATGATCTTCATTATTAGAGCATTTGTCCCGTGAGAGAAAAGGATGATGGAAGCTATGACTCCCTCACAAGTTGGGATGAGTCTCCGGACTTTCCAAATAATAAAAGAGGCCAGCGAAGCCCAAATAAAAAAAAAGAGGCCAAAGATGCCCACCAATTTTTTTTGAGAGAAAGAGAGAAGGGACAATGCTACTATCTTTTTCCACACTTGTGCTTCAAAGTAGCACCATGATCTTCATGATAGAGAGTCTCCTATTTTGTCACTTTCATATAACTAGTGGAATTTTTCATCATATGCACAACCACTTAGTTTTCTTTTTTGAGCTTTCATACACTTATAGCTCTAGTGCATCTGTTGCATGGCAATCCCTACTCACTCACATTGATATCTATTGATGGGCATCTCCATAGCCCGTTGATACGCCTAGTTGATGTGAGACTATCTTCTCCTTTTTCCTTGCAACCTCCACCATATTCTATTCCACCTATAGTGCTATATCCATGGCTCACGCTCATGTATTGCGTGAGAGTTGAAAAGGTTTGAGAACATAAAAAGTGTGAAACAATTGCTTGACTTGTCATCGGGGTTGTGCATGATTTAGATACTTTGTGTGGGGAAGATGGAGCATAGCCAGACCATATGATTTTGTAGGGATAACTTTCTAAGGCCATGTTATTTCAAAAGGACGCAGTTGCCTTGTTGGTATGCTTGAAGTATTACTGTTTTTATGTCAATATTAGACTTTTGTTTTGAATCTTATGGATCTGAATATTCATGCCACAATAAAGAATATTACATGGATAAATATGTTAGGTAGCATTCCACATTAAAAATTCTATTTTTATCATTTACCTACTCGAGGACGAGCAGGAATTAAACTTGGGGATGCTTGATACGTCTCCAACATATCTATAATTTTTGATTGTTCCATGCTATTATATTATCTGTTTGGATGTTTTATATGCATCAATATGCTATTTTATATTATGTTTGGGACTAACCTATTAATCTAGAGCCTAGTGCCAGTTTCTGTTTTTTTCCTTGTTTTTGAGTATTGCAGATAAGGAATATTAAAGGGAGTCCAAACAGAATAAAATCTTCGGAATGATTTTTCTTGGACCAGAAGAAACCCAGCAAACTTGGAGATGAAGGCAGGAGACCTGCCGTGGCGTCACAAGCCACCAGGGCGCGCCCTAGGGGGGGGGGGGGTGCCCCCTGGCTTGTGGCCCCAAGACAGCCCTCCTAACCCTATTCTTCGGCCTATAAATTCCCAAATATTCCCTGGATACTAAAGAGATCCACGAAAATACTTTTCCGCCGCCGGAAGCCTCTGTTCCCGTGAGATCCAATCTTGGAGCCTTTTCCGGTAATCTGCCGGAGGGGGATTCGATCATGGAGGGCATCTACATCAACTCCATTGCCCCTCCGATGATGCGTGAGTAGTTTACCACAGACCTTCGGGTCCATAGCTAGTAGCTAGATGGCTTCTTCTCTCTCTTTGTTCTTCAATACCATGTTCTTCATGATCTTCATGAAGATCTATCCGATGTAATACTCTTTTGCGGTGTGTTTGTCGAGATCCGATGAATTGTGGGTTTATGATCAGCTTATCTATGAATATTATTTGAATCTTCTCTGAATTATTATATGCATGATTTCATATCTTTGCAAGTGTCTTCGAGTTATTGGTTTGGTTTGGCCAACTAGATTGGTAATTCTTGCAATGGGAGAAGTGCTTAGTTTTGGGTTCAATCTTGCGGTGTCCTCACCCAGTGACAAAGTAGGGGTAGCGAGGCACGTATTTGTATCGTTGCCATTGAGGATAAAAAGATGGGGTTTTCATCATATTTCTTGAGTTTATCCCTCTACATCATGTCATCTTACCTAATGCGTTAGTTTGTTCTTCATGAACTTAATACTCTAGATGCAGGCAGGAGTCGGTCGATGTGTGGAGTAATAGTAGTAGATGCAGAATCGTTTTGGTCTACTTGACACGGACGTGATGCCTATATGCATAATCATTGCCTTGGATATCGTCATAATTATTCACTTTTCTATCAATTGCTCGACAATAATTTGTTCACCCACCGTATTATTTTCCTTCATGAGAGAAGCCTCTAGTGAAACCTATGGCCCCCGGGTCTATATTCCATATTATACTTTCAGATCTAAAACCAAAAATACCAAAAATATCTTGCTGCATTATTTTTACTTTTGTTTTACTTTACGTTCTAGCAATCTTTTATATCTATCTCTATCAGATCTCATCCTTGCAAGTAACCGTGAAGGGATTGACAACCCCTTTATAGCGTTGGGTGCAAGTGTTTGATTATTTGTGTAGGTACATCGATTGGGGACTTGCTGTATCTCCTATTGGATTGATACCTCGGTTCTCAACAACTGAGGGAAATACTTATCTACTTTGCTGCATCACCCTTTCCTCTTCAAGGGAAAACCAACGCATGCTCAAGAAGTAGCACCCCCTGGAGCGTCCCCCGATGTCGTTCTTTGGCCTATAAATTCACATCTACCCTAAAAACATCAGAAGTGCTCCCAAAACACTTTTTCCGCCACCGCAATCCTCTGTTCCGACGGGAGGCCATCTACACCTCCGTTCCGGCACCCTGCCGTAGGGGAGATCGATCACGGAGGGCCTCTTCATCAACCTTGTTGCCCTCACCATGATGTGTGAGTAGTTCACCGCAGACCTATGGGTCCGTAGGTAGTACCTAGATGGCAATCTCTCTCTCTCTCTCTCTCTCTCTCTCTCTCTCTCTCTCGATCTTCAATACAATGTTCATCACATCTTTGCCTTGATCTATCCGATGTAAGCCCTTTGTATGGTGTGTTTGTTGGGATCCGATGAATTGTGAGTTTATGTTCAGATTATTCATGAAAAGTATTTGAGTCAAACCTTATTACTATGATTCTTATTTGCATGATCATCATAGCTTCGTAATGCTCTTCGATCTATTGAGATAGTTTGGCCAACTAGATTGATATTTCTTCGGTGGGAGTGGTGCGTTGTAGTAGGTTCAACCTGACGAGTTTCTATATTCCAGTGATAGAAGGGGACAAGTTGCATCTTCATGTTGTTGCTACTAAGGATAAAACGATGGGGTTTATTCTTATTAGTTGAGTTTACTATGTCTACATCATGTCATCGTTCTCCAAGCATTACTCCGTTTGTCATGAACTTAATACGTAGGGAGGCAAGAATAGAAACGCTCTTGAAGTGGAGTAATAGTAGTAGGTGCAGGCAGAAGTCGGCCTATTTGCTTATGGACGTGATGCCTATATACACATGATCATTGCCGTGAACATCGCATAATTATTCGCTTTTCTATCAATTGCCCAACAGTAATTTGTTTACCCACCTTATGCTTTGTTTATGAGAGATGCCACTAGAGAAATCTACAACCCCCAGGTCTATTCACTTATAAATTCACAAACGCTATCATTACCTTGCTGTTATTTATTACCTTTTATTGTATTTTGCACTTTACTATTATCTACAATTATCTACACAACTCACTTGCTTGCAAATAACGAGATCAAGGGGATTGACAGCCCTCTTGCCGGCGTTGGGTGCAAGTTGTTTGTTCTTTGGTGTGCAGCCGCTGAAGACGGTTGAGGATTGGTATTCCTATTGGTTCGATAAACCTTGGTTTCATAACTAAGGGAAATACTTACCTACTTTGTGTTGTGATTACCCATTCCTCTTCACGGAAAACCCAACGCAGATCACGAATATCACTCTACGCCAAGATACCGACCTTTGTAACCCTAGATACCCTACCTCGCGTGTATATAAGCCGTAGGGTTTATCCCGTAGAAGGGATATCAACGGAACATCATTCACCTAGCCCTAGAGTTAGAACACATATGACGATCTCGAGGTAGATCAACTCTGTACTCGATACTTCTCCATCAATATAAACAAGAGCAAGACATAGGGTATTACCTCCATCAAGAGGGCCCGAACCTGGGTAAACATCGTCTCATTTGCTCCTGTTACCATCCGTTCGGGATCCACAGCTCGGGACCGCCTACCCCGAGGTCTGCCGGTTTTCGCACCGACACAGTGGGTGGTGGAGGTGGGCGGCGTACCTGAAAGAGCGGAGCGGAGTGACCGGAGCGGAGAGGCGCGGAGCTGCCGGAGCTTCACGTCGGGTGGGAAGGGTTGGCGACGCTGTGTCGATAGGCGACGGGCGCTGAGGAAGAAAATCTGCCGCTGGCGGAGCCGCCTTGCTCGAGCAGCGACCTCCTCAAGGTGATGCGGAGAGCCACCACCTCCACATTGATGTTGGATCCTTCGGATTCTACATCGGAGCTGCTTCGGTCGCCGCCCATATGATCGGAGGGGAGGGGATCGGAAGTGGAGTGGAGGGGAGTGGATTGAAAGTGAAGTGGATGGAGAGGGGAGTGGAGTGACCGGTGACTAGGGTTTTCGGATGGGGGCATTTGTGGGGTTGGTGGTGGGCCGGGCTGACGTGGTGGGCGTGCCCAGACGGGCCTGGGCCGCCTCATATTTGAGCTGGATATAAGGGGTGCCGGTCAGCCCGGGCATTCAAGGCCCGTTTAGGGCGCCCGTGTGGATTGAATTTTTGTGACCGGACGGCCTGTCCAGACGTTTGAGACGGGTTTGAGACGTCCAACTGTAGATGCTCTAACATCTTACTTGGCTTGCAAACCCCATACTGCATGGAGGTACTTGCTCCGTGCCTAAACTGCAAATGCATTTTGACTTGATCAAATGAGATTGCAGAGTCAATATTCAATAGTACTGAAAATATATCGATCAACACAATGCACATCCAACTCCTTTTGAATCTTACTCATTGTGGGCATCGTAACAATTTCTCAAGGGTAAAAATTTAGAGTAACCCAACATATTCATTTTTCTCTTTCCCATAAGACCTAGAATACAAATGAGTGTTGTTGCACATACGATAGTTTTTGTCCTAGTTTTGTAATGACACGGTTGATCGCACCATCCATGACAGGCAAAGTGCTGGACAACCATTTGATTGCATATCATGCAGAAATCGGATGAATGAGTGGCATATGTGGAGTAGTTTCAAATACAAATATACAGTGTACATTGTATCAAGTTTTCAAAAATAGCATGATTCCCAAACATCACCAAGCTTATCACACTAACTTTTTTCTTTGAATCAGGACACTCTCGTTTTATATTAAAGGAATAAAAAACAATTTAGAAGCACGCGGGTTGATGTTGTTGAGTGTTATTTTGGTGCCCTTGGTGACCTGAGATGGATATGATTTGAGCATTAAATCCGAGAGCAATCACCCTAGTCACATCCCACAAACCCATCCTTTTATGTATATGAGTCGGGAATCTTGATAGGTATAGTTGATGGCAGACCTATGTTGCAAGATACTACCAATCCTCTATAATACCATTCTCCCTAGTTTTAAAAAGCTCACGTATAATTGAGATATTTAATTAAAATTGGATCACCCGATTTTGACCGCGTCAACAATTTCTCAAGGACATGGATTTGGGCCACTCATCTATCTATCTAATACACTATGCTCCCTAAGTTTATAGGCATCGTAATCAATTGAGGTCTTCAATTTAAATTTGGACCACTCAATTTTGATCGGGTCAGCAATTTCTCAATGAGCTCTCTCATTCTATTTTTGAAAATACTCCTTACTTTTGAAGCTCTCTCATTTGATTGAGGTATTCAATTTTATATTTAGTTCACATTTTGACTGGGTCAACGATTTTCTCAAATCAATCGACAACAATGGGCATATTATCAACTCCACACACCCTGTCGCTACTTAGAAAAAAAGAAGCACAAACATGTGATGTTGTAACACAAAATAGTACATGCAGCCATCGACTTAATTTTTTTCCGCACATAAATATGAGTTGATTAGCAGATAACCTAGAATAACATTGCAAAAGGCCCACCAAAAACACCGCATTATAAATTACAATAAAACACACTCCATCATTTCTCCAACTCGCCAAACGAAATGCTCTGTCGGTTTTAAAATATAAGGTGTATTTGTTTTTTTGGAAAGAAAAATTTCTTTAACATTGACCAAGTTCAAAGCCAAAAATATTGACATCCACGATACTAAATAAATAAAATATGAAAATTCATTTCATGCGAATCCAATGACACCGACTTAATATTATTGATATTGATATATTTTTCTAGAAATTTAATCAAACTTAAAGAGGTTTGGCTTTTCAAGAAACTAATGCATCTAATACTTTGAAATAGAGGGAGTGGAGAAATTAAGAAAACAAAATAACACCAACGGGGCAGCAAAGTGCGTCCAACTCTTCTAGTATACTATATGAACTAAAAAAAGATAATGCGATGAAAATAAAGAACACTACATAGCATATATAGGCACCTACTAAAAGAAACAAAGCCATGAGTTTGCCGACGTAAAACTCAAGATCCAACATTATATCCTTCCAACACTTATAATTTGTAAGAAGTATTGTTACATACACCAGCATAATTGTTCCAAAAAAATCATATTGGAGTGTCAATCAATTCTATGGAATACATAGAAGGTAATACCAAACCCAAAATACCCTCCATGGATGAACACATTGATCACATACAAAGAAGAACTTCTGGCCATATTGAGGCCAAGAAGGTGTTGGTGGCCGGACGTAAAGAAGAGACGATGGCGAGGTGGAATGAGCTCAAGGTGCTGAAGGATAAAAAATGGAAGGCCAAGTTGGCGGCCGAAGAGAGAAAGTTGAAGGAATAAGAGCGTAGACTTGCACTTGAGGAGGAGAGGATTCGTGATGCCAAAAAGGTCGAAGAATGATGTTCATGAATTCAATCACAATGGATGAAGTCACAAGAAAGTATTGGGATCTCACTCATGGGGAATCTTGACACAAGTGGAAGGCTTTCTTCGGAATGGTGGTGTTGGCCGAGGGGGTGGTGGTGGTAATGGTGATGGTGCTGATGGTGGTGGTGGTGATGGTATCGTTCGAGAGGATGGTGGTGGTGATGGTGGCCGAGAGGATGGTGGTGGCGGTGGCGGTGATGTTTTCTTCGACGACCACCTCGTTTGAGTTTGTACGTGCCATTGGTTGGCTCAGTCCACAACATATACATGTTATGTTTGTGGTAATTTTGTATCAAACTTCGTGTTTGAAGTGGTGCCTTTTGAATGAACTATACATGTGTTTAATTTCAAAATTGCGATGATGAAACTATATGTTATGACGGTTATGTTATGCATGTTTTAATTTCAATATTTTTATGATATATATTATGAAGCGTTTGAAGTTCATGCCACTAGAACAAAAAATCTATAGAATTTTTTTACTCCATTAAAGTTTAGGGGATCGGCTAGGTACGACCACCTATAGAGGGGTAAACTTTTCCTCCTCTAACTTTACTCAGCCGGATCCTCCTTTAACTTTTAGGGGACGGTTATTCATTAAGCACTAGCATTGACAAAAAAAAGCAAAAAAAGGAAGGAGAACTTGAGCCCTTGCCACAACACACATGAAGGCACTGGCGGAGGACTAAGTATGCCTGCGCTATGTTTTTTTATATGGAACACCTTGCATTCCATTAAACGGTGGCCGCGACAAGATCCCCGACCACATCACGGGCTACATCACCGGGCAAATAGACAACCACAGAGTATGGTCGGCATTAAGATCCCTAGAACCAATACTAGAAAGCACATGCATTGGCATATTACATACTCATTTGAAGAAATTAACCTGATACTCGATGAAACCCAAACTAAGGCGATATTTGGCTTCTATGAAGAGCGTTCCCAACACGGATTTGTCACAAGAATCGGAAGTCACAGCTTGCCCAGTGGTAGAAAATCCGTTGCAAACAGTGGCAGACAATCCATTGCAAAGATCACCTTCCCCATACCAAAATTCTCAGTAAACCCAATAGCTTTGATAAGGGCCATGCATACAGCATGCTTTGCTTCAGCAAGATTTTCTAGTCTGCCGAGAACGTTGTAAGAGCACATTTATCCATGTGTGGTTTTGGTAATTGATGACAATGTCTATGGACTAATGGTTGCCTTGAGTTATATTGGAAGGATTTGTCCATAGGCACTTCTTGAAGTCCATTTGTTGGTTTCAAGGAGTTTATATGGTGACCAAGGTGGTATTCAAGGTTTTATCCAAATATTGGTCATGAGAGAGTTGACCTTATTGCAAGCATGTCTTGAAGAAGGAGATTGTGTGAGCATTCATGTTTATCTTCAAGACATCATCTTTATGAAGAGAGAAGATAAGATACAATGTTGATCAAGACTAAGTGAAAAAGTGAATCAAGTTTATCAACATACAAAGCATACAAGATGTACCGAGAGGGGTCAAGTGATCCCATGGTATGGTAAGCATTGTCCATTACGCTTTGTGTACTAACACATGATCTACGTGAGAGTTATATGTGGGGTTAGGTATGTCTCCATGGGCTTTCGTCAAGAGGAAGATCTCATACAACCCATGGAGGATGACATCAAGTGGTGATCGTTATCAAGATTGCGGTGTGCAAGTTCAAGTGGAGCATCACGAAGAGATCATGCTTGAAACTTGCCGTCCATTATGGTGCTAATGGACTTGTGAAGATGTGACGAAGATTGGCTCACCCATAGTGGAGTATGGGGGAGCAATCAACTAGTCTTCATCGAGCCAATGCAATCAAGAAAGGTGGTCCATCTTGAGGAACTCAAGATCGTCATCATCTAGCTCAAGTGGACTATGTGCAAGGTATAGGTTTGCCCTTGATAGGTTTTCTATTTTACCAGTCTCATGGTGGTAGTTGGGAGACCGGGTTATAGGATCGATTGTCATACTATCAAGGGGGGCTCTCAAGTGAGTAGCTTGATCGTATTGTTCATTGAGAGATCAAACTATTTGCATCCTTGCATCATCTTTCTTGGTTCTTGTTTGGTGTTTCTGTTTGTGAGTTTTAGAGCTTATGGTCATCTTCATGACAAGCTCGATTTCATCGAAAACGGAGTCCATATGCATCTTCTATGATGTTTTCGATGTTGGAGTTTTTGCCGGTTCTTCATTCATAGAGGTTTCACATCTCTATATCATTGGCATTTTTATACTGCCTCTTCTTAATATAACCGCTCTTGGATAGCTGTTGGGTAGCTCTTGTCGGCCTCTATCCAACAAGCTTGAGTTTGCTCAATTCGGAGCTCGTATGCGAAAGTTATGGCAGTTTCTTTCTCAGGACAGTTTTTAGCGCTCAGGCGGTAGTACTGTTGCTTTGGAGAGGTAGTACTGCTCAGGTGGTTCTGGCGTTCGTGTCAGCCACCAGACACCTGTTGTCTTGTGTCTGATGACGCGCGCCACTGGAGCGATAGTAGGGGCAGCAGTAACAAGCGGTAGTACCACTGCCCCCTACTACTGCTTGGATCTGCCCCTCCTACAGCGCGAGTGGTAGTACCGCTGGCAGGAGTGGTAGTACCGCTCCGGCGGCACTACCGCATCCCTGACCGAGTCAGCTGTGGCCAGCGAGCAGGTCTTCCGTGCGGGCGGAAGTACCGCTCCCCGGAGCGGTACTACCGCTGATGTGCGGCTGGTGGGCAGGTACGGGCAGATTCCCTCCCCGACTATATAAGTGGGTCTTCTTCCCCAAAGAGACTTATCTCTTATCCTTTGAGCTCGAGTTTGCCCCCCATTGTTAACCTTCTTTGAGCTTTCTATCTCTCAATCCATCCAATGATTCTTGCTAGTTCTTGAGGGAAAAGAGAGAGGAAATCTAGATCCACATTTCCACCTATAACTTTCTCCTCTCCGTGAGGGGAACCCCTTGGATCTAGATCTTGGAGTTCTTCGTGTTCTTCTTCGTTCTTCCTCTCATTTTCCTCCATAGCATTAGTTGTTGTGGTGAGATTTGGGAGAGAAGGACTTGGGCACTCCGTGTGCCCTTGCCATTGCATTTGGTGCATAGGTTCGAGTTCTCCATGGTGATACGTGGAAGTGAGAAGTTGAGAAGCTTATTACTCTTGGGTGTTTCAGCACCCTAGAGCTTGTGCCTCTTGGGTGCTTTGGCGCCCAAGACGGTTGGTGGTGCCTCAGAGCTCAATCATTGTGGTGCAAACCTCCGGGCAAGCGTCAGGGTCTCCAATTAGGTTGTGGAGATTGCCCCGAGCATTTGAGGTTGACGTGGCTTGGACTGCGTTGGTATTTCCCCAAAGAGGAAGGGATGATGCAGCACAGCGACGGTAAGTATTTCCCTCAGTTATGAAACCAAGGTTATCGAACCAGTAGGAGGATCACCACCACCCAATAAGCAGCACCTGCACACAAACAACAAATACTTGCAACCCGACGCGAAAGAGAGGTTGTCAATCTCTCTACGGTAATCTCGGTTCCACCGACTTGTTTGTCTCGGAGCCACCGATTTGATTTCTTCTCTCAGTTGTGTTCGGTATTACAAATCCTTGTTTTCTTAGAAATCCTATTGTGATATTTTCAATTCTTCGATGATCCCTTAAAAAAATCTTAGGGGTAGAAACTTCATTCAAGGATCCCTAACTCAAAGGAGGAGAAGTCTTACAAGCCATCATCTTAGTCAAAGGGAGAGAAATTATTTTCCATGATTCCCTCAAATTTTCATTTCTATGATCCCTACATTCAATGACCCTTGTTCTCAAGGATCCCTTCTTAATCAATGATCCCTGTATCTAACCCTGTGTATGACCTTTTTGGAAATTAATGCCAAAGGGGGAGAAATACCAAAGCTTCAATGCTAAAGGGGGGATACATGCTTATGCAAAGGGGGAGATATAATCAAGGGGGAGAGGAGATATCAAAGCCTATACTTATATAGACAAGGTGAGAATACCAAAGTAGGGGGAGAAAAATATGTTTGGAAGAAAATATGTTTATTTCACTTGTCTACTCATGTTAGACTTGTCTCACCCTATCCAATCCCAATATCCACATGCTGAGATTCAGGGGGAGAGGATGATCTACTATTTTCATATCTGAGGGGAGAAGGTTCTAAATGATCTTGGAGACATATTAATCTTAAGGAATACTATCTTCTATATGTTCTCCATATCTTGGTACTATTGAGCTCTATTGCCTTTTGACTAGTAGAATACTCTTGTGTTTCCTAACATTGTTTTCTCAAGTGTGTTTCTACTACAAGAATGCTCAAGAACTCAAGGTAAGTATATGCATCATATCTTTGATCAAGATGATCTCTTGCTTCTTGCAAATACTATTTGCAAGAGTGAAGTCTTGAACAAGGATGTAACTCATTCACATATATTTGATGCATATAGCCAAGATACACATGACTCATTATATCCCTTCTACTATATGTGTGTCCATGCATTCCAAAGCAACTATCCTTTAAAGGGATTGCACACATTTAGGGGGAGCAAATCTAAGTCATGTGTCTTTCAAAGTCTTCATTATGTCCATGCATATCTTTATTTGAAGCTTTGATTGTATGTTGTCATCAATTACCAAAAAGGGGGAGATTGAAAGCACATATGCTCCCTTGGTGGTTTTGATAATTCATGACAACATACATTGTCTCTTGGACTAATACTTTTACCTAGTGTATTTCAGATAAAGTCCACAGAGAGGGTTGGCAAAAGGATTATAGAGATTGTGGAGATACCCCAAGATGCAAGGAAATGGATTGGCAAAGCTTCAAGCGAGAGAACTCTACATTTTACTTTGTGAGAAATCACTTTGAGTCCATAGGAAAGCCAATACTATTAAAAGGGGGTAAGGTACTGTTGGTGAACAAAATGCTCATACGTGCACAAGTGATAGTCACCAAAAACACCCACAAGCTCTTCCAGAAAAGTTTGTCCAAAGTCAAATATCCAAAATCGGTGCAACCAACACTTTCCACTCGGTGCCACCGATTCCCAAACTCCTACAGACCTAAGCCAAACCCTAACCTTTCGGTGCAACCGATTCTGCTTCGGTGCCACCGAGTTTGGGTTGCCAACTTTATGTTACCTCGATTCACAAAATCGGTACCACCGAGTTTGTTGGATCGGCGTCACCGAGATTGCGCAATCTGACCATTGGTCACCTAATCGGTGCAACCGAGATTTATATATCGGTCTCACCGAGATTCAAAAGTTGCTACCTTTGGAGCAACTCGGTACCACCGAGATTCACACATCGGTGTCACCGAGTTGGTCACTTAAGGTGTAACGGTTGGATTTTTGGAGATGCCTATATATATACCCCTTCACCACCACCCACTCGAAAGAGAAGCACTCAGAACTATTCCATTCTTGCCCCATCCAGTTTTCTGAGAGAGAACCACCTACTCATGTGCTGAGATCATGCCATTCCATTCCAACCATATGAATCTTGATCTCTAGCCTCCCCAAGTTGCTTTCCACCAATCCAATCTCTTCCACCAAGCCAAATCTGTGAGAGAGTGATTGTGTGTTGAGGAGTCTATCATCTTGAAGCACAAGAGCAAGGAGTTCATCGACATTGCCGAGCCTATTACCTTTTAGAGGGTGGTGCCTCCTAGATTAGTTAGGTGTCGCTTGGGAGCCTCCTACTTCGTGTTATGGAGTTGAACCAAGAAGTTTGTACGGGCAAGGAGATCGCCTACTTCGTGAAGATCTACCCATAGTGAGGCTAGTCCTTCGTGGACGGAAGCCGTTATGGAATAGTCAAGGTTGCTACTTCGTGGACCCTTATGGGTGGAGCCCTCCGTGGACTCTCGCGACCGTTACCCTCCGTGGGTTGAAGACTCCATAAACGTGGACGTACGATAGCACCACCTATCGGAACCACGGGAAAAATCTTCGTGTCCCTCATGCGTTTGATCTCCCTATCTCAACTCTTTACTTCATGTGCAATGTCTTTACTTTCCGCTGCTATACTTGTTGACATGCATGTGTAGGGTGTGCTAGACTTGCTTTAATTGTTACAATCTTCCAACCAATTGACTTGGGATAAGGTTAGGTTTTAAATTCCTGCTAGTAGTCTATTCACCCCCCTCTAGACACTCTTCTAGTAATCCCACACTAACCAATCTAGGAGGCACCACCCTCCAAAAGGTAATAGGCTTGGTAATGTCGATGAACTCCTTGCTCTTGTGCTTCAAGATGATAGACTCCTCAACACACAATCACTCTCTCATAGATTTGGCTTGGTAGAAGAGATTGGATTGGTGGAAAGCAACTTGGGGAGGCTAGAGATCAAGATTCATATGGATGGAGTGGAATGGCTTGATGTCAACACATGAGTAGGTGGCTCTCTCTCAGAAAATAGGATGGGGCAAGTATGGAATAGTTCTGAGTGCTTCTCTTTCGAGTGGGTGGTGGTGAAGGGGTATATATAGGCATCCCCAAAAATCCAACCGTTACACCTAAAGTGACAAACTCGGTGACACCGATGTGTTAATCTCGGTGGTACCGAAGTGACCAAAAGGCAGTAACTTTTGTATCTCGGTGAGACCGATATATAAATCTTGGTGGTACCGATTAGGTGACCAACGGTCAGATTGCGCAACTCGGTGACGCCGATCCAGAAAACTCGGTGGTACCGATTTTGTGAATCGAGGTAACAGAAAGTTGGCAACCCAAACTCGGTGGCACCGAAGTGGAATCGGTTGCACCGATGTGCTAGGGTTTGGCATGGGTCTGTCTGATTTTGGGAATCGGTGGCACCGAGTGGGAAGTGTTGGTTGCACCGATTTTGGATATTTGACTTTGGACAGACTTTTGTGGAAGAGCTTGTGGGTGTTTTTGGTGACTATCTCTTGTGCACGTGGAGCATCTTGTTCACCAACAGTACCTTACCCCCTTTTAATAGTATTGGCTTTCCTATGGACTCAAAGTGATTTCTCACAAAGTAAAATGTAGAGTCCTCTTGCTTGAAGCTTTGCCAATCCATTTCCTTGCTTATTGGGGTATCTCCATAATCCTTTTTGCCAACCCATCTCTCTCTATGGACTTTCACCTGAAATACACTAGGTAGAAATGTTAGTCCAAGAGAAAATGTATATTGTCATGAATTATCAAAACCACCAAGGGAGCATATTGTGCTTTCAAAGATCTATTCATGTAGGAATAGACCCCATCTTGTTATCCTTAATAGCAACGATACATGCGTGTGTTGCTGCCCCTTCTGTCACTGGGAAAGAACACCGCAAGATCGAACCCATCACAAAGCAGCTCTTCCCATGGCAAGAAAAAACGATCTAGTTGGCCTAACTAAACCAAAGATTCGAAGAAGAAATACGAGGCTATAAGTAATCATGCATATAAGAGATCAAAGAAGACTCAAATAATATTCATGGATAGAAACTGATTATGAACTCAAAATTCATCGGATCCCAACAAACACACCGCAAAAGTTTACATCAAATAGATCTCCAAGAGACCATTGTATTGAGAATCATAAGAGAGAGAGAGAAGAAGCCATCTAGCTACTGCCTACGGACCCGTAGGTCTATGGTGGACTACTCACGCATCATCAGAGAGGCACCTATGAGGAAGATGAACCCCTCCGTGCTGGTGTTTGGATTGGATCTCGCGGTTCTGGAACTTGCGGCTGCTGGAATTGTGTTTCGTCGACTCCCCTAGGGTTTTTGGATTTCCAGGTAATTTATAGGCACGATAGTCGGTTGAGGGGGAGCCGGAGGTGCCCAGCACCCACCAGGGCGCGCCAGGGGGCCTCTGGCTCGCCCATGTGGGTGCTGGCCACCCTGGGCCCCCTCTTCTGGTGTTCTTTGGCCCATCTGGTTTCTTCTGGTCCGTAAAAAATCCACAAAAATCCCCGCAGCGTTTCATCTCTGTATGGTACTGATTTCCTGCGAAGTATAAAACAAGCAAAAACAGCAACTGGCACTTTGGCACTATGTCAATAGGTTAGTCCCAAAAAATGATATAAAGTTGTAATAAAAGGATTGTAAAACATCCAAGAATGATAATATAATAGCATGGAACAAGCAAAAATTATAGATACGTTGGAGACGTATCAGCATCCCCAAGCTTAATTCCTACTCGTCCTCGAGTAGGTAAATGATAAAAACAGAATTTTTGATGTGGAATGCTGCCTAACATGTTCGTCATATTCTTTTCTTTTGTATAGCATGGACATTTGGACTTGTAAATGATTCAAAGAATAGTCTAGTTTTAACATAATGACTTCAATACTCAAGCATGTCAACAAGCAACCATGTCTTTCAAAATATCAACACTAAAGAAAGTTATCCCTAGCCCATCATGCTCAATCATTGATCCATTCATGAAACACACTCAAATATTAACTATGCCCAATGCTCAAGTACGATCATAGTGCCCCCTAGTTGGTGCTTATAAGAGAAGATGGAGACTCAAAGCAAAAATAAAAATTGCATAAAGTAAATAGATAGGCCCTTCGCAGAGGGAAGTAGGGATTTGTAGAGGTGCCAGAGCTCAAGGTTTAAATTGAGAGAGAGAAATATTTTGGGTGGCATGCTTTTCCTGTCAACGAAAACGACAAAGTAGCTCACAATACTTTCCATGCTAGATATATCATAGGCGTTTTCGAAACAGAAAATAAAGTTTATTCCTTTTTCCACCAAACTTTCACTTTCCATGGCGGGCCGTATCCACGGTTGCCTTCCATACCAACACTTTCCAAGGAATTTATTATTTGACACATAAAGTAAATATTTTTTTTCTTTTTTCAATTCGGGAACGGGCATCCCTATTACCGCCGCACTCTCGTGCAATGACAAGTGAATAAACACTCATCTTGAGAATAACACATCTAGCATGGAAAAATATTGGACACTCCCCACCGTTTCATGAGCGGTACGGGCACACAAAAGAGAAAATTTATTTTGAAAATTTAGAGATGGCACATACAAATTTGCTTGGAACGGCATGGAAATACCGCATATAGGTAGGTATGGTGGACTCATAAGGCAAAACTTGGTTTAAGGATTTTGGATGCACAAGTAGTATTTCTACTTAGTACAAGTGAAGGATAGCAAATAGATTGGGAAGCAACCAAACCAAGAAACTTAAAATCACATAAGTGAGCATTGAACATAACTAACACCGAATAATGCACCACAAGTAGGATGTAACTTCATTGCATAACTATTGACTTTTGTGCATGCATAGGGAATCACAAACCTTAACACCAATATTCCTACTAAGCATAATTACTCACTAACATGACTCACATATTACTATCATCATGTTTCAAAACTATTACAAGGAATCAAGTTTAATTTGTCCAATGATCTTCATGAAAGTTTTTATTATATCCTCCTTGGATATCTATCACTTTGGGCTAGTTTCATATATTGCCATTGCTTTTTGGTAAGCTCAAACAAATTTAAGTGAAGCACATGAGCATAAAGATTTCATCTCTCAAAAAGGTATAAGTGAAGCATGAGAGGATTTCTTCAAAATTTTACTAACTCTCAAATTAATCTAAGTGAAGCATGAGAGTATTTCAACAAAATTTTCCAAGCACACCGTGCTCAAAAAGATATAAGTGAAGCACTAGAGCAATTCCTATAGCTCAAAAAGTTTAAGTGAAGCACATAGAGCAATTCTAACAAATCATAGAATGATTGTGGCTCTCTCAAATAGGTGTGTACAGCAAGGAGACAAAGTAAAAACTAACAAACAAAGCAAGCAAAGATACGAGACGCTCCAAGCAAAACACATGATATGTGACGAATAAAAATATAGCTCCAAGTAAAATACCGATGGTTGTTAGAAGAAAGAGGGGATGCCACTCGGGGCATCCGCAAGCTTAGTTGATTGATACTATTTGGATATATCTTGGGGGTGCGGTAGCATCCCCAAGCTTAGGTTCTCGCTACTCCTTATTCCTTCATCCATCGTTATCTCACCCAAAACTTGAAAACTTCAATCACACAAAACTCAACAAAATCTTCGTGAGATCCGTTAGTATAAGAAAGCAAATCACTACTTTAGCTACTGTTGTAAAACCTTTCAAATTGTATAATTGCATTATACCTACTGTATTTTAACTTTACCATGGCTCATACCCTTCAATATAACCCATAGATTCATCAAAACAAGCACACAATGCAACAAAAACAGAATCTGTCTCAAACAGAACAGTCTGTAGTAATCTGTACCATACCCATACTTCTGTAACTCTAAAAATTCGGAAACATTAGGACAACGTAACGAATTTGTATAGCAACACTGTGTTAAAATTTCAGCTCAAGATCACATTCCAGCAAAAAAATGAAAATTCATATACTTGAAGCAAAGTTTCTGTTTCAGATTCAGCATCACTTCAACTCATCCTATGAATCATCCTAACGGTTGTACTTGGCACAAACTCTAAATAAACCATAAAAACACAGTCATAACAGAGGCATAATTGTGTCAACACTCAAAAACAGAAAGGAAAAAAGCAAAAATTTATTTATTCATTGGGTTGCCTCCCAACAAGCGCTATCGTTTTACGCCCCTAGCTAGGCATATTGGATAGATTCAAGTATTGTCATCTTTGGTTTTGGATCCATAAGATGCCCTCATGATTGATTCATATGGTGGATTAATTCTTTTTCTAGGGAAGTGTTCCATACCCTTTCTCAAGGGAAATTGAAAACGAATATTGGCTTCTTCATATCAATCACGGCACCTATAGTGCGTAAAAACGGTCTACCAAGTATAATGGGACAAGACGGATTGCAATCAATATCAAGCACAATAAAATCAATGGGCACATAATTACTATTTGCAAGAATAATAACATCATTAATTCTTCCCAAAGATTTTTTAATAGTAGAATCCGCCAAGTGCAAATTAAGAGAGCATTCTTCAATGTTGGTAAGACCAAGCACATCACATAGAGATTTCGGAATCGTGGAAACACTAGCACCCAAATCACACAATGCAAAGCATTCATAGATTTTAATCTTGACATTATGTAGGTTCCCACTCATCATGTAATTTTCTAGGAATAGAAATCTCCAACTCCAACTTTTCTTTGAAAGATTTCATCATGGCATCAACGATATGTTTAGTAAAAGCTTTATTTTGCTCATAAGCATGGGGTGAATTCAACATAGATTTCAACAAAGAAATACATTCAATCAAGGAGCAGCTATCATGGTTAAAATCTTTGCAATCCAAGATAGTGGGCACATCACTAGTTAAAGTTTTAACCTCTTCAAACCCACTTTCATCAAAATTTTCATCAAGATTTTCACCCTCCAAATTATTGGGACGCCTTCTAGCTAAAGTTGACTCTACTTCAATCCCTCCATTATCAATTTTAATATTACTAAACAAGGAGTCAATAGAATAAACATCAATCACTTTAAGATCTTCGTCACTTTTATAGCGGCAATCACTAGAAGACGATTTTTCCAAGATTTCTCTTTTAGCTCTAAGCATAGCAGTTCTTTTCTTACTTTCATCCATAGAGACATATAAAGATTTAATAGATTCATCAATCTTAGGCACAAAAGCTTTCAACTTGAGATTTTCAACATCATGAGAAATTCTATCAATGCTTCTACACATATCATCAATCTTATTCAACTTTTCTTCTATCGTAGTATTGAAAGCCTTTTGCGCATTGATAAATTCTTTAATATTACTCTCAAGATCAGAGGTGTTCCTATTATTATTGTAAGAAGAATTACCATAATTATTAGAGGAATTTCCAGGAAAAGGCCTAGGATTAAAATTACCTCTATAAGCATTGTTATTGAAATTGTTGCGCGAGACAAAATTCACATCTACGGATTCACTATTTTGCTCAATCAAAGTAGACAAAGGCACATCATTAAGATCAATAGGAGCATTTTCACTAGCAACCAATTTCATCAAAGCATCAACTTTATCACTCAAAGTACTAATTTCCTCTACCGAATTAACTTTTTTACTAGTAGGTGCTCTTTCGGTATGCCTTTGAGAATAATTAGGCATGATATTATCTCGCAATTTAGTAGCTTCACCCAAAGTAATCTCCATAAAAGTACTACCCGCGGCAGAATCTAAAAGATTTCTAGAGACAAAATTCAATCCCGCATAAATTTTTTGTATGATCATCCAAAGATTCAAACCATGTGTAGGACAATTTCTTATCATCAACTTCATTCTTTCCCAAGATTGGGCAACATGTTCATGCTCAAGTTGCTTAAAATTCATGATTTGCGTCCTAAGGGAAATAATTTTCGCGGGAGGAAAATACTTAGTGATAAAAGCATCATTGCACTTATTCCAAGAATCGATACTATTGCGAGGCAAAGATGAAAACCAAATTTTTGCACGATCACGCAAGGAAAAAGGAAATAGTTTCAACTTGACAATATCATTGTCCACATATTTTTTTCTTTTGCATATTACACAATTCAACGAAAGTGTTTAGATGGGACGCGGCATCCTCATTAGGATTACCAGCAAATTGATCTTTCATGACAAGATTCAACAAAGCGGCATTAATATCACAAGACTCCGCACTAGTGGCGGGAGGAGCAGTAGGTGTACTAATAAAATCATTATTATTAGTATTGGAAAAATCACACAACTTGGTGTTCTCTTGAGTCATCGTGACTACGCAAACAAGATTGCAGCAAGGAAGAGATCCGGCAAGAAAAAGGGCAAACAAAAAAGAGGGCGAATAAAACGGCAAATTGGTGAAGTGCGGGAGAGGAAAACGAGAGGCAAATGGCAAATATTGTAATTGCAAGGGGATGAGATTTGTGATTAGGAACCTGGTAGATGGTGGTGGAGTTTCCTCAGCGCCTACGATAGGCAAATAGAAGAGACTGCTTCCTCCCCGGCAACGGCGCCAGAAATTCCTTTGACGTGGCTTGGACTGCGTCGGTATTTCCCCAAAGAGGAAGGGATGATGCAACACATCGACGGTAAGTATTTCCCTCAGTTATGAAACCAAGGTTATCGTACCAGTAGGAGGATCACCACCACCCAATAAGCAGCACCTGCACACAAACAACAAATACTTGCAACCCGACACGAAAGAGAGGTTGTCAATCTCTCTACGGTAATAAGATAGATTAGGTAGTGATAGATAGGAGAGATAGATCTCTCAAGAACACAAATAAAAGAGTAAATATGCAGCAAGATATTTTTGGGTTTTTGGTTTTGTAGATCTGAAAACAAAGAGTGCAAAAAATGTAGATCGGAAAGCAATATGATAGGAAAAGTAGACTCGGGAGCCGTAGGGTTCACTAGTGGCTTCTCTCATGAGTATAGCGCACGGTGGGTGAACAAATTACTGTTGGGCAGTTGATAGAAAATCGAATAGTCATGACGATATCCAAGGCGATGATCATTATATAGGCATCACGTCCAAGATAGATAGACCGACTCCTGCCTGCATCTACCTCTATTACTCCACACATCGACCGCTATCCAGCATGCATCTAGTGTATTAAGTTCATGGAAAAACAGAGTAATGCAATAAGAACGATGACATGCTGTAGACAAGATCTATTCATGTAGGAATAGACCCCATCTTGTTATCCTTAATAGCAACGATACATGCGTGTCTTGCTGCCCCTTCTGTCACTGGGAAAGAACACCGCAAGATCGAACCCATCACAAAGCAGCTCTTCCCATGGCAAGAAAAATCGATCTAGTTGGCCTAACTAAACCAAAGATTCGAAGAAGAAATACGAGGCTATAAGTAATCATGCATATAAGAGATCAAAGAAGACTCAAATAATATTCAGGGATAGAAACTGATCATGAGCTCAAAATTCATCGGATCTCAACAAACACACCGCAAAAGTTTACATCAAATAGATATCCAAGAGAACATTGTATTGAGAATCATAAGAGAGAGAGAGAGAGAGAGAGAAGAAGCCATCTAGCTACTGCCTACGGACCCGTAGGTCTATGTTGGACTACTCACGCATCATCGGAGAGGCACCTATGAGGAAGATGAACCCCTCTGTGATGGTGTTTAGATTGGATCTCGCGGTTCTGGAACTTGCGGCGGCTGGAATTGTGTTTCGTCGACTCCCCTAGGGTTTTTGGATTTCCAGGGAATTTATAGGCACGATAGTCGGTTGAGGGGGTGCCGGAGGTGCCCAACACCCACCAGGGCGCGCCAGGGGGCCTCTGGCATGCCCATGTGGGTGCTGGCCACCCTGGGCCCCCTCTTCTGGTGTTCTTTGTCCCATCTGGTTTCTTCTGGTCCGTAAAAAATCCACAAAAATCCCCACAGCATTTCATCTCTGTATGGTACTGATTTCCTGCGAAGTAAAAAAAAAGCAAAAACAACAACTGGCACTTTGGCACTATGTCAATAGGTTAGTCCCAAAAAATGATATAAAGTTGTAATAAAAGGATTGTAAAACATCCAAGAATGATAATATAATAGCATGGAACAAGCAAAAATTATAGATACGTTGGAGACGTATCAGAGGTCACCTTGGAGCCATAATCATTTGTGGTGAAGCTTCGTGGTGTTGTTGGGAGCCTTCAATTAAGTTGTGGAGTTTGCCCCAACCTTGTTTGTACGGGTTTGGAGACCGCCCTCAAGGGTCCCTTAGTGGAATCACGACATCTTGCATTGTGCGAGGGCGTGAGGAGATTACAGTGGCCTTAGTGGCATCTTGGGGAGCATTGTGACTCCACACCGCGCCAAACGTATATTAGCATCCTCAAGGGTGTGAACTTTGGGATACATCGTCGTCTCCACGTGCCTCGATTATCTCTTACCCGAGCCCTTTACTTATGCACTTTACTTTGTGATAGCCATATTGTTTCATGCTATATATCTTGCTATCACTTAGTTGTTTATCTTGCTTAGCATAAGTTGTTGGTGCACATAGGTGAGCCTAGTTGTTTTAGGTTTTGTGCTTGACATATTAAATGCTAGTTTTATTCTGCATTTGTTCAAGCCTAAACCGTAATTATTTTAAAGCACCTATTCACCCCCCTCTAGGCGACATCCACGTCCTTTCAAGCGCCAAACAACACGTCCCCATAAGGAGCACGTGTGATGTATCCCCACCCTCCTGTACCATCCAATGTTTTTGAACAATTCGATGAATTGTAAACTCCATCAAAATTTATCTTGACAAAATCATCCGGGGGTGCCTTCCACAGCCGCACTTGTCTGCTTTGTTGTGTTTCCTTCAGTGTAAAAAAATTTCCGACTCCTGGATACAATAACCCAACTGATGGTTACCTCAGGGGACAAAATTCGCTCGACATGTCGTGCTTTGTTGCGCTCATCCCACCATTTCCAGAGTAAACACACATTACGTAGCTTTAAAATTTCTGGTAGTTTAAACACGTACACGAGGACATCCAAGGGATATTGATAGCCTAGTAAACTCACACGAACCTGCTTCGGCTGTGCAGTTCTCCAGATTTTTTTTGAACCCTGAACCATAGAACAATTGTTCAACGGTAAATTTTCTATTAAAAATATACAATAATTTACAAGCAGAAGATAGTCTGCCACTATCCAACACCAGTTTTTTCTAACATGAGAAGATTATAAAAGGATCATAATCCAAAGAGGAGTCTATCCAAGAATCTAGAGAGTTAGGGAACTTTTCTTTGGTTCTGTGCCTAACTAGCATGAGGTTTTGCTTGAGCTTAAATTTTCACGATCTAATACTTGGTGCTTCATATTTGAAGATGACTCCATTCCTCTGCATCCAGATATTCCAACAACCCATGATAATAATATCCATTGCAATGTTCTTGGGGGGCATGTTATGCATAATTGTAACCTCATCAAAGAATGAAATACCCTTGGGCTTCTATGGTGTTATGGCCAACCAACAATCTTGAGCAAAGGTGCAGTCCCACATAAGGTGCATGAGGCTTTCCTCACAATTTTCATTGCATAAAGCACATTTATATTTAGGGATATGGAAAGATTTCCTTTTCAACAAACCTCTGGTGCTAACTCTATCATACAGAGCTAACCGGAAGAAAAAGTTATGTCTGATTCTGCTAGCAGTCTTCCAAAGCCAGTTGAAGATGCAGTGTAAGGTTGAAGTTCCCATGAGATGTGTATACATGCGTTTTGCAGAGTAGTTATTTCCTTTCCAGTTGTAGCTCCAGCTATCTTGTCCATTATTAACTTCCAGTTGTTCAAGTATCATGCTGACAGAGAGGAATTGCTCATTTGCTTGTGCAGACATAGATCTATGAAAGTATTCTTCAAATCCTTGCTCACTTTTCAGATGATGCACAGATTTCCCAGAGTGGATAGCAAAGGAGTGAAGTTCTGGGTATTGGAGAGCCAGTGGTTAAACATTCCAATTGTCTTCCTAGAAAAGAGCAGATTTCCCTGATTTTATGTTATAGCTGGCCACTTCCTTGAAAACTAGGACCAGCTTTAAGAGAGCTTTCCACCAAAAAGATCCTTCTAATTTCCCAATAGGTTGGACTTGAGGATAGCAGGTTTCCCAGATCAGATGCACCCAAGGCAAAACAGCATGGTTGAAAAACTTGTGAAGATTTTTTATCAAGAGAGCTTTGTTTCGAGTGGCCAAATCTAGAACTCCTAATCCTCCATGATTTTTGGGTTTGCACACCATATCCCAGGCAATCATAGCAGTTCTAGAATCATCTGAACCATATTTTCTCCATAGGAAATATTTGAGATACTTATTAATCTGTTCTACTACTCCAAGAGGTATGGCCAAGCTACACATGAAAAATGTGCGGAGTGATGTATATACTGATTTGATTAGTTGCAATCTGCCATCATAAGAGACCAAAGTTGACCAGCCAGAGATTCTTCTTTCAATTATTTGCATCATGGCATTGAAATCATCAATCTTCAATTTGTGTGTGTCGGCGCTCTGGGAACGGGGGTAACCAGACCTGCCTGCCTGCGGCCCAGGGCGTGGCCCACTTTGACAGCCTGGTACGGCCCGGCGCGGGATCGCCCAGGACAAGGCCCTCGTGAGAGTCCCGCCCTCGTGAGGAGAACGACACCAAGAACCCCGGAAGGAGGAGGCCTCTCCAGGCTCCCTCCCAAGGGGCAGAGATCTCTATGCAGCGCTCGGCCTCGAGAGGCTGAGGTGACGCCAGCCGGGCCAGGCGGGCGCCAGCGGGCATAGAAGAAGCAGTTTCCTCTTTGGTGCAAAGGAGGCAAGGACGTACGCGGGTTCCCAAACCACCCGAGCGCCCTCGCGAGGTTGCTCGCCACTGTACCAGTTCATCCACAAACCTCCACATGAGGCAATCCACCAAAAGTAGGAGTAGGGTTTTACGCTTCGCAGCGGCCCGAACCTGGGTAAGTCCGCGTGTTAGCCTTCTTCCCCACGATTGAGTGAGTTCGATTCGGCTGGGCTGTGGAGCCGTGAGCTTGAAGCCGAAGCTGGTTGGGATCTTCGCACATGCCCCTGAGTTCGAACCTCTTTGGGTTTTGCGGAGCCCGAAATCTGACATTTGGTGCGCCAGGTAGGGGGTGTGTCGAAGCTCTCCCTCCGCGGCTGCGACCCGGCCTCGACTCATCAGCTCCATGGCCGGCGTCGCCCCCGAGGTCGGGCAGCCCATGGCGTGCGGGAACACCGCAGCTTGCCTAGCCAAGCCTGCAGTCGCATGCATCCTCGGCGGATCGCAGGCACCTGCTTCCGGCCGCCATGTCAAGTAGTTCCTCCGCTAGGCGGGCGCGGTTCAGCCACGGCTCGAGGCCCCGCAGCCTCGGGCGTGGTCGGAGGTCGACATCACCTTCGACTCCAGCGACCACCCCAGGACGACGGTCGCCGCTGGTACGCTCCCCATGTTGTGCGCACCGACCATAAGCAACGTGGCGGTCACCAAGACCCTCATCGACGGCGGCGCCGGCCTCAACGTCCTCTCCGTGGAGACCTTCAACACGCTTCAGGTGCCCTACGACCAGCTCGCACCTTCGAGGCCCTTCTCTGGGGTGGCCAGGGGCTCCGTCACCTCGCTGGGGCGGGTGCGCCTTCCCATCACCTTCGGCACCCGCTACAATGAACGCACCAAGCAGATCGACTTCGACGTCGCCAACATCCACCTCCCTTACAACGCGATCCTCGGGTACCCTGCCCTCGCCAAGTTCATGGCGGCAACACACCCAGGCTACAACGTCATCAAGATGCCTGGGAGCAGCGGCATCATCTCCATCGTCGGGGATATCAAGGATGCGGTTCAAGCACTCAAGCTCGCCTACAAGGCCGCGGCTACGGCGCGCCCCAATGCTGGGGACGCCGCGCAGGCTCCGGAGGCCGCGCCAGTGAAGAAGAAGCAGTTGTTCTCTCAGGACCGGGCTGAGACAAAGCAGGTGCCCGTAGACGACGGGAACCCTGGCCCCACCTTCACCATCGGCGCCGGCCTTCCTCCGGAGCAGGAGGAGGCGCTGGTGGCCTTTCTCCGCGCGAACAAGGACGCATTTGCATGGAAAGCATCCGACCTGGTGGGGGTCCCGAGGGATGTGATTGAGCACCACCTTATGGTGTGCCCCAACGCACGTCCGGTGAAGCAAAAGGCGAGGAGACAGGCCCAGGAGAAGCAAGCATTCATCGCCCAAGAGGTCGGCAAGCTGAAGGAAGCCGGGGTTATTCGGGAGGTGCGATACCCGGAGTGGCTGGCCAACCCAATGGTCGTCCCAAAGAAGTGCGGGAAGGAGCGCATGTGCGTCGACTTCACGAGCCTCAACAAGGCTTGCCCCCGAGACCCGTTCCCGCTGCCGCGCATCGACTAGATCGTGGACTCCACCACCGAGTGTGACCTCCTGTGCTTCCTGGACGCCTTCTCTAGGTATAATCAGATCAAGATGGCGGTGGAGGACGTCGAGAAGATGGCCTTCCTCACCACGTGCGGCGTGTTCTGCTACACTTGCAAGCCCTTCGGGCTGCGGAACGCTGGCGCAACCTTCCAGCGGTTGATGCACATCGCCCTGGGGCAGCATCTCGGAAGGAACGCGGAGGCCTACGTCGACGACATCATGGTCAAGTCGCGAGAGGCGAAGACCCTGATCGAGGACCTGGAGGAGACGTTCTCCAGCCTGCGGCGGGTGAACCTGAGGCTGAACCCCGAGAAGTGTGTCTTCGGGGTCCCGTCGGGCAAACTACTCGGTTTCCTGGTGTCGCACCGGGGGATCGAGGCAAACCCGGAGAAGATCAAGGCTATAAGCAAAATGTGCCCGCCTCAGACACTCAAGGAAATGCAGAAGCTGGCGGGCTGCGTGACCTCCTTGGGGCATTTCATCTCCAAGCTTGGCGAGCGCGCCCTCCCATTCTTCAAGCTCATGAAGAGGAAGGGCCCCTTCGAGTGGACTCCGGAGGCGGATGCGGCATTCGAAGACCTCAAGCGGTACCTCACGAGCCCACCGGTGATGGTGGCGCCCCGCCTTCTTGAGCCCCTGGTGCTATACCTGACTGCCACCCCGCACTTTGCCAGTGTTGCGCTCGTTGCGGTCCGGGAGGAATGTGCCGGCGCGCGCGCAACACCCCCAGAAGCCGGCGGGTCCCCAGGCATGAAGCAAGGCGACTCACAGGATGCCCCGCAGCCCTCGCCCCCTCAAGATGGCACTCCTGAGGCATCAGCTACCTTGACGACCCATGAAACACTAGGATCTCATGTGCCCACTACGGAGCGGGGCAGTGCGGATGGCTTGTCCCTCGTCGAGCACCCGGTGTACTACGTCAGTACCGTACTGCGGGACGCGCGCTCGCGCTACCCTATGCAGCAAAAGCTCCTGCTGTAGGCCTTCGAGTTGGAGTTCAGTACAACCAGGGTCATCAAGGGAGCCGCCCTGGCGGACTTCGTGGCAGAATGGACGGACGCTCACGACCGGGGGCTGGACGAGTGCCAGTTCCTCACCCCCAGCGACGAGGCGCCCGACGGCTGGGTCATGCACTTCGACGGGGCCTTCGTGCGTCGGGGCGCGGGGGCTGGAGTTGTGCTTATCTCCCCGACCGGGGACAAGCTCTACTACGCTGTACAGCTTTGCTTCCAACATGGCGAGAAGGTCTCCAACAACATCGCGGAGTATGAGGGCTTGATCGCTGGCCTCAAGGCCGCAGAGTCCTTGGGGGTTAAGCACCTCACCATCAAGGGCGACTCCCAGCTCCTCGTGAAATTCTCCAACAAGGAATACAAGCCGAAGGACGAGCACATGGAGGCATACTTGGAAGAGGTACATAAAATTGAGAAGCGTTTCCTGGGCTTGGAATTGCAGCACATCCCGCGCGGCGCGAACAAGGCAGCGGATGACATCGCCAATAAGGCGTCGCGTTGCGAGCCTCAGGAGCCGGGCGTCTTCGAGGAAAGGCTCTTTAAGCCGTCCGCGGCACCTCCATTCGAGGACCGGGCGCCACTACATGAATAACTGCCCCCAGCGCCGCCCTCGGGAGCCCGGACTTGTGGCCTGGCCTCAGGAGCCCGACTGCTCCTGGCGCTGGAGCCTCAGGCCGATGACTGGACACAGGAGTTCAAGGTGTACCTGCTCCATGGCACCCTGCCAGAAAAGGAGGAAGACGCAGAGCATGTGGCATGTCAGGCCACAGCCTATTGTTTGCAGGATGGCGAACTGTACCGCAGGCGTCCTAACGATGTCGCGCTGCGGTGCATATCCGAAGAACAGGGGCGCGAGCTGCTGGCCGACATCCACGGTGGAGACGGCGGACACCACTCCTCGCCCTGCACCATTGTGGGGAAGGTGTTCCGCAGTGGCTTCTACTAGCCTACGACGCTTAACGACGCCACCGAGCTGGTCTGGTCCTGCGAGGCTTGCCAGTTCCACGCCAAGCAGATTCATCAGCCCGCGCAGGGCCTCCAGACTATCCCGCTCTCCTGGCCCTTCGCGGTTTGGGGGCTGGATATATTGGGACCCTTTCCCCAAGCGGCCGGCGGACACCGCTACCTCTACGTCACCATCGACAAGTTCACCAAGTGGGCGGAGGTGGAGCCCGTCTGCACCATCCCCGCCGGCTCGGCCGTTAAATTCATCAAGGGCCTCGTTAGCCGCTTCGGCATCCCCAACTGCATTATCACTAACAATGGTTCACAGTTCACAAGCAACCTTTTCAGGACATACTGTACTAACCTTGGAACGCAGATATGTTACGCTTCGGTGGCGCACCCACGAAGCAACAGCCAAGCCGAACGCGCCAACGCGGAGGTCCTGCGGGGTCTCAAGACAAGGAGCTTCAAGAAGAAGCTTGAGGCCTGCGGCAGGGGTTGGCTCGATGAGCTTGAGTCCGTGCTATGGTCCATCTGCACCATTGTGACTAAGCCCACTGGCGAGACCCCGTTCTTCCTCGTCTATGGAGCTGAAGCCGTCCTCCCGCACGAGGTCAAGCATCGATCCCCACGGGTCTTGGCATTCGACGAGGAGCGTCAGGATGCCTCGCGGGGGATAGATCTCGTGCTTGGGGAGGAGGCCCGTCGCCAAGCCTCGCTCCGAGATGCGAGGTACCAGCAGGCGTTGCGGCGCTACCACTGCCATAGTGTCCGTTCCAGGACCCTCGAAGTCGAGACCTCGTCCTGAGGCGGGTCCTTTCTAGGGAGGGCTTGCACAAGCTCTCTCCCATGTGGGAGGGCCCGTTCAGGGTCGCTCGCGTCTCCAGGCCTGGCGCCGTGCGCCTTGAGACTCAGGATGGGGTCCCCATCTAAAATGCCTGGAACATCCAGCATCTTCGCAAGTTCTACCCGTGACACCGTATACGCCCGGAGCCCCCCCGAGGACGCGGAGGGGTTCCCACCCACGCCCAAGTGGAAGCCCCATGCTCCGCACTGGCGGACGACACTGTCCTCCAATGACTATGCCCACGCCTAGTGGAGGCCCTATGCTCCACCCTGGGGGAAGACGAAGACTAGTCTAGGGGCCGGACACGGCAGTTCTTTGCTTCTTTTTGTATTCGAATTTGCCATTTTCTGGAATGAAACTCGAAGTTTCGCAACCTTATCTCAAAAAGGGGTGGGAATTTTTCTCCTTGCAGTCTTTTCTGACTTGAAGTTTCGTTTTCTGAATCGACAACTGTCGGTCTCCCCCTCACGCGCCCCGCGAGCGGGGGCTGGGCACGGTGTGCACACCTCACCAAGACCTTGGCATCCTGGTCATCACGCGGTGCTCTCGAGTGAGCCAGCAGGCGCATGTTGCCTCAGAGGCATCCATCTCCTGGCGGCCGACCCTCGGTCGGGGGCTCCAGCCGTGGCCTGGCGTGCCATCATGGAGCCTTGGGAGGCTCGGGCACCTCTCGAGGCAGGAACTGGCAAGGAAAGGTATGGGAGCCGCTCGAGCGTCAAGGGGGACTCCTGAGCAACGCGACTCAGGAGCCTCACTGGTCATGTAGCCCCTCGCCCCTTGGTCTCGTCCTGGTGATCCGGACGCCCAAACAGCGGTTGAGGTATGCGCGGGATTGCCTGCCGACGTAGAGCGTCAAGAGGGCTCCCAAACCGCCTCGCTCGCAAGAAAGAAGACCCTCCTGGCAAGATCCCCAAGCTCCCCTGGTGCCATGGCCAAACCTCACGACCCAGAGGCCCGCCGCGGACGCATCGAGCTAAGTACCCTAACCACGACGGGCGGGAAGTCTCAATTGACAGTAATAAGGGAATCAGGATGTGCGACGAAAATGCTAAAGTAAAGGCGCAAGTGCCATAATTCATTACATGCCCCGTGGGGCCCTCCATGATTCTTGATTGCAGGGAAAGGAAAAGAAGAAGAAGGTGAAAGGTGGCCCCCTCAAGGGCTGCCACTCCTGAGGCCCTGGCTCCGGCGCAACCGCGCTCAGTCGGAGTCCTCCTCCTCCTTGACGTGCCCGTGGTGGCACGCCGGCGTGGCTGCTTCTTGGGCGGAAGTACGGCGCCGTCGCGGCTGGCTACCCCCTGAGGTCCGAGCGTGCCGACGCGGTGGTGCGTCGTAGGTGTCATCGCTCGGGCTCTCCTCGGAGGAGGTGTCGCTGCCGCTGGAAGCATGACGACCGTCGCCAAGGGCAAGCTCACCTCCAAGGGCGCCGCCGCCGCAAAGGCTGTCAGTTGCGGGAGGGTGATCGCTGCCACCGCCATCACCCTCCGGGCAGCACCCCAAGCGCCTGCCATCCTCCCCGAAGATCCTGACGAAGAACGTCATCGCGCCGTCGTGCTTGAAATGGAGCGTGAGCCTCACCTCCAGGCCATGGGCGCGGGCGAAGGCCTGCCACCCGCGGCTCAAGAAGGCGTAACCTGCGGGGGTAACCTCGATCTCCACCCACAACGCGCCGCTACAACAACCATCGGCTTGCAGCCACAGGCCCGCGGGCTCGCTGGCCCGCAATGTCTCCGCGATGAAGCGTGGGAGCTGCAGCCAGGTGATCGCCGGCCTCTCCACCCACACCACGAACTCCTGGCCCACATCAGCCGTGTGGGACCGCGGGCGCGGTGGCCGGGCACCCGCTGCGGGCCTCCCTCCTTGGCCACGGTCGCCACGCCCGCCGCCTCCGCCTGCGCCGGAGGAGGCACCTGCCCTCGCGGGGGTGCGGCCGTGCCCCTGGGGCGCCGCCGTTGATGCCACGGTGTACTTACGAGGATGGCCCCGGCCCCTCTTGGGTGGTTGTTGGTCCGGCCCCTCCTCGCGGGCCTTCCCCTTCTTGGCAGCAGAAAACCTCCTCACCGGCGTCATGCTCGAGGAGGCGGAGGCCTGGAGTAGGGAAGCAAGAAGTAGAGATGGGCTGGGGGCTCTGCCCCCTCCGCCCATTTATAGCCGGGTGGAGGCCAACCGACGTCCCTCCACATTCCGGGCAATGATGGCCCTGCAACGCATGCCGGTCTCTGGTCAGCCAGGGCGGTTGTCGAAACGACATGGGGAAGTCGAGGCGTCCGCGCCTCGTCGTGCGCCACACACCCGTCAGGGCCGCAGGCGATTGGGGCCCGCGACGCTATGGTCTGTCTTCTCAGGCTTTGCCCCGGGGCCAACCCAGGCGCGCCTTGGGCCCGGGGGCTACTGTCGGCGCTCTGGGAACGGGGGTACCCAGACCTGCCAGCCTGCGGCCCAGGGCGTGGCCCACTTTGACAGTCTGGTACGGCCCGTCGCGAGAGTCCCGCCCTCGCAAGGAGGACGACACCAAGACCCCCAGAAGGAGGAGGCCTCTCCAGGCTCCCTCCCGAGGGGCGGAGATCTCTATGTAGCGCTCGGCCTTGAGAGGCTGAGGTGACGCGAGCCGGGCTAGGCGGGCGCCAGCGGGCACAGAAGAAGCAGTTTCCTCTTTGGTGCAAAGGAGGCAAGGACGTACGCGGGTTCCCAAGGCACCCCCAAAGGTTTCCATTCCGGCGCAACAAGACCAAGACCACGAGCCCCGCGGGACGGACGTCATCGTCGAGCCCGCCTCTGCATCACTACCAGATGCGTTGGAGGCGAAGACCACCTTTTGTCAGGATAAGGTGTACTCCTTGTCCCCCTTCGAAATTGGCGCTGTGGGATCCCTTCCCGCCTGTGCGATAAGGGGAGAGGACCCGGGCCACTATAAATAGAGGCTAGGCTGCACCGTAGGGATGGATCCAAAAAAACCACCCGAGCGCCCTCGCGAGGTTGCTTGCCACTGTACCAGTTCATCCACAAACCTCCTCATGAGGCAATCCACCAAAAGCAGGAGTAGGGTTTTACGCTTCGCAGCGGCCCGAACCTGGGTAAATCCATGTGTTAGCCTTCTTCCCCGCGATTGAGTGAGTTCGATTCGGCCGGGCTGTGGAGCCATGAGCTTGAAGCCGAAACTGGTTGGGATCTTTGCACACGCCCCTGAGTTTGAACCTCTTTGGGTTTTGCGGAGCCCGAAATCCGACAGTGTGTGCTCAGAGGTAGACCTAGATAAGTAAAAGGAAAAGATCCTCAATCTCCAGATTTTCTTCACCTCCTTACATCTTACGAATAAATGCCCTCCATCTTCAAACAACCTGCAGCAAACTGCACATCGCGTGTCCCAATACACACCTCATCTGGCAATGTTCATACGCATGGGATGGCTATTGTGTCCAAATCGCCACAAAAAAATGATGAACTTTCGACGAACAATGAACTTTTTAAAGTTTCCTCCATGTATCCTGTCTCCATCCATGACGATAGGATCCCTCGTCGTCAACTCTCACAACTTGTCGCTACACAACGTTTAAATGAACTAGATACACTGATTTGACCGAGAAGAGTCCCTTTGAATCAAGGGTTTTTTTACATCTGTGCCCCTGGTTCCTTAGTTGTGCTCATTCATCCCCACGTCCTTAACTTTTGCTCACTTTTCCCACTCCCTAGGCCGAAACTCTCAACAAAGGTCACAACGGAGGATGTCGTCGGGTCAATGGTTTGACCGTTAACTCTGACGAGTGGGGCCGCGCTGGACTGCGTCGCCCGTTGGACCTGACGAGTGAGTCCGTCCCGCCCCCATTTCCGGCCAGACGGACGACGAACGGACATGCACGAGCTTTCTCCTCGTCCGCCTAGGGAACGCGTGGCAGCCTTCCAACTACCTCCACAACCAAAAGTAAATGCGCATGCGCGGCGGGCCTCGGTCGTCAGCCACCCATGTTCAGGTCGTCGTCCTTCTTTAAATGGAAACCGGCTAGTCCACAGTAGCTTCCATCCTTCTAGAGCCACACCTGCCCCCTCCACCCCCGGCAGGATCTACGAACCCAAGCCCGCCGGCGACAAAACCCTAGCCAGTAGCTGATGTCTACTGCGCAACTTTATTCTTGTAGACTTTGTTGGGCCTCCAAGCGCAGAGTTTTGTAGGACAGTAGCAATTTTTTCCTCAAGTGGATGACCTAAGGTTTATCAATCCGCGAGAGGTGTAGGATGAAGATGGTCTCTCTCAAACAACTTTGCAATCAAATACAAGAAATCTCTTGTGTCCCTGTCGGTGTCAAAACCGGCGGATCTCGGGTAGGGGTGTCGGTGTCAAAACCGGCGGATCTCGGGTAGGGGGTCCCGAGCTGTGAGACTAGAATCGATGGTAACAGGAGACAAGGGAGACGATGTTTACCCAGGTTCGGGCCCTCCTATGGAGGTAATACCCTACGTCCTGCTTGATTATATTGATGGTATAAGGGTTACAGAGTTGATCTACCTCGAGATCGAATAGCTAAACCCTAGATGAGTTCTCTTGCCCTGCGACCTAAAACCCTCCGGCTTATATAGACGCCGACGGTACCTAAGGCTTACACATGGTCGGTTACACGTCGAAGGGATAAACATGCCTATTCACTACTCCAAACGTGGAGAATACGCCACGATTCTCAAAGCTTCCTTCCTAGAGACAGGGTCTTCGATCAATCCAATGATCGGCAAGCGGCCCGTACAGTCCGGCCCATAAGAATGAGGTCGGCCTCCCGAGGACCCCTTAAACCAGGACTCCCTCAGTAGCCCCCGAACTAGCCTCCAACGCCAAGGGTCCTAGCTCCAGCTGCTTCATATAATCAGAGTCTTCGGCTTGCGAGGCGAGTTCCTTTCTCCGAATAGTGATCCGACCGAGTTCAGTTCGGCCTCCGACGACGTGTAGTTTTCCCGATCATGGATCGTCCGAACACCATGAATAATTCGGCCCTGAAGGCCAAACGTCAAGGAGTAAACAGTGCTCCCTGACAACCTTTCAGATGAAAGGTCATGGCCCACCACGACCGCTGAACCAGTCAAAAAAGCTCGATTCGCGGTTCGAGGCCGTTTTCATCAGCATGATCCATCAATGCATAGATCGTGCTCCATTTCACACGGGATATGTTTAATCATGCGCGTATAACGGCACGCACGTCTCAGGAAGCGGAGGGATTCATGGCGCAGTGAAGGGAGGCTAACCGGCGACAAGCCCAATAAAAGGAAAAGAAAACCCCAAGGCTTAACCGCACTTCCCATTCGCATCCCTTCTTCCCCCATCTCCTGAGCCTCCAGAGCCCAGATCTAGGTTTTCCACCCTTCCTCCTCCGAGCTCAGCCATGGCCGGCTCAGGCTCCAATGGCAAGTGGGAGGCTTCCACGGTCACAGACCAGGACATCCGGGACCTCAAGGACGCCGGCTACCTCCCCGCCAACATCTTCCACCGCGCCCCGGAGGAGGGCCAGGTGATCCCCACCCCCAAACCAGGCGAGAGGGTGGTTTTCATTCCTCACTTCATCCGAGGACTGAGCTTCCCGCTCCACCCCTTCGTTAGGGGCCTCATGTTCTTCTACGGACTCGACTTCCACGACCTCCCGCCGAACTCCTTCATGCATATATCAGCCTTCATCATCGTCTGCGAGGCCTTCTTGCGGGTCGAACCACACTTCGGACTATGGCTCAAGATATTCAACATCAAGCCGAAGTGTGTCGCAGGCGCACACGCAGACTGCGGCGGGGCGGTCATCAGCAAGCTTCCCCGCGCAGTGTGGCCATCCGGCACCTTCATCGACACCATCAAGACTTGGCAAAAAGAGTGGTTTTACATCACCGAGCCAAGGGAGGAGGGCGGAACTGTTCCTGCCGAATTCAGATCCGGTCCCCCGACCAGGTAGTTCTGTCCGACGACAGTTCGGACTCGGATATTGAGTCCGAGGACTTCGAGAGGGTTCCACGAAGGAACCTCAGGGTCAAGCCCCCAGCTCGAAGGTAAAGATCCGAAGACTTCCTGAGCTGTTAATGCTAAGTTTTGAATGTTATCAACACGTGAGCGCCTATTGACTTGCAGCCCACCACGTGTTCTCCCCGCCGATCAAGTATTGGACGGGGAGACCCCACCCGCCGATCTAGCGGAGAGCGGGACCGCGTCGCACCCCTCTCCTCTGGGCGCCGCGAAGGATGCCGCGGAGGCGTCATCCCAACAGGTTCCTTTGGAGCCGGACACCAGAGGTGGGGGCAACGACGTCATGGTCGAGGCTAACGCCTTGGCCGCCGAAGACCGGGGGGACAAGCCCCTCCCGGATACTGAGGAGACCGGACAAGGGGATGTCCAGTCCCTTCCGAGGTCGTCTTCGGAGCGCACCATGCCTCCGGAGGCACCGGTTCAATCCCCGGTTGGAGATCGGGTTAACCGATCCCCACCGGCGCCACCGACCAATGGGTGGCCGGTTATGGGGGAGGCTCTGTCAAGCGCCTCCATCTCCGAAGAGCACCGCACCCTTATGGGTGCGGTGTTGCAGAGCTTTCAGTCCGTAGACAGCGGACTGAAGGAGGCCTTTAACAGTCTCCTGACGGGCTTTTAGGTGAGCCACGTAATGCTCTGTTTGTGAAATATTAATTTCTTTTTTTTATTATTATATATATGGCAGCCCCCGAGCCCTAGGTGAGTTTGGAAAAACTTACCTGGGGGTCAATCATAGATCATTATCCGAACTCTGTACATGACAATATTTGTTCGGAACGTTCTAACAACCCTTAAGAGGACCGGACACAGGATCATATTTATGACAGTTCGGAAGTTTTGAACCCATGTGACTGGATATGGTTTTGTTTTTTACAAGCTTCGTCGACGGCGGCGGCTGCTAATGCTACCGAGCTGGACGAGCTAAATCGGAAGCTCAAGAGCTCCGAAGACGAGCTTGACGCTCTGAACAAGAGATACGACGAGGCGCAAGGTAAGCTGGATTAGAGTATCCAAATTCTTCATTACCGTACTGTCAACGCAGTGTTTCTGATATGTTTAATGCTTACGCAGCCTCGGCGAAGGAAATTGAGAAGCTCAAGGCCGAGCTTGAGAAGGCGAAGCAGGAGGCTGCGATTGAGAGGGCGGCGGCCAAAGAAGCGGCTACGGCGTTATCCGCCTTAAGAGCCACCAGCGACAAGCATGAGTCTCGTGTGGAGGAAATCCAACAGGAGCTCAAGGACGCCGGCCAAAAGTGCGAGGACCTTGAGCGGAAAGGCAAGGAGCAGGCCGCCGAACTATCCACCCTGAAAACCAATCTCCAAAAGGAGCGGGTGGATAGGCGGTCTTTTGAAGAGCAAGTCAGCCAGGCCAAGGATATCATGGATGGTAAGCCGTATTTATTGCAGTGTGTATTCGGGGATAGCAAGTTCGAGTTGCTTACCCAAGTATGGCGTTCCTCAGGCGCCTGCTCGGACCTCCAGAAGAGCACAGCGGACGCGAACCAGTTCTATGCTTCGCTGGGGAGAAGGAGATCAAGCTCGGCTGTTTTGGGCGCAGTTTGAAGCCCCCGAGCGCTCTCCTCTCCTTGTTGAGCAGCTGAAGCAGCTGATGGAGCTACACCGAATGGCGGAGCCGGCCATGAAGGATCTCTGCATCCGGCTATGGCCCAACGATCCACTGCCGGGCAGCTACTTCGGCCTGGTGCAGAAGCTGAGCGACGCCTCGCCCCGGATCGACGCGCTAAGGCGGTCCTCCTGTATCGAGGGAGCTCGGATGACCCTTGCGAAGGCCAAGGTGCACTGGCCGGGGCTGGATCCGATGAAGATAGCCACCGCCCCTCCGCCTCCTGGAAAGGAGCATAGGTGCCCCGAGCTGTACTTCTCTGGAGTAATGGAGGGTGCTCGGGCGATAGAGTCGCAGTGTTCGAGAGAGAACATTTATGAGTAATGCGTTGTAATATGTCCGAAGATCTTTTAACGCGTTTATATTTAAGATGCATGGTTTATCATATCTTTCGTGTTTTGCATCCTTTATAACTCCTGTGTGGCCGTTAAAACTGAAAGCTGCGAGTCGTCGGCTTCAGCCCCCATGTAGATACTACGCGGGGTGTCTCTGCCAATGCACTGTGACCCTTAGCCGAGCTATCGGTACCCGAAGGCGGTAGTGTGGGGCGGACAAGGCAATCGGACCATAATGCTTTATTGCTTTCACTTAGCCGTAGGGGCGCGAGAAAGGAGTGCGGGGGGCTGATGACTAGCCCCCAGGTGTTTGTGATGTTCGGATGAACCGTGGCCAAAGCCGATATCACATGGTTTGTACTAATACCAAACCCATCGTATGACACGGAATAACCTCTAACGAGGTTTATTTAAGCTCGGATTCGCAAACCGGTTCTCGCATACTATGATAGTCAGTTTTCGGCTTTCTCCGCTGAGGTGCTTGACCAGGCTAGCCGGAAGCACAATCGCAGCGGTTCTCCCTTTGCCCTTTTAGCCGAATGAGCGGAACATAAAGGGGCAAGCACAGGAGCCGGGCAACCCAACTATTGACCCAAGACATAATTCGGAACCAATGCATATAAAGCGGAATTCCAAGATGCCGAACACGAAATCAGTTGTGCTTAGGGCGATTTTTTAAGGTCGAGCCCCCGGTCTATTAGCCAGTTGCATCGTAAAGTATACCAAACATGTTCGCAAGAAGAGGGGGAAAATAGAGAGTGTGCCAAAAAAAGACAGCGAAGCGATCACGTATGATATCTCTATATTTTACTCAACAACTCTTATTATTCAAATTGCCGATGCAACTGTTTACAGGTACTTGAAAAATAAAATATAAATCTTATAGGAGGGGTTGTACCAGGGGTCTTCGATGGGTGACCTAGCGTCCTCGACGTGCCCTGTCATTTGTCCGCTCCTGCGTCACCTAAGGAGGTGTATACCTCTATGGGCTTTGCTGTTCGGCGAACGGACCTTGGAGAAAAAATCTTGAGAAGTCGCCGAAGTATGGATGAGCTTGACGCCTTAGCAGGTACTTTATGGTACCCGTAGTGTGTCCGAAGACGTTTTGATGGTGATAGTTCGGTCCAGCCGAACACTTACCCTTTGACAATTTTTCCACACCACTGCCCATGGAATTTTGAGCGCGAAGTTGTGCCTCCTCGGCACGTACTTTGCCGGTACTAGGGCTGTGCGATGGGGGGCGAGTCCGTATTTATGGGGAGAAGAAGGTTCTGGGACTTCGGGTTGAAACCGAGCTCGCTTCCCAGCCTTATGTGCCTTTACGGCGGGTGTCGGCGTTTGACGATCATCAATGTAGTGGAATTCGGCCGCCAGGGCCAACGCATGTTCCTCAGTTCGGAGGGAGCGCTCCGTGTTGCCGTTGACAGTAATGACCCCCTTGGGGCCGGGCATTTTGAGCTTGAGGTATGCATAGTGTGGGACGGCATTAAAGCGAGCGAACGCTATATGGCCGAGCAGGGCGTGATAGCCGCCGCGGAAAGGTACGATGTCGAAGATCAAGTCTTCGCTTCGAAAGTTATCGGGCGAGCCGAACACCACTTCCAGGCTTACAGAGCCCATGCACCGGGCTTAGAAGCCTAGGATCACTCCTTTAAAGGTAGTGTTACTGGGTTTTGATCCTTGACGGATCTATGCCCATCTTTTTAACCGTGTCTGAGTAAATAAGATTTAGGCTACTTCCTCCGTCCATTCGACTTTAGTGAGGTGATACCCGTCTATGATGGGGTCTAGGATGAGGGCGGACGAACCCCCATGACGGATACTGGTCGGGTGGTCACGTCGATCGAAGGTGATCGGGTATGCCGACCATGGGTTATACTTCGAGGCTACAGGCTCTACGGCTTAGACCTCTCGAAGGGCGCGCTTCCTCTCCTTTTTGGGTATATGAGTGGTGTATATCATGTTTACTGTTGTCGCCTCTGGAGGGAATTTCTTTTGTCCGCCACCGATCGGACCGCGGGGCTCATCCTCGTCCTTGCTGCGTGGGCTCTTTCCTTGGTCCTCGGATGCGAGCTTGCCGACCTGTTTGAATACCCAGCAGTTACGGTTGGTATGGTTGGCGGGCTTCTCTTGAGTGCCATGGATCTGGCAAGGCCTCTCCATGATCTTGTCCAGCGGGGTGGGTCCGTCGCGATTGCCTTTAGGAGGCTTCTTCCGCTGCCCAGGTCGGGAGTTGCGGAAGCCGGCGTTAACTGCCGTGTCATCGGCATCACTATTGTTGTGCGGGCGCTTATTCTTGTTGCACTTTGGTTTCCCGTTTCCGTCCCGAACTTCGGAGGTTCCGGGGTCTTCGGGGTTGTGGCTACGTCTTGCTAGCCAGTTATCCTCTCCCGTGCAAAAGCGAGTCAAGAGTGATATAAGGGCGGACATTGTCCTAGGTATATCCTGGCCGAGCTGGCGAGCCAGCCATTCTTCCCGAATATTATGCCTGAAAGATGCTATTGCTTCGTGATAACCCACAAGTATAGGGGATCGCAACAGTTTTCGAGGGTAGAGTATTCGACCCAAATTTATTGATTCGACACAAGGGGAGCCAAAGAATATTCTCGAGTATTAGCAGCTGAGTTGTCAATTCAACCACACCTGAAAGACTTAATATCTGCAGCAAAGTATTCAGTAGCAAAGTAGTATGGAAGTAATGGTAACAATGCCAAAGTAACAGTAGTAGTTTTGTAGTGATCGTAACAGTAGCAACGGAAAAGTAACTTAGCAAAGATCAATATGTGAAAAGCTTGTAGGCAATGGATCAGTGATGGATAATTATGTCGGATGGCATTCATCATGCAACGGTTATAACATAGGGTGACACAGAACTAGCTCCAATTCATCAATGTAATGTAGGCATGTATTCCATATATAGTCATATGTGCTTATGGAAAAGAACTTGCATGGCATCTTTTGTCCTACCCTCCCGTGGCAGCGGGGTCCTAATGGAAACTAAGGGATATTAAGGCCTCCTTTTAATAGAGAACCAGACCAAAGCATTAGCACTTAGTGAATACATGAACTCCTCAAACTATGGTAATCACCGGAAAGAATCCCAGTTATTGTCACCCTGGGGGATGCGGATCATAACTCGTAATAGGTGTCTACAACTTGCAAGATAGGATCAAGAACACACATATATTCATGAAAACATAATAGGTTCAGATCTGAAATCATGGCACTCGGGCCCTAGTGACAAGCATTAAGCATAGCAAAGTTATAGCAACATCAATCTCAGAACATAGTGGATACTAGGGATCAAACCCTAACAAAACTAACACGATTACATGGTAAATCTCATCCAACCCATCACCATCCAGCAAGCCTACGATGAGATTACTCACGAACGGTGGAGAGCATCATGAAATTGGTGATGAAGGATGGTTGGTGATGACGACGGCGTCGATTTCCCCTCTTCGGAGCCCAAATCAGACTCCAGATCTGCCCTCCCGAGGAAGAACAGGAGGTGGCGGTGGCTCCGTATCGTAAAACGCGATGAACTCTTCTCTCTGATTTTTTTCTCCGCAAATAAGAATATATAGAGTTGGATTGGAGGCCGGAGGAGCTCCAGGGGCCCCACAAGACAGGGGGCGCGCCCTAGGGGGGCGCCCCCCTAGCTTGTGGCCAGGTGGTGGCCCCTCTCCGGTTGATTTTTTCGCCAGTATTTTTGATTAATTCCAAAAATATTCTCCGTAAATTTTCAGGTCAATCCGAGAACTTTTATTTCTGCGCAAAAATAACACCAAGGCAATTCTGCTGAAAACAGCGTCAGTCCGGGTTAGTTCCATTCAAATCATGCAAATTAGAGTCCAAAACAAGGGCAAAAGAGTTTTGAAAAGTAGATACGTTGGAGACGTATCAACTCCCCCAAGCTTAAACCTTTGCTTGTCCTCAAGCAATTCAGTTGATAAACTGAAAGTGATAAAGAAAAACTTTTACAAACTCTGTTTGATCTTGCTGTTGTAAATATGTCTAACTGGTGTTCAGATTTTCAGCAAGGATTATAGACTAACCAGATTCAAAATAACATTTAGGTCTCACATTTACTCATATCAATGGCATAATCAACTAGCGAGCAATAATAATAAGTCTCGGATCACAACAATTTTATCAAAACAATCATGATACAATATGATATAATGGTATCTCGCTAGCCCTTTCTGAGACCGCAAAACATAAATGCAGAGCACCTCTGAAGAACAAGGACTGACTAGACATTGTAATTCATGGTAAAAGAGATCCAGTCACACTCATACTCAATATCAATTAATAGCAAAGCATACAAATGATGGAGGTGCTCTCTAACTGGTGCTCTTTATAAGAGGAGGATGACTCAACAAGAAATAAATTAGATAGGCCCTTCGCAGAGGGAAGCATTGATTAACAGAGGTGCCAGAGCTCGAGCTTTTTAAAACAGGGAAGAATAATAATTTTGAGAGGTATGCTTTCATTGTCAACATAACAACCAAGAGATCTCGATATCTTCCATGCTAGATACATTATAGGCGGTTCCCAAACAGAATAGTAAAAATTTTACTCCCCCTCCACCAATCGATCACACTCCATGGCGGGCCAAATCCACGGGTACCGTCCATACAAACAACAGTCCTGGGGGAGTTTTGTTTCATTATATTTTGATTTGAATTTTGAGCATGGAAGTGGGCATCCCGAATACCAGCCACTTTCTCGTGAATGATAGTGAATCAACACATATCGTGAGAATAACCCACCTAGCATGGAAGATACTGACAGCCCCCAGTCGCTACATGAGCGATTCGGGCATACAAAACGGAATATTTATTTGAAGGTTTAGAGTATGGCACATGCAAATTTACTTGGAACGGCAGGTAAATACCGCATATAGGTAGGTATGGTGGACTCGTATGGAACAACTTTGGGTTTATGGAAATGGATGCACAAGCAGTATTCCCGCTTAGTACAGGTGAAGGCTAGTAAAAGACTGGGAAGCGACTAACTAGAGAGCGACAACAGTCATAAACATGCTTTGAGATTAACCAACATTGAATGCAAGCATGAGTAGGATATAAATCACCATGAACATAAACATCGTGGAGGCTATGTTGGTTTTGTTTCAACTACATGCGTGAACATGTGCCAAGTCAAGCCACTCGAATCATTCAGAGGAGGATACCATTCTATCATACTACATCACAACCATTTTAATATGCATGTTGGCACTCAAGACAAACCATTATTCACTCTTCGCTAATTAAGCATGGCATGAGTAACTATAATCTCTAATTGTCATTGCAAGCATGTTCAATCCGTAACGAGCTGAATCCAGAACGATGAGCTAATCATATTTACAAAAACAAAATAGGTCGAGTTCATACCAGCTTTTCTCCATCTCAGTCAGTTCATCATATATCGTCATTATTGCCTTTCACTTGCACGACCGAACGGTGTGAATAATAATAAGAGTGCACGTGCATTGGACTAAGCTGGAGTCTGCAAGCAATAACTCAAAGGAGAAGACAAGGTAATATGGGCTCTCCGATAGATAAACAATAATGCATATGAGGGCCACTCAACATGTCATCGTGGTCTTCTCCTTACGACCCAAAGAAGAAAAGAAAACTATTTACACGGGAAAGCTCCCAACAAGCAAAAGAAGAACGAGAAATCTTTTTGGGTTTTCTTTTAATACTTCAACTAAACAAACTAGAAGGTAAAGCTAGAACTAATTTTTTTGGATTTTCTCAAGGTTAATTAAACACACAAGAAGAAAGTAAAAAGAAGAAATAAACTACCATGGATGGTACAATGAAAAAGTGTGAGCACCGACAACTGGAATGAGTGTGTGAACATGAATGTAATGTCGGTGAGAAATACGTACTCCCCAAAGATTAGGCTTTTGGCCTAAGTTGGTCTAGGGCCATGGCTAGAAATAACCCTCTCCTGGATACTCCAGAGGATACCGAGGGTTCCACTGGTTTGCGAGCTCCTTGATGTGTTCTCAGTGCCAAAAATTCTTAAATATTCCAGAAAAAATCATACTACATATTCAGGGGATTCTGAGAACTTTTATTTTCAGGTCATTTTTCTTTTGCACGGATAAATCAGAAAACAGAGAAATAATAGCATTTTTACTAAATTGAAACTAAGGAACAGAAAATAAAAGTTGAGTGCAGAATGTTGTGCTTTCTAGATTCATCCATCTCATGCTCATCAAAAAGAATCCATCAATAAGGTTGATCAAGTCTTATTGACAAACTTTTTTCGAGTGACACGGAACCGGAGAATTTTTGAATAACACTAGGTTACCTCAATGGGGATATGCATGTCCCCAACAATAAGTATATCATATTTCTTCTTGACAGTAGGGAGAGGGAATTCAAAGTCTCCAATAATAATCGTTGAAATTTTTTCAATGGAGTTGATACTATGAACTTGCGATTGTTTCTTCGGAAAGTGTACCGTATGCTCATTACCATTAACATGAAAAGTGACATTGCCCTTGTTGCAGTCAATAACAGCCCCTGCAGTATTCAAAAAGGGTCTACCGAGGATGATCGACATACTGTTGTCCTCGGGAATATCAAGAATAACAAAGTCCGTTAGGATAGTAACATTTGCAACTACGACAGGCACATCCTCGCAAATACCGATGGGTAAAGCAGTTGATTTAAAAGCCATTTGCAAAGAGATTTCAGTAGGTGTCAACTTATTCAAATCAAGTCTACGATATAAGGAGAAAGGCATAACACTAACACCAGCTCCAAGGTCACATAAAGCAGTTTTAACATAATTTCCTTTAATAGAGCATGGTATAGTAGGTACTCCGGGATCTCCTAGTTTCTTCGGTATTCCACCTTTAAAAGTATAGTTAGCAAGCATGGTGGAAATCTCAGCTTCTGGTATCTTTCTTTTATTTGTCACAATATCTTTCATATACTTAGCATAAGGAGACATTTTCAGAATATCAGTCAAGCGCATACGCAAAAAGATAGGTCTAAGCATTTTAACAAAGCGCTCAAAATCCTCATCATCCCTCTTCTTGGATGGTTTAGGAGGAAAGGGCATGGGTTTCTGAACCCATGGTTCTCTTTCTCTACCATGCTTCCTAGCAACAAAGTTTTTTTTTATCATATCTCTTATTCTTAGGTTGTGGGTTATCAAGATCAACAGCAGGTTCAATCTCCACATCATTATCATTACTAGGTTGAGCATCAACGTGAACATCATGATTAATATTATCACTAGGTTCATGTTCACTACCAGATTGTGTCTCGGCATCAGAAATAGAAATATCATTTGGGTTTTCATGAGTATCTATCACAGGTTCACTAGCATCATGCAGAGTCCTATCGTCATTCTTTTTCCTTTTATTAGAATGACCAGATGCATCAGTATTAACTCTCTGAGAATCTTGCTCAATTCTCTTAGGATGGCCCTCAGGATACAAAGGTTCCTGAGTCATTCTACCACCTCTGGTCACAACTCTAACAGAATGATCATTGTTCTTACCAATCATCTCATTAAGCAAATCATTTTGTGCCTTAAGTACTTGTTCTACTTGAGTAGTTACCATGGAGGCATGTTTACTAATAAGCTTAAGATCACTAACAGTTCTACTCATATAATCACCCAAGTGATCAAGCATGTAAGCATTATGTTTCAGTTGCCTACTAACATAAGCATTGAAATTTTCTTGCTTAACAATAAAATTATCAAATTCATCCAAGCATTGGCTAGCAGACTTATTATAAGGAATATCACCTTCATCAAATCTACGGAGAGAATTTACCTCTACTACCTGTGTCGGGTTATCAAGAGCATGTATTTCTTCAATAGGTGGTAGATTCTTAACATCTTCAGCTTTAATACCCTTTTCTTTCATAGATTTCTTTGCCTCTTGCATATCTTCAAGACTGAGAAATAGAATACCTCTTTTCTTCGGAGTTGGCTTTGGAGGTCGTTCGGGAATAGCCCAATCATTATCATTACTCAATATATTATTCAATAGTAGTTCAGCTTGTTCAACTGTTCGTTCCCTGAAAACACAACCAGCACAACTATCTAGGTGGTCCCTAGAAGCATCGGTTAGTCCATTATAAAAGATATCAAGTATTTCATTTTTCTTGAGAGGGTGATCAGGCAAAGCATTAAGTAACTAGAGAAGCCTCCCCCAAGCTTGTGGGAGACTCTCTTCTTCAATTTGCACAAAGTTAAATATTTCCTGCAAGGCAGCTTGTTTCTTATGGGCAGGAAAATATTTTTCAGAGAAGTAATATATCATATCCTGGGAACTACGCACACAACCAGGAGCAAGAGAATTAAACCATATCTTAGCATCACCCTTTAATGAGAAAGGAAACAACTTAAGAATATATTAATAACGATTTTTTTCCTCATGAGTGAATAGGGTGGCTATATCATTCAATTTAGTAAGATGTGCCACAACAGTTTTAGATTCATAACCATGGAAAGGATCAGATTCAACCAAAGTAATTAACTCAGGATCGACAGAGAATTCATAATCCTTATCAGTAACAAAGATAGGTGAAGTAGCAAACTTAGGATCATATTGCATTCTAGCATTCAAAGATTTTTCTTTCCACTTGCATAGCAACTTCTTAAGATCATCTCTATCCTTACAAGCAAGAAAGTCCCTAGCTACCTCTCCCTCCATAACATAACCTTCAGGTATATCAGGCAATTCATATCTAGGAGAGATAGGTCTAGCAGGTGTATCATAGTGTTCAGTTTCAATAATTTCATCAGATTCAGAAATATCATCAGTTTCAGCATTCACTCTAGCAATTTGTTCATCAAGAAATTCACCCAGTGGCACAGTAGTATCAAGCAAAGTATCATCATAAGCATCATGCATAGCAGAAGTAGCATCATCAATTACTTGCGACATATCAGAATTACTAGCAGGTGGTGGTGTCGCAAATTTACTCATAACAGAAGGTGAATCAAGTGCAGAGCTAGATGGCAGTTCCTTACCGGTCCTCGTAGTTGAGGAGTAGATCTTGGTTTTAGCGTCTATCAGATTCTTCATAGTGATCAACAGATATAAATCCCAAGTGACTCAGAGAATAGAGCTATGCTCCCCGACAACGGCGCCAGAAAAAGGTCTTGATAACCCACAAGTATAGGGGATCGCAACAGTTTTCGAGGGTAGAGTATTCAACCCAAATTTATTGATTTGACACAAGGGGAGCCAAAGAATATTCTCGAGTATTAGCAGCTGAGTTGTCAATTCAACCACACCTGAAAGACTTAATATCTGCAGCAAAGTATTCAGTAGCAAAGTAGTATGGAAGTAAAGGTAACAATGGCAAAGTGACAGTAGTAGTTTTGTAGTGATCGTAACAGTAGCAACGGAAAAGTAACTTAGCAAAGATCAATATGTGAAAAGCTCGTAGGCAATGGATCAGTGATGGATAGTTATGTCGGATGGAATTCATCATGCAACGGTTATAACATAGGGTGACACAGAACTAGCTCCAATTCATCAATGTAATGTAGACATGTATTCCATATATAGTCATACGTGCTTATGGAAAAGAACTTGCATGACATCTTTTGTACTACCCTCCCGTGGCAGCGGGGTACTAATGGAAACTAAGGGATATTAAGGCCTCCTTTTAATAGAGAACCGGACCAAAGCATTAGTACTTAGTGAATACATGAACTCCTCAAACTACGGTAATCACCAAAAAGAATCCCAGTTATTGTTACCCTGGGGGATGCGGATCATAACTCGTAATAGGTGTCTACAACTTGCAAGATAGGATCAAGAACACACATATATTCATGAAAACATAATAGGTTCAGATCTGAAATCATGGCACTCGGGCCCTAGTGACAAGCATTAAGCATAGCAAAGTCATAGCAACATCAATCTCAGAACATAGTGGATACTAGGGATCAAACCCTTACAAAACTAACTCGATTACATGGTAAATCTCATCCAACACATCACCGTCTAGCAAGCCTACGATGAGATTACTCACGAACGGTGGAGAGCATCATGAAATTGGTGATGAAGGATGGTTGGTGATGACGACGGCGTCGATTTCCCCTCTCCGGAGCCCAAATCAGACACCAGATCTGCCCTCCCGAGGAAGAACAGGAGGTGGCGGCGGCTCCGTATCGTAAAACGCGATGAACTCTTATCTCTGATTTTTTTTCCGCAAATAAGAATATATAGAGTTGGATTGGAGGCCGGAGGAGCTCCAGGGGCCCCACAAGACAGGGGGGCGCGCCCTAGGTGGGTGCGCGCCCCCCTGGCTTGTGGCCAGGTGGTGGCCCCTCTCCGGTTGATTCTTTCGCCAGTATTTTTTATTAATTCCAAAAATATTCTCCGTAAATTTTCAGGTCAATCCGAGAACTTTTATTTCTGCACAAAAATAACACCAAGGCAATTCTGCTGAAAACAGCGTCAGTCCGGGTTAGTTCCATTCAAATCATGCAAATTAGAGTCCAAAACAAGGGCAAAAGATTTTGAAAAAGTAGATACGTTGGATACGTATCACTTCGGCGTCCGGGTAGTCGACGATCTGGTTTTTCTTGGTCAAGAACCGATTCCAGAATAGTCGCGCGGATTCTCCTGGTTTCTGGACAACGTTACTTAGGTCGGAGGAGTCCGGCGGCCGAACATAAGTGCCCTGGAAGTTAGATTGGAATGCCTCTTCTAGATCCTCCCAGCACCCAATGGAATTTTCGGGGAGGCTATTTAACCAGTGCCGAGCTGGCCCCTTAAGCTTCAGGGGTAGATACTGATACGTCTCCAACGTATCCACTTTTCCAAACTCTTTTGCCCTTGTTTTGGACTCTAATTTGTATGATTTGAATGGAACTAACCCGGACTGACGCTATTTTCAGCAGAATTGCCTTGGTGTTATTTTTGTGCAAAAATAAAAGTTCTCGGATTGACCTGAAAATTTACGGAGAATATTTTTGGAATTAATAAAAAATATTGGCGAAAGAATCAATCGGAGAGGGGCCACCACCTGGCCACAAGCCAGGGGGCGCCCCCCCTAGGGCGCCCCCCTGTCTTGTGGGGCCCTGGTGGCTCCTCCGACCTCGTTTCCACTCCTATATATTCCTATTCGTGGAGAAAAAAATCAGAGAGAAGAGTTCATCGCGTTTTACGATACGGAGCCGCCGCCACCTCCTGTTCTTCCTCGGGAGGGCAGATCTGGAGTCTGATTTGGGCTCCGGAGAGGGGAAATCGACGCCGTCATCATCACCAACCATCCTTCATCACCAATTTCATGATGCTCTCCGCCGTTCGTGAGTAATTCCATCGTAGGCTTGCTGGACGGTGATGGGTTGGATGAGATTTACCATGTAATCGAGTTAGTTTTGTTAGGGTTTGATCCCTAGTATCCACTATGTTCTGAGATTGATGTTGCTATGACTTTGCTATGCTTAATGCTTGTCACTAGGGCCCGAGTGCCATGATTTCAGATCTGAACCTATTATGTTTTCATGAATATATATGTGTTCCTGATCCTATCTTGCAAGTTGTAGACACCTATTACGAGTTATGATCCGCATCCCCCAGGGTGACAATAACTGGGATTCTTTCCAGTGATTACCGTAGTTTCAGGAGTTCATGTATTCACTAAGTGCTAATGCTTTGGTCCTGTTTTATATTAAAAGGAGGCCTTAATATCCCTTAGTTTCCATTAGGACCCCGCTGCCATGAGAGGGTAGGACAAAAGATGTCATGCAAGTTCTTTTCCATAATCACGTATGACTATATATGGAATACATGCCTACATTACATTGATGAATTGGGGCTAGTTCTGTGTCACCCTATGTTATAACCGTTGCATGATGAATACCATCCGACATAATTATCCATCACTGATCCGTTGCCTACGAGCTTTTCCCATATTGATTTTCGCTAAGTTACTTTTCCTTTGCCACTGTCACTTTGCCATCGTTACCGTTACTTCCATACTACTTTGCTACTGAATACTTTGCTGCAGATATTAAGTCTTTCAGGTGTGGTTGAATTGACAACTCAGCTGCTAATACTCGAGAGTATTCTTTGTCTCCCCTTGTGTCGAATCAATAAATTTGGGTTGAAGACTTTACCCTCGAAAACTGTTGCGATCCCCTATACTTGTGGGTTATCAAGACCTTTTTCTGGCGCCGTTGCCGGGGAGCACAGCTCTATTCTCTGAGTCACTTGGGATTTATATCTGTTGATCACTATGAAGAAGCTGAAAGACGCTAAAACCAAGATCTACCCCTCAACTACGAGGACAGGTAAGGAACTGCCATCTAGCTCTGCACTTGATTCACCTTCTGTTATGAGTAAATTTGCGACATCACCACCTGCTATTGAATCTGATACGTCGCAAGTAATTGATGATGCTACTTCCGCTATGCATGATGCTTATGATGATACTTTGCTTGATACTACTGTGCCACTGGGTGAATTTCTTGATGAACAAATTGCTAGAGTGAATGCTGAAACTGATGATATCTCTAAATCTGATGAAATTATTGAAACTGAACACTGAGATACACCGGCTAGACCTAGCTCTCCTAGATATGAATTTCCTGATATACCTGAGGGTTATGTTATGGAAGGAGAGGTAGCTAGGGACTTTCTTGCTTGTAAGGATAGAGATGATCTTAAGAAATTACTACGTAAGTGGAAAGAAAAATCTTTGAATGCTAGAATGCAATATGATCCCAAGTTTGCTACTTCACCTATCTTTGTTACTGATAAGGATTATGAATTCTCTGTCGATCCTGAGTTAATTACTTTGGTAGAATCTGATCCTTTCCATGGTTATGAATCTGAAACTCTTGTGGCACATCTTACTAAATTGAATGATATAGCCACCCTATTCACTCATGAGGAAAAAATTCGCTATTATTATATTCTTAAGTTGTTTCCTTTCTAGTTAAAGGGTGATGCTAAGATATGGTTTAATTCTCTTGCTCCTGGTTGTGTGCGTAGTCCCTAGGATATGATTTATTACTTCTCTGAAAAATTTCTTCCTGCCCATAAGAAACAAGCTGCCTTGCAGGAAATATTTAACTTTGTGCAAACTGAAGAAGAGAGTCTCCCACAAGCTGGGGGGAAGCTTCTCCAATTACTTAATGCTTTGCCTGATCACCCTCTCAAGAAAAATGAAATACTTGATATCTTTTATAATGGACTAACAGATACTTCTAGGGACCACCTAGATAGTTGTGCTGGTTGTGTTTTCAGGGAACGGACTGTTCAACAAGCTGAACTACTATTGAATAACATATTGAGCAATGATAATGATTGGACTATTCCCAAACCACCTCCGAAGCCGACTCCAAAGAAAAGAGGTATTCTATTTCTCAGTCCTGAAGATATGCAAGAGGCAAAGAAATCTATGAAAGAAAAAGGTATTAAAGCTGAAGATGTTAAGAATCTATCACCTATTGAAGAAATACATGGTCTTGATAACCCGACACAGGTAGTAGAGGTAAATTCTCTCTGTAGATTTGATGAAGGTGATATTCCTTATAATAAGTCTGCTAGCCAATGCTTGGATGAATTTGATAATTTTATTGTTAAGCAAGAAAATTTCAATGCTTATGTTAGTAGGCAACTGAAACATAATGCTTACATGCTTGATCACTTGGGTGATTATATGAGTAGAACTGTTAGTGATCTTAAGCTTATTAGTAAACATGCCTCCATGGTAACTAATCAAGTAGAACAAGTACTTAAGGCACAAAATGATTTGCTTAATGAGATGATTGGTAAGAACAATTATCATTCTGTTAGAGTTATAACTAGAGGTGGTAGAATGACTCAGGAACCTTTGTATCCTGAGGGCCATCCTAAGAGAATTTAGCAAGATTCTCAAAGAGTTAGTACTGATGCACCTGGTCATTCTAATAAAAGGAAAAAGAATGACGATAGGACTTTGCATGCTGCTAGTGAACCTGTTATAGATTCACATGAGAACCCAAATGATATATCTATTTCTGATGCTGAGACACAATCTGGTGATGAACATGAGCCTAGTGATGATATTAATGATGATGTTCATGTTGATGCTCAACCTAGTAATGATAATGATGTTGAGATTGAACCTGCTGTTAATCTTGATAACCCACAACCTAAGAACAAAAGGTATGATAAACGAGACTTTGTTGCTAGGAAGCATGGTAGAGAAAGAGAACCTTGGGTTCAGAAACCCATGCCCTTTCCTCCTAAACCATCCAAGAAAAAGGATGATGAGGATTTTGAGCGCTTTGTTGAAATGCTTAGACCCGTCTTTTTACGTATGCGCTTGACTGATATTCTGAAAATGTCTCCTTATGCTAAGTATATGAAAGATATTGTGACAAATAAAAGAAAGATACCGGAAGCTGAGATTTCCACCATGCTTGCTAATTATACATTTAAGGGTGGAATACCAAAGAAACTAGGAGATCCCGGAGTACCTACTATACCATGCTATATGAAAGGAAATTATGTTAAAACTGCCTTATGTGACCTTGGAGCTGGTGTTAGTGTTATGCCTTTCTCTTTATATCGTAGACTTGATTTGAATAAGTTGACAGCTACTGAAATCTCCTTGCAAATGGCTAAAAAAATCAACTGCTTTACCCATCGGTATTTGCGAGGATGTGCCTGTTGTGGTTGCAAATGTTACTATTCTAACGGACTTTGTTATTCTTGATATTCCCGAGGACGACAGTATGTTGATCATCCTTGGTAGACCCTTTTTGAATACTGCAGGGGTTGTGATTGATTGCAACAAGGGCAATGTCACTTTTCATGTTAATGGTAATGAGCATACGGTACACTCCCCGAAGAAACAAACTCAAGTTCATAGTATCAACTCCATTGAAAAAAATTCAACAATTATTATTGAAGACTTTGAATTCCCTCTCCCTACTGTCAAGAAGAAATATGATATACTTATTGTTGGGGACATGCATATCCCCATTGAGGTAACCTAGTGTTATTCGAAAAAATTTCCGACTCCGTGTCATTCGAAAAAAGTTTGTCAATAAGACTTGATCAACCTTATTGATGGATTCTTTTTTATGAGCATGAGATGGATGAATTTAGAAAGCACAACCTTCTGTACCCAACCTTTATTCTCTGTTCTTTAGTTTCAATTTAGTAAAAATGCTATTATTTCTCTGTTTTCCGTTTTATCCGTGCAATAGAAAAATGACCTGAAAACAAAAGTCCTCAGAATGCCCTGAAAATCCAGTATGATTTTTTCTGGATTATTTAAGAATTTTTGGCACTGAGAACACATCAGGGGGCTACACCAGTGGGCCACAAGCCTGTAGGGCGCGCCCCCTGGCTTGTGGGTCCCACATGGGGCCCCCTCACTTATTCCAGCACCCATCCACTTCGTCTTCCTCCAGAAAAAACCCCACCATTGCTCAAACCCGTGTTCTAGCTCATCTTGCTGACATTTTCGATCTCCTTGCTCAAAGCTCCATTTTCAAAACTGTTTTAGGGGATTGTTCATCGATATGTGACTCCTCCAATGGTCCAATTAGTTTTTGTTCTAGTTCTTTATATATTGCAAATTTTTGCTGCTGTGGTGACCTTGTTCTTGAGCTTGCATGTCAAATTTGTATGGTCCCTAGTAGTTTTGATGCATGATATAGCCTCTAGGCACTTGTGGGAGTAGTTGCTATGAATTTTGTTGATTCTTGTTCACTTTTATTTGGAGTCACTAAAAATTTCAGAAATTTTTTAGAGAAAGAAAAATGTTAAGGAGAATATACCAAGGTGGTTCCACGAGCAAGAAGACCCCGAGACCCGCTATACGCGAGCCCGACTTTGAACCACCGAGGGAAGCTCAAGGAAGGCCTTGTGAATGACCGTCGGATCCATTCATGATTCATGCCGGATTCAAGGAAGAATTTTTCGCGTACGTACGAAATGCTGGCCTTGAAGAATTTGTCTCTGACCAATGCAAGCAATATTATCAACTCACTGATTCCTTCGTGCGGAGGTTTGAATTTTCATCTAGGCGTAACACGCATTCCGTTCTATTTAATCTTTATGATGAATCTTATACTATGGACTTAGAGGACTTTAACCGTGCATGGAAAATTCCACAATGGGGCAGCCATAGTGATCCTCACAAAAATGAATATAATGATTTTATTGCTAGCATCACTGTGGGAGAAACTAGAAATATTACACAGGCTACCTTGGGGAGCATTCACTTTCCTGCCATACATTATTTTGCTCTCTTCATAGGTAGATGTATTAACGGTAAACATGACCATAGCCACCTTTGCGTACCTGATCTTAGTATTCTTAAGAGTGCGGTCATGAGTGATAGACGATATAATTTGGGAGCTATTGTTGCTAGGAGGCTACATAAAAATGCTAAGGAGGGAGATTTCTTTGGTGGAATTTATGCCACCCGTGTAGCTAACTATCTTGGGGTACCCATAAGGGGGAACGATATTGAGTTACCACCTGCTTTTCTTGATTATGAGGCTATGGTGCGCTAACAGTTTCTTGAGAGAAACGAACAACCCCTCCTGTACTGACTAATTTTTGATAGATAGCGTGCTGTCCATATATCCCTTCCTGCTCCTGCCTTCTTTAACTTTCAGGAAAAACGGAGATACTTTATAAGAGAGAGGAGGCAAACGAGTACGAGAGAGAGGCGGAAGCCGCTCGCCTCCGCGCTGCAGCCGCCCAGGCAGTAGCTGCTGCAGCCCAGTACAACCCCAACTATGACTTTGGATATTATCCGGGCCAGCCATGGCCCTAGACCAACTTAGGCCAAAAGTCTAAGCTTGGGGGAGTACGTATTTCTCACCGACATTACATTCATGTTCACACACTCATTCCAGTTGTCGGTGTTCATACTTTTTCATTGTACCATCCTTGGTACTTTATTTCTTCTTTTTGCTTTCTTCTTGTGTGTTTAATTAACCTTGAGAAAATCGAAAAAAATAGTACTAGCTTTATTTTCTAGTTTGCTTAGTGTAGTATTAAAAGAAAAAACCCAAAAAGATTTCTCGTTCTTCTTTTGCTTGTTGGGAGCTTTCCCGTGTAAATAGTTTTTCTTTCTTCTCTGGGTCGTAAGGAGAAGACCACGATGACATGTTGAGTGGCTCTCATATGCATTATTGTTAATCTATCAGAGAGCCCATACTACCTTGCCTTCTCCTTTGAGTTATTGTTTGCAGATTCCAGCTTAGTCCAATGCACGTGCACTCTTATTATTTATCACACCGTTCGGTCGTGCAAGTGAAAGGCAATAATGATGATATATGATGAAGTGACTGAGATGGAGAAAAGCTGGTATGAACTCAACCTATTTTGTTTTTGTAAATATGATTAGCTCATCATTCAGGATTCAGCTCATTATGGGTTGAACATGTTTGCAATGACAATTAGAGATTATAGTTACTCATGCCATGCTTAATTAGCTAAGAGTGAATAATGGCTTGTCTTGAGTGCCAACATGTGTATTAAAATGGTTGTGATGCAGTATGATAGAATGGTATCCTCCTCTGAATGATTCGAGTGGCTTGACTTGGCACATGTTCACGCATGTAGTTGAAACAAAACCAACATAGCCTCCACGATGTTTATGTTCATGGTGATTTATATCCTACTCATGCTTGCATTCAATGTTGGTTAATCTCAAAGCATGTTTATGACTGTTGTCGCTCTCTAGTTAGTCGCTTCCCAGTCTTTTACTAGCCTTCACCTGTACTAAGCGGGAATACTGCTTGTGCATCCATTTCCATAAACCCAAAGTTGTTCCATACGAGTCCACCATACCTACCTATATGCGGTATTTACCTGCCGTTCCAAGTAAATTTGCATGTGCCATACTCTAAACCTTCAAATAAATATTCCGTTTTGTATGCCCGAATCGCTCATGTAGTGACTGGGGGCTGTCAGTATCTTCCATGCTAGGTGGGTTATTCTCACGATATGTGTTGATTCACTATCATTCACGAGAAAGTGGCTGGTATTCGGGATGCCCACTTCCATGCTCAAAATTCAAATCAAAATATAATGAAACAAAACTCCCCCAGGACTGTTGTTTGTATGGACGGTACCCGTGGATTTGGCCCGCCGTGGAGTGTGATCGATTGGTGGAGGGGGAGTAAAATTTTTACTATTCTGTTTGGGAACCGCCTATAATGTATCTAGCATGGAAGATATCGAGATCTCTTGGTTGTTATGTTGACAATGAAAGCATACCTCTCAAAATTATTATTCTTCCTTGTTTTAAAAAGCTCGAGCTCTGGCACCTCTGTTAATCAATGCTTCCCTCTGCGAAGGGCCTATCTAATTTATTTCTTGTTGAGTCATCCTCCTCTTATAAAGAGCACCAGTTAGAGATCACCTCCGTCATTTGTATGCTTTGCTATTAATTGATATTGAGTATGAGTATGACTGGATCTCGTTTACCATGAATTACAATGTCTAGTCAGTCCTTGTTCTTCAGAGGTGCTCTGCATTTATGTTTTGCAGTCTCAGAAAGGGCTAGCGAGATACCATTATGTCATATTGTATCATGATTGTTTTGATAAAAAAATTGTCATCCGAGACTTATCATTATTGCTTGCTAGTTGATTATGCCATTGATAAGAGTAAATGTGAGACCTAAATGTTATTGTGAATGTGGTTAGTCTATAATCTTTGCTGAAAACCTGAACATCAGTTAGACATATTTACAACAGCAAGATCAAACAGAGTTTGTAAAAGTTTTTCTTTATCACTTTCAGTTTATCAACTGAATTGGTTGAGGACAAGCAAAGGTTTAAGCTTGGGGGAGTTGATACGTCTCCAACGTATCCACTTTTCCAAACTCTTTTGCCTTTGTTTTGGACTCTAATTTGCATGATTTGAATGGAACTAACCCGGACTGACGCTGTTTTCAGCAGAATTGCCTTGGTGTTATTTTTGTGCAGAAATAAAAGTTCTCGGATTGACCTGAAAATTTACGGAGAATATTTTTGGAATTAATAAAAAATATTGGCGAAAGAATCAACCGGAGAGGGGCCACCACCTGGCCACAAGCCAGGGAGGCGCACCTCCCCCCCCCCAAGGGCGCGCCCCCCCCTCTTGTGGGGCCCTGGTGGCTCCTCCCACCTTGTTTCCACTCCTATATATTCCTATTCGTGGAGAAAAAAATCAAAGAGAAGAGTTCATCGCGTTTTACGATACGAAGCCGCCGCCACCTCATGTTCTTCCTCGGGAGGGCAGATCTGGAGTCTGATTTGGGCTCCGGAGAGGGGAAATCGACGCCGTCGTCATCACCAACCATCCTTCATCACCAATTTCATGATGCTCTCCGCTGTTCGTGAGTAATTCCATCGTAGGCTTGCTGGACGGTGATGGGTTGGATGAGATTTACCATGTAGTCGAGTTAGTTTTGTTAGGGTTTGATCCCTAGTATCCACTATGTTCTGAGATTGATGTTGCTATGACTTTGCTATGCTTAATGCTTGTCACTAGGGCCCGAGTGCCATGATTTCAGATCTGAACCTATTATGTTTTCATGAATATATATGTGTTCCTGATCCTATCTTGCAAGTTGTAGACACCTATTACGAGTTATGATCCGCATCCCCCAGGGTGACAATAACTGGGATTCTTTCCAGTGATTACCGTAGTTTGAGGAGTTCATATATTCACTAAGTGCTAATGCTTTGGTCCAGTTGTCTATTAAAAGGAGGACTTAATATCCCTTGGTTTCCATTAGGACCCCGCTGCCACGGGAGGGTAGGACAAAAGATGTCATGCAAGTTCTTTTCCATAAGCACGTATGACTATATATGGAATACATGCCTACATTACATTGATGAATTGGAGCTAGTTCTGTGTCACCCTATGTTATAACCGTTGCATGATGAATGCCATCCGACATAATTATCCATCACTGATCCGTTGCCTACGAGCTTTTCCCATATTGATTTTTGCTAAGTTACTTTTCCGTTGCTACTGTCACTTTGCCATCGTTACTGTTACTTCCAAACTACTTTGCTACTGAATACTTTGCTGCAGATATTAAGTCTTTCAGGTGTGGTTGAATTGACAACTCAGCTGCTAATACTCGAGAATATTCTTTGGCTCCCCTTGTGTCGAATCAATAAATTTGGGTTGAATACTTTACCCTCGAAAACTGTTGCGATCCCCTATACTTGTGGGTTATCAGGTACTTGATGGCGTGGAGGTCATCTCCTCGCGCCATGTGGATGTGGAGGAGGAAGTCCTCGATCCATACGGTTGGGTCAGTTGTCCCATCGTATTGTTCTATGTTTACGGGTTTAAACCCTTCCGGGAACTGATGCCGCATCACCTCGTCCGTGAAGCACAGTGGGTGGGCAGCACCTCTGACCCGAGCTATGTCGCGCTGGTGATCGGCGTCTGTCCTATCCCGGTTTCGTACCCGACCTTCATTGTTGCGGTCGAACCAAGGCCGGTACCCTTCCCGTCTATCGGGTGAGTATCTTTTGGATCCGTAGATGGATCGCGTACGACCTGCTCTTTAGTCCAGGTCGTGTCGCAGGTCGAACCTGTCATCGGGCTCTAATGGATCTTTTCCCCGTCTACGGGGTATCGTCGGCCTATAGCCGGTGTCGTCAGCCGTCCTGTCTCGTCCTCGAGGAGGGCGGTCTGGCTTGTCGTATGGGTTATGTCTGGGGGACGGCGTATCAGTGAGCTCGTCATCGAATTGTGGCAGCAGCCTTCTGCGTGGATAGCTCTTAGGTTGGTCCGATAGACCGGTACCGTATCCTTCCTCAGCTGAGAGGACTCTCGTCCATCGATCATTGAGGTTGTCTTGTTCGGCTTTAAGCTGCCGTTCTTTTGCTTTCAGGCTGGGGGCCGTGGCTATAAGCTGTTGCCTGAACAGTTCCTGATCTTCAGGATTATCGGGGATGGCGAAGTCATCCGCTTCCGCGATGTCCTCCTCCTCTGCAGGGCGGAGGTAATTGTCGTCCTCGGAATCATTTAGCTCGTCGGGGTTGCGCCGGTCATCCGGCCTCTCCTGACCCTCTAATGGGTGTTCGGGGATTTCGGGATCGCCGAGGTCTTCCGGGGTGTCTCCAGCACCAGTGTCGTCGATAGCTTTTCTTCCCTTTTTTCCTTTTGCCGTTTATGCGGCTTTCGGCGTCTTGACGGCGCTTCATCCGATTTGTCGCCATCGTTTTTCGGAGTGTCCACCATGTAGACGTCGTATGTGGATGTGGCAGTCCATCGCCCGGTGTTAACGGGGGTGAGGGCGCGATCCTCCTCATCCATGTATTCTGCCTCCTCAGAGGCATAGTCCAACATGTGGGTTAAATCCTCGACAGTCGCTACCAAGTGGGTGGTGGGTGGGACAAAAATTCGTCCTGGCCCGCCTTGAGCCCGATCTGATCACAGATCGGGGTTGGGTCGTCGGCAATCTTCATCGATGAGATCCGATCTAGGGCCTCGTTGAGTATTGAGAGCTCGATCGGGTCGGCCCGCTCAGAGCTTTTGGAGTTAACCTCCGATGCGTCCGCGCGGGGGGAGTGTTCGGCAAGAACGGGTGTCTGGGCATCTGGCACTATGACCGGGTTCGGACTGAAAGTAGGGTCCTCGCCCGAGCAGATCCCGTGGGCGGGACCGAAAGATGGATCTGAGGTTAATGCCTCAGAGTCTTCGGGCGTGGCAGGCGAGACTGTGAGCCCGGTAAGTGACAGGTCGCCCTGAGAATCTATGGAGAACTCTTGGTTTCCGAATCTGACCTCTAGATCAGGGGTGAAACTTCCAACACGGCCTAGATGGCCGGTCGGGTCGGCGTGCAGCACAATGCTGCCGAAAGCGAAGATCTGTCCGGGGACGAAAGTGTCCGTATTGCGGACCTCTTCGTTGATGACAAGGCGAGCCATCTATTCCTTTGGCGATCACAGCGGAACTCTCAATGAAAGCACCAATGTCGGTGTCAAAACCGGCGGAACTCGGGTAGGGGGTCCCGAGCTGTGAGACTAGAATCGATGGTAACAGGAGACAAGGGAGACGATGTTTACCCAGGTTCGGGCCCTCCTATGGAGGTAATACCCTACGTCCTGCTTGATTATATTGATGGTATAAGGGTTACAGAGTTGATCTACCACGAGATCGAATAGCTAAACCCTAGATGAGTTCTCTTTCCCTACGACCTAAAACCCTCCGGCTTATATAGACGCCGAGGGTACCTAGGGCTTACACATGGTCGGTTACACGTCGAAGGGATAAACATGCCTATTCACTACTCCAAACGTGGAGAATACGCCATGATTCTAGAAGCTTCCTTCCTAGAGACAGGGTCTTCGATCAATCCAATGCTCGGCAAGCGGCCCGTACAGTCCGGCCCATAAGAATGAGGTCGGCCTCCCGAGGACCCCTTAAACCAGGACTCCCTAAAGGGGGTCCCGAGCTGTGAGTCTAGGATCGATGGTAACAAGGGGACGAAGGAGACAATGTTTACCCAGGTTCGGGCCCTCCTATGGAGGTAAAACCCTACGTCCTGCTCGATTATATTGATGGTATGAAGGTTACAGAGTTGATCTACCTCGAGATCGACTAGCTAAAACCCTAGATGAGTTTTCCTGGCCAACGATCTAAAACCCCCTGGCTTATATAGACGCCAGGGGTCATTAGGGTTACATATTGTCGGTTGTTCACTGGAGGGATAAAACATGCCTAATCTACTATCTTCAACTTGAAAGATACACCACGACTCCGGAAGTTTCCTTCATAACGACGTGACCTTCGATCAATCCCATCCTCAGCGAGCGGCCCATGAGCCCGGCCTATGAGAAATAGGCCGGCAGTCCGAGGACCCCTTAATCCCGGACTCCCTTAGTAGCCCCCGGACAAGCCTCCAATGCCGAGGATTATCATCCAGACTATCTCGCGTGTTGAAGTCTTCGGCTTGCAAGGCGAGTCCCTCTGTTTCTTCTTGCTCGGCAACCATCCCGTCATCGGAGAATCCTCAAACATCGAGAATTTGCGGGACACGTCGTAGTAACTTTCAGCGCTTCTCGATCCTTGTGCGCCGGGGGGAGACGAGCGGCCTGGCAGCTTTTTACAAGACTGCCCCTCCCGCAAGGGAGGCACCACCTACTTAAACAAGTCGAATCATGGTCTGGGTCACATCTTCTTCTTCCCATCAGAAAAAACTCCAAGCAAGAGATCACCACAAAAACATGGCGAGCACCCCCACCTCTTCCTCGCGTCCTTACGGCTCTCGTCCCGGGGATTGGGCAAGTTGCTCTGTATCCCTCCTTCGGCTGCGTGACCTCGAGACCCAAGGGTATCTTCCTTCCTCGGATCTGGCGGCTACCCGCGCCGGTTTGACTTCTTTTGACAACGAAGCCTTCGCGGAGAACTTCCCTAATCCTCACAAGGGAGAGCGGGTATGCTTCATGCCTTTCCTCCTGCGGGGCCTAGGGTTCCCCATTCATCCTTTCCTGAGGGGATTACTGGAGTTCTATGGGATCCAGCTCCATCATCTTACCCCCGGATCTATCCTGCACATCTCGGGCTTTGTTGCCCTTTGCGAAATGTTCCTGGGCTGCGAGGCACACTTTGAATTATGGAGGAAGTACTTCTGCCTCGTCCCCCAAACTCGGGATGAGTCAATTCGGGAAGTCGGAGGAGCCGAAGTATGTCGCATAGCCGGGACAGGGTACCCAGTGGGGACACCGAAGAAGGAATCCGAAGAATGGTCTTCGGAATGGTTCTACATCGAGGACGTTCCCCTATTCGATCCAGCTCGGAGGGGTTTGCCCGAATACTCCGACGCCCCTTTGAAGAAAAGGTACAATTGGCGACCGAAGAGTTCGTCCCAAGAGGACGGTGCTGAAGTTCAACGCTTGTCCGCCCGTGTAAGGATACTGGCTCATCACAAGCTGACCATGATTGACGTGATGGCCGCCGCCATCACCCGATGCGTTCAACCTCTTCAGCAAAGGATACATCCTTTGTGGCATTACAACGGAACAAGTGACACCACTCGTTCCCGATGGCTGTGCCCTGCTAATCAAGCGGCCTTGGCAGCCGTACTTGCTGATCTGTACAAAGGAGAAAAAGAAAACTTTGTTCGGCTACCGGCTAAGGAGGGCTACTCGAGTTACAGTCCCATCGAATGGGTAAACCTTTTGACTTTGTGACCTGAGTTCGGGCTTTTTATTTGCCCTTTTTGACCAAAGCTTTTAACCTGCGCAAACAGGAATGGAGGAGCTTTGTCGAGACAATCAACTGTCCGGCCCCTCAACCAGAGAACTACTCTCGTGATGACGATCCAGGATTCCATGACGATCCGGAGCTGTCAATGGAGTATGAAGACAGGGTCTTTTACCAAGAGAGCCTTGATCGATCCAAGGTGGCTATCATAGCCAATCACCCCAGATCACTCCCATCCTCCACTACGGGCAAGAAGAAAAATTCTTCCCGTAAAATACAGACGCCCTCCGTCGACCCAAAATATGCCGGCTTCTGCTCCCAAGCGTCGTCGGTCCTCGCGTCGAACGTCGGCTTCAGCAGCAATGCCTGGACCAGGCATCAACAGGAGTCCTTCATGTGAACCTACCGTGGAGACGGCGCCGACCACTCGTCCAACCAAAAGGTAATTCGTTCGGCCGCTTAATCTGCTGTTATTATGATTGATAGGATCTCACAGAAGATCTAATGTCAAAATACTCAGGAAAAGTGTACAACCATCTTCTGCCGAGGACGTTGCCGGGATGCCCGGCAATACTCATGAATCAAGGTCTTCTGCTCACGCCGAACCTGCCGTGGAGGCCCCTGTGGTCAATCTGGCCCCTGAAGATTCCGGGGACACGGTATCGGTCACTAAATCCGAAGTAGAGAGTGCGATGAACCACCGACGGTGACGAGAAGCCCTACGCCACCCGGCGTTTTCCGAACAAGAGTTCAATGCTCTATGTTTGGCAGACACGCACATCGGAGCTGCCCGAGCTGGGCTCGGGGAAGCCGTGAAACTGATATCATCTAGCCTGAAGGTGAGTGATTGATTTTAAGAATCCGGACACATATGTAAACCAGTAGCCCCCGAGCCTTGAATTGGTCGGGACGACCGAGTTAAGGATCCGTATATTGTTTGATGGATAATGCAGGCCTCAAGGCAGTAGAACGAGCGATTGGACAATGAATTGGAAGCGAGCCAAACACAGGTGGAAGCCGTGAAGGCCGAACTTGAACAAGTGAAGAAGTTTACCCGGGAGGTGCATGGTAAGTAGATCTATTCTGCTGATCTTAGTATATAATCCCATGCTGACGCTTGGGTATTTTTTAGCAGCTGAATCTATAGGGAGGTTGCAAAAAGATTTAGATGTGGCCCGAGAATCTCAGAGGTAGGCCGAGTCCCAGTATAAGGCCGGCTGCCTTTCGTTGCAACGAAATCTGGAGGAGAAGAAATGCCTCCAGGTGGAAAACAAACAGCGGGCCGACGAAATTGAGAGTTTAAAGACTCAATTGGCCCAGTCCCAAGAAGAGAACCAGAAATTACAGAGGGGCATGTTCGGTAAGTGTGAATATACGTGGAAGGGTATCTCTCCTACACGAGGTGTAATGGACATGCCTTGTCTCATGTATAGGTCTTCTTACCGTGCGGCCTGAAGAAGAGATCGGATCCTACCGGGGGAGCCTTCTGAAGGAACTGTCCGCCGTACATGAGCGGGCTCGGAAGGCTATGAAGAGCATGATAAAAGCGCTATGGCCTGCCGAGAAGCCTCCGGAAGGGATGACCGAACTAGCTGATCGGTTCAAGGAAGCCCGGAGTCGGTTCGAGCTATGGAAGACATCGGCCTGCCGGGAGGGAGCACGAGAGGCGTGGGCCATGATCAAGACTCGTTATACCGGTCCTAACCCCGAGCATATGGCTCGGGTTGGGCCAACAGGGCCTGATGGGCAGGAAGTGCCACTTCGCTTGGTGTACGACCAAGTGATGCCTGCCGCTCGTCTCTCGCAGGAAGACTGCGCCCTGGATGCCTTAATAGACAATCTTGACCAGCAGCCAGATGTGTGATTTTATGTAACCATGTACTTTAAATCAAAAAATTGCTCCATTTGTGTTGTAAACTCTGTCTTAACCGGCCATCGGCTTCGACCTCCCGTGATAAGAGCTTGGGAGTGTTCCTTATAAAATATCCCTTGGTAATAGGGGAATCTTTCGAGGAACCAGGCAATCCGGCCATTTGGTGCGAACAGACAGAAGGTGCACAGGGAGATATGTTATATTACTGCTTAGCGTAAGAAACATCTTCCAAAGAAAATAGTACCTCTATCGGTGCCTTCCTTTAGGTTGCTACGGAAATCGTGGCTAATAAGGCCGTATACTGCTAGTATGCGACTAATGGCCTTTTTTTGGGAAAAGAAGCCCAAGTAATGGTAATAACAACCATAATTTTATTTGTTGCTTCCATCGTAGCCGACCAATTTTCTGCTAAAGATAGCTAGCTTTTGGCTTCACCCGTCTGAGGTACGCATCTGGATGACCCGATCGTAGCAATCGCAGAGGTGCTCCCTTTACTCTCTAGCCGAACGATCGGGAACGTAGAGGGTAAACACAAGAGCGAGGCAACCCAGCTTGGCAAAAATCTTAGTTCGAATTGATGCATATAATGGCTTTATAATCGACAAAGGAAACATGCATACATAATAAATTTCAATAGATGCTTAAAAAATATATAATCATCGGCTTCAGGAAGAAGCCCCTAGGTGTTTTATTCGGTTTTAACACTTGACGGTGTATGCCGAAAATATTAACACTAGCTCGGTTTAGCCGATCATAGACTTGGGAAGAAAAGAGAAAATCCGAACCTGCCAAAAATCAAAGTGGGAGGGAAGGGAAATGAAAAAGAAAGGAAATAAAAAGGAGGATAAAAGGTAAGATGACACCGGTCTAGCCATAGAAACGCCGAAGGCGAGCTACGTTCCATGGGTTTGGTTCGAGGCGGTTATCTGGCGGGTTTCGAAGACGGTAAGCCCTCCTGCGAGTACTTCGTCGATTATGAAGGGCCCCTCCCATTTGGGATTGAGTTTATGCTTCTGCTTCTCCGGGAGCCGTAAGACGAGTTCGCCCACGTTATATGCTTTTGCCCTGACCTCCCTGCTCTGGTAACGCCGGGCCTGCTGTTGGTAGAAAGTGGAGCGAGCCCGAGCTATGTCGCGCTCTCCTTCTAAGGCGTCCAAGTTGTCCTGCCGATCTAACTCGGCCTCCTTTTCTTCATACATGCGCACCCTTGGTGCGTCGTGAATAATATCACAGGGGAGGACTGCTTCTGCCCCGTAGACCATGAAGAATGGTGTGTATACCGTTGATCGATTCGGGGTGGTACGCAGGCCCCACAGAACGGAGTCAAGCTCCTCTACCCAATGGCAGTCGGACTCATGAAGAGAGCGGACCACACGTGGTTTAATACCACTCATGATGAGGCCGTTGGCCCGTTCGACTTGTCCATTGGTCTACGGGTGATACACCGATGCGTAGTCGAGCTTGATGCCCATTTTTGCGCACCAGTCCTTTACGTCCTGGGCGGTGAAGTTGGATCCATTGTCTGTTTTTATACTGTGTGGGACGCCGTAACGGTGTACCACGCCGGATATAAAGTTGATTACTGGTCCAGACTTGGCTGATTTGACAGGTTTTGCTTCAATCCATTTGGTGAACTTGTCAACCATGACCAGTAGATATTTATTCTTCTTGGTCCCCCTTTAAGTGGTCCGACCATATCCAACCCCCAAACCGCAAAAGGCCAGGTGATCGGAATAGTCCGAAGAGCGGTTGGGGGCATGTGACTTTGATTTGCAAAGAGTTGACATCCCACGCAATGCTGGACAAGTGACTGGGCGTCTGCTCGAGCGGTGGGCCAGAAAAAACCAGCCCGAGAGGCCTTGCTTACTAAGGCCCTTGCCGCGGCGTGATGGCCGCCCATTCCTGCGTGGACTTCGGCCAAGAGCTACTTTCCTTCTTCCTCAGATATGCACCGCTGGAGTACTCCAGTGGTGCTTTTCTTGTATAACTCACCCTCGTGGACTTTATAGGCCTTGGATCGCCGAATTATGCGTCTCGCCTTTGTCTGATCGTCGGGGAGTTCATGGCGAAGAAGGTAAGCGAGGAAGGGCTCGGTCCATGGTGCGATTATTGCCATGACCTCATGAGCCGAAGGCGTTTCGTCCATGACGGAGCCGCCGATAATTTGGTCGTCTGGCTCGTTTATAGGGGGAATGACTTCTTCCGCGCTGATGGATCTGGCGCCCGTATTATCGTCCTGCCAAACCACCGATGGCTTGAAGAGCCATTCAAGGAAAGTGTTTTTCGGGACAGGGTCGCGTTTGGCCCCCATGCGGGCCAGTATGTCAGCGGCCTGGTTGTTGTCTCTAGCGACGTGATGGAATTCTAGCCCCTCGAACCGTGCAGATATTTTAAGGACGGCGTTTCTGTATGCCGCCATCTTCGGGTTTTTGGCATCGAATTCGCCGTTAATTTGAGAGATGGCCAAGTTCGATTCTCCCTGTACCTCCAGCCATTGTATGCCCATAGAAGCTGCCATCCGAAGACCGTGCAGAAGTGCCTCGTATTCGGCTGCATTGTTGGAATCGGCATACATGATTTGCAATACATATCAGACGTTGTCGCCTGTGGGGGATGTGAGAATAACCCCATCCCCCAGTCTGGCCAATGTCTTGGATCCATCGAAGTACATCGTCCAATGGGAGTATGAACTGTATTCCCTGGGGAGCTCGGCCTCTGTCCATTCGGCGAGGAAATCTGCCAACACCTGAGATTTAATAGCTCGTCGTGGCTTATAGGCGATTTCGAAAGGAAGGAGTTCAATGGCCCATTTGGCTATGCGGCCGGTGGCGTCCCTGTTATTGATTATATCGTTCAGGGGTACTTCGGATGCCACCGTGACCGAATACTCTTGAAAGTAGTGTCTTAGTTTCCGTGACGCCATAAATATTGTATAGGCTATCTTCTGGTAATGCGGGTATCTAGACTTGCATTGCGTTAGCACTTGTGACACATAGTAGACCGGCTTCTGTATCCGGAATTTGTGACCCTCCTCCTCTCGTTCGACAACGAGCACTGCGCTGACCACTTGGTTGGTGGCCGATATGTACAATAACATTGGTTCCCGGCGCCTGGTGTTGTGAGTATGGGGTTGCTTGCCAGCAGTGTTTTAATTTCCTCTAACGCGGTAGCTGCTTCATTGGTCCATTCGAAATTGTTGGTCCGTTTCAGCAACCTGTAGAGCGGTAAAGCCTTTTCACCGAGACAGGAAATAAACCGGCTTAACGCCGCCACACAACCTGCCAACTTTTGGACATGCTTTAGCTCTATGGGAATTGCAAGTTCTGATAGGGCGCGGATCTTAGCCGGATTCGCTTCTATTCCTCTATGGGAAACAATGAATCCGAGGAGTTTGCCAGCGGGAACTCCGAAGACGCATTTCTCCGGATTGAGTCGTATATCGTACTCACGTAAGCTGGCAAAGGTTTGCCTTAGGTCATCGATCAACTGGCTGACGTGTTTGGTTTTAATGACCACGTCGTCCACGTATGCCTCAACTGTTTTGCCAACCTGTTTCTCGAGACAGGTCTGGATCATGCGCTGGTATGTAGCCCCAACGTTTTTTAGCCCGAAAGGCATTGTGTTGAAGCAAAATGGCCCGTAGGGGGTGATGAATGCGGTTGCAGCTTGATCGCATTCCTTCATTTTGATCTGATGGTATCCGGAGTAAGCGTCAAGGAAGCACAGGGAATCATGTCCGGCTGTGGCGTCAATAATGTGGTCTATGCGTGGTAGGGGGTAAGGGTCCTTAGGGCAGGCCTTGTTAAGGTCTTTGAAATCGACGCACAGCCGCCAGGATTTGTCTTTCTTTGGTACCATCACCAGGTTTGCCAACCATCCAGGGTGCTTGATCTCCCGTATGAATCCGGCCTCTAGCAATTTGGCTAGTTCTTCACCCATAGCTTGTCGTTTAGGCTCGGAAAAGCGGCGTAGAGTCTGTTTGACGGGTTTGAAGCCTGGGATTATATTCAGACTATGTTCTGCCAGCCGCCGTGGGATTCCTGGCATATCGGAAGGATGCCAGGCGAAGATGTCCCAGTTTTCTCGTAAGAATGCCCGCAGCGCCTCGTCCACCATGGGGTCCAGCTAAGCTCCGATGGACGCTGTCTTATTAGGGTCCGTTGGGTGTACCTGAAATTTAAAAATTTCTTCTGCAGGTTTAAAGGACGTGGGTTTGGACTTTTTGCTAAGGATCACATCGTCCTTGTCCATTGTTGACCGGAGTGCGGTCAATTCCTCTGCAGCAAAGGTCTCAGCTAGTGCCTCGAGGGCGAGTGCTGCCGTTTTGTTCTCGGCTCGAAGGGCTGTATTCGGATCACTGTTGATTGTGATTACCCCGTTGGGGCCTGGCATCTTGAGCTTCATATACCCGTAATGGGGTATAGCCTGGAATTTTGTGAAGGCGTCACGCCCCAACATGGCGTGGTAGCCACTGGGGAAGGGCACGATATGGAAGAGAAGTTCTTCGGACCGGTAGTTTTCGGGCGTGCCGAACACTACGTCCAGGGTGATACGTCCTGAACAACGCGCCTCTTTCCCAGGGATGATGTGGGGACCCCGACTCATAAGTCGTGATCACCGAATGCTCGTGTATAGTGATCCCAGAGATCAATGCTCACTGAACACAAAGAAGCTGAATAACAAGAGCCTTACATCCACATTTAGCGTCTTGCACAAATAAGGACCATGAAGGTCAAGTCTTACATAGATAGGGCCACAAGGGCCACACACTTAAACATAACAAGCAGCGGAAATCTTGATCAAAAGCGTGAACCCATGCCATCTGCCTTAAACCTACAGGCATTCTGACTGGGAAGCGTCCTAGTTCGCATGTTCGTCACCAACGAACTCTTCGCCATATTCCTGCTCTTCCATGCCTGGCCAATTAAATAACCAGTGGCAAGCCAATGAGTACTTTGAATGTACTCGCAAGCAACCCAAGTTGTGGAACAAGGTATAACAATGCATGATATAGCACTAAGTGGGTAAGTTTTGCAGAACGCTGATTTTAATTGCATTGATATGATCAAGTAACGTAAGTAAGCATGCATCAACAATTGACAGGTATTTACAAGAACAAGGCACAGTTGCCATCATAAGCAGGGGTTGAACATCTCATGTTCATCATCATGCCAAGTCATCGGACTTAGCTCAAGTACCACCTTTGTGTCATCCACACACACACACACACCAAGTTTGTGAAAACACCGGACGCAGTTTAAGCAGGACCTCCAACTGTCCATGACCGTGGACACGGCTATTCGAATAGTTTTACACTCTGCAGAGATTGCACGCTTTACCCACAAGACTCAGGGAACTTCCGTGTCATCCACGACTCGCGGTATATTACATACTCGAGGTAAGCACCCAAACAATGCCTTTCCCCTAGCGATACTAAACAAAGAGTCCACTCGTTGGTCCGTGTCTTCATGATGTACAAACATGAGCCTTGCTCTACACAGTACCATCCATGAAGGAACACAACGGTGTGCCCGGTGCCTGTAAAGACAGCGCATAGTCGGCCTATCAGGCACGACCCCGTATTGAGAGTGACCACGCCACTCCCGCCACTAGTAATGCGGGCTCCATGCTAGTACCCACCAAGGTAATCAACAAAGCCCCGTCCCATAAGGGGTATCGTGGTCGTACATGTAAGGTTGGGACGGTCAGCAAATCTTAAAACTCTCCGTTTTCGAAAACACACACACAACTTGCTCCCGTACATCACTTCTTTCTCAAGTGGTTACCTAGCTCAACATCATATCCCTCGGGCATTAGTGGCACCCAATGGGGTTTTCGAAAAAGTCTTTGAAACCATTTTGTTTCCATCACCATGCATATTCCCATCCCACTTGCGTAGCACTACTAGCAACCTAACTACTCCCACCCGCACAACCCTCATAAGAATGGTAGGGTTATGCACGATGCAAGTATCAATGGTAAAGTGTCGGAGGCATCCCACCGAAGGGGGGACTCCATATCCACACGATCAATTCACCGAAACGGAAAGTGCTATATGACATGCATGAAAAAGTTTCTTAACATGGTCAAAGGGCTGCTTGCCTGGCTCAACAAAGTCTTCGGGGTCTTCAAAGTCTTCGTGTTCAATCCCTTCGTCAACAACGCAATCTATTGTCGCGGAATAAACGGGCAAACATAAGCATCACAACAAAACAGAGCACAAAAGCCACTTTAAAAATGTTACTCTATTCTGATAAATCCTAAAAGAAAAACTAAAAATATTCCCTTAAGGTTTTGTGGTGAAAAAGGTTTTCAAAATCATTTTTAATAGTGGCTAAAAATGCCAAAAAGGTTTTTTTTTAAATAAAACAGTATATAAAAAGTTTTCGACAAATCATACAAATGGCACTATTAAATTCTACACAATATTTCAAGATTTTAGGTGAAAGAATAATTGGATCTGGAGTTTTATTTAATCCTGTGGGATTTTTGGAAAACCCCACAGAAAAAGAAAAAGAAAAAATGCCACTGTGCCTGGGCCAGAAGCAGCCAACAGCTGGGCCGGCCCAGATTGAATCAGCCTGAGCCGAGCCGGTACGCCCGCGCTCGCCAGGTTTAAACCTGACGGGTAGGGCCCGGTTGCCAGAGAGAGAGGGAGAGGGAGGCGGGAGAAGCGAGAGACTGACGACCTGGCCCCACTGGCAGGTCGTCGTCTACCTCTCGACATAGGAGGGGAAGGGCTCATCGGCGGCGAGGGAGTGCAAGGCGAGGGGAGATGAGGGCACGAACGGCTTCAGCGCGTCGTCGCCGTCTCGGGGGAGGTGGAGTTGGTCGTCAGGGAGCAGGGTTTCGCCGGTGACGAGGAAGCAGGGCGGCGGCGCTTCGGGAGGAGGACGAACCCGACTCCTCCTGCTGCAATAAGCACGCGGAATGGGGGAAAAGGGTCAGGAGGGAGCAGAGGTTCCAGATCGGGAGCGAACGAGGGCGGAGGAGGTCGTTTACCTCGCGAACACCGATGGCCCGCGGCGGCGAGCTCCGGTTCGACCCCGGGCGCTCGAGCTCCAAAATGAAGGGGGCGAGGTGCGCGAGCACAATTGGTAGGTAGAGGAGGGATCCAGAGGGGAGAGAGGGACGCGGGGAGGCCTTTTTATAGGTGCCCTGTGGTCCACCGAGAGCTCCTGCGCCGGCGGGGTCGAGGCCAAGGCTACAGGCCACGGGGGCTTACGAAGATGGGTCAGGGGTGTTCCTGGGCGTCGCCTAGGACCAGTGGAGGGAGGAGAGAGAGCTGGGAGGAGCGAGCCACGCCGCGCGTGTGAATCCACCGGTTGGCCGAACCGGGCGGCCCCACCGCGCGTGTGGGACGCCACTTCAGAGAGAGGGAGGCAGGGGCCGGCAGCTTGCCGTGGTGAGGACGTCGAGGTGGGCCAGGGGGACACGGCTGGCGGTCCCGAGGCTGTCGGGAGCAGCCATTGGGCGGGGGCTACAGTGCGGAAGCGCACTGTAGCACCCATTTGGCATGCCATGGCATGCCAACGGCGTCTTGTGCGCGGCCACTAGTGTCTAGGGGGTCTAGGGGAATCTATGCTAGGGGACACTGGCATTGGATGCCCTGGGAGGTTGATAGAATATGAGGGGAGGTGAGAGAGAAGTGTTTTACTGCTCTCCAGAGGGTAAAAGTGGGGGTTTACCCCACTTAACCATGGAGCTGAGGCTTGAAATTCTTACTGGAGGTGAGGTGCAATGCTAGTATACTGTGGTAAAAACTTGGTGTGAAGGAGAATAGCAGAAGGGGGTCAAACTTGGCTTTTACCAATCAGCCAGAAGGTGTTTGATGGAGTTTTAGGCAAGCAAATGGAGTTTGCTTGACATTAGATTTAACAGTATGGAAATGTACGTAAAAATAGGGAGGATCACCAAGTTTGAGGAGATTTGAATAAAGTTGACAGTACAAACTTGGAAAACCCTAGAATTTAACAGAAACATATTTCTCTAGATCCAGGCATGCAATCCTGTGCTACCAAATCCACAACTTCGTGTGGTATCATTATTTGGGGTATAGAACATGCCCACAAAGTTTGGGGTCAATAGGACAAACTCCACAATGTAAAGTTGTTCAAATTTGAGATGAAGCAAATCAATTGGGATTGAGATGAAACTTTGCAAGACCATCACATATAACATGTTTGGCTTGCTAGAATTTTCTAGGAATTTATTGAGAATATTTCTTATAGAAATATTTCAAAAGCTTGATTTGGAAAGAAAAGGTTTTGAGGGGTTTTGCCCATGTTTTTGAACATGACCATGTGTTGAAACTCATATATATGGAAAATATATGTCCACTGAGTTTCCCTAAATTTTGTCAAATATTTTTAAAGCATTTAAATAATTTTTCCCTATGAAAAACCATTTCTGGCCTTAAGAAAAGCCCTTTAAATAAAGTAGCATAATAATATTTAAAATTAATATTTGGTGGTTTTGGGAAGTCATATATATAGTAGGTTTCAAATAAAGTCTTTGGGGAAAAAGGATCCACCCAATTTGAGCACTTGCAGTACAAACCTCAATTCAGGGGTTTTTGAAAACCTAATTTGAATAAATCCTTTTTGGCCAAAATAATATTTGATAAAAATAGTTTTGGGTACTATTCACATGGCATGATCATTGGGCAAGAAGTTTGGATCAAGGAAGATGAATATAGAGAGGAGTAGAACCTAAGAGTGCCATACACAAACAAGCAAACAAGCAAACAAGCAACAATTCAAACAAGCATGCACTCAAAAAGTTTTAATTGGTTCCAAATTTTGTAAGTCCATCATAGCAAAGTGATACAAACACAGGGTGTGACAGACCTACCCCCCTTACAAGAATCTCGTCCCCGAGATTCCTAGGCTAAGCGCTAAAAAGATAAGGGAACTCAGATCTAAGATAGTCTTCACGCTCCCACGTTGCTTCTGCTTCAGTGTGGTTGCTCCATTGGACCTTGAAGTACTTGATGGTGCGGCTTCGGGTGCAATGCTCCGCTTCATCCAAAATACGAACGGGCCTCTCACGATAAGTGAGGTCTGGTTGAAGTTCGATGGCTTGATGGTCGATGTCCTTGTAGAGGTCGGGGCGGTTGGGGACTTGGAGACACTTCCAAAGTTGTGACACGTGAAAGACGTTGTGCACATCGGATAGCTCGGAAGGTAGCTCTAGCTGGTAGGCAACTTCTCCTCGTGTAGCAGTGATCTTGAAGGGGCCGATGTATCTTGGTGCAAGCTTTCCTTTGACATGGAAACGCTGGGTCCCTTTGAGAGGTGTGACTCGGAGATAGACATGGTCACCGACACAGAAGTTTACTTCTCGGCGGTGAGAGTCGGTGTTACTCTTCTGTCTTGACTTGGCGGTCTCGAGGCGTTCTCGGACAAGCTGTACTTGTTCTTCTGCTTCGCGGAGGATGTCTGGCCCAAAGACTAGTCCTTCTCCGGTCTCTGACCAGTTGAGGGGAGTACGGCACTTGCGTCCATACAACACCTCAAATGGTGCCATCTGAAGACTTGACTGATAGCTGTTGTTGTAGGAGAACTCGGCAAATGGCAGGCAGTCCTCCCACTTGGCTCCGTATGCCAGCACACAAGCACGGAGCATATCTTCGAGTATCTGATTTACTCGCTCGGTCTGTCCACTGGTCTGGGGGTGAAAAGCAATGCTGAAGGAGAGCTTGTTTCCCATCGCTTCTTGAAACTTCTTCCAGAACCTTGAGGTAAACTGAGTTCCTCGGTCTGACACAATCTCCTTTGGAACTCCATGGAGGCTCACAATACGTTCGATGTAAAGGCTGGCTAGCCTGTTACCATCATAGGTGGTCTTGACGGGAATGAAATGGGCTACCTTGGTCAGGTGATCGATAATGACCCAGATAGAATCATGTCCTTTGCTCGACCTTGGTAATCCGGTGATGAAGTCCATTCCGACTTTGTCCCACTTCCATTCAGGCACTTTGAGCGGTTGTAACAGTCCAGCGGGTCGCTGATGCTCAGCTTTGACTCTCTGGCATACGTCACACTTAGAAACAAAGGTGCCTATCTCCCGTTTCATGCCATGCCACCAGAATCTTGCGTTGAGGTCTTGGTACATCTTGGTTCCTCCAGGATGGATGGAATACGGAGTGTCATGAGCTTCTTGCAAGATCAAGTTCTTGAGCTCTTCCTTGTTGGGTACGCAGATGCGATTCCCGAACCATACAACTCCTTGTTCATCCACTGAGAATCCTGGGGCCTTGCCTACCTTGATCTTCCTCTTGATGCCTTCAATGCTCTCGTGCCCCTTCTGAGCTTCCTTAATATCATCCATCAAGGTAGGCTTTGCTTCGAGGCTGGCTAGGAATCCAGGTGCAACTAGTTCCAAGCCGAAGCTTTCAAGTTCTTCAAACAGGGCGGGTAGCCTTTCCTTAATCATAGCATTCAAGGAACAAGCTTTTCTGCTTAAGGCATCAGCTACCACGTTAGCCTTTCCAGGGTGGTATTGAACACTGAGGTCATAATCTTTGATCAACTCCAACCATCTTCGCTGCCTCATGTTCAATTCCTTTTGGGTGAAAATATACTTCAAACTCTTGTGGTCTGTGTATATCTCACATCGCTTCCCCAGAAGGTAATGCCGCCATGTCTTCAAGGCGTGAACTACGGCTGCCAACTTATGTCTTCAAGGCGTGAACTTCAAACTCTTGTGGTCTGTGTATATCTCACATCGCTTCCCCAGAAGGTAATGCCGCCATGTCTTCAAGGCGTGAACTACGGCTGCCAACTCAAGATCATGAGTGGCGTAGTTCTCTTCATGAGGACGTAGCTGTCTGGATAGATATGCTACGACTCTGCCTTCTTGCATCAGAACACCTCCAAGCCCGGTTCTCGATGCATCACAATATATCACAAACTCCTTGTGAATATCGGGGGTGGCCAAAACTGGGGCTGTGGTCAATCTCTTCTTGAGCTCTTGGAAGCTTTCTTCGCACTTTGGCGTCCATTCGAACTTCTTGTCCTTCTTCAAAAGCTGAGTCATGGGTCGGGCAATGCTCGAAAATCCTTCGATGAACTTGCGGTAATATCCCGCGAGTCCGAGGAAGCTTCTGACTTCCTTCACATTGGTTGGGGATTGCCATTCAGTCACGGCTTCAATCTTGGCAGGATCCACTAACAATCCCTCTGCAGTCAACACATGACCCAAGAATCCAACTTCATGCAGCCAGAATTCACACTTGCTGAATTTGGCATAAAGCTGGTGCTCTCGAAGCTTGTCTAGGACCAATCTCAAGTGTTGCTCATGCTCTTCTTCAGACTTGGAGAAGACGAGTATGTCATCAATGAAGACGACAACTAACTTGTCCAAGTACTCCATGAAGACTTTGTTCATGAGGTACATGAAGTAGGCAGGGGCATTGGTCAACCCAAATGACATGACTGTGTACTCATACAGGCCATACCGGGTTACAAACGCCGTCTTCGGAATGTCTTGGGGCCTGATCTTCAACTGGTAGTACCCCGACCTGAGGTCGATCTTGGAAAACACCTTAGCTCCATTCAGCTGATCGAACATGTCTTCAATCTTGGGGAGTGGGTACTTGTTCTTTATTGTGACCTCATTGAGAGAACGGTAATCGACACAGAGTCGGATAGTCTCGTCCCTCTTTGACACAAATAGAACAGGTGATCCCCAAGGAGAGGCACTAGGGCGAATGAATCCCTTTCTGAGCTGCTCTGCCAGTTGCTTCTTCAATTCAGCCAACTCTTCGGATCCCATTTTATAGGGCTTCCTATAGATGGGTGCTGCTCCGGGCATTAGCCCAATGATGAACTCAATGTCACGGTCAGGAGGCATTCCGGGCAGCTCTTCAGGAAATACATCCGGGTATTCACATACTACTGGCACTTGATCCAACTCAATTCCCGACAGACAATTAACCTGAGGGGCTTGAGTGGAGGCATGGCTGGGGACATACTTGACTTCCACTCCTTGGCTATTGGTTATGGTAACGATCCTCTTGGCACAGTCCAAGTAGCCTTGGTTCTTGGTCAACCAATTCATGCCAAGGATGACGTCCAAGCCTGGTGAATCCAGAACTATAAGGTCTGCTAGGAAGTCTACCACGTTGATGATAATCTCAACTCCTTTACATCCTATCTTGGACTTCATAACTGAACCCGGGGTTTGTATCAACATATGACTACCCAGGGGCGTAGGCTTCATGCCACTCTCTAGTGCAAACTTTTGGGTGACAAAAGAATGCGAAGCTCCACAATCAAACAGTACTGTTGCTGGGGTTGAGTTGACGAGGAACGTACCCAGTATGACGTCCGGGTCTTCCTGGGCTTCCTCAGCGGTGACGTGATTCACACGACCCTTGCCATTGTTGGGCTGGTTGCGGGGAGCTGGGTTCCTTGGTGGTGCTCCACGGCCTTGACCTTGGTTGGGCGCATTGGGGCGTGGTGCATCTGGCTTCTTGTTAGGGCACTTCTTAGAGATGTGTCCAGGCTGACCACACCCAAAGCAAGTGACCTGACCATAGTTGTTGTTGTTGTTGTTCCTGCCGCCGTTGTTGTTATTGGGGTTGTTGTAGGCTGGCCTGGGATTGGCATACTGCTGAGGCTGGTAGCTCGGACAAGGTGCAGGAGGTCTAGCCTGCTGCGGCTGATACGTTGGGTTGGCTGGGGCTGGCTGCCAGGGGCGAGGCTTCTGGTTGCTGGAACTACCCTTGCTGATCATCTTGCGCTTGCGAGTGTCGTCTATGGCACGACGCTTGTATTCCAGCATGAGAGCCTTGTTCACCAGGTCGAAGAAGGTCCGACAGTCGCAGACGATGAGCTGATACTGCAGGGTCTGCTGAAGTCCTTCCATGAAGCGTTCCATCTTAGCAGCCTCTGTGTTGACATCTTCAGGTGCATACCTTGACAGCAGGTTGAACTTCTGCATATACTCCTTGACAAAGCCACTTCCTTGCTTCGGCGCTCGGAATTCTCTCTTCTTGATAGCCATGATCCCAGAAGGAATGTGGGCGGTGCGGAATCCTTCCTTGAAGTTATCCCAGGTGATCACACGATCACCTTGCATGACCTTGAATCCATCCCACCAAGCTCTGGCGGTACCTCCGAGGCAGTGAGAGGCATACAACACCTTCTCACGATCCTCATTGCAATTGACCAGTGCAAGGAGGTCCTCGATGGTGCGGATCCAGTCATCGGCATCCAGTGGTTCAGCAGTCTCGATGAAAGTTGGGGGCGAATTCCTCATAAACTCAGACAGAGTGGAGCGGCCATTGCCGTTCCTGCCTTGCTGCTGGTTGTTCACAAGGACTTGGGCCATCTGCTGGATAGCAGCAGTGTTGGCTTGGCGTTCCTCCCGAAGAACTTGGAGAAACTGAGCTATGGTCATGTTCTCCGGTGGAGGTGGTGGCGGGGGAATGTCGCCTTGTGGCTGCTACTGGTGTCCTTCAGCCTGAGCAGTCCCACCAGCTCCCTGCTGCTGGCTGGAGTTGCCGGCTTCAGGGTTGGTGAAGGAGCTGTTGCGGGTTGCAGTCACCATCCTGTTTGGAGCAGCCAAGTCAAATATCTAGGATAGACGAGAGGAGAGGCAATAATGGAGAAAGCGCGCCTAAGGGGGTTGGTATAGTGCAAGTGTGGTAAAACGAAGGTCGAAAGACCGATACATATATTAAGATAAGATAGACGATGGATTCGCTTACACGTTGCCTAAGGCACAAGCGCGACTCGCATCGGAACACAAACAACAAAAGCAATCAACAAGCACACATGGTTTCATATGAACCAATACACGGACTCGACTTCGCATGAGGGGTACATGACTGATCCTACCCTAGGGGTTCTTGGACTCAGGTGGTGGAGTGCTCGGTCTCGTAGTCATGCTCCTCTGGGTCTTCCTCCTGATCGTCCTCCGGACGGACATTGTCTCCGGTCGAGGGAGTCGGAGAACGAGGAGGTCCATCCCGACGACGCTTCGTCAGTGGGTCAGTGAAGAGCCCATGGTACTCCTTCGTGCTCATGCGACGACGACGTGTGGGTGCATCTCTAGCTGGGGGTACTCCTCCTCGATAAGCGACAGCTGGTCGTCCCTCGGGGGCTCCATCCTTCTTGATCCTGTCTGGCTTCGTCTTGGCTTGACGAAGTAGCTCACGGGTGTGGTGAAGTTCCTCGCGGAGCTTCACGGACTCCTTAATCAGGTTGTGAACCAGACTGTTGGCGGAGAGGATAAAGTAGGTATGGAATCTGAGTGGTGTCCCATCCTCCTTGGATGGAACCAACGTCCAACTCTCGCCAATATCATCTCTCCTGAAGGGTAGATAGCGAGTAGCTGGCTTGTCAGCCATCTCTGGGATGATCCCTCGAAGGTGTAGGAGTGCCTTGCGTGCAGCTGTCTCGACTGCGAGTGCCATGGTCTCCATCTGTGGTCCTTCAAAGAACCAACTACTCGGGGAGTCGGTTGCCTTCACGACCACATCAACGTGGTACTCCTTCGTGACGGCATCGACCCAGTGCTCGTGATAGAGGAAAACAGGTGGTTGGCGATACTGGCACTTCTCCAGGCTATCCTCAAGGAGTAGGGGAAAGCCGGATGCTAGGAGGGCTTCGGGTACGACGGCCATCTACATAGGTTTGAAGGGAGGAGAGTCAGCAGAGTGTTGTGTGAAGAATAGAAGAGGTAATAAGTGCAGAACTCCTAACTATAGGTGCTAGGTGTAGTTTTGAGAACGGTTTTATCCTAACTAACGTCCATGCTAACTAAGGGCTTCCTACAGTCAGGATGGCTCTGATACCAGCTCTGTGGGGACCCCGACTCATAAGTCGTGATCACCGAATGCACATGTACAGTGATCCCAGAGATCAATGCTCACTGAACACACAGAAGCTGAATAACAAGAGTCTTACATCCACATTTAGCGTCTTACACAAATAAGGACCATGAAGGTCAAGTATTACATAGATAGGGCCACAAGGGCCAAACACTTAAACATAACAAGCAGCGGAAATCTTGATCGAAAGCGTGAACCCATGCCATCTGCCTTAAACCTACAGGCATTCTGACTGGGAAGCGTCCTAGTCCGCATGTTCGTCACCAACGAACTCTTCGCCATATTCCTGCTCTTCCATGCCTGGCCAATTAAATAACCAGTGGCAAGCCAATGAGTACTTTGAATGTACTCGCAAGCAACCCAAGTTGTGGAACAAGGTATAACAATGCATGATATAGCACTAAGTGGGTAAGTTTTGCAGAAAGCTGATTTTAAGTGCAATGATATGATCAAGTAACGTAAGTAAGCATGCATCAACAATTGATAGGTATTTACATGAACAAGGCACAGTTGCCATCATAAGCAGGGGTTGAACATCTCATGTGCATCATCATGCCAAGTCATCGGACTTAGCTCAAGTACCACCTTTGTGTCATCCACACACACACACACCAAGTTTGTGAAAACACCGGACGCAGTTTAAGCAGGACCTCCAACTGTCCATGACCGTGGACACAGCTATTCGAATAGTTTTACACTCTGCAGAGGTTGCACGCTTTACCCACAAGACTCGGGGAACTTCCGTGTCATCCACGACTCGCGGTATATTACATACCCGAGGTAAGCACCCGAACAATGCCTTTCCCCTAGCGATACTAAACAAAGAGTCCACTTGTTGGTCCATGTCTTCCTGATGTACAAACATGAGCCTTGCTCTACACAGTACCATCCATGAAGGAACACAACGGTGTGCCCGGTGCCTGTAAAGACAGCGCATGGTCGCCCTATCAGGCACGACCCCGTATCGAGAGTGACCACGCCACTCCTGCCACTAGTAATGCGGGCTCCATGCTAGTAACCACCAAGGTAATCAACAAAGCCCCGTCCCATAAGGGGTATCGTGGTCGTACATGTAAGGTTGGGACGGTCAGCAAATCTTAAAACTCTCCGTTTTTGAAAACACACACAACTTGCTCCGGTACACCACTTCTTTCCCAAGTGGTTACCTAGCTCAACATCATCTCCCTCGGGCATTAGTGGCACCCGATGGGGTTTTCGAAAAAGTCTTTGAAACCATTTTGTTTCCATCACCATGCATATTCCCATCCCACTTGCGTAGCACTACTAGCAACCTAACTACTCCCACCCGCACAACCCTCATAAGAATGGTAGGGTTATGCACGATGCAAGTATCAATGGTAAAGTGTCGGAGGCATCCCACCGAAGGGGGGACTCCATATCCACATGATCAATTCACCGAAACGGAAAGTGATATATGACATGCATGAAAAAGTTTCTTAACATGGTCAAAGGGCTGCTTGCCTGGCTCAACAAAGTCTTCGGGGTCTTCAAAGTCTTCGTGTCCAATCCCTTCGTCAACAACGCAATCTATCGCCGCGGAATAAACAGGCAAAAATAAGCATCACAACAAAACAGAGCACAAAAGCCACTTTAAAAATGTTACTCTATTCTGATAAATCCTAAAAGAAAAACTAAAAATATTCCCTTAAGGTTTCGTGGTGAAAAAGGTTTTCAAAATCATTTTTAATAGTGGCTAAAAATGCCAAAAAGGGGGTTTTAAAATAAAACAGTATATAAAAAGTTTTCAACAAATCATACAAATGGCACTATTAAATTCTACACAATATTTCAAGATTTTAGGTGAAAGAATAATTGGATTTGGTGTTTTATTTAATCCCGTGGGATTTTTGGAAAACCCCACAGAAAAAGAAAAAGAAAAAATGCCACTGTGCCTTGGCCAGAAGCAACCAACAGCTGGGCCGGCCCAGATTGAATCGGCCTGAGCCGAGCCGGTACGCCCGCGCTCGCCAGGTTTAAACCTGACAGGCAGGGCCCGGTTGCCAGAGAGAGAGGGAGAGGGAGGCGGGCGAGGCGAGAGACTGACGACCTGGCCCCACTGGCAGGTCTTTGTCTACCTCTTGACATAGGAGGGGAAGAGCTCACCGGCGGCGAGGGAGTGCACGGCGAGGGGAGATGAGGGCAGGAACGGCTTCAGGGCGTCATCACCGTCTCGGGGGAGGTGGAGTTGGTCGCCGGGGAGCAGGGTTTCGACGGCAACGAGGAAGCAGGGCGGCGGTGCTTCGGGAGGAGGACGAACCCGACGCCTCCTGCTGCAATAAGCACGCGGAATGGGGGAAAAAGGGTCAGGAGGGAGTAGAGGTTCCAGATCGGGAGCGAACGAGGGCGGAGGAGGTCGTTTACCTCTCGAACACCGGTGGACCGCGACGGCGAATTCCGGTTCGATCCCGGGCGCTCGAGCTCCAAAATGAAGGGGGCGAGGTGCGGGAGCACAATTGGCAGGTAGAGGAGGGATCCAGAGGGGAGAGAGGGACACGGGGAGGCCTTTTTATAGGTGCTCCGTGGTCCACCGAGAGCTCCTGCGCCGGCGGGGTCGAGGCCAAGGCTACATGCCACGGGGGCTTACGGAGATGGGTCAGGGGTGTTCCTGGGCGTCGCCTAGGACCAGTGGAGGGAGGAGAGAGAGCTGGGGAGGAGCGGGGCACGCCACGCGTGTGAAGCCACCAGTTGGCCGAACCGGGCGGCCGCGCCGCGCGTGTGGTACGCTGCTGGAGAGAGAGGGAGGAAGGGACCGGCAGCTTGCCGTGGTGAGGACGTCGAGGTGGGCCAGGGGGACACGGCTAGGGGTCCCGAGGCTATCGGGAGCAGCCATTGGGCGGCGGCTACAGTGCGGAAGCGCACTGTAGCACCCGTTTGGCATGCCATGGCATGCCAACGGCGTCTTGTGCGCGGCCACTAGTGTCTAGGGGGTCTAGGGGGATCTAGGCTAGGGGACACTGGCATTGGATGCCCTGGGAGGTTGATAGAATATGAGGGGAGGTGAGAGAGAAGTGTTTTACTGCTGTCCAGAGGGTAAAAATAGGGTTTTACCCCACTTAACCATGGAGCTGAGGCTTGAAATTCTTACTGGAGGTGAGGTGCAATGCTAGTATGCTGTGGTAAAAACTTGGTGTGAAGGAGAATAGCAGAAGGGGGTCAAACTTGGCTTTTACCAATCAGCCAGAAGGTGTTTGATGGAGTTTTAGGCAAGCAAATGGAGTTTGCTTGACATTAGATTTAACAGTATGGAAATGTAGGTAAAAATAGGGAGGATCACCAAGTTTGAGGAGATTTGAATAAAGTTGACAGTACAAACTTGGAAAACCCTAGAATTTAACCGAAACATATTTCTCTAGATCCAGGCATGCAATCCTGTGCTACCAAATCCACAACTTCGTGTGGTATCATTATTTGGGGTATAGAACATGCCCACAAAGTTTGGGGTCAATAGGACAAACTCCACAATGTAAAGTTGTTCAAATTTGAATCTGGACAGAGAGGGTTTTGGAATATTTTTATGAAGCAAATCAATTGGGATTGAGATGAAACTTTGCAAGACCATCACATATAACATGTTTGGCTTGCTAGAATTTTCTAGGAATTTATTGAGAATATTTCTTATAGAAATATTTCAAAAGCTTGATTTGGACAGAAAAGGTTTTGAGGGGTTTTGCCCATGTTATTGAACATGACCATGTGTTGAAACTCATATATATGGAAAATATATGTCCACTGAGTTTCCATAAATTTTGTCAAATATTTTTAAAGCATTTAAATAATTTTTCCCTATGAAAAACCATTTCTGGCCTTAAGAAAAAGCCTTTAAATAAAATAGCAAAATAATCTTTAAAATTAATATTTGGTGGTTTTGGGAAGTCATATATATAGTAGGTTTCAAATAAAGTCTTTGGGGAAAAAGGATCCACCCAATTTGAGGACTTGCAGTACAAACCTCAATTCAGGGGTTTTTGAAAACCTAATTTGAATAAATCCTTTTTGGCCAAAATAATATTTGATAAAAATAGTTTTGGGTACTATTCACATGGCATGATCATTGGGCAAGAAGTTTGGATCAAGGAAGATGAATATAGAGAGGAGTAGAACCTAAGAGTGCCATACACAAACAAGCAAACAAGCAAACAAGCAACAATTCAAACAAGCATGCACTCAAAAAGTTTTAATTGGTTCCAAATTTTGTAAGTCCATCGTAGCAAAGTGATACAAACACAGGGTGTGACAGATGATCCCCGGAAGGTTGTGTTGCTGTGCTCGATGCGAGATCGGTCGAACTGCATTTTTTCCAGGGTTTCTTCGTAGATGAGGTTTAAACCACTGCCACCATCCATTAGCACCTTCTGTAGCCTGAAACCATCGACGATGGGGTTTAGGACCAGTGCGGCTGGTGTTTGACCGGGACAGATGGTTGGTTGATCAGTATCTCCGAAGGTGATGGGTATGTCTACCCATGAACTTGTTGCCACCACATGGTAGATCTGTTCGAGTTCTCTAAGAGCTCTTTTCCTCCTGTTCCTAGAGGGGAACGTTTCGTAGATCGTTAGGACTTCAGCATCGTATTCTGGTGGCGGTGTGGAGCGCCTGTTCGGCGGTAGTGCCTCGAGGATGGCCTCTCCGCTCTTTGCGACCTGCCTGACGACCCTGCAACCTCTAGGGCTGTGAGTCGGGCTTGTGTTCAGAAATACCGAATGTATAGGGCATGGCTTGTCCAATAGTCCGTCAAGGACAGTTCTGGCCCCCGTAGGGGGTCTATTTCTCTTTTCGGCGGGTTCACGTTCGGCCAGCCGATTCGGGGGTATGCGCTTTTTTCCGATCTCCTCTAGGGTGTTCGGTAAAGTCTGATTCCGAAAGTAGCCATTCGGCTTGCCAGGTGCTCTCCATGGGGCAGTATTTTTGTACCAGATCCGACAACTCGGTGAAACCGTGAATGTGTCGACGAGATAGGGCATTAAGGATCCCTTCATTATGACAATTGCGACTGAAGGTTGCCATTATCTCCTGGTCGCTAGAGCCTGGTACTTTGTCTCAAACGAGGAGGAGTCTAGCCCAATAATGATGAACCGACTCCGCTGGTAATTGTTTGACATCCCGTAAGTCCGAAGACTTGGACTCTCCTGCGATGCTTGAGCACTCGACTTGGGTGGTGGGTGGGAAAAAATTTAGTTCCGTGCCATGATGTGAGTCCGGAATCACGGGGTTCGGCGCGGGGTTCGAATTGCGCGCTAGATCGAGGATCAATCCCGAACTTTATTCGGAACGAACTCCAGTGTTCGGGCTACAGGAGAGATCCTGATGATCAAAAATTGGGATATAAACCGTTTTTAGTTCCGATGGCTAGAGGGATGAGCCTCCATCCGGACACTCGACGGTGGCGACTAGGTGAGTGACCGAGGGGGTGCGAATCTCCCTGTCATCGGGTTTAAGCCCGATCCGGTCATAGACCGGGGTCTGGTCGTCGGCCATGCCCATGGTTTGGATCCGATCCAGTAGCTCGTTCAGGGACGAGACGTCAGCGGAGCACGTGTTGCCGAAGCGCTCGGGGTCAATCCGCAGCATCGCGGTTCCGGAGCTGCTTGACGGCGAATGCAGGTTATGTCCAGCCATGGCGGGTCCGGGCACGGCGACTGGGTTGGGCGTTCTAGATAGCCCAAGGGTAGAGGTCACCTCAGAGGCGATGCCCGAGGCTTCCGGCGTCAAGGCGCCGGGCTCTGCGGGCTCCTCCGTGGGAGTTGAGGGCCTCATCCAAACAAGTTCTCCCCGTGAATCAGCGGCGAATTCTAGGTTCCCAAATCTGATTTCTTGATCGAGGAAGAAACTTCCGATCTGGCCAAGATGGTCAGTCGGATCGGTATGCGACAGGGCGCTGCCACCTGCGGGGGTCCGTCCAGGGACGGAGGCACCCTGACCGCAGAATCCATGGTTTATGAGAAGGCAAGCCATCGATTCTTTTGGTGATCATAGTAGAACTCTCAATGAAAGCACCAATGTCGGTGTCAAAACCGGCGGATCTCGGGTAGGGGGTCCCGAGCTATGAGTCTAGGATTGATGGTAACAAGGGGACGAAGGAGACGATGTTTACCCAGGTTCGGGCCCTCCTATGGAGGTTAAACCCTATGTCCTGCTCGATTATATTGATGGTATGAAGGTTACAGAGTTGATCTACCTCGAGATCGACTAGCTAAAATCCTAGATGAGTTTTCCTGGCCTACGATCTAAAACCCCCTGGCTTATATAGACGCCAGGGGTCAATAGGGTTACATATTGTCGGTTGTTCACCGGAGGGATAAAACATGCCTAATCTACTATCTTCAACTTGAATGATACACCACGACTCCGGAAGTTTCCTTCATAACGACGTGACCATCGCTCAATCCCATCCTCAGCGAGCGGCCCATGAGCCCGGCCTATGAGAAATAGGCCGGCAGTCCGAGGACCCCTTAATCCTGGACTCCCTCAGTCCCCAACACACCCAATACAATGGCAAATTGTATAGGTGCACTAGTTCGGCGAAGAGATGGTGATACAAGTGCAGTATGGATGGTAGATATTGGTTTTTGTAATCTGAAAATTTAAAAACAGCAAGGTAACAAATAGTAAACAGCGAGCAAAACGGTATTGCAATGCTTGAAAACAAGGCCTAGGGTCCGTACTTTCGCTAGTGCAATCTCTCAACAATGCTAATATAATTGGATCACATAACCATCCCTCAACGTGCAACGAAGAATCACTCCAAAGTTCTTATCTAGCGGAGAACATAAGAAGAAATTGTTTGTAGGGTACGAAACCACCTTAAAGTTATCCTTTCCGATCGATCTATCCAAGAGTTCATACTAAAATAACACCAACTTATCCTTTCCGATCAATCTATCTAGAGTTCGTACTAAAATAACACCATATGATACGCATCAACCAACTCTAATGTCACCTAGATACTCCAATGTCACCACAAGTATCCATGAGTTAATTATACAATACGCATCAAACAATTTCAGATTCATAATACTCAATCCAACACAAAGAACCTCAAAGAGTGCCCCAAGATTTCTATCGGAGAACGTAGGACAAGAACGTGCATCAACCCCTATGCATAGATTACCCCAATGTCACCTCGGGAATCCGTAAGTTGAGTACCAAAACATACATCAAGTGAATCAATAGAACACCCCATTGTCACCACGGGTATCCATATGCAAGACATATATCAAGTGTTCTCAAATCCAATATTCAATCCAACATAACGATATCTCAAAGGGAAAGACTCAATTCATCACAACATGATAGAAAGGGAATAACATCATATGATCCAACTATATTAACAAAGCCCGTGATACATCAAGATCGTGACATCTCAAGAACACGAGAGAGAGAGAGAGAGAGAGATTGAACACATAGCTACTGGTACATACCCTCAGCCCCGAGGGTGGACTACTCCCTCCTCGTCATGGCCTCCGCCGGGATGATGAAGATGGCCACCGGAGATGATCTACCCTCTCTGGCAAGGTACTGGAACGCCTCCAGATTTGTTTTTCATCGATACAGAGAGTTTCGGCAGCGTAACTTCTCGTCTAGGGTTATTTCTGGGGGTTTCTGAATATATAGGATTTTTGGGCGTTGGTTTCACGCGAAGATGGGCCACGAGTGGACCACAAGACACCAGGGCGCGCCAGAGGGGCCTGGCGCGCCCTGGTGGGTTGTGCCCACCTCGTGGCTCTTCTGTCCCTCCAACGAAGCTTCTAGTGCCTCTTTTGTTCCAAAAAAAATCGTCAAAATGTTTCGTTGCATTTGGAGAACTTTGATTTCTGCGCAAAAAAAAAAACCACGGTAGTTCTGCTGAAAACAGCGTCAGTCTGGGTTAGTTCTAAATAAATCATGTAAAGTGCATCAAAACCATATAAAAGTATTGTAAACATAGGCAATCATGGAATGAATACTTCATAAATTCTCGATACGTTGGAGACGTATCAGCATCCCCAAGCTTAATTCCTGCTCGTCCTCGAGTAGGTAAATGATAAAAGAACTAATTTATGAAGTGTGAATGCTAGCATAATATATAAGTTTGATCATTGATAATTTCAGTCAATTTTCTAGCATCATAACCAGCAACTTTTTCTCATAAAAATCATCATGATAGAGCAATCAATTCACATGTCATGGTTCAAATAATGAATTCTCTTGAAACTTAACAACCTATGTTCTTAGTCACCAAACAATTACAATTCAACTTATTCTCAACAAAGTCTAAGTAAGAGCTCCACATACTCAATCATAATATAGTCTTCTATGATTGCTAGTACTCAAAGCATATTTTTAGAACAAATGGCATCCATCAAACACAGAGAAAGATAGGGGCTTAATGTTTCGCCTCCCAACTCATTTATCATAGAGATAATTGTCAACAATAATAAGTCATGATCAAATATATTTGACTGGCCATATGTGCCTAGATCTTTCCACACCACATGATGCTTGCCAACCTGAGAATAATTGAGGTTGAAATGAGAATGCATACTATTGACTCTTGCATAAAAGTAAATACTGAAAGGTAAAAGATAGGCCCTTCGCAGAGGGAAGCAGGGATTTGCAGAGGTGCCAGAGCTCAAAGCTTAAATCAAAGATAAATATAATTTTGGGAGGTGCACCCTTCCTGTCAACGTTATGACCAAGAGTTATCAATATCTTCCATGTTAAACACATTAGCGGCGATTCCCAAGTGGTAAAAGTAAAGGTTTACTCCCCCTCCACCAACAAACACACTCCACGGCTAGCCGAATCCACGGGTACCATCCATACCAACAACATTCCTGGGGAGTTTTGTTTAATTATTTGCATTTTTTTCGGGACTGGGAATCCCTATTACCGCCCCTCTCGTGCAAGGACGAGTGAATAAACACTCATCATGAGAATAATCCGCTTAACATGGAAGATACTGACCACCCCCCGTCGCTCCATTGCGGTCCAGGCACACAAAACAGATGTTTATTTGAATGTTTAGAGGTGCCACATGCAAATTTACTTGGAATGGCAGTGAAATACCATATATAGGTAGGTATGGTGGACTCTTATGGAAGAAACTTGGCTCAAGGATTTGGATGCACAAGTAGTATCTCTACTTAGTACGAAGTGTTGGCTTGCAAAAGGTTCTAAACAAGCACCACATGTTGGAGGATCCATAACAATATAACTTCTATGCAAATATACACAACCATAACTCATTACGTTGTCTTCCTTGTCCAACTTCAACTAATTTGCTCAAGTTTGAAAATAATTAATGGGTATTCACAATCATGGAAGATGTCCAAGATAATATATTTGTATTTGAAAGTTCTCTTCCTTATACTAATCTTTCACGAATTGCTTGTATGACCAATATTGTGATTGTTAAACTTCAATAGATTTTACTTTCTAAACCAAATGTGAACTTGCTACTAAGAATATAGCACATTGATAATTTCAGATTTATGACATTTCATTCATTCATAATTTACTCTGAGGATATAAGTGAAGCACAAGAGTAAACATCAAACTACTCTCAAAAGATATAAGTGAAGATCAATGAGTAGTCAAACAATTAAGTAGCTATGTGAGGACTCTCTCTCAATAAAGATTTTAAGATCTGAGTATTTTATTCAAACAACAAACTAAATAAAAATAGCATTCCAAGAATAACACATATCATGTGGACAAATAAAAATTTAGGCTCAACATAGGCTAACCGATAATTGTTGATTAAGAGAGGTGGGATGCGTAGCATCCCCAAGATTAGATGCTTGAGACTTCTTGACATATTTACTTGGGGTGCCTTGGTCATCCCCAAGCTTGAGCTTTTGTATCTCGTTCAATCCTCTCATATCCCGGTTTCACCTATTCTCAAAAACTTCATCCACACAAAACACGAAAAGAACTCGTGAGATAGGTTAGTACACATAAGAATAAATCAAAACTTCATGTACTGCCAAGACAAGTTGCATAATAATTTCCAAACATCATCTACTGTTTACTATCGTTTCCACAATTTATATCTACCAATATAGTCTATGGAAACTATAGGATAAGTAGATAACAAAACTATGACAGCAATCTGTCCAAACATAACAGTCTATAAAAATTTATGAAAACAGTGTACTTCTGTAACTCAAAAAATTATGAAAATTTAGGACGTGATAAAGAATTTATATGACAACACTATGTAAAAATTTCAGAAAGTTTCCACGTTCCAGTAAAATATGAAAATTCAAACACTACAGAGAAAGTTTCTGTTTTTACACAGCACACATCAAACATGCAATGCAAGCATCCTAAGGCAATTCTTGGAACTTTTTATTGAAAAACAAGATTATAAATAACACATAACAGAAAATAACAAAATATAATGACGGTCCAAGCAAAGCACATATTATGTGACGAATAAAAATATAGCTCTAAGTAAGATATACCGATAATGTTGAAGACGAAAGAGGGGATGCCTTCCGGGGCATCCCCAAGCTTAGGCGCTTGAGTCTTCCTTGGATATTAACTTGGGGGTGCCTTGGGCATACCCAAGCTTAGGTTCTTGTCACTCCTTATTCTCCGCATATAGGTGTCTCACCCAAAACTTGAAAACTTCAATCACACAAAACTTAACGGAACTTCGTGAGATGGGTTAGTATAATAAATAAAGATCATTCACTTAGGTACTGTCAAGACAAGATTCATAATTGTTCTCACATAATACCTACTGTATTCTACCTTTCACATAATTTATATCATTGAATATAAGCTATGGGAACACTAAAACAAGCAAACTATGCATGCAAAACAGAATCTGTCAAAAACATAACAGTCTGTGAAGATCTGTAGTATAACCATACTTCACTATCTCTAAAAATTCTGAAAATTTAGGAAAGCCTGAAGAATTTGTATATCAACACTGTGTAAGCATTTCAGATCATTATCACGCTCCAGTAAAAAATGAAAATTCCTATACTGGAGTCAAAAGTTTCTGTTTTGGTTCAGCATCAATTCTACTCATCTTGTGAGTCATCCCAAAGGCTTTACTTGGCACTATATTGAAATAAAAGACACAAAACATGATTAATATAGTAGCTTAATCATGTGAACACTCCAAAACAGAAAGTAAAAGTGTTGGGTTGTCTCCCAACAAGCGCTTTTCTTTAAAGCCTTTTAGCTAGGCGTGATGATTTCAATGATGCTCACGTAAGAATAATATTTGAAACATGCAAGGGAGCATCATGAAACACATGACAAGCACATTTAGGTCTAACCCACTTCCTATGCATAGGGATTTTGTTAGCAAACAATTTATGGGAGCAAGAATCAACTAGCATAGGAAGGCAAAACAAGCATAACTTCAAGATTTTCAACACATAGAGAGGAAACTTGATATTATTGCAATTCCTACAAGCATATGTTCCTCCCTCATAATAATTTTTAGTAGCATCATGAAGGAACTTCACAATATAACTATCACATAAAGCATCCTTTTCATTATCTACAAGCATAGAAAATTTATTACTCTCCACATAAGCAATTTTCTTCTCATTCATTGTAGTGGGAGCAAACTCAACAAAATAACTATCATGAGACACTTGATTGACATAACCACATTCAATATTAAAATCATGATGACAAGTTTCATGGTTACTATCACTCTTTATAGCATACATGTCATCATCATAATCATCATAGATAGGAGGCATGCCATCATCATAATAAATTTGCTCATCAAAACTTGGGGGACTAAAAATATCATATTCATCAAACATAGCATCCCCAAGCTTGTGGCTTTGCATATCATTAGCATCATGGATATTCATAGAATTCATACTAGCAACATTGCAATCATTCTCATCATTCAAGGAATTCTCATCAAGTATTTTCATAATTTCTTCTTCTACCAATTGAGCACAATTTTCTGAATCCTTATTTTCACGAAAGACATTATAAAGACGATACAAATGATGCAACCTAAACTCCATTTTTTTTGTAGTTTTCTTTTATGAAACCAAACTAGTGAAAAACAAGAAACTAAAATATTTAATTGCAAGATCTAAAGATATATCTTCAAGCACTCACCTCCCCGGCAACGGCGCCAGAAAAGAGCTTGATGTCTACTACACAACTTTATTCTTGTAGACTTTGTTGGGCCTCCAAGCGCAGAGTTTTGTAGGACAGTAGCAATTTTCCCTCAAGTGCATGACCTAAGGTTTATCAATCCGCGGGAGGTGTAGGATGAAGATGGTCTCTCTCAAACAACCCTGCAATCAAATACAAGAAATCTCTTGTGTCCCCAACACACCCAATACAATGGCAAATTGTATAGATGCACTAGTTCGGTGAAGAGATGGTGATACAAGTGCAATATGGATGGTAGATATAGGTTTTTGTAATCTAAAAATATAAAAACAGCAAGGTAACAAATAGTAAACAACGAGTAAAACGGTATTGCAATGCTTGAAAACAAGGCCTAGGGTCCGTACTATCGCTAGTGCAATCTCTCAACAATGCTAATATAATTGGATCACATAACCATCCCTCAACGTGCAACGAAGAATCACTCCAAAGTTCTTATCTGGCGGAGAACATAAGAAGAAATTGTTTGTAGGGTATGAAACCACCTTAAAGTTATCCTTTCCGATCGATCTATCCAAGAGTTCATACTAAAATAACACCAAGTTATCCTTTCCGATCAATCTATCTAGAGTTCGTACTAAAATAACACCATATGATACGCATCAACCAACTCTAATGTCACCTAGATACTCCAATGTCACCACAAGTATCCATGAGTTAATTATACGATACGCATCAAACAATTTCAGATTCATAATACTCAATCCAACACAAAGAACCTCAAAGAGTGCCCCAAGATTTCTATCGGAGAACGTAGGACAAGAACGTGCATCAACCCCTATGCATAGATTACCCCAATGTCACCTCGGGAATACGCAAGTTGAGTACCAAAACATACATCAAGTGAATCAATAGAACACCCCATTGTCACCACGGGTATCCATATGCAAGACATATATCAAGTGTCTCAAATCCAATATTCAATCCAACATAACGATATCTCAAAGGGAAAGATTCAATTCATCACAACATGATAGCAAGGGAATAACATCATATGATCCGACTATATTAACAAAGCCCATGATACATCAAGATCGTGACATCTCAAGAACATGAGAGAGAGATTGAACACATAGCTACTGTTACATACCCTTAGCCCCGAGGGTGGACTACTCCCTCCTCGTCATGGCCTCCGCCGGGATGATGAAGATGTCCACCGGAGATGATCTACCCTCTCCGGCAGGGTACTGTTTTCTATCTAGATTGGTTTTTCACCGATACAGAGAGTTGCGGCGGCGGAACTTCTCGTCTATGGTTATTCTGGGGGTTTCTGAATATATAGGATTTTTGGGCGTCGGTTTCACGCGAAGATGGGCTACGAGTGGACCACAAGACACCAGGGCGCGCCAGAGGGGCCTGGCGCGCCCTAGTGGGTTGTGCCCACCTCGTGGATCTTCTGGCCCTCCAATGAAGCTTCTAGTGCCTCTTTTGTTCCAAAAAAATCGTCAAAAAGTTTCATTGCATTTGGAGAACATTGATTTTTGCGCAAAAAACAACACCATGGTAGTTCTGCTGAAAACAGCACCAGTCCGGTTTAGTTCTAAATAAATCATGTAAAGTGCATCAAAACTATATAAAAGTATTGTAAACATAGGCAATCATGGCATGAATACTTCATAAATTATCGATACGTTGGAGACGTATCAGTAGCCACCATGGGCATCTTCTCAAGGGCCGGCTCGAGCTCCGACCTGAAGAAGGGCAAGGCCCCCGTCGTCCCTTGGCACGCGCTACCCCTGCCATCGTCTTCCCATCCCCCTCGACAGCGGATTAGCGTCCCAGTGCACCAGGCGAGGTGGCACTGGGAGCACAGCATCCCCCTCCCCTACCCCGACATGATCCTGCCACACTACTGGCACTTGGATCCGGAGAGGATCCCAGTGCCGGCGGTGCCACGGTCGGAGCGGGCGCATGCGGAGGAGGTGAGGTGCCGGCGGCAGTAGCTCATGCCCAAGCAGTGGCTCAATCCGGCGTATGCTACAGACTCCCCCAATTGGGAGGTCTGGTTTGCGTTTGAGCACGAGGAGCAGCGCCGGGGTGGTGTCCGTGACATGCGGGCTGGCACCCCGCCGCCCCTCATCGTGCGCGATGAGGACCAGGAGGCGGAGGCCGCATACCAGGAGGCGCTGGCACTGGCAGCTGTCCTCCGTGAAAGCGAGGAGGAAGAGAGGCGCAAGGAGGAGGAGGAGGAGGCGGCTTACCAGGCGCGGTGAGCCTGTATCTCCGCCTCGATTTGCAGGTGTCACTCCGGAGTGAGCTGCGCGTAGGTGGTGATGAGGCGCCGGACCATCCTGACATCGAGGGAAGTGCGAGAGGAGGCGGATGGGCTCGGGCGGCGGTGGGTTGGAGGGAGAAGGAGAATGTGATAGGGCTGGGGGTCGCCAGCCGCTTAAATAGCCGGTTATGGCCTCAGACGGTGATCCGAAGCGGCCCCACGCGGCGTTCATACCGCGCCGACGGTCGAGGCGCCCGTCGAACCGTCGGGTTTCCCGGCGAGTCCGCGTGGGGCCACGCCGTCAGCCCGAAGTGGCGGGCGCCTGTAAAAAGACGCCTGTAAAAATGGATGGACGCCTGTAAAGTTGGCGCATCGTGGCAGCGCGCATCGGCGCATGCAGGCTGGATCATGTGGCATGCATAGGAGGCTTGTGTACCGTGGCGGCGCGCATCGGGCCAACAGTCCAACGAAACCAAGGCCCCACTCGTCAGCACTTAACGGTCAAACCATTTACCCGAGGCGTCCTCCGCTGTAACCATTTGTGAGGGTTTCGGACAAGAGAGTGGGGAAAAGTAAGCAAACGTTAAGAGCGTGGGGATGAATGAGTACAACTAAGGAACAAGGGGCACAGGAATAGAAATTCCTTGAATCAAAATGCCATGCTATAAAGTCCTGCTGCTGATCACAAATGGGAATGCGCAAAATAATTTATGTGTCTAGCCGACAACAGGTTTGGTTTTCCAGATCTACATCCCTGAAATTTGCCAAGGGATCGATGAGCCCCGACATGCGAGAAAGGGTCTGATTGCATTGGATAGTATGTGGCCTTATTATTGACCCACAGGGCATCCATGGATTCGATCAGATGTGGATGTTTTCACCTGTACCCACTCACCACACCATCCCTTCCTTGATAATCTCCAATCCCTTCAAAATGCTTCGCCAGATGTAGCTCATACCTGCGACCGGTTCCGCATCTAGATTGTTTCCACATGGGAAGTATTTAGCTTGCAACACATGAGCATGCAAGGAATCCGAAGCTTGCAGAAGACGCCACTCTTGCCTTGCGAGCATTGCGAGGTTGAATGAATAGAGGTCCCAGAAGCCCATACCACCTAGTCTCTTAGGCAATTTCATCTTTTTCCTAGCTGACCCAATGCATTTTATGTTCATCATCTTGCCGCGACCAGCAATATCCGCATATCATCTCGCTCAACTCCTCACATAATCCCTTAGTTAGATCAAAACATGACATTGCATAAGTGGGAATGGCTTGGGTCACAACTTTTATAAGAATATCTTTTCCCGCTTTAGATAAAAAATCTTTCTTTCCATCCCTGGATGCGAGCGAGCACACGATCCTTGAGGTACTCAAAACATTTCTTAACTGACCTTTGAATATACTTCCTTCATTCCTTTATGTAAGGTGCATTATTTTCAGTGACCAAGGCATATAATTATAGATAATCTAGGATGAAGTTACCCTTGGCTAATTACTTGATTATCGGCAAGTAAATCATTTAGCCTAAGAAAGAAAGTGATACACGCAATCAGGAGATATATACTTTGCTTTTTTTCTCTATAGGGAGATATACATGCAATCAAGGGATAAATACTTTCATTTCCTTTTTATGAAGGGATATAAACAGAATTACGAGGAATAGGAAGAAACGCACCTTACATTGTGGAATTTTATCAAAAAATAAATACACCTTATATAAAGAAACAGAGGGAGTACATAGGAAGCCCAAGATATTTGCCATCAGATGCTTCTGAGTGCAGACCCAACACATGGATTACTTCAATTCTCCTTGATTGCGGTGTGTTAGTGCTGAAAATAATTGATGATTTATCTCTGTTTATGACTGGTCCAGATCCGGCTTCATATACTCGAAGGATTCTGTTAATTGCCACTACACCCTCTGCTGTTGCCTCGAACATGAGAAAGGAGTCGTTCGCAAAGAGGAGATGGTTAATCATTGGAGTTGTGGGTGCCACCTTAACACCACACAGCCAGACCCTCCGCGCACAAGCGGAAGAGGTAGGGCCATATTGGATCAACTTGACACATCCCTCTGCCTCGTGTAACTGATTTAGTGTATGCACCATTAATCTTGAATCTGTACGTGACTGACTCATTCAGTTTCTAATCTTTACAAACCTAACATAGAACCCCAATTTCAACATTACCCTCTCAAGAAAATCCCACTCCACGTTGTCGTAGGCCTTGCTCATGTCAAGTTTGAGTGATGCATAGTGTGTGCCACCGGATCTTTTCTTGTTCAGAGCCAGGATAGTGTCATCTAAAATCAATCTACTAGGTATGAAGGCGCTTTGGTTGGGTGAGATAATATCTCCCAAAATGCACTTCAATTTATTGGCGATCACTTTGGACACGAGTTTGTACACAATGTTGCAAAGGCTAATAGGGCTTAGGTCTTTCAACCGTTCTGGGTTTCACACCTTCGGGGTTAATACCATAATGGTTTCATTCCATGCGTCAGGCATTCAGCTGCCTTGCAACTTGTGTAAAACCTCCTGCACAACCGTCTCTCCAATCAGATCCCAATGCTTCTTGTGAAACAACGCCGGCATACCATCGGCCCCAGGGGCCTTAAGATCATCAATACTATCAAGCGCGCTCCTCACTTCTTCGGTCATGAATTTAGCCATAAGGAAATCATTCATCTGCACCTTCACTCGCACGGTAATGAGATGAAGGAGATCAACTAATGGTGTACCTGCCATGGGGGTAAACAAGAAAGTGAAATAGTTAGTGACGAGAGCCTTCAAGTCCTCCTCTCCTTCCACCACCGCCCCATCCTCCTTCACCAATTTCTTGATTGTGTGCATCTTCCTTCTCTTAGATGCAAAGGAGTGGAAGAAATCAATATTTCGGTCGCCCTTTGATAACCAATTTGCATGGGCTCGTTGCTTCCACATGATGTCATGTTGTTCTTCCAACCGAGAGAGCTTGCATCTCACCACCGGCTCACGTCGAACTGAGGCTTATGTTATGTCCAGTCTCCTACATTTCTCCAATTCAACCTTCAAGTTCTTAATTCATTTTGCCAAGTCTCCCAGAATATTCCGAGTCCAATCATGGAGCACGGTAGACACCATATGGAGGATATCATGGTGCTTCTGATCACCTCTAGCCTGGGCCGCACCCAAGCATTCTCCACCCGAGACATATAATCATCTTCCATGAGCCATTGTGCCTCAAATCTTTTCATTGGGTCCTGAGCCTTCCTCTTGTTTCGTTGTCTGCCACCATTGACATGTAACACAACTGTCCTATGATCAGAGTGCTCCAAGCAGCCATTCACAACTCTATACCCAGGAAACCGAGCACACCAAGCAAGTGTGGCAACCAAGGTTTTGGTTACCGAACACATCAAAATTACCGAGGGGACGGTAATAGTTACCATGGTTACCACGAAATACCGAACGAATACCGCTTGATTTTTTTAAATGAAATTTAAATTCAAATATCAGAGCCAACCAAATAGTTGCGGAACTAATATTACACATAATCTTGTTGAATGCACGATGGTTTTCCTCTCGCAAAGGAAGTTGGGCGTCTCGAGTTCAAACCCCACTGAAACTCCTTATTATTCATTTTTGGAATATCCAATGGAATTAGGCAAAAAAAATACAGCAGTGAGGCGATTCGAACCCACTACGTGTCGACAAGCTGGCTAATAACCTGCAGGGGGTGCAATACCACTCGGCCATAGTTGGATGTATTTTTGAATGGAGTTTCCCCTCCTTTTGACTATGTACCAACCGTTCAAATTTAAAAAATCCAATTTTTTTGCTCGAAAGGCCCAATTACCGAGGAGCAACGAAATTCACGGTAACCGCCCGAAATAATGAAATTTCGTTTGGTAACCAAAACACTGGTGGTAACAACTATCAAGACGCTTCCAGATATACCCATCAACTCTATAATTATTATTCCTCCAAGTAAAGATGTCACCCTTGAAACCAAGATCCTTCAGATCACATAACATAAGACCATCCCAGAAAGTTTGCATGTATACATGCCTTTGAGGCACACCCCTTGCTTCTCATAATTAAACATGCCCTCATTAAAATCTCCTATACAGATCCACGGCAATGACTCTTGCATGTGAAGTGTGCACAACAGTTTCCACGTTTCCATCTTCTCCATCTTTGACTCACCATATATCCCAGTGAACCGCCACTTGAAGCCATCTTCTTCTATCAGGGTCGCATCAATATGCATCCTTCCCTTCCATCTCAGACTCAAATTTATTCCGCGCCTCCAAAAAAATGCAAGGCCAACACTCTTCCCATCACAATCTGTAGCCACCATATGCATCAGTCCCAATTTTATTCGGAATTTCTCCATTCATTTGTTGTTAATTTTTTGTTTCGGACAAGAACAAGATGTCGGGGTCCTCCTTCCTCTGGAGTCCCAAAAGACCACGAACCGCCGGGCTAGTCCAAAGTCCCGACAGTTCCAGGCGACAATCTTCATTGGGGCACCCAGGGTTGTCCCGGCAGCCCCGCTTTATTAGCTGGGAGATCATCACCATTGACATCCTCCAAAGTCTCCTTCACCCTCTCTTTGTTAGTCACCACCTCCTTATCGACCAGATCGTCGCCGGGGTCATGTTTCCTGTTTTAACCTGAAGTTTTCACACGCAACATCTCTTTAACAACAGCCACACGAATGATGTGGGTAGGGGCTAGCATGGCCTCGGTCTCCAAGCCCCCACCAGCACTCAAAGCAATCTGCCCTACATCATTTTCAGCCGGTGATGAGAGATGCATGGTCTTTGTCTCCACATCCTCTTTTCCTTCTGAATGTATCCCCCTACTGCCCAGCTTCCTCCCAATGGCCCAGTCAATTCTTTTTACGATTTGAACATTGAGCACAGGCACATCGCATTTTTCTGTAGTTTTCATGTTCCCGACCCTCTTCCAATTAGACCAACCATACACCCAAACGCCTTGAACCGGACAAAGAAAATAATTTGTTAGGCTTTGCCCTGTATCAGTCAAGAAATCCTTGAGCCAACCATAGCTAAGCACACCGATCTCCTCCGGCCTTATGATCTGATCTATCACATTCTCCCAATCCTCAAGTTGGTGCCATTCCCAACTCCTATAACCATGGATACCTTACTTTCAATCGTTAAGGTTTCCCCTCCATTGGTTTCCAACTTGCCCCCATATGTTTTCTTTATGATCTGAATCAAATCCCTCAGGCCTCGTTTGGCACAAGAGTTTTTTCAGCCCCCAAGGGGTTGGGGATTGTAGGGGATTTGGTGATCCCCTTGCCTTCACCCAATCCCCTCAAATCCCCCACATTCCCTCACATCCCAATCCCCTACATTCCCTGCACATACAAATATTGTTCCACAGGTGAGGATTACCTCTGTACTGGTGGATAATCAAAATAAAAATGTGATCTTTGTAGATCACCACAGCAATAACATAATTCTGCATGACTTGGAATCAATCTCTTACCATAACACCACTTCATCACATCCATAACATAATTTAGAGACAAAGATTATTGGATAATCAAAATAAAAATGTGATAATCACAATAACATCATAATTCTACATCACATTCACGACAATCTTTTGCAACAATAATAATGCAACATAGCCACACAATAGCTTGCCCTTTGATGATGTTTACATCCATCTGATAATGCAATACATGTCTACTTGAGCAATAATTATGTTGTTGCAAACCAAGCAAGGCTGAGTATTATTGTAGACCAAGAAAGGACGAGAAATGATGATGGAATGGAGATGAGTTACTCTTTTGATGTCATGATCATCCAGTTTTTGAGTGGCCAAATCGTGCTTCCTTGGGATGCTTCAGAACCTGATGAAACAAAAAAAAAGATGAACATGCTGGTCTATACTTGAAAGAACAATCAGGAAAGCATGTGCTCGAGTACTCTGTCTACCAAATTGAATTAATTAGTTGGGTACATACCAGCAACCAAGAGAGCTCAAGCAGACCGAAAGAGATATAAAATAGTCTAAAATTGATAGGATAAAGGCTCGTGTCGCCAACAAGCAAACCCTCAAGACAATGAACTAACCATCATACTACTATACTACAATCATTGCCAAGCATGCACCACCTACTTAAGATATGAGAAAAATGATCTAGAAGAAAGATCACCTCTATTTAACAAGAAGATGAGAAAAGCTTCGATTGACTTCCTCTGTCTCAGTTTCGGTACGTGCAACACCAGCAATCTGTGATGGCTCAGCAGTGGATGTGAAGTTATAATGGCCCTCAACAATGTGCACTGCAAAAAGAATGAAATTATCAATCAAGTAACTATAAATTTGTAACTAATTTAGATGTATGGATGCCGCTGAACTAACCATCATAGAGATCTCCTAATAGGTTGAAGAGAGGAAAAGCTTTGGACTTGAATTTATTGATCCTTGAACCAAATAGCTGCAAAACAACAAAGGGGGTGTAGAGAGTTAATAAAATGATATAACTAGTCCAATACTGAAATTAGGAGGAAAGCACTTACAGTCGTCAACTCATCCCAAAGATGTGCCTCAGCTTGTATCATGCACCTAATTTCATCCCAACCAACTCCACTTTGTTTACGCGCCTCCCTTAGCCTTTTATACTCTGTCTTCATCTCCTTTTCCTTTTCTTGAAGTTGGTACTTTGAGAATTTGACATGACTATGTCTAGCATGGAATATTCTAACCATCATATTCCAAATTTCACCATTTCATCCATTCCGACCTTGGTGATAAGGAGTATTGTGCGGAAGAAGTATCTCCACCAAAGCCTTTTCAAGTTCTAGATTCCACTGGGCTCTGGATTTCATATCTAAGGACAAAGAAGAAGGATTACCATTCTAAGTTACTGTTTCAGGTTACTGTTTCAGGTGCACAACCTACAAGTTTCAATGCACAACCATCTTAGACTACAAGCTGCAGACCAAATCTTGTAATCTTGTAAGGTGTCCAGTAAACAACTCACATCTTCATAGCGCCAAACAAGCATATTAGCAAGAACTCCATCCAAGCAACACACCAATGGTCAGACCAACAAGGGAAACCCTAGAAAAAGGGGAGGTGAGGGGAGGGGAGGGGGATGAGGTGGAACCAGTCCTTACTGGCGAAAATGCTAGGTTGCCGGAAGTATCTGGACGTCGGAGGCGATAGGGGCTGAGGCGGCGTGTACGGCGGCGGCAATGGCGTAGATGGAGACGGCGGCAAGAGCCAAGAAGTCTCGGGATCGAGGCAGGAATAATGCATTCTACATCTGGACACCTCAAATCTCATATCTCAAATCCATACAAACCATGCAACTACTACGTCGATGCATTACACACATCGTCCGGCTACTCCATCACTACTAACATGCCATCGGACTACCAAATTTGGCATGTTTGGATATAGTGGAGATCATCCACGGCTGCCCTTGCCCTTCTCGGTGCCCTTGCCGTCCTTCTGATGGAAGTACCGGTCGAAGGCGCGGTAGGGATCGAGCCGTATCTGCTCGTCGACGGAGTTGTCCTCGCCGTCGCTGTCCTCCTTCTCCTCCTTCTATGGCAGTCCGGTCATTTCCCGGACCATCTGATTCTACTCGTGGGCGAGGGCACGCGTGTTCCTCCACTGTCGTTTCTTCAAAATGCGGGCACGGATGGCTTCCTCCTCCGCGGTCGCCCGTGCCACCGCATCAGCCTCCTCCGCCTCCGCCATTTCCTCCGCGAGATAGGCCTCGGCAACCCTTATCCTCTCCTTCCCACGGCGGGCAGCCCGTTCCTGGTGGGACTCAAAGTTTGTCGGACCGGTGATGGGGAAGGAGAGATTTTCCGTCCGCAGGGACCGCGATGATCCCGCCCCGAAGGAACCGGGCGCCCGTTGAGCAGACGCTATAGAGTCGCGCCGGGCAGATCCTGCCGTCGGCCGGGCGCTGTCCTCGCGGGAGAGACGAAGGGCAATGTGGACCGCCATTGCCTCCTCCAATCCGCAGGGGATGACCCCCCAGTCGATGGATCCGGACTGGTAGAAGTCAGATCTGCTGCCCTCCATGCCGGAGAAGGCCGGAGATCACCGAAGGTGAGCTAGGATGGCGGATGGGAGTGAATGGGAGTGGAGTGAAGTGGCTAGGGTTTGGTCCGGCGAGCGAATGAGGACGAATATATGTGGGGTCGATGCGGGCCAGTGCGGGTCAGGCGGGCGTGCCCGGGCGTCCATATCCGCCTCATATTTGGGCTGGATACGAGGGATGCCGGTCAGCCCGGGTGTTTGAGGCCGATTTGAGAGGTTAAATTGAATCGAAATTTCATGATCGATCGGTAACCGGGAGGCCTGGCCGGACATATGAGGGTATGAGGAGGGTACGAGGGTCCGGGTAGATGCTCTTAGGGCATGTACAATGGTGTTATCTTAGGAGTGCCACCTAGGATAAATGATGAGGTGGAGGAGAGAGAACTCGAAAAAAAGCTTTGCCTTCTCTTATTTAAGAGAAGACAAGACGTGATCTCTTAGCACAATATGTCTCACCACGTTTTTAGAAATAGCTAGTTATCGAAGATAAGGCTAAGAGATGACCCATTGTAGACAAAAATTTTTGTCATCTCTAAATTACATGCAAGACTTAAGATAAGACTATCTTATCAACCATTGTACATGCCCTTACGCAATGTGTTCTTCAAGTATAGACAGAGGAGTGCCGGAATATTTTTCTTCCGTCGCAACCGTGAATAAAGCAACAACGTTCCCCTTCAAAAAAAACTATCGAAACGGAGCACGACGAGTATACAAGAAACTCTTTGAGGAACTAGTAAGCTTGCACGTGCAACGCACGTTTCGACTAAAAGCACGCTAAAACTCAAGAAGACATTCCAAGTTACATCTTGACCAATACAAATTAAAAGAAAAATGTTAGAAGCGAAAGAAATCCATACATATTTCAAAACCAAATCATGTATTTAATTTTAATTGATAAATCATGAAAAATTTAAAATGATAAACCATCAATTTCCATGCATCCTTCGGAAAGAATTCACTATGTATTAGGTGCTTTCAGTTCATCAGGTTCAGTTCTTGAAAATAAAGTTTTCATTGAGAAATGCTCAAGAAAGGAACTAACTATGTCGTGAAAGGGTATGCAGCTAATTGTACGTATTAGGGCCAACTGAGCTGAAAAAAGGAGAAACCAGAACCATGCTACAAGCTGAGGATCCTCGGTCATCCAACAAAATTCTCCAAGTATTACATTTTTCCATGATGTGCAATCTGACATCATCATTCAAATTCTAATCAGGATAAATTCCTTTTTAATAGTAGGAGCAGAGTTGACCATGTGAAATAATATAAATCACGGACTAAGATCTATATCATTCACGTTGAAGGGAAATAATGAGCAATGCAAGAATTGGATTAGAGAATAACCTAGGGCATGAAGTCAACGGGTAATCTTGCACACGCAATGCAGTCCAAGGTATAAATACACACACACACACACACACACACACACACACACACAAACAAGGTATAAACAACATATGCTTCTGTCTTTAGAGAGATATGTTCTACACTAAAACCATTGTGTCACGGATACTTTTGATCAAATTTGCATCAGAATATTAGTCTTTGCACTGGTTTAACTCATTAGGTGCATCCACAAGAACGGATCTCCCTCGGAAAAAAAATCATGTACTGGGCAGTGCCATGAATGTCAAAGTCTGTTGCATTATTTGCCCTCTGGCAACTCTTTGCGCTTCACCAATCCCTGTAATTTAAAAGTTATGATCCAATAAGGCATTTCCATGAACATTTTTGCAAGCACTAATTTGAAATATACAAGGTGATAAAAATTTTCAGGTATTTGCACAACATCCGGGGAGTAGCATAATAACAATAGAAGTTTGCTACCTAGAATCAAAGATTTTGATCTCTCTAGGTCCTTAATGGAGATGAATTTGCTTAAAGGGCATCCCACCAGTCAACTTCGCATTCTTAGCCACTCTAGATGCATCGTGCTGCCCCTCATATCCCGGACATGACTCGTGTCGTATGAAGGTATGTCTTAATGTAGATGATAAGAAACAATGTTCGCAAACAAATAGCATGAAATCTGGACATGAATATGATATTTCTGCATCTGGTCAAGATAGGGGATAGTTGAAGGTCCTCATCTGGTCAAGACAAGATTGAAGCAACTAAGGGTTGGTGATCCAACGTATACAACGGTTTCACGACATAATAGGTGACATATGCATGCTTAAAAATCAGGTTACAAGCTAACCAATCATTGATTCAATAGGCGAGTACTATGTGGCGATAACATTTATGGCTGCAATGTACTCCCTCTGTAAACATAAGACGTTAGTGACCTAAAATGTCTTACAAAAGTTTACAGAGGGAGCAAACATCTTATAAAAGTTTAAAGAGAGAGTATTAGTCAGGCCTGATATATTAATTAAGTGTAAATTCCATTTTCAATCAAACTGGCATGTTTCAAAATTTTAGATAAAAGGTGCCTTTCAGCTTAAGATACGGCAAAAAAATGTTTGAGTTCAACTCAACTACAAACCTGGAGGTGAGAGAGTGGATCGCCGTGCATACGTGAGGCGGTGGGCGTCGGCCGGCACGTATCCTACACAATAATATTTCTTTACCTTCCGCTCCCATTCCTGCATATTGTTCTCTCGTACGACGTCGTTCCTTCTTCGAAGAAGCATTTGACACTGATACATGGTTAGGAATACTCTGTACACAAACTCAAAAGGATATGAAATCATAATATATGCTACAATTAGTAAATACTGCTATCATCAGGATACCTTTCATTTCAACGGGTTTGCTTCGAGGCAAACACCTGACTCTTAGTGGTCCTGTTGTGAGTCGTTAATGGCGAACAGTGGGTCGAATGAGATCATCATCAGCACCTCTGGTCGCACAGAAACACTAACTATGCATGACCGGTAGATGATGTAAATATACGAACTTCCATACAAATAGAGTGAGCTAATTATACATACTTCACACAGATTAATCATATACTTACTACAAAACCATCATCCAAACTTTACTATGAGTTCTTAATGTATCCAGAACTATCTTGATATGCTCCAAATGTTCCTTGAGATTTTTGCTGAATATCAAAATATCATCAAAGAATACCAGCACAAATTTTCTTAAATAAGGAGCAAAAATTGTGTTCATGAGTTCTTGAAATGTGCCAGGAGCATTGGATAGTCCAAATGGCATAACCAAATATTCAAAGTGGCCCAGAAATGTTCTGAAAGCAGTTTTGTGTATATCTTCAGGGCTCATTCTAATTTGATGATAGCCAGATCTTAGGTCTAACTTTGAAAAATATTTGGCTCCATGCAATTCATCTAACAGATCTTCTATGACAGGTATAGGAAATTTGTTCTTTAATGTCAGAGAGTTCAGCTTTCTAAAATCAGTGCAAAGTCTCATAGACCCATCTTTTTTCTTGACCAATATCACAGGGGCAGCATATGGACTTTGACTGTGTCTGATTAAATGGGCAGCTAACAGTTTCTTGATCTGTTCTTCCATTTCCTGCTTCTGATGTTGAGGAACTCTATAAGGCCTGACTTGAGGAGGTGTAGCCCCTGGCACTAAAGGAATAGTGTGATCCAGGGCTCTATGTGGAGGAAGTGTCTTTGGCTCCTCAAATAAATCAGCATATTCCAGTAAGAGTTTTTGTACTTGGGGTGGTGTTTTGAAATCCTCAGGGGCATTCATCATAATATTATGCACTTGTAGCAGAAATACCTCCACCCCTTTGTCCAACAATTTGTTCATTTTCTCTGAAGTCACTTCTTTCACACTACCAGAGTTTGTGAACATAGCAGTAGTTACTGTCTGTTTCCCTTGGACTGTAAAACTGAATTGCTATTTTGGAATATCAAAAGAAACCGGGCTCATAGCTGTGAACCAGTCATAACCTAATATAGCATCATGACTGGGTAGTGATAACATTCTGAAGTTGTGATTTAACTTCAATTTGCCCAACTGAAATTCACAATTTGGAACCACTACATCAGAAATCAAGGTTCCTCCACCAGCTACAGCTATCACTCTAGGTTTAACTGGTAGCAATTGGCAATTTGCTTTCACTGCAAAATCTTGGTTAAGGAAAGAAGATGTACTTCCAGAGTCTAGTAGTGCAACAACTCTTCTTCCATTGATGTGTATCCCTACAGTAGGAGTAGGAACAACCAATTGTTGGCCCATGGCAAAAGCAGAGAGAAATATTGCTTGTTCTCCTTCTGAAGCACTTTCAGGTTGCTCGTGATTGCTGACATCCTCAGTGTCTTGTAATATCTGTTCCTCTGCATCTTGTTGCATCATGTGAACATTAGGAACCAGTTTACATTTGTGTCCATGCACCCATTTATCTCCACATCTCCAACACTCTCCCACTTTCCTAATCTTCTGATTGTTGGAATGATAGTTTTCAGTTTGTCTGGTTGGAGTTTGTGACACATTTGCAAAGGATACAGTAGGTGATTGTTTAACATCAGTACTGGTAGTAGGCTTCTGATAAAAGTTTTAATAGGACATACTAGTTTTCTTTGGAATGCTGGAGGGAGGAGGATGACATGGTTCCACATCCTTGGCAAGCCAATAAGCATCTGTGAGAGTTTGTGGCCTCAATGGTCTGATTTGGAATTTAATTCCATCTCTCAATCCATTAACATAACATCTGACAAACCACAACTCACTTAATTCAGGATTTTCCTCTTGTACATCTGCCATCAGATCTTCAAACAGTTTGGTATACTCAGATACAGTGCTGCTCAATTGCTTAACTGAATTGAACTTTTCAGTTAAATCATAAGACCCCTGTTCAGAAAATCTCTTGGTTAATTCAGAACAAAATTGCTTCCATGTCAATTGTTTCTTGAGTAGTCCAGATCTTCTTAACCAAGTGTCAGCTTCACCTATGATGTAAAGCTGAGCTAAAGATACTTTGTATTCCTCTGGAGCTGCTGACATTTGGAAGTACTTGTTGCATTGCCTTATCCATCCTACTGGATCAGCTCCTTCAAACCTTGGGAAGTCCATCTTAGGACCTTTTGCTAAGGATTTCATGAAGTGAGCTTGCATATCCTGTTCATAGGTTCTGTAATACCCTTGCCACAATTGTCTGTCCCTGTTTGGTTGATAAAACTTGTTGAAGGCAGGTGTATGACCAGCATCTCTTGCTGAAACAGGAGTACCAATAGCACTGGCATTGTCTGTTCTCTGCTGATTATCATAACCAGGAGGAACAGTTGGTCTCTCTACTCTCAGAGGAGGCAAATTCTGCATCTGAATCTCCTCAGCTTGCCTGGTTTTTTCCTTTTCCATTTCTAACTGTTTCTTCAATCGTTCATTTCTGATCTGCTGTTCTTGCAAGGTATCCTGATGCAGAGTAGGAGAACGAACTACGTGACTTGAGCTAACCTGATTTGTACCCCCATGTCCTTGTCCAGTTGGTGGAAGGATGGATTGCAAGACGAGACTAATGGATGATAACTGCTTGCCCAGATCGAATACTGCTTTCTCAATACTGCCAACTTGCTGAGAAATCTCACCTTGCTTGGAGCCTATCGAATGCACATCTTCCTGCAGTTTAGAGACTTCTGAACGCATCAATGAACTATCCTTCTGCAAAACCCCAAATTCATCCCGCAGGGATAAGATTTCCTGAAGATCTGCGTCATCGATTGCTCCCTTACGACCCATCTCCTTGATCTAAGTTACCGGTGAGGAATTTTACCACTGGTACCCAGCAACCCTTCCTGTAACTCAGATCCTTCCGCCGCCACGATCCTCGCCACCAGCAAGGCACACAAATCAGCGCACGAACGTGGAATTTTACAAATCGAACAGTATGCTCGCCCAACCACTCCTGCTCTACTGATCTATGCCCGAACAAATCTCCGCCACCAGCGCCACCAAAACGTTGCCTGTCCTTACTACTCCGCCTCCAACGCCGCCGAAACCCTCGCCGTCGCTCCAGAAAAGGGTGGGAATCGTTGATCTGAGAAAAAATTTCCTCAGTCAGAGCACTCATCCGCCGAGAATCGCTGGCTCATGATACCAATTTGTCAGGACCCGACTACTTCTATGAGGATTTGTAGATGGAGCAAAAGGGGAAAATTCCCAGATCTGAATCGTATTAGCTATAGAAATATATTTGGGAGTATATGTTCTGCTCGATGGCAAGAGATAGATGCATTGATAATGCTTACTCAGCCACAGCCCGACTGTTATATAAGCTGGGGTTTTACCCGACAAGTAAGTGAAAGCTACAGCAGTAATTATCTAACGGCTAGCGGCGAAACGGTAAGTGAGGCACGATCTAGACCGTTGGATTCCCGATGACTTGCGTTGTCCGAACTGAAGCAGTAACTGAACCTGAACCTGAAACTAGTATGGTCTTGACAGCAAGCGGGCGGCGAGGCGGGCAGGGGGGGGGGAGCGGCTGGCGACGCGGGGGCGGGCCGAGCGAGAGGATTCGCGAGCGTGGGGGTTTCGTTAGCGAGGGGTGGGTTTCATTGACGCCACGTGGGTGGGATTTTTTTTACGGGGGTGGGCGGGCGCGGGGCTGGGCGAAGACGTGGGCGACGTGGTGGGCTTCGTTAACGAAGACTTTCGAGCGTGGCTAAACGTGGTTGGTGCTAAACATCTAAGCAACGTGGAGCGTGGGATTTGATGGTTTGAACGGTGCAGATGCTCTGGATTTCTGCCTCTCTTTCTTATGAGAGAATTCCTTATTTAACACTAGCTTATTTTTTTTGCCTTATTTGACACTATAAAAAATTTCTTCCTTATGTAACACCAACACTAAAATTTGTTCCCTTTCTAACACTTCCATCCATTTTGACCACTAACGGTGTGAAATGGTACCTGAGAAGACGATTTTACCCCTGATGAACTTGTGACCAAAATTCTTGAATATAAATTATTTCACAACTTGGTTCAAAAATTGGGCAGAACCTCCCCTGTAATTTGATGCATATCAAGATCACACAATTCACATATACATATATATCAACAAATAGTATTCAGATTTGCACATAAACGTCCAGGCTCACATCCAAATACACATATATCACTTAATACATATCAGGTTCACATATATGGGTCCAACATCCAAGTCCACATCATACGAGCAACACAAAAGGATTGTCATAGTATCCAGGTTCGCGTACATAGTCCAAGCTCATACATACAGGATATGGACTGCACAAAAGTGACTTAAGCTTCACATACATGAGTCCAAGTCCTCACAACATGACATGTGTTCATAAGCTAAGCCTTCTTTTACTTCTTGTGCTCATTGCGGGGCTAGCTGGGTTAGTCTTTTTGCTTCTAGTGCCCATTGCAGGGCTGTCAAATGGCACCATAGGACAACTTCCATCCTTTTTAGCAAGTTCCAACTTCTTCGCCTTCTCTGATCTGCACATGTACATGTATGGCAGCAGTAGTTTGAGAGCAAATAACGACAAGAACTATGCATAATATGTGATATTAAAATTCAGAATTAGCAAAGGTCACCTTTTACACCCTTTTCCATTTTTCTTCTTTGTAGTCTCTAAAGTTTGGCTATGTTTTCCCTTCTTTTTGGTTGTAATTTCTAAGCTTTGGCTATGGATTAGATGAATACACACAAATAAAACTCAGTTTTCATTTGGCACTAATCAAACTCACTTTTCATTTGCAACAAGCATAGGTGTAGAATTGTTAACCTTGGTGGAAAATACATAGCGGCTGCCGGTGCTTCATCAACTCTTGGCACAATTGATGACTCGGCTGATTTGGTAGTCTTCCTCCTCTTCTTTGGTGGTTCTCTACACAAGCAATAAGAAAGTAGTTCACATGCATAGTTGATTACGAAACAGTAATGCAAGAAAGTAGTTAATATGCAATAAGAAAGTAGGATGCATAGCCGATTACCTCACATCCATCAAAGCAACAATGTCATCTTTGTTCCCCTTCTTGCACTTGTGCCAATGGTGCCCGTATTCCTTACAAATAGGGCATAAGTGCTGACCACTTTTCCTCTTTTTCTCACTACAACCCTTATGCCTCTCTGTTTGGGGCCGACCAGCTACTGCTTTTAGCAAGGGTGGATGCATGAAGAATCCATGGTTAGATTCAGGCCACTGGGTCTTGTCACACATAGCAGGGATTAGTTGGCCATAAGCTGCTCTAAACTTGTCAATGGAGTAATACGAGTGCACATAACTCTGTATGTGTGCATTGACAAGTGATGTGATGAATGCTAGAGCATGTTTGCAAGGAAGACCAGAAACTTGCCATTGTCTACAAGAACATATGTTGTCATGCAAGTTGACGACAAACCTAAACCCGCTGCCTCCCAATTGAGTAACTTCAGCAACTTCTTCCGAGCTTTCTACCACCTCCAAGTTTAAATCTCTACTCTTTGCATTCAACTTCTTAATTATGTGGGGCAGAATTAAGCCAGATAACTTCTTTGCTACTTTTCTTCGACGATTCCACATGATCATAATCATCTGCCTAAGCTTGTCCATTAAATCGTCCAAGTTCAAAGGCTTGTGGTGCTTAATCCAATTATTGAAGCACTCTGCCAGGTTGTTGGTTACATAGTCCACCTTACAAATGGTTGAGAACTGACTCCTAGTCCACAACCTAGTGTGCCACTTCCTAAGATATGCAGTTGCCGCTGGCTTTGCTGTTTCCATTGCAACCCAATTTTTCTCAAATATATATGTGTTCCATGTGTTGCTGTTTCCATTGCAACCTAGTGTGCCACTTCTTTTTTCCTTCTTGTACTAGAGCAATCATGACCACATGGGTTTTTCTTCACCTTCAAGAGAGAAAACCGATGTAATTAGCTAAAAAACACTTAACAATTATGCAAGAAATGTTCACAAATGGGTAAAGTTAAACAATTACCATCACTGTACACTTATCCTCCGTCATAGAAGCATGTATCCTCCATGGACAATTATCTGCATCTCGTCTTGAACAATAGCCCCTAAACCGATGGCGTGTACTATACTTGGTGTTATACTCAAATTCACGTTTGATTGCATGCTGAGAAAGTGCCAACTTGAACTCTTTCATGCTGGGATATGTAAAGCCTTTTGTCATTGGAGGGTCTAATTTGTCATACTCTACATGTGGAGTATGCTCTGCCTCATGCAACTCCTCATCCTCCTCTACTTCAAGCTCCTCTACTTCACTCTCAGCCTCACTATCATCCTCAAAAATATAGTCTTTGTCCTTTTCTTTATTAGGACAAAGAACCACATTTAAGGGCATAGGTTCATCCACTTCATACATATGCTCCTCATCAACACCAACATGCTCATTCTCAGGTCTTGGGTTGCGAAGGTAAGTATCATCCTCTTGTTCTACATTGTTATTAGGTTGGCTATGCACATCACTATGCCACTCAGTGATAGGCTCATACGGATCGGACGGATCACAATATGCAATGATCATATTCAACACCTTTGTCTCCGAGTGTTTCTCAAACATAAGCATTAAATCTTGGTCAGATTTTACTTCTGGACAGATTTTTAGAACATCATCATAGTACTGCACATGTGCAACTTCCAAATAACCCGGAGGGTACTGCTCTAAAATTAATTCAACCAAATCCTTATAGTTTGTCAAGTCACAATCAATGATCTTCTCAAAGCAAAAACATCGAATGTCTTTTCGAGCTTTTTTTTTATTGCCAAACAATTTGATTTTTATCAAATAACTTGAATTTGGATCCATCCTGTGAATTGAAGGCAATTTTGCATCAAACCTATGCATGACAATTTTGCATCAAACCCTATGCATGACTATTTTGCATCAAGTGCCATGAACTTACCCATCTGGACACGCCCATGTAGTTGAGGCCAACCGAGATGCACCCTGGACAGCTGCTGCCGAGGCCGACCCAGCCGTGCCTTGCCCCGAGCCTCCAGCACCGCCGGCGGGCGAGCCCTCAGCCCATGCCCCGCCCTGGTCCGAGCCTCCAGCCCAGCCGGCGGTCGAAGCCGCGCGCTCACCCGGCCCCTCCGCACCCATAGCCGCGCGCTGGCCCGACCCCTCCGCAGCCCCGCCGTCGCCAAGGCTCGCCATCGCCGGATCTGCCCGAGTGCCAAGGTCAGGCCCCTCCGCAGCTGCGCACTGGCCGTCCTCCGCAGCCACGGTCTGGCCGTCGTCCGCGACGCCTTCCCCATCCGCAGGACCGCCGCCGTCCATGACGCCGCTCTCCGCCGCCGCCGCTGGCAGGTCCCCAGCCGCCGTCGCCACTAGCATGTCTCCAGCCGCCGCCGCCGCTAGGGTTCGAGATGGGGAGAGGATGTGTATCGGGGATGGGAGACCAGACGGGGAGAGGATGGTTCGGTCGTTTCTGTTGACTGCATATGGGCAGGGGCATTTTTGTCCAAACAAAAAAAAGAGGCATCGGTCCATGCCTGTTTTAACGGAGTAACGTAACAGAGTTGACGTTAGTGTTAGAAAGGGAAAAAAAATTAGACATGATGTTAGATAAGGAAGAAAAAAACTTCAGTGTTAAATAAGGAACCAATATTTAAAATAGTGTTATATAAGGAATTCTCTCTTTACAGGGGTAGTAGATACGGAGTAAAAATTAACTCTCACCGAACCGTACCCGTCCCCTCACCTCGACCTAAACCGTCATCGGCCCGCCACGCGCCCAGCCGCCACGCTCACCTGCCCTCTCTCCTCGACACAGCCGCCACGCTCCCCTGCCCTCTCCTCTGTCCCTCGAGAGTCAGTGTCTGGCACGAGCGGGCAAGCGGCGCACCACCGCGGCGGCGGCAGTAGGCTAGTGGGGAAAGCGGGGGCGGCAGGAAACAGCTGCGGCGGTGGATCCGGGAAGAGCAGCGGCGGCGGATCGGGAAGGGAATCATCAGCCATCAGCAAGACCTCCTCTCTTCAAGGTATATGTGTACGCATACCCATTACCCAAGTAATAAACTGCCCGAATTTTTGATGAGTCTGTGATATTCATCATATTTGTTGGCTGGATATGTTGCCTATATGCCCCTGTGCGAATTGTTGTTGAAGATATTTGTGGCATGTGTGTGGTATTCAAGTCATACTTTTGCAATCCATGGTGCTATATGCTGCTGCTGTCCGAAATTGTATGTTGATGGATTTTGTTGCATCTCTGTGACATTCAGATCATGAATACAACAGTGATGGCCAGTCTTCATGAATACAACAGTGATGTTCAAATCATGAATACAGCAATTTGTTTTCTTCATATTTGTATGCGACAGTGATAGCTAGTCCTTTAATTCCAGACCACCACCCAAAAGGAAGGCTAAGGCTGCGATCGCCGGCGTGATGAACAAGCGACCCCGCGAGGACGAGCCTTCCTCCTCCCTTGCTTCCGCCCAAAAGCGCCAGTTCGGTGCAGGTATCTATTCCCCGTCTTCGTCACTAGACCCAATCTAGTTGCTGCTAACCCCCAATACCTTGCGACGGCTAGCTTACTAGGGTTTGGTCTTTGTGTAGGTGGCGGCTACGGGGAGCAAGAAGGGTACTCGGAGGAGCGGAACAGTGCGCGGCGGGTGGCGGACCACTACAGTGCCCGGTCGAATCAGACGCTCGAGGAGCGTGAGAACAGCCCCATCATCTACCTAAAGAAGCTCAATAACTGGGTAACTACTTGCTGTGCTACCCATCCATTCATCCCCTAAAACCCTTGAGAAAATGTCATCTCAAAAATGTTGGGTGAAACCAGTAAGAAGCAACGCTGATCCTCCGATTTCACCTTTGGCAGATAAAGAGCGTCCTGGTTCAGCTGTATGCGCGTCCAGGAGACTGCGTTCTAGATCTTGCTTGTGGCAAGGTAAACAGTGCTTTGCGAGTGTTAATTAAGATAAGAAGAGATTTTTGCAGTTCCAAAGTAGTCCTGACATATATTGATTCTTCGCGAGTGTTAATGCAGGGAGGTGATTTGATAAAGTGGGATAAGGCCAAGGTTGGCTATTATGTTGGGGTTGATATTGCTGAAGGCTCGGTTAGTTTCCCATCACAGGATAAACCTATATTATATGCATATATAAATATATATAAGTTAATGTATTGTATTCTGTTGTTCGTGAGTTAGGTTTTTCCATCTCTGTAATGCTTTGGTATTTATGCCTACCAGTTGCTTTTCTGTATAGGGCAGATTTGTACGTTGCCACTGTTTGGCAGATATTATTTTGTAACCTGTACTGTAATCATTTGAGCATATAAACTTATCTCAAGGTAGTGGTAAGCTATATATTCGATCTTTATTTCACTTGTTTCTTATCGGTGTCCTTGGTAAAACCTTCAGACTTATCAGCGGTCCTGGACCATAGGAACTTGTGTATTCGCCTCTGATTTCCTCCCTACCTCTTGTTGGCCTCAACTAGTAAGCAGCAACAGATTGAACACTTTAAGTTTGTGATCTCCTTTGATGTGTTGGAGCTTTACACTGGCAGATAAAAGATTGCATGACCCGTTATAACGGCGACTCGGATCAACAACGAAGGAAGAAGTTCAGTTTTCCTGCACGGCTTATTTGTGCTGATTGTTACGAGGTAAAAGTACTAATAAATGGTAGAACTCCCTCCGTTTTTATTTACTCCGCATATTAGGTTTGTCTAAAGTCAAACTTTATATATTTTCAACAAGTTTGTAGAAAAATATATTAACATATACACCACCAAATCGATACCATTGAATTCATCATTGCATATATTTTCACATCATATAAATTTGTTACTGTAAATGTCCATATTGTTTTCTATAAACTTGGTCAAACTTTATAAAGTTTGACTTCAGTCAAAGCTAATATGCAGAGTAAATAAAAACGGAGGGAGTACAATTTACCTTAGGAACCAAACATAAAGTGGTGGTGTGCTCTGTGCGTGCAAGCAGCCATAGTGCCACAGCTTGTTTCAAGTATTGAATATTTTTCTGTAGTTGAAACCAAATGATACACAAAAAATGGATCCTTGCATGAAACTCATGCCAACGTATACATACATTTTGTCATTAACTAGTAGATGATTCTGCTTATACTTCCACATCACCAGGAAGACTATACTTTACCTTACCCCATATGTCTATCAGTCTATTATTTGTGGTGCTCATAAGGCACTCATCAAGAATTATAAAGTGCATCACAATGCTTCCGTTTTCATGTTTTTGCAGACTCGTTTGGATGAGTATCTATGTGAGGATGCTCCATTTGACATATGCAGCTGCCAGGTGAGTGACCTAGCTTTATATTTTGAAGGACGACCTTCCGTTTTCATAGCTCGTTGTTATTATTTGGTCAGTTCAATCATCTATTATTTCCCACTTGTCAAAGCAACTTTGAATTTTAGAAACCTTTTGTGAATATATACCTACTTTTAAATATTATAATTATTATCGTCAATTTTCATTCAAACAATTTTGTACTGAAAGATGTTGAAACTTATGTATCATTGCTATGTCCGGCAAATAAAATGAAGTACAATGATCTTTAATCTACTTTTAATATGTAATGCACCGTCAGGAGATTTAGAATGTCTGGGTGATAAATGTGTATGATTATGAGGTTTATACTTCCTATTCTGATGGTTTTTTCTATGTATTTCAGTTTGCAATTCACTACTCATGGTCAACTGAAGCACGTGCAAGACAAGCCCTCGCTAATATATCTGCATTGCTTCGTCCTGGAGGCACGTTCATTGGAACGATGCCTGATGCTAATGTCATCATTAAAAGGCTAAGAGAAAGTATGTTACTATCTTGAACTGTAATTTGATTGATCTTGTCCAATTAGACTGTACTTGTCACAAGATGTGTGACACAAATTTATATCCTCAGCTGAAGGGATGGAGTTCGGGAACAGTGTTTACAGTATTACCTTTGGTGAAGAGTACACAGAAAAGGTAATTATGTTTGTTTATAATAACTTCTTATATGTTACTCCCTCCATCCCATAATATAAGACCTTATTACATCCAATATACTCACATATTGTATGTAATAAGGTCTTATATTATGAGACGGAGGGAGTAGTTTTCATTACTGACTGATCATTTTTGTTGTTTTCACAATGGTGTAGAAATTCCCGGCATCCAGGCCTTTTGGTATCAAGTACAAGTTTCATTTAGAGGTGACAACACGATTAACTTTCTAATAACTTGAGCCTTGTATCGGTGGCCTCTTAGTTTTTCAAGATGAATACTGATGTTCATATTCGAGTGTTTACCCAAATTGTAACAGAGGAAAAAATGGATTTGTTTGGGTATTTTTATTTATTAAGTTGCCCTCTTGTGAATTTGTATGCACACTACCCTTTCTAATGCTTATCTAAATATCTATTATGTGCCCTTATTCAGCTTCAGTTACTGCAGCTCTGAAAGTAACTCTAGTGATTTACATAGTACTATCTGTTTATCACAAACTCTACACTCCTGTAGGTTACATGTTTGCTTTAGTCTTCAGCTTTTCCTTATTCTAGACATTCCTTTTTAATACTATTAAACTGACGTCCTTACTATTGCCCTTATCTTACATATACATGTCTTTTTTTTTTTGACAATTTACATATACATGTCTTGTTACAACTTGTTTATTGCCCTATGCTGTACCTAGCTTCCTGCTTTTCACTCGTTATCTTTATTTATTTTTTCATTCATAAATTTACAAAAACTGATTCAGTAACAAATTCTTTGGCAATATGCAGGACGCAGTTGATTGCCCGGAGTGGGTTGTTCCATTCCATCTCTTCAAACTACTGGCAGAGGAGGTACGCAACTCGACAACTAATCTATTGCTCAGTATGCTATGGCGACCTGTGCTTTTATTTCCTTATTTCGAACTAGTTCATTTCAATATTCTGTTGAAGTTTTTGCTACCCTATTCTTTTGTTATCATTTGTTTCTTTTATGAGTTTGCTCCCAGACAGATGCTAAGGCTATGACCGAAAAATTGTGATTTTTTTGCAGTATGATTTAGAGTTGGTTCTAATGAAGAACTTCCATGAATTTGTAAACGAGTATATGCAAAGGCCAGAGTTTGCTGATCTCATGCGAAGGCTGGGTGCCCTTGGTGATGGACGATCAGGACAAAGTAAGTAGTCTAGCTACTAAATTCGCTCTTCTCGATAAATGACATTTCATTACCTTAACGCATGTGAGTTGTGTAGGCACGCTGTCACAAGATGAGTGGGAGGCATCCTATCTCTACCTCGCATTTGTTTTGCGGAAGGTATTTCTCATGCTGTTAACAACTAGAACTACACACAGTCATCCTATGTTCGCTGAAATGTTGTGTTTACGCAGCGTGGCCCTCCACCGTCCCAGCGGAGAGCAAACAATCCTAACAGAGGGAAGACGTTTCTTGCTGAGGAGGACATCGAGTTTCTTGGCATATGAAGCAGACTTTGCCCTCCTGGAGTTTACTGACGACTTACCGATTCTATGCTTCACATTGCGGTAATGAAAGTTGTATCTTTAGTGGCTCACCTGTGGTCTCACCAAGGCGTATCTGTTACATAACTTCACCAAGTTTAGTGGATCACTAGTTACTCATGTAATTTTGCAGAGATGAACACATAATTAGGTGTCATGATTCATGCGATAGCTCTGAAGTTCTATATGGAACATCTTAATATTTGTTCAGATATTTTCTTGTGAAGTACTTGCATTAGGTACACCTCCAATTCCTCAGAAGGTTGGACTTCGATGTCTCTTATTCCACCTCCTCTCTTAAATGGAACAACAAACACTTTGACAATCCAGTTTTACAGGAGCTTGTTAATCAACTACTATCAAGGGTTTTTCAGTTTTTTGTACAGGAGCTTTTTAAGCAAAGAACAGCATACACTTTGACATATACTCCCTCCGTTCCTAAATATAAGTCTTTTTAGACATTGCAATAGAGGACTACATACGGAGCAAAATGATTGAATCTACACTCTAAAATATGTCTATATACATCCGTATGTAGTCCTCTATTGCAATGTCTAAAAAGACTTATATTTAGGAACGGAGGGAGTAGGTTTTTCATGAGATCCAAAGCTACGACGCGAGCTGCTAAGTAATCATATTATTTCTAGAAGGCAGAAGCTCGGAACAAAAGAGACAGGAATTTTTGTAATAAGGTTCCACGCGCACTTCTTAGAACAGTAAAAAAATACTAGAAAAAATTCATAAATATCTGATATTTTGTGACTCAAGACCCTAATAGGTTCACGTCCTTTATTTTCACATGGTATCACATTTGTGTTGCCGGCGGTGGCCTCAATGCTGACACAACAAAAACGCATTTGGATGTGGTCAGTCCTAAGACGTCTCCCTCTTGCGCGCCCACTCGTGTACGCATACTCGCTCGAAATAAGATGAGAAATATGTTGTTTTCCCCCACAAGGTTTTTCAGAGATGTGCATGTGTGGTTATCGATGTTTTCTTTCCTCTCAATCTGGTTTTAGTGGGTGTTTATTTGCAATTCGGATATCCACCGGTACGAAAGAAAAATGGATCGTGCACTATAGATTAAGTTTGCATGAAAAATAATAATTTAGAAATATTTAACAGCTAAAAATAACATCATATTTAGATTCTACACATTTTTCTAATCAAATTTCACATATAACATGTTAAAATCGGAGTTAGGTTTTAAGAGATATGGATAATTTTGTTTTAGATAAATTGCGAGAAAAGTCAAGGGGTTTTCTGTTAAAACAAAAAGACTTAAAAATGGTCGTCGGGCTGAAACGTGAGGGGGTTTTCTGAGAAATTGCAATAAAACGGCCCGCTATGACTTAAACGTCTGTTGCAGGTTAATTTACAAAAAAATGACTTTTTTTTTTGTAAAAGTGGTGTGACGGTGGACCCGACGAAAGCACTTCGTGCTTTATTAATATATATATAGGTACAGATATAGATACATAATTGATCGTTATACTCGCGTGTGAAGTATCGCAAGGAACTGACATATAAGTGGTAATATGGGCAAAATGACAAAATCAAAGCTATACTAAAAAAAATCGACGATGTGCGTTGAGTAGAAGGAGACATTCCTGTCAAGTACGAAGGCGTCTATGGTAAATTTTCAATCTCAAGATGATGTGTTAATCCAGTCTTTCGGAGGTGCTCATAAGGGTAAGATATGTGCGCATGCATTCATAGGTGTAAGTATGCGTTTGTACTGTCTTAAAAAATACCATTTGGTGAATAGTAAGGTCATAGTTGTATTTTCTTCACTAAAAGTATCACATGTGTCAATACTTCACGAAACTTTACACGTGAGTGAAATGGTATACCAAGTTTGATACACATCATTTCAGAATATTTAATTTTTTACCCACTCCCTCCAATCCTATTAATTGATGCAATCTCTGTACAATGTAGAATGGACATTGTATAGAGTCTGCATCAATTAATTCGGATCGGAAGTGGAACCATGTTAATCTTGGTTTTTTCGGTAACAAAAATCCTTACATGCAATGTGCAACATGTATTCAGAACATACATCAAACATGGAGTAATAGCTACTCCAGTTTACATTGAACATACACATCAAACATACTGATAAAAAATGTGTTGGCGTGAATGGGGCAAGGCAGGCTCGTGTCCACGGTTTCTAGTTTAATTCTGTGGGTGGCAAGTACAGAAGGATCTCAAATCCGACTTGAGGTCAGTTAAATCGGCAGTCCTCTACCCTCCTCGTCTAAATTTAGCAATGTCAATCCATGTAAGAACCCTACGTCGTTCCAACCAGAATTGGATGCATAGCGGAGGAGGGGGTCCATCAATGAATCAATGAAACATCCAAGTCCGGCTTTGGTGTCAGTATATTGCCAGAGCCGGTTCAATTCACTTCTGAAGCGATGTAAAACAAATATTTTTCATACTAAAATTTTATACTTATTTTAAAATAATCTTACGATATTGCAATTTTAATTAGTAAGTTTCTATTACTTAGACATCATAGTTAACCCCAATAACCATGTTTCTAAATAATAATTATAGTATTCTTTGCCATACATTTGTAATGAATATAATTTGAAGTTTTATTCAGTGAAATTAAATTTTTACTTCCTCTGTCCCATAATATAAAACGTTTTTGCAAACTAATATAACTTGCAAAAATGTCTTATATTGTGGGACGGAGGGAGTATGATGTAACATAAATTTTATTTCTTGTTAGAAAAATATTTTGAATAAATTTTTAATATTGCACAAGGTATATAGTGTGGCACATATATTTGTGTATCTAAGCGTGTGCTTATATTTCTTTTAATATTATTCAATATTATGGTAGAGATTTGTAGATCATACACACTAAAAATATCTTAATAGTGGATTCTAGTGTATATTAGGTAAATATATTCATAGAGACTTCTAAGTCATGACAATTTTGATTTGCAAGTTGGGTTCAGTAGTAAGTTACAACATGTGTATGATTTGTACTTGTTTTATGTGTTGTGAACCTGTGTTCGTGTAAATTGAGGCTCTCTTTTATGTTTTGGATAATCTTTGGAATTTAATGTATAATCTTGTAGTGGTTACTAGTACTATTTGTATTTGCGGCCCTCCCTTCTGGGGCTCGGGGCGATAGTAACTTTTTGATAATCAAATTGAAGTCCTTCGTATTGCACTTACTGTTGGCATTACAAATATGGGGTAGGTCTAAGTATACGAATGACCACTCAGAAGGCTATAGTCCATCAAAGGTACGACCCAGAAGATCATGGGCCGGAGGATATAGCCTTTGGCCCATAGGAGTCGGAGACCAAGATCACAAGGACCAGAAGGGTGGCTTGTGGTTTGACCAAAGTCCTGTCTTGATGTAGTGTTTCAGTTACTGGCCAATACCGCTGGCACAAACTCTTCGAACTCGCTCCCTGAATCAGTTCGGCTTCTTGAGTCTCAGCTACATGCTAAAATACATCAATCAGTTGTGATGTGACAAGAAGCCGAAGGACTAAGGAAGTCCCTGCAAAATTCGGATGCATACTTTCTGGTGCAACAACAAGGGTTGGACTACTTTAGAGCCAAATAAGTGAAAGCTAATAAGCTTGTTAAGCTTATTGCCAGTTGATGCGTCTCCATCGTATCTACTTTTTCAGACACTTTTTCTCTTGTTTTGAACTCTAATTTGCATGATTTCAAAGAAACTAAACCAGACTGGCGAGGTTTTAGCAGAACTACCTTGGTGTTATTTTTGTGCAGAAATAAAAGTTTTGGACGAAACTTTGCGGAGATTTTTTATGGAATAAATAACAAAATACTGGAGCAAAGAAGTACCAAAGGAGAGCCACCGTGGGGCCACAAGCCAGGGGGCGCAGCCACTTCTCTAACCGCACCATGCTGGCTTGTGGGTCCCACAAACCTCCGGCTAACTAATCCCAAGCCTATATATTCCGTCTTCCCGAGGAAAAAACCCAGAGAGAAAGGTTCATCGTGTTTTATGATATAGAGCCGCCGCAACCTCCTATTCTTCATCGGGAGCTCTAATCTGGAGTCCGTTCGTGGCTCTGGAGAGAGGGATTCGTCATCAACAACCTCTCTCCATTAACAATTTTATGATGCTCACAACCATGTGTGAGTAATTCCTTTGTAGGCATACTGGAGGTAGATGGAGATGGATGAGAATTCTTATGTAATCGAGTCAATTTGGTAGGGTTTGATCCCTAGTATCCACTATGTTCTGAGATTGATGTTTCTATGACTTTGCTATGCTTAATGCTCATCACTAGGGCCCGAGTGCCATGATTTCAGATCTGAACACTTATGATTTTCATGATTATATTTGAGCTGTTGATCTTACCTACAAGTTGTATGCATCTGTCATCGTTCTGAAACCTAGACCCCCCAAGGTGACCATGAATTGGGATGTCGAGGGAGAAGACTTTGACTTGAGAAGTTCATGTATTCACTATGTGTTAATGCTTTGTCCTGGCTCTCTATTAAACGGAGCGCCTTAATTACCCTTAGTTTCCATTAGGACCAAGAATAAAAATAACGCACTATACAAAATAGTGTTGCTCTTGAAATATGCTATTAGCGAGACATTGTACACTGATAAATTTAGCGATACAATTTTCTATACGCTATAGCGTGCTATTAGCGACGGTATAGCGCGCTATTTTTTCAGTGATTAGGACCCCGTTGCCATGCGAGGATAGGACAAAAGATGTTATGCAAGTTCTTATTGCAAGCACGTATGACTGTATATGGAATACATGTCTACATATGATTGATGGATTGGAGTTATTGTGTGTCGCTCTAGGTTGTGACTATTGCATATTGAATCTCATCTAAATATCCCTCGCTACTCCATGCCTATGCTTAAATACTATTGCTTTGATCATGTTATTATTACTACTCTACTACAAATCTGCTACTACTGCTATTACTGTTACTTTGCTATCACTGCTATCATATTAGTGTGCTACTAATAAATTGCTGCAAGACAGTAATTCTCAGGTGTGGTTGAATTGACAACTCAACTGCTAAGACTTATAAATATTCTTTGGCTCCCCTTGTGTCGAATCAATAAATTTAGGTGAAATACTACCTTCGAAGACTGTTATAATCCCCTATACTTGTGGGGAATCACCATCATGGCGGATACTTAGGATAACATTTCGTAAGCTCTACTAAAGTGGTTTCAGTTCTGGACTTGCTTTGTTGTTGCGTTATTTGCACTGGTGGCCAACTTTGACGCTCAGTGTATGTAATATGTTGCTTTGTTGTTGCCTTTATTTGCACTGGTGGGAAACTTTGATGCCTAGTGGACGTAATCTGTGTAATAGCCATAATAGTCTAGCATACGTTGCTTGCTTATTTATTTCATACAGTCTTGTTATTTATTTGTTTATAGTCATTGCAGTTTTATTTCTACGGCCTGCTAATGGGCCATAATAACGATGGGCCACATACGTATCGTGGTAACTATGGGCCCCATAAGTGTCGTACTAACCATGTGCTTCCTATGGGTTGTGGGACCGTAGGCCGCATAGGGCCCTTTTATTCGTGGGCCACATACGTGCAGTAGTAACTATGGGATGCAAGCAGGCTCAAAGACAACATGGGCCACCAATGGGTCTTATAACCTCATACAACAAAAGGCCCGAACGCTAATATGAGCCACAAACGACCTAAACGCAGAATGACTTGATTATGCTCCTAGGACATAACGAGTCGTTAACAGGCTGAAAGGCATCACATGATTAATTCAATCCACATGTATAACATGTCGTTAGTGGGCCGAAATGCACGATGGGCGAGAAATGGCACAAAGGATTAACGTGCCACTAATGGGCAGAATATAATCACAGGTTGACTTTGACCCAGTAGCAAAACATTCCACTAATGGACGGAAAGTAATCAAGGGCAAGAAATGAGCCCAAGAAATTATGGACCCTTCATAGGCCGAAAGATAACACGGGATGGAAACGACCCAACTGGAGCATGAGCCATAAATGGGTCCAAAGCCATTTGTTGTTCTTGATGGGCCAAAATCAGCACGGTCATTTAAAGGGCCAAGAGATACAAAAGGTCTCGTATGGGCCAAAATATGTCACAGGCCACACATGGGCCGAAAGTATCAATGGGCTGGTGAAAGCACAATATGCTCCCTTGGTGATTTTGATAAATCATGACAACATACATTGTCTCTTGGAATAATATTTCTACCTAGTGTATTTCAGGTGAAAGTCCATAGAGAGAGATGGGATGGCAAAAAGGATTGTGAGGAGATACCCCTAGATGCAAGGAAATGGATTGGCAAAGCTTCAAGCAAGAGGACTCTACATTTTACTTTGTGAGAAATCACTTTGAGTCCATAGGAAAGCCAATACTATTAAAAGGGGATAAGGTACTGTTGGTGAACAAGATGCTCCACGTGCACAAGTGATAGTCACCAAACACACCCACAAACACTCCCACAAATACTCTGTCTAGAACCCTACCACTCAAATCGGTAAGACCAACAATTCCTATTTGGTCTCACCGAGATTCAAACCCTAGACAGATCCCATGCCAAACCCTAGCATCTCGGTACTACCATCATTCCATTCGGTGCCACCGAAATCAGTTGCCAACTTTCGGGTATCCTATTTTCAAGAATCGGTACCACCGAGTTTTGCCAATCGGTCTCATCGAGATTTGGACCAACTTTCTGGTTAGCCATTCTCAAGAATCAGTACCACCGAGTTTTGTGAATTGGTCTCATCGAGTTTTGGACCAACTCTCTGGTTAGCCGTTGTCAAGAATTGGTACCACCAAAATTTGAGAATCGGTCTCACCGAGTTGTGCATTCTGACCGTTGGTCATCTTATCGGTACCACCGAGATTTATGTATCGGTCTCACCGAGATTCAAAAGTTGCTACCTTTGGAGCAACTCGGTACCACCGATTTTTACACTTCGGTGTCACCGAGTTGGTCACTTTAGGTGTAACGGTTGGATTTTTGGGGATGCCTATATATACCCCTTCACCACCACCCACTCGAAAGAGAAGCACTCAGAACTATTCCATACTTGCCCCATCCAATTTTCTGAGAGAGAGCCACCTACTCATGTGTTGAGATCAAGCCATTCCACTCTATCCATATGAATCTTGATCTCTAGCCTCCCCAAGTTGCTTTCCAGCAAATCAATCTCTTCCACCATAGCCAAATCTGTGAGAGAGTGATTATGTGTTGAGGAGTCTATCATCTTGAAGCACAAGAGCAAGGAGTTCATCGACATTACTGAGCCTATTACCTTTTGGAGGCTGGTGCCTCCTAGATTGGTTAGGTGTCGCTTGGGAGCCTCCTACTTCGTGTTGTGGAGTTGAACCAAGAAGTTTGTACGGGCAAGGAGATCGCCTACTTCGTGAAGATCTACCCATAGTGAAGCTAGTCCTTCGTGGACAGAAGCCGTTATGGAATAGTCAAGGTTGCTACTTCGTGGACCCTTATGGGTGGAGCCCTCCGTGGACTCTCGCGACCGTTACCCTTCGTGGGTTGAAGACTCCATAAACGTGGACGTACGATAGCACCACCTATCGAAACCACGGGAAAAATCTTCGTGTCCCTCATGCGTTTGATCTCCCTATCTCAACTCCTTACTTCCATGTGCAATGTCTTTATTTTTCCGCTGCCATATTTGTTGACTTGCATGTGTAGGGTGTGCTAGACTTGCTATAATTGTTAAAATCTGCCAACCAATTAACTTGGGAAAAGGTTAGGTTTTATATTTGCTAATAGTCTATTCACCCCCCTTCTAGACACACACTTCTAGTGATCCTACAAGTGGTATCAGAGCATTGGTCTCCATTGCGTCGGTTTCATCACCGAGGAGGAAGATGGATGTGTCTAGTGTGGAAAGTTTGAGTTGTAGAGTGCCTATTCTTGATGGGGAGTACTATAGTCAATGGAAATATAAGATGCTTGAGCTATTCAATGAATTTCATTTGAGCAAATATGTTAAGAACCCCTATGTACCTCCCATTGATCCTTTACATCCCACACACGAAGAGGAAATTGATATGCTATGCAATCTTAGAACTGTGAATCTTATCATTAGAGGATTGCCTATGATTGTGCTTAATCAAATGAAGAATTTTGAATGTGCTTATACTTTGTGGAATGACTTGGAGAAACGATATCCAAGTTATTCATTGAGTAATCTTGATGAAATCCTTCATAAAACTATTGTCTTTCATAAAATGATGCCTAGTGATCCCAAGTTTGATGACTATCTATTTGAGCTTAGAGACCTCATGCGTGCTAAAGGAGATGTCATAACTATCAAAAACATCATTGTAGAAGCCATTCGCATTCATAATCTTGAACATTGTCATGATCACAATCCTAACGAATCCCTTGTTTCTTGTGATGAGGATTTCCCACTTGATGATGACAATGTGGAACATGGCTACTATGATGAAGATGAGTTGTTCGACATCCAACATGAGAAGATCATGAAGAATCTAAGTCTCATGGCAAACTTCAAGGATTACAGGTCCGGAGGAAAAGAGTGGATTCTCGATAGTGGATGCACCGATCATATGACCGGAGATAGAGAGATGTTTGAAGAGATCACACCAAACCATGGACCGCGAAGGTATGTAACCTTTGGAGACAACTCCAAGGGTAAGGTTCTTGGTCTTGGTAAGGTGGCCATATCCCATGATAGCTCTATTCAAAACGTCATGCTTGTTGAATCCCTTGGCTACAATCTTCTTTCCGTATCTAGACTTGCCGACTTTGGTTTTAATGTGCTATTCAAGAAAGTAGATTGCCAAGTGTTTCGATAAGATAAACATAACATGGTCTTTACCGGTTTCCGTAGAGGTGATCTATACATTGTCGATTTCACTAAGAGATCCAAACCTCGTACTTGTCTTATTGCAAAATCTTCTAAAGGTTGGCTTTGGCATAGAAGACTAGGACATGTTGGCATGCGTAATCTAGACAAGCTTATCAAAGGTGATCACATACTTGGTGTTAAAGATGTTATCTTTGACAAAGATAGACTTTGTAGTGCTTGTCAAGCCGGAAAGCAAGTAGGTGGAAGTCATCCCGTAAAGAATATCATGACTACTAGGAGACCACTTGAGTTACTTCACATGGATCTTTTTGGTCCCAATGCTTACAAGAGCCTCGATGGAAATTCCTATGGTCTAGTTATAGTTGATGATTTTTCCAGATTTACGTGGGTATTCTTTCTTGATGATAAGTCGTAGGTACAAAAGATCTTCAAGAACTTCGCTCGAAAAGCGCAAAATCAGTTTGAAGTGAAGATCAAGAAGGTTCGGAGCGATAACGGATCGGAGTTCAAGAACACCCATGTAGATACCTTTCTTGACGAACAAGGTGTCTCACATGAGTTCTCGGCTACGTACACGCCTCAACAAAATGGAGTTGTTGAGAGGAAGAACCGGACTCTTATTGAGATGGCAAGAATGATGCTTGACGAATACAAGACGCCAAGACAGTTTTGGGCAGAAGCCGTGGAAACAGCATGTCATGCCACAAACCGACTCTACTTGCACAAGCTTCTCGGTAAAACTGCATACGAGCTACTCACCGGTAACAAACCCCAAGTTGGATACTTTCGGGTATTCGGCTCAAAGTGCTACATTCTTGATAAGCATCGTCGTACTAAATTTGCTCCTAAATCTCATGAAGGATTCCTACTTGGTTACGGATCGAACTCTCACACTTACCGTGTCTACAACAACTTCACTCGAAAAGTTGAAGAGGCGGTAGATGTGAAGTTTGATGAATCTAATGGTTCACAAGTCGAACAATTGCCAAATGATGTAGGAGATAAGGATCCTTTGGAAGCTATCCAAGACTTGTCCATCGGCAAGATTCGTCCCATGGAGGTGAAGGAAAGTACTTCGTCAACTCAAGTGGAAGCCCCTACTTCACGTCAATGTGATCCTCAAGACGACATGGAGGCATCCACAAGCGGTACATGACAAGATGAAGAGGAGGAAGTACATCATGAAGATACACCACAACCTCCTTCACCACCACCTCAAGGAAACGACACCTTCAACAACAACGAAGATGAAGGAGATGATGATGATGAAGAAGCTCCACCATACAACAAGCCGAAGCTACCTCGAGTTCGAGCAAGAGTGACCAAGAACCATCCTCTAAACCAAATCTTTGGTGACATACAAACCGGGAGAATCACTCGCTCTAAAACTCGCTTAGCTAACTTTTGTGAGCATTATTCTTTCATCTCTAGCATTGAACCCTTGAAGGTTGAACAAGCTCTTGAAGACCCGGATTGGGTGAACGCCATGCATGAAGAGCTTCACAACTTCGAGAGGAACGAAATGTGGACACTCGTGGAGAAGCCCAAGGACGAGCACAACATCATCGGAACCAAATGGGTGTTTCGGAACAAGCAAGATGAAGACGGTCAAGTTGTACGCAACAAGGCGCGTCTCGTAGCCCAAGGATATACGCAAGTCGAAGGTATGGACTACGGTGATACCTATGCCCCAGTCGCTAGACTTGAAGCTATTCGCATTCTTCTTGCTTATGCTAATCACCATGATATCACGCTTTATCAAATGGACATTAAAAGTGCCTTTTTGAATGGTGAGATTGAAGAAGAGGTCTATGTCAAACAACCCCCTGGTTTTGTAAATCCTAAGAAACCTAATCATGTCTACCAGCTTCGTAAAGCTCTTTATGGTCTTAAGCAAGCCCCACGTGCTTGGTATAAATGCTTAACGAAGTTTCTCATTGAAAAGGGTTTTGAAATTGGTAAAATTGGCGCAACCTTATTCACTAAAAGAGTTAATGGTGAATTATTTGTGTGCCAAATCTATGTGGATGATATTATCTTTGGATCTACTAACCCACAATTTAGTGAAAGATTTGGAAGGTTGATGTCCGAGAAGTATGAGATGTCCATGATGTGTGAGCTGAAATTCTTTCTTGGTTTGCAAATCAAACAAACAAGAGAAGGAACTTTCATCTCTCAAACCAAGTATACCAAGGACTTGATCAAGAAGTTCAACATGCAAGAGTGTAAAGGTATTAAAACTCCTATGCTTACTAGTGGACATGTTGACCTTACCAAGGAGGATGAACCGGTTGATCAAAGGTTTATCGATCTATGATTGGTTCATTGCTATATCTATGTGCCTCCCATCCCGATATTATGCTTAGTGTTTGCATGTGTGCTAGATATCAAGCTGCACCTAAAGAGTGTCATCTTTTGGCCGTGAAACGTATTGTGAGATATTTGATACAAACACCAAACTTTGGCATTTGGTATCCCAAGGGATCTTCCTTTAACCTTGTTGGCTATTCCGATTCGGACTATGCCGGTGACAAGGTTGATAGAAAATCCACCTCGGGTACATGTCAATTTCTTGGTAGATCTCTTGTGTCTTGGTCCTCCAAGAAACAAAACTCGGTATCTCTATCTACTACCGAAGCTGAGTATATTGCTGCTGGATCATGTTGTGCACAATTGCTATGGATGACACAAATGCTTAAGGATTATGGAATCCATGCGAAAAATGTTCCATTACTTTGTGACAATGAAAGTGCTATTAAGATTGGTCATAATCCTGTGCAACATTCTCGAACTAAGCACATTCAAGTTCGACATCATTTCATTCGTGATCATGTTGCCAAAGGAGATATTAATCTCAAGCTTGTTCGCACTAACAAGCAATTGGCCGATATCTTTACTAAGCCACTTTATGAGAAAGTGTTTTGTTATTTGAGGAGAGAGTTGAACATCATTGATGCTTCAAACTTGAGCTAGACTCACTCGATTGCATGCAAGGGCATGAGTTTACATGATACTTCCATGATACACTTGACATATTATCTTATACCATGGAATTCTATGCTCTCTTGTATTGCATCTAACCTTTTGTAGGTACTTAGAAGATTTTCATTCCACAAGATTGCCAACAACTCCAATCATAAGCAATCTTGTCATGACCAAGTATCCACAACTCCTCTTGATGATGGAAGGAAGAAGACAACTCAATCATATCCTTGACATATATTTGATGTGATCACATTTACTAATACTCAATTGATATCATGTCAAATGGATATATATTGTTCTTCCTTGCATGACTAACCTATGTAGGTGATAAGTGAACCAAAACAAACAAGGATTGCTCCCAACTCAAGATGATCTTCATCAACATCGAGCATCCTCAACAAGTTCACCTACAAGCCACGTCATCAACATCACTCAAAGGTATGTACTCATATCCTTGAAAATGCTTTACTCCAAGACATGAGCTAAAACAACTCAAGTGATATGAAAACATTAAAATGCTTAATCAAAAAATGGTAACCCCATTTTGAGCTTAACGATGAGTATGACCTATGATCAAGTACTCTTGCTTGGCTCCTAAGTCAATATAATCTAATATAGGTGACCCAGTCACCGACCATCATCTAGTTAAGTATCTTGTTTGGTTCATTCATTATTTGCAAGATTTCTTGGAACCACTCAAATCTTCTCTAGTTGATATTTCTTTGTAAATTCTTGTGTATTTCCTTTGCAAAAGCTTTTAAGATTCTATTGCAAGTTTTCTAAAATCATGTGAGAATTTCTAGTCATTGCCAAGTTTCTGTTATGTCCTCGGAGCCTCCGATCCAAATAACTCGGTCCTACCGATTATGCAGATAGGCTGCAAATACACATCTCGGTTCCACCGACTTATTTGCCTCGGAGCCACCGACTTTGCTATCTTTTCTATCATTTGTTAAACTTAGCAATTCTACATTTCTTCGATGATCCCTTATTATTATTAAAAGGGGGGGGGGGGGAGAGAAACTTTACTCTAGGATCCCTAACTCAAAGGAGGAGAAGTCTTACAAGCTATCAGTGAAAGAGGGAGAAATTATTCTCTATGTTCCATCAGTTTTTAATGCTCTCTATGATTCTACACCTTCCATGATCCCTACATTATATGACCCTTGTTCTCTAAGGATCCCTTCTTACTCCATGATCCCTGTGTCTGACCCTGTATATGGACCTTTTTGGCAATTGATGCCAAAGGGAGAGAAATACCAAAGCTTCAAAAAGCTAAAGGGGGAGATACATGCTTCAATGCAAAGGGGGAGAAACAATCAAGGGGGAGAATATCAAAGCCTATGCTCACATAGACAAGGGGAGAATACCAAAGTAGTGGGAGCAAAATATGTTTATCTTATTTGTTATTCTCATGTTAGACTTTTCTCACCCTATCCAATCCCAATATCTATATGCTAAGATTGATATGTTTAATTTGTTTCATTTGACTACTCATGTTAGAATTTTCTCACCCTATCCAATCCCAATATCTATATGCTAAGATTCAGGGGTTGAGGATGACCTGCTATTTCATATCTAAGGGAGAAAGTTCTAAATGATCTTGGAGACATATCAATCTTAAGGAATACTATCTTCTATATGTTCTTCACATCTTGGTACGATTGAGCTCTATTGCTTTTGATTGGTAGAATACTCTTGTGTTTCCTAACATGCTTTTCTCAAGTGTATTTCTACTACAAGAATGCTCAAGAACTCAAGGTAAGTATATGCATCATATCTTTGATCAAGATGATCTCTTGCTTCTTGCACATATTGTTTGCAAGAGTGAAGTCTTGAACAAGGATACACCTCACTCATATTTATTTGATGCATATAGCCAAGATACACATGACTCATTTTATCCCTTCTACTATATGTGTGTCCATGCATTCCAAAGCAACTATCCTTTAAAGGGACTGCACACATTTAGCGGGAGCAAATCTAAGTCATGTGTCTCTCAAAGTCTTCATTATATCCATGCATATCTTTATTTGAAGCTTTGATTCTATGTTGTCATTAATTACCAAAAAGGAGGAGATTGAAAGCACAATATGCTCCCTTGGTGGTTTTGATAATTCATGACAACATACATTGTCTCTTGGACTAATATTTCTACCTAGTGTATTTCAGGTGAAAGTCCATAGAGAGAGATGGGATGGCAAAAAGGATTGTGAGGAGATACCCCTAGATGCAAGGAAATGGATTGGCAAAGCTTCAAGCAAGAGGACTCTACATTTTACTTTGTGAGAAATCACTTTGAGTCCATAGGAAAGCCAATACTATTAAAAGGGGGTAAGGTACTGTTGGTGAACAAGATGCTCCACGTGCACAAGTGATAGTCACCAAAAACACCCACAAACTCTCCCACAAATACTCTGTCTAGAACCCTACCACTCAAATCGGTAAGACCAACAATTCCTATTTGGTCTCATCGAGATTCAAACCCTAGACATATCCCATGCCAAACCCTAGCATCTCGGTACTACCATCATTCCATTCGGTGCCACCGAAATCAGTTGCCAACTTTCGGGTATCCTATTTTCAAGAATCGGTACCACCGAGTTTTGCCAATCGGTTTCACCAAGATTTGGACCAACTTTCTGGTTAGCCATTCTCAAGAATCGGTACCACCGAGTTTCGTGAATTGGTCTCACCAAGTTTTGGACCAACTCTCTGGTTAGCCGTTGTCAAGAATTGGTACCACCGAAATTTGAGAATCGGTCTCACCGAGTTGTGCATTCTGACCGTTGGTCATCTTATCGGTACCACCGAGATTTATGTATCGGTCTCACCGAGATTCAAAAGTTGCTACCTTTGGAGCAACTCGGTACCACTGAGTTTTACACTTCGGTGTCACCGAGTTGGTCACTTTAAGTGTAACAGTTGGATTTTTGGGGATGCCTATATATACCCCTTCACCACCACCCACTCGAAACAGAAGCACTCAGAACTATTCTATACTTGCCCCATCCAATTTTCTGAGAGAGAGCCACCTACTCATGTGTTGAGATCAAGCCATTCCACTCTATCCATATGAATCTTGATCTCTAGCCTCCCCAAGTTGCTTTCCACCAAATCAATCTCTCCCACCATAGCCAAATCTGTGAGAGAGTGATTGTGTGTTGAGGAGTCTATCATCTTGAATCACAAGAGCAAGGAGTTCATCGACATTACCGAGCCTATTACCTTTTGGAGGGTGGTGCCTCCTAGATTGGTTAGGTGTCGCTTGGGAGCCTCCTACTTCGTGTTGTGGAGTTGAACCAAGAAGTTTGTACGGGCAAGGAGATCGCCTACTTCGTGAAGATCTACCCATAGTGAAGCTAGTCCTTCGTGGACAGAAGCCGTTATGGAATAGTCAAGGTTACTACTTCGTGGACCCTTATGGGTGGAGCCCTCCGTGGACTCTCGCGACCGTTACCCTTCGTGGGTTGAAGACTCCATAAACGTGGACGTACGATAGCACCACCTATCGGAACCACGGGAAAAATCTTCCTGTCCCTCATGCGTTTGATCTCCTTATCTCAACTCCTTACTTCCATGTGCAATGTCTTTGTTTTTCCGCTACCATATTTTTTGACTTGCATGTGTAGGGTGTGCTAGACTTGCTATAATTGTTAAAATCTGCCAACCAATTAACTTGGAAAAAGGTTAGGTTTTATATTTGCTAATAGTCTATTCACCCCCCCCTCTTGACACACACTTCTAGTGATCCTACAGCTGGAGCCATATTGGATGGCCCAGATGACCCTAATGGGCTGAATTCAAACATGTCATAACGGGTCGTGCATACCGAGGCCGTAAATGGGCTATATCCAATGGGCTGTTAACAATCTTTCAATGGGCCGACTTGCTAACTTTTGACCAAGTCAAGTGGGCCTTAAGAAGGCTTTAGACTGGCTCGGCCTTTTTAACAGCCTGTGTGGACAAATTTGACATTTGGAAAATCATCATTGGTCGGGGCTGTTAACGGGTATCGGATCCAAAACCCGCACTCGATAGCTTAACGGGTAACGCAACAGAAAACAAAAAAAATATGTACTACGTACACGCCCACGAGCACTATGATGATGCATACCATGTTTGATCTGATCATTACCAACTCGTAACGCAGTGGAAGGGGAGTCGGTGGAGATCTTTGGTGCATATCCCTACAGCTAGGATTTTATAACCTCTCAACCGCGAGGATGTTCTCCCTCAAATAGTCCCTCGGACAGCCCTTTGGGAGGACATGGGAAAATACCAGAAAAAACCTTGGGATATTTTCACCATAAAGCCACAAGGGGGGGGGGGGGGGGTGAGTGGAGCTTCATGGAGGAGCTCTTCCCTTGGCCTATTACTTAGCAGATAAACCCTTTCGTGTCACCACAAACCCTTGGGATATTTTCACCATCCCATGTCATCCCCATTGACTTTAGGACAAGGACCTAAAAGTTGGCTTTCCAAAAGGCCACCAAAAGGGGTTGTACCCTAATAGTGTTACCACTATTCACTCCACTATTCATGATAACTTTTCATAAAATATTTTTAGTGTTTGTTTATCCAAAAAATATCCAAAAGGTCTAGAACATTTCTGGCACTACCTAAAATAACTCTAGACATGTTCTAGAACATTTCCGGTATGAAGTTTTGTCTCCGAAACATTTCCAGTTTTCTCTCTGAAACTTTTATGTCGTCTCCAAAACTTTTTCGGCAACAATATCTCGGGCTCCTTGTCGATTACTTAGCAGATAGATGCCCTTAAGTGCGTGACCTTGTGAGTTTGGTGAAGTATAGACATGACCGGAATATTTTTCAATCAACGATCAATAGCGGAACCGAGGACATCCATATTGATCCCTATACCCACACAATAAATATGTTACAAATACCCGATGTGAGATTTAATGGCATCTCCGTGTAACAACAACTTGTTCACTATGCCAGTTTCCTCGTTACCGGTTTTGTTCTCTTTTCTCGTTACTGCGTTTCGGTTTCCTTGTGATACAATCACATGGTATCTTTCCAAACGATTACAGATACCGTAACACTAAGAGGTCCCTAAGAATATCTCTCCATCGTCGGAGGAGTAAATCCCAATCTTGAGCTATAAAATTTCTTGTCATACTTTTTCATGAACACGTAAGCCGACATAATATCCATCCTATTACAGATGACGTTTAACAAACCCCAAAATTCATGGAGCAAGTACGAAGGAACTGGATACTCTCACGGTCGAAGAAAAAAAACTGCAAAGTAATAACTCTTTGTGTTATAGCAATTAACTCGTGATGAATGTATCTCACAACATAACATTAATATGGTCAATTCAACACAAGTGTTCTTCTAACACGTGTGTCCTCAAAGTTGTTGGCATACTCATGCCCATGATCAGGAAAACATGACCATAATGCATCACTTAAGCTAGTCTTAGAGGCACGAGTAGGAATATATTTGACTGTTTATTATTCCACACATGCACATGGGTTTTCCTTTGATCCTTAGAACATAAACATTGATTAAAAACTTGGAGATAAATAACAACAGTTATTATTGCCTCCAGGACATATCTCCTACAAGTACCACGTGTCGGTTACCCTTGACGAAAACACTTCCATGACGCACCATATATCATTATGGAAGTGGACACTTCCATGATGATAAATATATTGTTTTCATGGAACACTTCCGCGACATCACATGTATGACTATCTTGATTCTGTCATAAAATCATCACAGATGTATATGCTTGACAGAAAACGTGACCTACTGTGACAAAGGCATATCATCACGGATGTGTTCTTTTTTTGTAGTGAAATAGAGAGTTGGAAGAGGAAATCTATATGGATCAGCCTGATGGGTTCATGGTAAAAGGTGAAGAGATAAAGGTGTGCAAGTTGTTAAAACCTTTGTATGGTCTGAAACAGGCACCTAAGCAATTGCATGAGAAGTTTGGTAGAAATCTGACTTTTGCAGTCTTTGTCATTAATGAGACTAATAGATGTGTTTACTATCGCTATGGTGGGGGTTATGGTGTTATATTATGTTTGTCTGTGGATGACATACTGATCTTTGGTACAAACATTCATGCGATCAATGAAGTCTTTTCTATTAAAAAGCTTTGACATGAAAGATCGGGAAGAAGCTATTCTAAACATCAAACTAAGGATGATAGTGGGATTAGTCTAATGTATTCTCACTATGTTGAGAAGGTCTTGAGATGGTTTGGCTTTATGGATAGCAAGCCTTATATAACACCTTATGATCCCAGTGTGATGATCAGAAATAACAAGAAAGAAACGAGAGATAAACTACGATACTCTCAAATTGCCGGTTCATTCATGTACTTAGCTAGTGCAATAAGACCAGATATCTCATTTGTCGTGAGAAAACATAGCAGGTTTATGTCCGTCCTCGCTGATGATCATTGGCATGCACTAGAAAGGGTCTTGCACTATTTGAGAAGTAAGTACTATGAGTTATGGAATTCATTATTCAGGGCACCTTGTTGTGCTTGAAGGATATAGTGACTCGAACTGGATTTATGATGTTGATGTGCTTTACGCCACAAGTGGGTATGTATTTACCCATGGAGGTGGCGCACTATCATGGAGGTCTTGTAAACAAACCATATTGACGAGGTCAACCATGGAAGTAAGTTCTTTTTCGATACAGCTACTGCTGAGGCAAAATGGCTACGTGAGCTATTAATGGACTTGCCTATGTTTGAAAAACCTGTACCAGCTATTCTAATGAATTGTGACAACCAAATGGTTATCACTAAACGTAATAATTCTAAAGATAATGAGAAGTCATCAAGACACGTGACGAAACGTTTGAAGTCTGTCAGGACGTTGAGAAACTCTGGAGTAATAACTGTTACGTATATTCAAACAGATAAAAACCTGACAGATCCCTTTACAAAGGGACTATCATGAAATGCTATAGGAAATGGATCGAGGGAGATGGGTATGAGACTCATAGATGTTACACCATAGTAGTAGCCCAACCTTTGTGATTGGAGATTCCGTGAACTAAAACTTGGGAAGAATAAACTATTGGTTAACAAAGGAGAGTAACTTGTAACCCGCTCTATGTGAAGATGCAAAACTCTCAAAGTTGTAAGGCTCAAAACTGTAAGGCATGTTTGAAACATGCATTTATGTGGTTCTCTTGGCTATGATTAGCAAATATGTTATCCTACAAAGCAGTCTTGAAAAAACACATCTATATGAGCCCCGACTATAAACGTCGCAATATATGAGACTTGTATGATCTTTATAAGCTCATGAAAAGACCAGGGAGTACGATGTATATGCTCCAAACCGCGGGGCAGTAAGGTATCGGTTAAGACTTTGAGTGAAACATGTTTACACAACACTTGCAATTCAAGGTATCGTCCATTGTCAAGTTTGGATGGATGTAGCTTAAAGTTCTAGGCAGAAGTTCGACTTAACAGTCTGCTAAAACACTAGTATATTAAACAAGTAGTGAGAAAAGGAAAACCTCTAAATAAGTATTTGAGATTTGGTGGGGGATTGGTAGAAATAATGGTCCTAATTCATGTACAATTTCTGAAATCTCAACTAGTGGCCCATAAATAAATGGCAAGTGGTGGTGTGTGGTGGTACTAGAGTTTTAGTACCATACTGCTAGTGGAGGAGGTGTTTTGACCTCTTTAAATAGTGAGTTACCTCCACCATATTGAGTGATGTGTTGAGGAGAGAAATAGAAGCACACACCCGCGCACTCGCTCACCTTGTCTGGCCTGGCTTAGGCACAGGCAGTGGCTGGGCCATGGCGGCACGTGCGTGTGACATGCACATGAATGGTCGTCAAAATCCGGTCCCTAACTTTTCAGGGGTGCGACCTCCTTTTGTCGTTTTTTATGTCTGACAAGCTAATTATTTCTTGCCCGGTAATTATACGATTTACAAACCAAGTCGACTTGAGATTGTGATCGCGACACGATACCACATCTGTTCCAATTATAAATATTGCTACCGGCCGCGGCCAAAGACACATCAAAAACACCTAGGGTTTTGCCTCATGTCGCAACTTGTGACACCATTGTAGTCTACTCCATCATGAACGCCGATGTGCACCGGCGAATGGGAGAGCAGGTCTCCAAAATCTCTTGCCCTTGTGATCCTGCACCAGCAGAGGGCAAATAAGGTTTTTGGGATGCGCTCCACGCGACTGCTCATGGTTTTCATCACGAATCGTCTTCCACCAAGATCATGCACTACTGCGTGTCGTCGTCACAAACGTCTACATCGACCAGTCATCATAACCAACGTCATTGTCAACAACATCACCGCCTATGCAACAGCCACAACTAATTTATCTACGAATGATCAGTACGTACGCCGTGATCTGTACCGTGATCTGATCTTGTCTCTAATTATGATAGTTATTGCATGTGCGATGTTGTCGTCTCGATCATCTAGTATGCTAGAGCTTTCCATGCTAATTATTGTTCTAGTCATGGATTATCCAATGAAATTAGTAATGAATGTTCCTAATATTCCAACAATGCGTGCCAAAAGCTGTAGTTGGGTGTGCTAGTGCTGATACCCGGCTTCCCCCGAAAGTCACACAGTGGTGCTGCAACAGAGGCCGACGATGCTCCGTTTGTGCTTCAAGCGAGCGGCAGATGCTCCAACCAGAGGCCCGTCGGTTTTGCAACACCACCCCTTGCTAGGAGGAATAGTTGATGGACAATCGTCAGGGTCGGGCGGTGCTGCGATGGAGCATCGTCGTGGGGGTTGGGGGCGTCCCTGTTGCGAGAGATCATCGTCGGGACCGGGCGATGCTACAATGGAGCATCGACGAAGGCCTTCGGTGCTGCGACGGAGCATCACCGGGGGGGGGGGGGGGGGGGACAATGAGAGCTGCAATGGAGCATCGCGGTGGCATGTGGTGCCGTGATGAAGCTCCAATGGAGCGTCATCGAGGGAGGCGCCGGTGCTACGATGGAGCTGTAATGAAGCATCGCTTGGCTGTCTGTGCTGCGATGGCGAGCTGATGCGAAGGTGAAAAACCGGTGCTCCGACGAATAAGGGCGGCGCGGCACTGCTTACCAGGGCTATTGGATGCGGTGGCTGCCAACGGAGGATTTGATGATTTGCCCCGCTTTAAAGGGGTTGGATGATTTGTCCCAACGTTGTTTCAATGACCAGTGACCCCGGCCCCACCCGACAGCCTCTCAGAAAGGCAAATTATCAAATGGAGAAGTAAAATGAGACAAAAGATTCAATTTCTCGGCTGCCAGCAGTAGTTGCGAGCGTGGAGAGCAAGGTCTAGGGATACTGCGAGGCGTAAGGAAACAATCCAGCGGCTGTGATGCCTCGCATCGGACGGCGTACAAGGCGACTTGTAACGTGCGAGGATCAATCGGACGATGCATAGCATCCGTCCGCGTTGGCGCGAGCAGGGGAAGGGTTTCCCGCCGTTTCTCCGGTTCCGTGTGTGGCACGATCTTGAATCCGACTCCAGCCAGGTCAGCTAGATCAGCCGCCCATGGTCTATATATATTACAGTAGCAACTAGCAAACCATCATCGATACAAACCACCCTCGATCGAAACGAAGAACTACCAAACGAGGAGCGGATCCAATGGAAGCATCCAAGTTCGGCTTCGGCCCCAACCTGCCGCCGGCGTTCAAGTTCGACCCCACCGACGACGACATCGTCGCCTACTACCTCCTCCCGCGCGCGCTCGGCCTCCCCAACCCGCACGGGCACGCCATCATCGAGGACGACCCCGGGAGCGCCCCGCCGTGGGAGCTCCTCCGGAGGCACGGCGGCGACGGCGGGATCGACCACGCCTTCTTCTACGGACCCCCCACGGACGGCCGCCGCAGGAAACGCACCGTCAAGGGCGGCGGCGTGTGGCAGGGGCAGAAGGTGACCGAGGGCACCGCCACCCTGCTCGGCCTCGGCGGCGCCGAGCTGGACATCGCCTACAAGCGGTACGACCTCACCTTCAAGCGCAAGGTCAGCACGGGGTACGTCATGCACGAGTACGAGATCACGTCGCCGCCGCTCCCCGGCAAGGTGCTCACCCGCGTCAAGGTCAGCAGTAACGCCAAGAAGGAAAAGGCACCGGGCGCGGCCACCGCCGGCGCCGGCCAACAGGTTGCGCTCCTGGACCCTGAGCTGCCGGGCACGAGCTACGACGACCATGATGCCGCCGCGATGGCGAGCAACGGCGAGGGACTCGGTGACACGCAATCTGGTGCTCTGTGTGGCGGCAACGGCGGTGACACGGCAGATGCCGAATACTGCTATACGCCTCTCAACTGTGTCCTCCCGGAGGGCGAGTACGTCGACCACGGCCTCTCGTTCACCGAGAAGCTTACCGCGCCGATGAAGAGTGACAGCCAGGGATTCACCGGCGCTCAAGCTGATGCTTTCTACGGCTACGGCATGGTGGAGACGAACGGCGCCTACTATGACCCTGCACTGTTCGCCCCGGTTGCTAGCCAACAGGTTGCCCCATGGCCTAATCAGCTGGGCCAGAGCCACAACCACAACCAGTACTACGCTGGAGATGACGCTGCCGTGATGTGCTCCGGCGGCGAGCAACAAGCCGGTGGCGCTCTGTGTGGCTACAACGATGACGGCGGTGTCGTGAAAACCGAGAGCGCCCACTCGACTATTTTGCCCTGCAATGGCGGGGTGGAGAACCGGGGCGAGATCTACGACTACGAGGCCTCTCGGCGACAACGCTGGCGACTTCAATGAGCAGAGCTACGCCGGCGACGCGGCCACCGATCGAGAGTGAACTAGTAGTGGAAGCAACACATCTAGGAACTAGGATATGGGATAGCGTATCATACTACCATACCATGTCATGTGCTTGTGCGGATGGATGGTCTACGATTACGCACCCGGATTTTTTGAACTCCTTATTGTAATTTTATTACATTTACATTACCTTACGCACCCGGCCACTGATCAAAGTTGTTCTTCCTATACTTACTTATTACAGACTTCGAATGTTTTTCTCGTGATTGAACAGCATGGACTACTAATTAAGTTGCAGGATCATCTTCTTGCTGAATGTAAATGGCTCGGCGTCCCAAGTTACCAAGGTCTCGTCACTGTTTACACTAGCCAAATCGAAATTATCGAACGCAAAATCGTACTTTCGTGAACCATAGTGATGCAGTAGCCCCAGTTTGGAGGTCCGATCGACAATCCAGTCAGTAGGGCACAGTGGCAGTGACCGTTCTATGCCTGGGGTCTGTCAGCACGGAGCACACATTGACGAAGCCTGCTTGGCTCAGCGCCTCCTCCAGATCCAGCATGTAGTACTCGTCCAGGAACGGTTCAGTGCTCTTCATCAGAGTGAACAGAACGGGTGATAGTTCCTGAAACAGTAACAAATTATTAGTACCCCAGCGAACGTGAGTGAGAATCAGATGAGGAGCTTCGGTGCATTTTGCTCGAGATTACCTGGAGTACTTTTGATTTTGGCTGCGGCGAGTGCAAATACAAAAGGAAACGAAGTTAGATTTCTGAACCTCTTTCAAAACAGTTGTGTTATCTGGTCCAGTAATAACTGATTAATATTGGAAACTGAATTTTCTTACTGAGTTGTCGGTTAAGGCGATGGTTCCTCCTGGGCGAAGTAGCCTGAATGCTTCCTTCGCTAATCCGATTATTGCTCGGGCTGGACACTCGTGGCACTGCAGGTGTGTATAGTATTACACTTGCCGCATTAGTACTGATGTGCGAGTTCCCGTTTCATTTTGCACTTAATGGTCAAAGTCTTTAGCACAGCATTCATGTAAAGAAGTCTAGAATCCTAATTAGATGCAAAAAACAGGCATGTCACTACAATTGTGCAAGCTCAAGATTAGCTATTGTTTTGGCGCTTCAACATTTTCAATCTCTTTTTAAAAAACATTTTCAGCGTTCATGTAAAACAATTACGAGTTACTGTATTACATTAGTTTATTTCGTGATAACCATTACATGATATGATAGAAATTACCACATAAGCAAGGGAGACGACGTCAAATGAATTCGGTGGCAACCCAGTCGCTTCACCGTTTGCATGAACCCAACGAATAGGGTTTTGCCGAGACAGTTGTTCTTCCTTCTGTGCTGCCACGGCCAGGAAGTAGGGTGACAGATCTAGTCCCTTGATCATTGAAAAGGCTCTGAATTAGAAAATCCATATAAAAACCAACCAAAGAATCGTCAATATGCAGAAAGATAGCTATAACACAACTTCATGTAGCTCAAGATAAGCGGTAAGAGCATGACACTAATTGAGTCAAGAATATATTGGTCTGATAATATTATAGCATGATTATTTTTTCAGAGATCCTGGATGCTATGATTTTCCCGATATTCGATCATTTTCCCCAAAAACACTAGCAGATACTGAACCTTGACAACACATTTTTCAGAGATGTGGCAAGAGATGCACTTACAACAGCCTTAGCCGAAGGGAACTTCTCAGCCAGGTATCTGGTGCTCACTCCAACAGAGCAGCCAATGTCCAAAATGTCATTGATCTGGCAGTTTTCTCCGGTGTACTTGAGGTGATGCTCCTCAATTGCATTCATCCAGTTTCCCCGGACAATCCGGTTGGCTTCTTCGATCGAAGTAGCCTCGGGTATGGCCCTCTTTGCAATCGACAAGGTTGCAGCCTCAGCCTCAGCTGCAGCCTGCATCAATAGTGATCAGCACGAGAGAGAAACAAGAGCTCTGCATTCAGTCGAGCAGATAAAATGTGCAAAGATAAGAGAGTTTCAAAAGTGTGCTTTGGGCCCATCCTTAGTACTTGGAAGCAAACAATTACCAGCCACGATAGGTTCCCTTCGTCATAGGCGTGGAATGGGCTCAGATAATCTGCTCAAGATAAGCAAGCCATATTAATGCTTCTGTTTCCCTGATTTTTCAGTATCGTCTATCGTGTCGATCAAATCATCGAATTGGAGGTACAACTGAAGGTAAAAGCATAATCCTCTCACTGTAAACTTTATCAGTATGCGATTGATACTACTGTGCTAATTAATCAGCTAAAGAAATATGTTATCGAACAAAAAATAGCTGACGAAGAAGTGAGGATGGTCGGGATGGTGGGATGAGCTGCTCACAGTCAGGGTAGACGATGTTGGGGTCTCTTATCCTCTCGAACACCTCGTACACGTCAGACTCCAGCACCTTCTTCGTCATCTCCCTCCACGGGATGTTGGACTTCTCCGCTGTCCTGGAAAATAATCATCCATGGCCTCCACCATCACGACATCCAAGTCCAGCCACCACTACATTGCTGACGAGAAGCCCAACAGCTAACTAATGGCCAATGGTGTGCGGTGCCTACCTGATGATGACCTCCCGGGAGGCGAGCTTCATGAGGGAGTAGAGCGGCTTGAAGGCGATCAGAGCGGCGACAAGCCGCGACACCGGCGTCTCCCCGGACCACGCCGGCCGCTCCAGAGATCCCTCCTGCGGCGCGGCTCCGGTCACGGCCGCGACAACGACCGCATTTCGACGACGGCCGCCGCGGCGGGTTTCCTGATGTTGCCGCCGGAAGCCGCCGCTGGCGGTGGTGCCGGCGCGCCCGAGAATGGATGCCATTTTTAGGCCGCTCTGCTGGAAATGCTGTGGTGATTTTCTCCGCCGTCGTACTGGCACTACCGGAGCTCGCTGGTGTGGCTCTAGTGGTGATGGCCTTTGATTGGCGCTTGGGATTGTGCTGCTATCTAGAGGGAAACTCTGCAGCCAATAGGATTCTGACACGTTTCCATATTTTCGCCTGTATTTGAAGCTAATATTTTTTGAAGGAAAGGAAAGAGTAAATAAAAACGGAAGTGAGGGCGATTTTTGTATGAGTCGCCAAAAACTCATAGGGAGCACCTACGGCTCAGGTGTCTGGTTGGTTTTTGTACGAGTCAATACTTTTCATGGAACATGACCACATGAGTCCGTCCAGTAGGGTGACGGTTAGCGTGTCGCTCTAACGATTGCCGAGGCGATTAGGGTTTTGGTTCCCTGGTTCTCGTCCCAGTTGTGATTGATCCCCACCACGGCAAGATTTGGGAGGAATCCTAGTTCTGAGTAGCGATCTCAACCCCAAACCCATCCTCTTCACAACCTTATGCGCGGTCCTAGGGCGCGCGGTCGTAATACATCTTGAACCCTAGGCGGCGGTTCGGGGCGGTGTGGTGAACGCGGGATGGAAGGGGTAGGGAACATGATGCGGAAGTTGAAGCTGGCGCAGGAGGAAAGGGAGTCAAGATTCGATGATGGGGAAGGAGAAAGGGAAGAGCATGGAGCCACAGGCTATCGGCAAGGTGTGCTCGGAGAAGCCCGCCCATCCAGATGAGATCTGCCTCTCACTGGGTCGCGTCTGGTGTCCTATCAAGGGAGTTGACTCCAGGGAGGTAGGAGACAATCTGTTCATGATCACATTCAAGCAGGAGTCAGGGAAGAGGAAAGCGTTGGAGGATGGATCGTGGATGTTTGACAAAGACTTTGTTGTTTTGGAGGACTATGATCCAGGTAAGCGGCTAGAGGACTACGAATTAAATGGCATCCCTATTAGGGTGCGCGTATTTAGTTTTCCATTAGGCATGATGAATGAGGAGGTGGCGGAGGAGATAGACAACATCATTGGGAGATTTCTGGAAGTGGATGCTGGGGCAGATGGGAAGGCCATTGGAAAATTCATGAGGGTCAAATTTAGGATGAATATTGAGAAGCCGATCATGAGGGGATTCACCTAGAGGAGGAAGAAGAATAGCACAAACATAAGCATAAAGGAAAGATGAACATCGATGGCACTAAGGAAGAGGAGGAGGAGGGTCTATGGTGTCGCTTAGAGTATGAGTTTATGCGTGGCTTTTGCTATACATGTGGTATCATTGGGCATGAGGAGAAAGATTGTTCGATCAAGTTGAAAAAAGGGGAGCGAGCACAGTTTGGTAGCTGGCTGAAAGCAGATGTAGGGTGGAGGAGGGCAATCAAGGATGAAAACTGGGGCTAGAAGGGAAGAAATAGAGGAGGGGAGCACTACCGAATCTATGGGTTCAGTCGTTCGAGTGGCAAGTCGGGTAGTGGAAGTGATAGTCTTTCATGGAGAAAGGAGGGGCGCAATAGTGGTGGAAAGGAGGGGGTCACAGAGAAAGTAACAAGCCCTCCAAAACTAGTGAGTGAACCGACCAGGTTGGGGACTCCCAAGAAGCTCAACATGGGTGTCATGGTTGCAAAGGAGGCTGTAAACCGGGAGCTGGCAGAGGGAGGGTTGAACTAGAGTGAAGGAGCAGATGAGGGGAACAACAACAAAGTTGTGGTAGTGGCTACTAACCGCCAGTTGGTGACAGTGTCGGAGCAAAAGGGAGAAGGGGGGGGCTAAGAGGATTGAGAAGGGGAAAGGCAAGGGAGATGGAGGAGGCAAGCCAAGTCAGGAGCTCAGAAAGTACAAAAAGGTGTGAAGGGAAGGGAAGGAAGGCATGACTGGTAACCAGAACCGCGAACAAGTTCTGGAGTAGAAGAGAAGCAAGGAGGGTGATTCACTCTTTGCGTTTGGTTTATTCGGTTTACGTGGTTCGGTTTTTACGGTTTTTCGGTTTTTACGATATTAATACTTCGGTAAATACGGTAAGGAATTTAGATATGGTTCGGTTTTGATATATACCAAATTATTTCGGTATGGTTTCGGTATATACCGTAAAAACCAAAGTTGACGCGAATTTAATAAGGACATATAATAGTTTATAAATTATGACTCAAAACGTATATCTTTTTATACAAAGAGTATATAATTATATGCAAGTGTGTATGCATACCTGGATTCGATGGTTATGAACGTGCTTAGCATTCTTTTAAAGAGAAATATGACTCCGTTACAAGAAAAATGGATGCACTTAATAGGAAATCTTGCTTTTGCACACAAAAATGACTATGTGTATAGTAATTGATCCCAAGATTTTTTTTTTGACTTCGGTTTATTCGGTTAACCATTCGGTTTTTCGGTATATACCATAAAAACCAAAATTCAAAATGGTATGAAAAGTTCATACCATACCGAAACCATAAAACTATAAAAACCATAAAATTGGTTCGGTTCGATTTAGTTTGGTATGGTTTTTCGGTTCGGTTTTAAAATGCACAGGGTGAAGGGTGATGACGATATCATTATGGAGGCAAAAAAGGAAGGACAAAGGGAGGCCTGGTGGAAGGCGAGGACGCAAAGAAGAGTGATAACGGAGTCGACAACATCATATCGGCCGGGCTGCAAGAGGAGCCCCGCCGGGAGCAATGAAAATCATCGGATGGAACTGTTGGGGCTTAGGAATGGCCCGACGGTTCCTTCTCTTCTCGAACTGGGAAGAGTGGAATATCCTGACATCTTGATTTTTTAGAGACAAGGTTGTATGAGAAAGATTTGGAGAGTTTTAGGTGGAAGTTAGGGCTTGCTAACATGTCAGTGTGGAAATTGGTGGGAAGAAGTAGGGGGTGGCTTGGTTCTGGAGAAGAGGATTAGATGTGACTCTCAGGTCGTATGGGAGTAGACACGTGGATGTGGATGTAAAGGAGGTGGATGGATGGATTTGGAGGTTAACAAGGATGCATGGATAATCAGCTACCGAGAGGAAGAATGAAACATGGACGACACTAAAAGTTCTCAAGCAACAATATCAACAGGGGCGTACATGGCTTTGTTTGGGCGATTTTAATGAGATCCTATCGGAGGTGGAGAAGGCGGGAGGCGCCCCAAGGGCGCAACATATGATGGATGGATTCCAAGAAGCGTTTGAGGTGTGTGAGCTCGCTGATCTAGGCTTTGAAGGTGTTGTTTACATGGCGAAACCATAGCAAAAACCTGAACACATACATATATGAGAGGTTGGATAGAGCCACTGGAAATGAAGAGTGGAGTTCGAAATTCTCTGAATACGCAGTTGCGAATGGGTTGCTGCATCACTCCGATCATAGACCAATTGTTTTTCAGACACAAGGTGATGATAGGGGATGGACGAGAGGGCATAGAGGTTTAGATTTGAAGTGTGTTGGTTGCAAGAGGAGGGATGTGAAGATGTCATACGGGAGGCTTGGGAGTGGAGCTGGGCGAGCAGATCAAGGGGTGTGGCGAAGGCATTACGACGGTGGCGGAAATGATGAGGGAGTGTGACAGAGATGTTGTTGGTACACTGGAGGGTAGGCTGAAGAAAGCTAAGGCTGATCTGGAAAGTTGCATGAAGGCTAGTGTTGGGGATATAACCCCGTGGTAAGACCCGCCCAGGAGGGGCCGGGTCATACCAGGCGGCTCATAGCTAAGACCCTTAAGGTGGGCCGGAAGATGAAGGCCAGGCCGCATGGCGGCTTACCAGACAGGCCAAGACGAAGGCCCAGAGACAGAAGATGGTGAGAGACCCGGGCGGTTAAGCTGCCCGGAGACGGCTTGCCCAAGGTGGCCAGGCGGCTTAGAGGCAGGGTCGATTACGTTGTATGAGTCGGTTTGGGACTCGTGTAACCCAGGGCCTCGACCTCCTATATAAAGGTGAGACCCTGGGGCGGCTTAGACAGAAACCGATCGATCGAGAGCTAGGTCAAGCGAATCCGCTCCCTTGTAATTGATACTCCAATCAATACAACACAAGCAGGACGTAGGCTTTTACCTCTTATTGAGGGGCCGAACCTGGGTAAACTCGTGTCCCTCATCTCGACCAACCCCTTTGAGTCCACCGCCTCAGCGATGGCCTCGAACCTAAGTCTTCGGACATCTGCCGTGACAAAACCACGACAGTTGGCGCCCACCGTGGGGCTAGCGCTCGGTGGTGTTGAGTTCTCAAAGGGCTCTCTCCCAGGGATCGAGGGATACGCCGTTGGCAGGATGACCAAGAGTCTCCGCGGCAAGCTCTACATCGACGACGCCGGCTGGGGCCCTGAGACCGACTCAATCGAGTATGGGTTCCGGGTCCCCTTCGGCGGAATCCACGTCTTCATCGGCAAGATCGGCGGATCTGAACCCGAGCCAGACATCTGCACCGACATCGTCGAGCCGGCCCAACGCGTGCAACCCGCCCAACGCGTGCGACCCGCCCGTGTCAACCCGGGCAGGAAGCATGTCTTCGTCGGCTTCACCCAGGGCATGGAGCTTGAAGGTTCTATGTCGCAGGAAGAAACCCTTATCTGCTCAGAGGATGGATCCTCGAGCGGAGAGACGGAGTCAATCTATCAACTTCACAATGGTGGGCTTGGGTGCTACATCGAGCATTACCCCGAGTCAGAATATCATGAGCCAGAGTATCATGAGCCGGAGGACTATGAGCCGCCGAACCGCGCTGCTGTTTTCATGGCGGGTTCAGCGCCGGCCCCCAGTAGCACAGCCGCCGGTGCAACCGGGTCTGGTGCTGGCAGGCCGCCGGCTCAGGTTCTTCTGGATCTGATGAACGAGCTCACAACCCTGATGGAAACTGAGGTCACTGCTGAAAACCAAGCGACCCGTAATACGGAGATCACGAGGTTGAAGAACCAGATGGCCGGAGTCCAACAGGAAATCAATGCGTTGAAGGTTCAGATGGATGCTGAGGCAGAGCGCCTTAGGGCGGATGCTTTCCGCCTTGAGCTAGAGCAGCAGTCTGCAGTGGCGGTTCATCGGATGAGGCATCAATCCCACCTGCCGGATCAATATGAAGCCAGAAATCTTTTTAACACTCCAGGGACGGGACGGAATGTGCCTTTGACTGTAACCCGGACGGCGGAAGTACCTGGAAGCCGGGCGGCGGTTCAGCATCAGCAGCCAGACCCGCCCCGACGGAACCAAAACCCGCCACAGTCTTTTCCAACCCCGCCGGGTCATTATTCTAACCCGGCGGAGAACATGGTGGCAGCGGCAACCAGGCTTGGTACAATCCCGATTCCCGATGAGGCGCCCTTCGCAGAGGAGGTGCGGAATGCCATAGGATACCTGCAGACGGCGGTGGGCCAGCAGGAGAAGTACACTTATAGTCGGAGTCGCGTGCACTCAACCCCCATCCCCAGCCACAGCTACAGCCGGCGTTATGAGTCGCCGGCAGTGTCTAGCAGTGATCGACATCGGAACCCGCCGCGAGTGGATCGGGCGGCTCTGGATGCTCAGGCGCTGGTGGATCGGGCAAGAGCACAGCGAGAGGCGGCGGCTCTGGCAGCTGCGGCGGCTTATCAGGAACCCACAGTTGCACCTTCTGTTTCAGTAGGAGTAGGAGTAACCTCCAGGGCTGTGGGAGTGCCGTGCTTGGCGCCGGCTTTGCAGAATGAGCGTCTGCCGAAGGATTTCAAGGGTCCTCGTAAGGTGCCCAATTATACTGCTGACCTACCTCCAGAAGCTTGGATTGAAAGCTATGAGCTAGCCATGGAGATGTTAGATGTCAGCGATGCAGTATGTGCCAAATACTTCATCATGATGCTGGAAGGGCCGGCTCGCACATGGTTGAAGGGTCTGCCACCCAACACCATTAATTCCTGGGCCGAGTTAAAGGCGAAGTTCATCAAAAATTTCCAAGGAACGTGCAAGCAGCCCATGACGATTGTGGATTTGGACCATTGTGTGCAGCGTGAGGATGAGTCGGCTCACCACTGGGTCCGGCGTGTCTCAACAATTATCCACTCTTCCGAACACATTACGGCGGCTCAAGCGGTCTTAATTCTAGAGAAGAATTGCCACTTTACGCCCTTGAAGCAGAAGCTTGGCCGGCTCAAACGCTCATGCCAAGACATGGGGGAGCTCATGGCGGCTCTCACAAAGTATGCCGACTCTGACAACACGAAAGACCCGGGCTCTGATGATGAGAAATCGGGTCAGGGTAAGAAAAATAACAATGGCAAGGGTCAACAGCAAAACGCGGCTGGAAGCAGCAATCCGGTCAAGTGGAAGAACCCAGATGGCGGGTCGGAATTGGTGGTGAACACCAGCGCTGGGAACAATCGTGCTAAGGGTAACGGGAATTTCAGGCAGCCCTTTAATAAGGGTAAAACTCCTTTCAACCTGGAAGAGATGCTCAACAAACCTTGTCCAGAGCACAGCCGGCCCGATAAGCTGGCAGGCCATACATGGAGGGATTGCAGTATTATGCGGCAGTTTCGGGATTACAGCCTTCAACAGCATCGTAATAACGGTAATGGTCCGTCAGGCGGCTCAGGGCCGGGCGGTTCAGGAGCCGGCGGCTTAGGACCCGGTTACCAGGGTCAAGGCAACCATGGAGGTCATAATCAACGGTCTGGCGGTGGAGGCCAGCAGCAGAATAACCAATCAGGGTATCAGAGTAACCCGAAGCAGCTCAGTGGGGGTCAGTATCATGTTTTTACAACCAGCCTTGACAAGCGAGACCGGAAGGTGCGCAAGCGGGCGGTTAATGCAGTCATGCTGGCTCTCCCGCAGTATTTGAAGTGGTCTGAGTATGACATAACTTGGAGCAGGGAGGATCACCTGCCGCGTGTTGATAACCCGGGGCAGCTGGCTTTGGTAGTTGCCCCCCAAGTGGGAGGATACGTTTTCACTAAAGTACTTATGGATGGCGGCAGCAGCATCAACATCCTGTACTATGACACTTTCCGCCGAATGAATTTGCTTGACAAAGATCTTAAGCCCTCTTCAACAGTTTTTCACGGTGTGGTGCCCGGAAAGTCGGCTTATCCAGTGGGAAAGATTTCTTTGGAGGTAGCTTTTGGTGATGAATTCAACTACAGGGTGGAGTCTTTGTGGTTTGAAGTGGTCAAAATCAAAAGCCCATATCACGCTCTGTTTGGACGGCCGGCTTACGCCAAGTTCATGGCTAGACCTTGCTATGTTTACTTACAGCTCAAGATGCCCGGGTTGAATGGGACGATTACCGTGCATGGTGATCGGAAGACGGCTCTTGAGTGTGAGGAAGGTGATGCAGCTTACGCTGAGTCAAGTTGTGCTGAAGCGGAGCTCAATTTTTATAAGGAAAATGTTGACCCGACAGATATGACTCCACTGAAGAAACCCAACACGGAATCTGAGCCGCCCCTCAAGTTTATGGCAGAAGATACCAAGTTGGTGGACTTTACGCCGGGCGACTCATCACAGCAGTTTACTATCGGGGCTAACATGGACCCCGCATAGGAAAGCACGCTCATCGAATTCATCCGTGATAATCGAGACATCTTAGCATGGAAGCCTTCTGACATGCCGGGTGTACCGAGAGAATTCGCTGAGCGCCACCTTAATGTGGATCCTAAATTTAAGCCGATCAAACAGTTCCTCCGCCGGTTTAATGAGGAGAGGCGCAAGGATATTGGGGAAGAGGTGGCCCGGCTATTGGCAGCAGGGTTCATCGTTGAAGTGTTTCACCCGGAGTGGCTTGCTAACCCGGTGTTGGTACTCAAGAAGAACGGCACGTGGCGTTTGTGCGTGGATTACACGGATCTTAACAAGGCGTGTCCGATTGACCCGTTTGCTCTCCCCCGCATTGATCAAATCATTGATGCAACGGCGGGTTGTGAGAGTTTATGCTTCCTGGATGCTTATTCAGGTTATCATCAGATCAAGATGGCAGTTAAAGACCAGGAGAAGACGTCCTTTATAACACCTTTTGGGGCTTTCTGCTATGTGTCTATGCCCTTCGGGCTCAGGAGTGCGCAGGCGACTTATCAACGCTGTGTGCATAATTGCCTTCACAGCCAGATTGGGCGCAATGTTCATGCGTACGTGGACGATATTGTGGTTAAGTCAAGGAAGAAAGAGACTCTACTTGACGACCTGAAGGAAACGTTCGATAACTTACGGGTCTACAAGATGATGCTTAACCCGACCAAGTGCGTCTTTGGAGTTCCTGCAGGCAAGCTCCTGGGATTTCTAGTTTCTGAGCGTGGCATTGAAGCTAATCCGGACAAGATAAAGGCTATTACCTCCCTGTCTGAGCCGGCATGCATCAATGACGTTCAGCGCCTGGCGGGTCGAATCGCTGCGTTAAGCCGGTTCATAAGCCGCCTGGGTGAGAAGGCTATTCCTCTGTATCAGATGATGAAGAAAATAGACAACTTTGTCTGGAGTAAGGCGGCGGGTGAGGCGCTTGAGGCGCTCAAAAAGCAGCTGGTTGAGCCGCCAGTCTTGGCCGCTCCGGCTGAGAAGGAACCTTTGCTCCTCTACGTGGCGGCTAACAACAGGACAGTCAGCGCCGCGATTGTTGTGGAGCGTAAGGAGGCAGGGAAAGAATACCCGGTTCAGAGGCCGGTTTACTACGTCAGTGAAGTCCTGATAGAATCCAAGCAAAGGTACCCACATTGGCAGAAACTGATATATGGGGTGTTCATGGCAAACCGTAAGTTGAAGCATTACTTCCTGGGACACCAGATCACTGTCGTCAGCTCTGCCCCGTTGGGAGACATAATTCAAAACAGAGAAGCCATTGGCAGGATTGCTAAGTGGGCATTGGAGCTTGGGCCTCTTAATCTGAAATATGTGCCTCGCACGGCTGTCAAGTCTCAAGCCCTGGTGGACTTTATAAACGACTGGACAGAGTGTCAGTCGCCCGAGGAGAAGCCGGATAACACTTACTGGACAATTCACTTTGATGGATCCAGGCAGTTGGAAGGGTCAGGGACTGGAGTTGTCTTAACTTCCCCTAGAGGTGACAAGTTCTGTTATGTGCTAAGGCTGATGTTTCCTTGTACTAACAATGCAGCTGAGTATGAGGCTTTACTTCATGGCCTCCGTGTGGCTAAGGAGATGAACCTGAGCCGGGTTAGATGCCTCGGCGACTCAGACCTCGTGGCTCAGCAAGTTTCAGGCACGTGGGATTCCAAAGACCCACGAATGGCGGCTTATCGTCAGGCGGTGGACATCATTGCTGGTCACTTCAAGGGGTATCAGGTGGATCATATTGACCGTCGCAAGAACGAAGCGGCTGATGCGTTGTCAAGGCTGGGTTCTCAGCGTAAGCTGGTGCCGCCTAACGTTTTCTTGGATGTGTTATATCACCCGTCTGTTCAGCTACCTTCAGAGGAGGATCTGGCTATACCTGACCCGGAGGGGCAGCTGGTGGCGGTTCTGCATGCTACCCCTGATTGAACGTTGCCTTACCTAGCATATCTGACTCGCGGCGAGTTGCCCGAAGACGAGAGCTTGGCGAGACAAATCGTAAGGCAATCTAAATCCATGACTATCATCAATGGCGAGTTACATAAGTGCAGCGTTACTGGCGTCTTTCAGCGTTGCGTTTCTCCTGAAGAAGGTAAGGAGATCTTAAATGAAATTCACGCCGGCAATTGCGGTCATCACGCCGGCTCAAAATCTTTGGTGGCCAAAGCTTTCCGGCATGGTTTCTTCTGCCTGACGGCTCATAAGGATGCAGAGGACTTGGTCACCAAGTGTGATGGATGTCAGAAGTTCGGGCGGCATGCTCACGTACCGGCTCAGGAATTGCGGATGATTCCAATCACCTGGCCGTTTGCGGTCTGGGGGCTTGATATGGTCAGGCCCTTCAAGAGATCTGAAGACAAGAAGACCCACCTTTTGGTGGCGGTGGATAAGTTTACCAAGTGGGCTGAGGCTGAGCCGGTCAGCAAGTGTGACGCGGCTACGGTGGTTCAGTTTGTCAAAAAATTGATCTACCGTTTTGGTTACCCTCATAGTATCATCACGGACAATGGCACCAACCTATCCAAGGGGGCTATGAAGGCATTCTGTGAAAGTGAGCACATCCGGCTTGACGTCTCTGCTATTGCTCATCCACAATCCAATGGTCAAGCGGAGCGTGCTAACCAGGAGATCTTGAGAGGTATCAAGCCCCGGCTTATGGTTCCTCTACAGCGGACGCCGGGTTGTTGGGTGGAGGAGTTACCGTCAGTTCTCTGGAGCATCAGAACTACCCCCAACAGGTCAACAAGCTATACGCCTTTCTTTATGGTTTATGGTGTGGAAGCCGTGTTACCAAGTGATATACGTCATGACTCGCCACGGGTGGTGGCTTACGTTGAAACAGATAATGAGACAGCGCGTCAGGACGCGTTAGATGCTTTGGATGAAGAGCGTGAGCTTGCAGCAGCTCGATCGGCGATTTATCAACAAGACCTGCGTCGCTATCATAGCCGCAGAGTTAAGACCTGGACGTTTCAGGAAGGCGACTTGGTGTTGCGTTTGATTCAAGATCAGACGGATGCGCACAAGCTATCTCCCCCATGGGAAGGGCCTTTTGTGGTCAGCAGAAATCTCAACAATGGGTCATATTATCTCATTGACGTATGAGACGAGTCACGCACTTCTGGGCAGGAGACCCACCGGCCGTGGAATATCGCTCATCCGCGGCCTTACTATACTTGAGTCATCGACTCCCATCATTGTACATCCATCATTGTACATATCTTTCTTATATATATATAATAAAGTTGGCATACCTGCAAGCCGGGGTTTCTGCCTTTTATGCATCTCAGATTGTGCAAAGTTGACTCCGTCAACAAGGTCATTTGGGGGCTTCCAACCCACCAGGGTTTAGCTTACACACCCTCTTGATCGGCTCTTTAGCCACTGTAAGGCCGGGTTATATACCCAAAAAGTTGACTCCGTTAACAAGGTCATTTGGGGGCTTCCAACCCACCGGGTTTAGCTTACACACCCTTTTGATCGGCTCTTCAGCCACCGCAAGTTCGAGTTAAACCTGCCTGTATGCTGCTGCTGCTCCGCTAGGTGAACCACCGAACTCTTACCAGTTAATCTCGACTAGAGACCCTGAGCTGTTCAAAATATTTGACAGTCACTCTCACTAGAGACCCTGTACTGGTCAAGGTTAAACCGGCGGCTCTTGTCATGAGAGGGCCGGCTTACGGAAAGCGAGGATAAACTCACCCATCTGCTGCATACTCTCCGCTATGTGGCCCGTTCGTACTCTTAAACAGTTACTCTTTTAAAGACCCTGCACTGTTTAAGGTTCAAACGACGGATTTATGTCACGTGAGAAGTAGCTTATGGGCCCTGGGGGTACTCATGCCCTGCTGCGCCTTTTTATGGTTTGTTGTTGCTCTTACCAGTTAATCTCGCCAGAGACCCTGAGCCGTTCAAAGGAGTTGACGGTCACTCTCACTAGAGACCCTGTACTGCTAAGAGTTCAAACAACAAATTCATGCCATAAGAGCCGGCATATGAGTTTTCGAAAGATTTCACAAGCAAGGTCATAAAAGATTTAACATCTCCGGGTTGTGCTTTTCAAGCCGCCCTCACAGCAATACAGAACATACTCTGTCTTGTTTGTTTTTTGCAGGTCTTATCTCCTAAGATGAGCCACCGTAAAGTATGACGAAAGATGTTTGCGGACAGCGTACAAGGCAGATAAAAGTGCATTAAGTGGCACGGCTGAGGCAACCAAGTTTTTCTACGCCTATTACAAAGCTCTCCAGGGAGCCCAAAATGCAACGGATTTAAAAGTTTTTTACACACTTCCGGCGGCTCAGAAAGCCGGGTTATCAAGAGCAACGTGTTTAGCTCGACGGCGGGTCGTCCTGCGTCGGGTCTTCGACCTCTTCGATCTGAAGATTGTCCACATCCCAGTTGTAGTTTGTTAAAGCTTCAAACCGGGCCTCGTCAAAGAGGGGAGATGGGTCAATTTCAGGAGCAAAGAGTGGCTTACGGCGTGCAGGAGTTAAGTCCCTGGCTTCAAAAGTTGGGCAGCACACTCGTTTGCGGTCCTCGCCGTAAGCCGCCTGGTATGAAGTCAGATCAATTTCATTGACAAGCGTTGATGCGAGTACTCGGGAGGCCTTCATACATTTGGCATAGTCAGCTTCCGTAAAGTCTGAGCCGTCATCTTTCTTGGATGGAAAGCCATCCATCATTTCTTCTGCAGTCAGTTCAGGGGCAAAGGCCAGAGACCGGCTTAGCGCGGCCATTGCTCCCTTTCTGGCGGCTGATCGTTTGAGTTCATCAATTTGCTGGGCAGAGTCGACAAGAGCTCTATTACTCCCTTCATGAGTTTGGGGATGCTTTTTTCAGTCAACATCGCTTTGATGGTGCAAAGGGTCCCGCAGTATAGCTGTTCTGTCAAGGTGTATATTGCTTTCAACTTCAACAAGCTGTCAGAAGATAATTGGCGGCTTCTTTGACCTGCAAGAAAAGTTAAGCGTTATAAGCCGCTCGCGCAGTTTTTCAACAATGCAAGGAAATTTTCTAAGTATTCAGTACTTACCAAAGATAGCAGAAGTCATCCTGGATATATGACGCTTGAGGGTTTGTAGCTCTTCTGACACAAGCTTGAGCCACTGGTCAGCAACGTCTGCGCGCTTGGTCAGGGCGGCTTGTTTAGACTGAGTAGTCTTTTTGAAGGCAGTAAAGTCAGCTTGAACCTTCTCAAGCTCTTTAACGGCAACCCGCCATTTTTCTTCCGCCTCAGACCGGGCGGTTTGTTGCAAAGCAACATTTTCCTTTAGCTTGGTCAGATCAGACTCGGCCGCATCCAAAGCTTCCTGCATCGTACAAAAACAAAAAGTTCAGGAGGTCTAAGTCGCTAAGATGAGACATTAGTGGACGATTGATGAAGCTGTTATGAAACAAGTCTCAAGCAGATTGCAAGCAATATACTTGACACTTGGGGGCTAATGTCTGTGTTTTCTCTCACAATTTATCAACAAGTTCCGGCTCATCTTCATAAAGTTAAGCCGGCACTTGGGGGCTACACACGGCGCTTTTCAAACAATGAAGTTTTCTCCGGCTCATTTTAGCAGTGAAGTTCCGGCTCATCATCATTATAAAGACCCGGACTTGGGGGCTACACTTGGATCTAGTTTTCAAATAAGTACCGGCTTATTATTTATATTAACCCGATACTTGGGGGCTACAAGCTAAGCTATCTGGAGAATGACAAAGATTGGAAGACCCGGTCAACTATTTGCAATACTAAACCAGCTCTTGGGGGCTACATAAGGGTATAAGGAAAAAACAAGAGAAGAGGAGTACCTCATATTTTTTCTTCATTAGTCCAACAAGCTTGGACTCCATGTTGCGGCTGGTAGAGAGGCGATTCAGATAACCAGCATGTAACTCGTCCGAAGTCAGTTTTTATACACGGGGAATTCAAAATCAAGTTTTTCAGGTGAGAATGCTTCAGCCTTGCTGGTGTGCTTTGTCAGTACATGAGGTTCAGGAGAGTGATAACCTGTCCCAGTGACGATAACTTCTGGATGAGTTGTGTCTTCGGCAGCTGTTGAAGGGTTGGGCGGTTTAGGATCAGACCTTGGAGGACTCTCAGGGGTGGCCATGTTATCGTTAGCCGGCTCAGAGGGCTGAGGAGCATCTTCAAGCGCTTTTTTCCTAACCTCAGTAGGCTCGGCATAAGTTGCAGGGGAGTCCGGCTTAGCAGTCTCCGGCTCTTGGGCAGCAGGAGCAGCGGTAGACCCGCCTGTCTTCCTTCGTTTGGCTTGAGCCCTGGAAACAAAAAGATTGTCACATAAAGGACAAGGATGGTAAAAAGGTATGGTGCAAATACAAAGGTACGTACTCCGGGTTGATCTTCAGAGGAGGCAGCTTGGATGCAGTGGAATCACCAGACGAAGGGGGCGTCTCCTGAAAAAGTTAAGACGATAAAAAACAGAGTAAGGTTACAATGTAAGACTGTTAGAAATTGGGTTTGGTTAAAAGAGTACCTCAGCAGGCCATTTCCGAGGAGCCGGAGAGTTTTGTAAGCCGGTCAAAAGCTCTTCAGATCCGGTGCTCCGGGTTTGACGTCTGGAGTTGTGCTGTTGCTTTTTCAAAAGAAAGTTGGGGTCTAAATAAGCAAGAGGATGAGAAAATGGAACTTTCCGGATGACCCGCTGTGTTTTCTCTTGTGGAAAGTTTTCTGAATCATAGGAAATGTAAGTTACCTCAGGGGCGTCCGCGTGGCTTGTCTCCGTTTCCTCCTGTGAATAATTGTTGTCAATAAGTTGCATAAAGAGACGGCCAAGGGAGTCAAGTTCTACCTCCGAGTCGTCAGGCTCAGGCAGTTCCTGAGCAGAAGTTTTCTTCTTATGGGCGCGGGTTTTACCCGCCTTAGGCCTCCTCACAGGAGGATTATATTTCTTCTTCCAGAAAGTAGAGCCGGCCTGTGCGTAAGCCGCTAAAAAGGGTTAAAAGAAGCAAGGTAGAAGGTCAAGACAAAGAATAAGCAGTTTGCTAAGGAAGGTTTCTTACAGCTGGAGCCGGGCTCTTGACGCAGAAAGGCTTCAGCCCAATTTTGTTGCAAGTCTCTTGGTTTTCGCCAAGAAGTGATTTCACAGAAGAGTTGATGTCTTGTTCTGTTAAGTGGGTGGCGTTGAAACAGAGAGAGTCATTTGGTTCACCCGTAAAGTCATACATGAGTCGGTCACGCCGGCTCAGTGGCAAGATTTTCCAGGAAACCCAGCAACGGGTTAAGTCGACGCCAGTCAAGCCGTTCGCCATTAGGGCTCTGATCTTCGCAAAGGCAGGAGCATACTTCGCTCGCTCTGCGGCAGACATCCGGTCTGGGAGTTCTCCGGAGGTGCAAAGCCGGGTAGGACGGTAACCCGGCAGCGGAGTCTCTTCTTTGGGAGAAGTATCTTTGCAGTAAAACCAGGTCTTGTTCCAATCTTTGGGGTGACTTGGTAAGACGGCTGCTGGGTAGGGCAAATCTCTCCGTCTCTGGATAGAAACGCCGCCAAGCTCCAAACTCGGTCCAGCCGCCACTTCAGTTTGGCGGTTGACGTAAAAGTAGTCACGGAAGAGGTCAACAGACGGCTCTTCTTGCAGGTAAACTTCACATAAGACTTGAAACTGACACATATTGGTGACAGAGTTTGGACCTATATCTTGAGGGTGAAGCTTGAAGGAGTAAAGAACGTCCCGGAAGAATTTTGACCCGGGCGGGCTAAAACCACGGAGGAGGTGATCAGTAAATACAATAACCTCTCCTTCCTGAGGGGCAGGTCTTATTTCTGGCCCTGGAACCCGCCAATGTATAACATCCTGAGCCGGCAAGATACCCGATTCTACGAAGTCAAGCAGAAGCTGCTCGGTGACTCCGGAACCAACCCAATCGCAAGACGCGGGTGCTCTTGACATGGTGGCGGGTTAAACTGTGAGAAGGTGCAGAATATGGTGGGTTAGAAAAATGTCAAATAAATTACGGCAGTCGGCTATGGTCAGTATGATGATGAGGCGTTAAGCCGCCGACATATGTTATCAGAGAGCCGGCAATGCAATGGCAGGTTAAGTGGGCAAGGCGGTACTAGAAATAGTGATTAGTATGGATAAACAGGTTTCACATATTGCAACCGTGGCAGCAAGATCTACGGGCGAAGATAAATGAAATATATTCAAAACCTAAAAAGGGGAGTGGAAGAACAGGCGGACAGCACGCGGAGAAGATTGGTATGCAGATCTAAAACAAGCGGACATTGACATTAAAAGGACGACCGCAACGGATAGACAACGCTCTGAGATTCAAGGGGATACTTGGTGGTCTGCACTACGAAGAACAATCTGACGAACAGCGAAGAACACTAGAGAAACCTGATGAACTCGGGGAGATCCTAATCGGGATGAATACAGATTCAACAAAGGTTGAGAATGGTACCTTGCGGATGTGGACGGGCTGGCGAGTTTCTGGTCCGAATCAGGTTGATGCAGCGGCCGGTGTTGGGGACGACAGTGAGGTCCGGTCGGTGCGGCGGAGCCCTGGAGGCGCGGGTCTGAAGGAGGAAGAAGAAGACAGCGGTGGCATAGAAAGGAAAGAGGGCACCTCGAATCCCTATTTATGAGATGGGATGGCAATAGTGCGCGCGAAAATCGAAGAGGTGCACTGATGATTGACCGGAGGGGGCGCCTTGATTTTTGAGCCGACCATTTAATAAGAGGATCCGCTGCGAACGTCACAGAATCTTTATAGCATATTCGACGTGACGTCACGGCGGGTTATGAGTTTTCTTTTTCAGGTGATAAAATGTGAGACTCGCCGCCAAGTGAGTTTGAAGATTGACATGAGCAGGCTCAAATCAATCTGGGGCCTAATGTTGGGGATATAACCCCGTGGTAAGACCCACCCAGGAGGGGCCGGGTCATACCAGGCGGCTCATAGCTAAGACCCTTAAGGTGGGCCAGAAGATGAAGGCCAGGCCGTATGGCGGCTTACCAGATGGGCCAAGACGAAGGCCCAGAGACAGAAGATGGTGAGAGACCCGGGCGGTTAAGCCGCCCGGAGACGGCTTGCCCAAGGTGGCCAGGCGGCTTAGAGGCAGGGTCGATTACGTTGTATGAGTCGGTTTGGGACTCGTGTAACCCAGGGCCTCGACCTCCTATATAAAGGTGAGACCCTAGGGTGGCTTAGACAGAAACCGATCGATCGAGAGCTAGGTCAAGCGAATCCGCTCCCTTGTAATCGATACTCCAATCAATACAACACAAGCAGGACGTAGGCTTTTACCTCTTCTTGAGGGGCCGAACCCGGGTAAACTCGTGTCCCTCGTCTCGACCAACCCCTTTGAGTCCACCGCCTCAGCGATGGCCTCGAACCTAAGTCTTCGGACATCTACCGTGACAAAACCACGACAGCTAGTGTCGTGGTTTTGTCACGGCAGATGTCCCAGTGCAAGGACTTAGGTTCGAGGCCATCGCTAAGGCGGTGAGCTCGAAGGGGTTGATCGAAATCGGGAGACAAGGGTTACCCAGGTTTGGCCCCTCAGAAAGAGGTAAAAGCCTACGTCCTGCTTTGTGTTGTATTGATTGGATATCGATTACAAGGGAGCGAGTTCGCTTGACCTAGCTATCGATGAGTTGTTTTCATGGCCTAATCCGCCCAGGTAACCCGCCTTTATATACACAGGTCGAGGCCCTGGGCTTACAAGAGTCCAGGCTGGGTCGTACTTGATAACTGACCTTGCCTCTAACTACTCCTGCCTTGTCGGACAAGCCGCCCCCGGCGGCTTACGCCACCGGGTCATACACTATCTTCTCCCTCTGGGCCTCCAGGCCCATTGAGCAAGCTTCTTCCAAACCTTATCGCTGAGCCGCCCACCTCATGATCCAGCCCCACCTGGGCGGGTCTCACCACGGTGTTATATCCCTAACGTTAGGCCCCAGATTGATTTGAACCGGTTCATGTCAATCTTCAAGTCTTCTGGTTGGCGAATCTTGCATTCTCTGATAAATCTTCATGACCCGCCAAAAATGGGTGACGTTATCTCTGATCAATCTTCATGACCCGCCATGACATCATCGGGAAAATCAAAAAGATTCCTCTGACGTCACAATGAATCTTTTTTCGTTAAAATGACCAGCCCGAGAATCGAGGCACTTTATTGGTCAATCGTCATCTTGTCTCCTCGATTCCCGCACCAGACTGTTGCTATTCCATCACATTCTCGTAAATAGGCATGGGGGGTCCCATTATTTTCACTTTCCTCGCCGCTGCTTTCTTCTTCCTTGTGACGCCCGCGCCGCCGAAGCTCGCCGCGCCGTCTGGGCCTCGCCGTCGTCTCCAACATTGGCCGCTGCATCACCCTGAATACGTCCAGAGCATTCCCGCGTTCGCCCGCATCATCAAGGTTCCATCGTTGCCCCTTGTCTAGATCTGCACTAGCTTTACGGATTTCCCCTGAGTTCATCGGGTTTTCTTCGTGTTCATCACCGCCCATCGGAGCCTTCTTCGTAGATCAGAGAAAGAACACTTCTTTAGGCTTCATAATGCTGCTCGAATCATGCGGCCATCCGCTCAATAGGCAGGCCATGCTCATTATAGATTTCCGGCCCACTCTAATCCGTGTAGGAACTATTTGTTCTTCCACTGGTTTTTAGGGTTAGTAATATTTTTCTTTTATTTCGCCCGTAGATCTTGATTCCGTAGCTGTGGCTGTTGAAACCTGTTTCTCCACACTTAGCAATTTTTCCAATACTCACTGGCAAACTTGACCCTCCGTCATACTGCCGGCTCACATTCTCATATTGCGGCCGGCTTCGGCGGCTCATAATTTTATACTGACCCGCCAAATATCGTCACCATTTTTAGAGTCATAACTGCCTTGGTCATAATTCATTTTTAACTCGCCATATATTCATGCCCTACCACTGTCTTTTAAGCCGCCGCCATGTCTAGAGTCCCAGCTTCTTGCAACTGGGTAAGGTCCGGGGTGACTGAGGAATCACTTAAAGAATTTGTCACCATGGGAGTCTTGCCACCTCAGGAGGTTATCCACTGGCGGGTTCCGGGCAATGAAACCACCCCTAAGCCCAAGGATGGGGAAGTTATCGTGTTCACAGACCATCTTCTCCGTGGTTTTTCTCCACCCGGGTCTAAATTTTTCCGAGACGCCTTACACTCATTCAACCTGCACCCCCAAGACATTGGCCCCAACTCTGTCACCAACCTGTGTCAGTTCCAAACCCTCTGCGAAGCTTATCTAAAAGAAGAGCCGTCTGTTGACCTCTACAAGGAATATTTCTACATCAACCGCCAAACAAAAATGGCGGATGGATTAAGCCTCGATCTTGGAGGCGTCACTCTTTCAAGACGGAGGGACGTACTCTTTCCAGCAGCAACTCTGCCGAGTCATCCCAAAGAATGGAATAAGACTTGGTTTTACTGCAAAGACACTTCGCCAGAAGGGGAGAACCCACTGCCGGGTTACCGTCCTTACGGGCTCAGCACTGATACAGAGCTCCCAAACCGTATGTCCACTGCAGAACGCGCTCAATATGGCCCAACCTTCTCAAAAATAAGGGCCCTGTTAGCCAACGGGTTAACAGGTGTTGATTTGACCCGCTGCTGGGTCTCTTGGAGGATTCTGCCGTTGAGCCGCCGCAGTGCTTTAATGTGCCAATATACCGGTGAAGTGAACGACCCTCAACGCTTCAACCAGACCCCCATGACAGACCAGGACCTCAATACCATTGTCAAGTCTTTGCTGGGAGAACCTCAAGCCGCCTGCAGCAAGACGGGGTTAAACCCCTTTTATGCACTTAACTCGGCTCCAGATGTGAGTCTTTCCGTCCTAATCCTCATCCATTCTTTTAATGATGTACTTCATATACTTTATTAACCTTTCTGCCAATGCATTTTATCATACGTAGGCCGGCTCTCCCTTCTGGAACAAAAAGTTACCCACTTTTCTCAAGAAGAAAAGCAAAGTCCCCAAGGCGACCAAAGCTAAGGCGCCGACTCGTAAGAGGAAGCAATCAACCGAAGAACTATTCGATCTGGACGACTCAGAGGTAGAACTTGACTCCCTTGGTCGTCTTTTCATACAACTTATTGACGTCGATCCTTCTCAGGAAGAAGCAGAAACAAGTCATGCTGATGTTGCAGAGGTAACCATTATCTCCTCTGACTTGGAACTTTTACCAGTAAAGAGAATACGGCGGGCTGTACGGAAGGTAAAATGTTCTCGCCTTTTTGCTCACTTGGATCCCAACTTTCTTTTGAAGAAACAGCAAGGTGACAACAGACATCAGACCCGGAGCACCGGCTCTGAAGATCTTTTAGCCAGCTTACCAAATGATCCGGCTCCTCGGAAACGGCACACTGAAGTACTTCCTTGCCTTGAATTTATTTCTTCTGTATGCTAATCTTGTGTTGCAGCTTACTTGTATTTGACAATGTTAACTTTCCAGGACTCGCCTGCTTCTTTCGGCGACTCAACTGCCTCACAGTTGCCTCCTCTTATTATCAACCCGGGGTAAGTATTTTTATATCCCACTCCGTGCGTTAATAGTCTATCCTTGCTCATTGACGTGTAACTTCACCTTTGCTCATAGGGCTCAAGCCAAAACGGAGGAAGGTAGGCGGATCAACCGCTACTCCTGATGTTCCAGAGTCAAAAAATACGAAGCCTAACACCCCTGAAGCTCACATTGAGCCTTCTAAAGATGACAAAGACGCCCATGGCAAGGCTCCTCAGCATAATGAACCGGCTGACATGGATATTGAGGCTCCCGAGGCCCATCCAGAAACTGATCCTAAGCCGCCCAGCCCCCAGCCGACAACTGAAAACGTGGCTTCTCATGAAGAAGTTACTGTTACCGGGGCGGCTTATAAATCTCCAGCTCCCTCTAATGTATTATCAAAACATACCAGTGAAGACGAGGCGGCTCCTCCTAAGGAAGGAAAGACTCAATCTGATCTTCCTAACTTAGAAAAACTTACTGCCGACGAGTTGCACTCTGGCTATCTGAGCCGTCTCTCTACAAGCCGGGACATGGAGGCCAACTTGGTTGGCATGATGAAGAAAAAATACGAGGTACTCCACTTCCCTTGCTTTTCCATATATATACTTATGTAGCCCCCAAGAGCCGGTTTACCTCTCAAAATGTCAGCCGGGTCTTCAATCACTCGCAATCTTTGAATGAATCGCCATGCATCCCCCAAGGGCCAGGTCATTATGTAAGTAATGAGCCGGCACTTAATCATAGAATAAGAGCCAACTGTAGCCCCCAAGGGCCGGGTCATTATGTAAGTAATGATCTGGCACTTAATCATAGAATAAGAGCCAACTGTAGCCCCCAAGGGTCGGGTTATCTTCATGGAGATGATCCGGGTATTATGTGCCTTGTAATATAAGAAAGAACTGAGACACATTAGCCCCCAAGTGTCAAGTATATTACTTGCAATCTGCTTGGGACTCGTAATGACTCTGCCAAACTTCGAAAAAACCGGTATGAGCCGGACAGACGGCTTAAAACTAACAATCTTGCCTTGTTATAATTTATCCTGTGCAGGAATCTTTAAATGCCGCTGTGTCTAACGTATCGGACCTTAAGAAGAGTCTGGCACTGCAACAAGAAGGCCGAGCGGAAGCCAACGCCAAGTATCAGATCGCCTTGACTGAGCTGGATGTAATCAAGGCTGAGCTCAAAACACTCAAGAAATCTGCTGAAACGAGCCAAGCCGCCCTGACCAAGCACGCAGAAGACGCAGAAGGCCGTCTTACAACAGTGACTAAAGAGCTGACCGGCCTGAAGCGGCACATAAACCGGATGACCGAAGCCGTCTTTGGTAAGTATCTATTGACTTGTAATTAAGCTTTGACATGATCCTACGGAGACTCGCCCGGTGACTTACGATCTCAATCTCTGTTGTAGGCCAACGAACTCGCCAACTTCCGGATGACAGCCTGATGAAGTTGAAGGCGCTATATTCACTTACTGAACAGCTGTATGCCGGATCCCTTTTCACCATCAAAGCTGTTATGACTGAGCGGGGTGTTCCAAAATTTATGAAGGGCGTGCAAGAAGTCCTCTCTACCATCCCAAAACAGATAGAAGACCTGAAGAGATCAGCCGCCCGTAAGGGCGCAATGGATGCTTTGAGCCGGTCACTGGCTTATGCACCCGAGCTGAACCCGGTCGAGATGATGGATGGTTTTCCTTAGCTGAAAGACAATGGCTCGCAGTTCACTCAAGAGGACTATGCCCGTTGCATGAAGGCATCCCGAATATTGGCAAGCCGGCTAGCCGCAGATGCCGACCTGTCTTCATATCAGGCGGCTTACTCTGAAGATAATAAGCGAGTTCGAGGGCCCACCTTTGAAGCAAAAAGTCTGATTCCTCAACGCCGTAAGCACCTCTTTGCCCCTGATGTTGACACATCTCCAATCATGCATGACGAAGCCAAATTTGAAGCCTTAACAAACTGCAACTGGGATGTGGACAACATTCAGATCCGGGAGACCGAAGACCCGGCGCAGGATGATCCGGCAATGAGCTGAATGAAGAGTTGGCTTCATGTGAAGTAACCCGGCCCTGTTAATATGTCGGGTTATATTTTGCTGCAAAAAACTTTAGTCCGCAGATTTTGGGCTCCTTGACAGCCTTGTAATAGCAGTAGAAAACACTTAATCGCCTGCTCTTGTGCCTTCATGCACTTTTTAAGCTTCTTTTAGACCATACACCGGCGACTGAACTGTCTTGATATATAATCGTCCGACAGCCTTGATTCGCCCGGCGGGTTGTATGCCATGATCAATGCTAAGCCGGGGTTACCCAAAAAACTTAGAATCTTATCATAAAAAATTCCTGGAAAAAACAAGCAACAAAATATGCATTTGCATATCCCCTGTCTAATAAACCGGCTTTAAAGGCACAACAAGACAGGAGAACTTTATTTTTTCAAGAAATTTTTTTATATTGCCTAAAACCTAAAGGCACAACCGAAGAAGCTAGGCATAAAAGCCTAAAACCTCGTAAGCCGGCTCTCACGTGACATAAATCCATCGTTTAAACCTTAGCAAGTTCATGGTCTTTAAAAGATTGGCATTGCTAAGAGTACGAACAGGCCACATAGCGGAAAGACTACAGCAGACAAGGCGAGTTTATCCTAGCTCACTGTAAGCCGGCTATCTCATGACAAAAGCCACCGTTTAAACCTTGACAAGTTCATGGTCTTTGTGCGAGATTGACTATGAAAGTTCAGGGTCTCTGAGCAAGACTGACTGTCAAGAATTCGGCGGGTCACATGGTGGAGTAGCAAGTTGCAAACAGGCAGGTTTAACTCGAACATGGCATATAAAGCCTGGCCAAGAGGGTATGAAAGCTAAACCCAGTCGGTTGGAAGCCCCCAAGTGACCTGATGAAGGATCAACTCCTTTGCACGAGACTTAGTGCGAGAAAACGGCAGAGGCCCCGAATAATGGGGATGCCAACTTTATTATATCATAAGATATGGTATATACAATGACAGGGGTATGTACATTGATGAGAGCCGGACCGGCGGCTCAAGTATAGTATGGCCGAAGGTGAGCAATATTCCATGGCCTTTTAGTCTCTTCCCCAGAAGTGTGTGACTTGTCACTCTCCCGTATATCGATGAGATAATAGGAGCCATTGTTGAGATTTCTGCTGATCACAAACGGTCCTTCCCAAGGAGGTGATAACTTATGCATATTTGACTGGTCTTGAATCAACCGGAGTACTAAGTCACCTTTTCGGAACGTCCGGGTCTTGACCCTGCGGCTATGATAGCGACGCGGGTCTTGCTGGTAAATCGCAGACCGAGCTGCTGCAAGATCCAGTTCTTCGTCTAAGGCATCCAAAGCATCCTAACGCGCCGCCTCATTATCAGCTTCCACGTAAGCCGCCACTCTCGGCGAGTCATGACGAATATCACTGGGGAGAACAGCTTCTGCGTCATAAACCATGAAGAAAGGCGTATAGCCTGTTGACCTGTTGGGAGTGGTTCTTATGCTCCAAAGAACTGAAGGTAACTCCTCCACCCAACAACCCGGCGTGCGCTCCAAAGGAACCATAAGCCGAGGTTTTATCCCTCTCAAAATTTCCTGGTTAGCACGCTCTGCTTGACCATTAGACTGTGGGTGAGCCACAGAAGATACATCGAGGCGGATATGCTCACCATCACAAAACTCCTTCATAGCACCCTTGGATAGGTTTGTGCCATTGTCAGTAATGATACTATGAGGATACCCAAACCGAAAGATCAGCTTTTTGATGAATTCAACTGTTGTTGCTGCATCACACTTGCTGATCGGCTTAGCTTCAACCCACTTAGTAAACTTGTCAACCGCCACCAAGACGTGGGTCTTCTTGTCCTTAGACCTCTTAAAAGGTCCCACCATATCAAGCCCCCAGACTGCAAACGGCCAAGTGATTGGAATCATCCGTAACTCTTGAGCCGGCACATGGGCACGTCGCCCAAATTTCTGGCACCCGTCACATTTACTGACCAAGTACTCTGCATCTTTATGAGCTGTTAACCAGTAGAAACCGTTTCGAAAAGCCTTGGCCACCAAAGATTTTGACCCGGCGTGATGACCACAATCGCCGGCATGTATCTCCTGCAGGATTTCGCGGCCCTCGTCAGGAGAGACACATCGCTGAAAGATGCCAGTCACACTGCGCATGTGTAACTCGCCATTGACAATAGTCATGGCTTTAGACCGCCTTATGATCTGCCGTACCAGAGTCTCATCTTGAGGTAACTCGCCGCGGGTCAGATACGCCAGATAAGGCAATGTCCAATCAGTGATTGCGCGGAGAGCCGCCACCAATTGTCCTTCCGGGTCAGGTATAGCCAGATCCTCCTCCGACGGTAACTTAACCAACGGGTGATGCAACACGTCTAAGAACACATTAGGCAGCACCGGCTTACGCTGAGACCCCAGTCTTGACAATGCGTCAGCCGCCTCATTCTTCCGCCGATCAATATGATCCACCTGATAACCCTTGAAATGGCCAGCAATAACATCAACCGCCTGGCGATGAGCCGCGATGCGAGGGTCTTTAGAGTCCCACATGCCAGAGACTTGCTGAGCCACCAGGTCTGAGTCGCCAAGACATCTAACCCGGCTCAAATTCATCTCCTTGGCCACACGGAGCCCATGAAGCAAAGCCTCATACTCTGCTGCATTGTTAGTACCAGGAAACATTAACCTCAAAACATAACAAAATTTGTCACCTCGTGGGAAAGTTAGAACAACTCCAGCCCCCGAGCCTTCCAATTGCCTGGAACCATCAAAATGAATCGTCCAATATGTATTGTTCGGCTTCTCCTCGGGTGCTTGACACTCTGTCTAGTCATTGATGAAGTCCACCAGGGCTTGAGATTTTACAGCCGTCCGGGGCACATACTTCAGATTAAGAGGCCCAAGCTCAATTGCCCACTTAGCAATCCTGCCAGTAGCTTCTCTGTTTTGAATGATATCTCCCAAAGGAGCAGAACTGACCACTGTGATCGGATGCCCAAGGAAATAATGCTTCAGCTTGAGATTGGCCATGAATACACCAAACACCAGCTTTTGCCAATGTGGATATCTCTGCTTGGACTCCGTCAAGACCTCACTGACATAGTAAACCGGCCGCTGGACTGGGTACTCCTTACCCGCCTCCTTGCGCTCCACCACAACTGCAGCACTGACAGCTCTATTATTAGCCGCAACGTACAAGAGCAAAGGCTCCTTTTCCACTAGAGCAGCCAAGATGGGCGGCTCAGCCAACTGCTTCTTGAGCGCCTTAAACGCCTCATTAGCCGCATTACTTCAGACGAAGTCATCTGTCTTCTTCATCATCTGATATAGAGGAATAGCTTTCTCACTCAGGCGGCTTATGAACCGCCTCAGAGCAGCGATACGAGCCGCCAAGCGCTGAACACCATTAATACACGCCGGCTTAGACAAAGAAGTGATGGCCTTTATCTTGTCCGGGTTAGCCTCAATGCCACGCTCGGAGACCAAGAACCCCAAAAGCTTGCCTGCAAGTACACCAAATACACACTTTGCCGGGTTAAGCATCATCTTGTAAACCCACAGATTATCAAAAGTTTCCTTCAAATCAGCCAATAGAGTCTCCTTCCTTGACTTGACCACAATATCATCCACATAAGCATGAACATTGCGCCCAATTTGACCATGAAGACAGTTCTGCACACAACGCTGATAAGTCGCCTGAGCACTCTTGAGACCGAAAGGCATAGACACATAGCAGAAAGCTCCAAAAGGCGTAATGAAAGACGTCTTCTCTTGGTCTTTGACTGCCATCTTGATCTGATGATAACCCGAATAAGCATCCAGGAAACATAAACTCTCACAACCCGCCGTTGCATCAATGATCTGGTCGATACGGGGGAGAGCAAATGGATCAACCGGACACGCCTTGTTGAGATCGGTGTAATCCACACACATGCGCCACGTGCCGTTCTTCTTGAGTACCAAAACCGGGTTAGCTAACCACTCCGGGTGAAAAACTTCGACGATAAACCCTGCTGCCAAGAGCCGGGCCACTTCTTCTCCAATAGTCTTACGCCTCTCCTCATCGAAACGACGGAGCAACTATTTGACCGGCTTAAACTTAGGATCCACATTAAGGTGGTGCTCAGCGAATTCCCTCGGTACACCCGGCATGTCAGAAGGCTTCCATGCAAAGATGTCCCGATTCTCACGGATGAATTCGATGAGCGCGCTTTCCTATTTGGGGTCCATATTGGCCCCAATAGTGAACTGCTGCGATGAGTCGCCAGGAGTGAAATCCACCAGCTTGGTATCTTCTGCCGCAAACTTAAGGGGTGGCTCAGATTCTGTGTTGGGCTTCTTCAACGGGGTCAAATCTGCCGGGTCGACATTCTCCTTATAAAACTTGAGCTCCGCCTTAGCACAACTTGATTCTGCATAAGCAGCATCGCCTTCCTCGCACTCAAGAGCAATCTTTCGATCACCATGCACTGTAATCATTCCATTTAATCCGGGCATCTTGAGCTGCAAGTAAACATAACAAGGCCTAGCCATGAACTTGGCATAAGGCGGCCGCCCAAATAAAGCGTGGTACGGGCTCTTGATTTTGACCACCGCAAACCATAAGGTCTCCACCCTGTAGTTGAATTCATCACCAAAGGCTACTTCCTGGGCAATCTTCCCAACTGGATAAGCTGGTTTACCAGGCACTACCCTGTGAAAGACTGTTGAAGACGGTTTGAGATCTTTATCACGCAAGTTCATCCAGCGAAACATGTCATAATACAGGATATTGATGCTACTGCCACCATCCGTAAGCACCTTCGTGAACACGTAACCCCCTACTTGGGGGGCTACCACTAGGGCCAACTGCCCCGGGTTATCCACACGCGGCGGGTGATCCTCCCTGCTCCAAGTTATGTCATACTCAGACCACTTTAAGTACTGAGGGAGAGCCGGCATGACCGCATGAACCGCCCGCTTGCGCACCTTCTGATCCCGCTTGTCAAGGCTTGTCATAAAAATGTGGTATTGGCCTCCACTATGCTGTTTTGGATTACTCTGATACCCGGACTGGTTGTTTTGTTGCTGGCCTCCACTGCCAGATTGTTGATTATGGCCTCCCTGGTTTCCTTGGCCTTGATAGCCAAAACCTGAGCCGCCTCCACCAAAGCCGGACCCAGGAGAGCCGGATCCTGACCCGCCAGACGGTCCACTACCGCCACCCTGATGCTGGTTAATGCTGTAATTCCGGAATTCCCGCATGACCCAACAATCCTTCCAGGCATGAGTGGACGGTTTATCGGGAACACTATGTTTTGGGCAAGGAGCATTCAACATCGCCTCCATATTGAAAGGCTTGGATTTGCCGAAAGGCGGCTTACCATTGCCCTTGCCACGGTTGCTCCCAGCATTAGTGTTGGCTTCCAAATCTGATCCGCCATCTGGGTGCTTCCGTTTACCACCATTACCGGTGTTATTATTTCCTCCCCCATTCTGCTACTGCCTCTTGCCATTGCTATTCTTCTTACCCTTAGCCGATTTCTCATCATCAGAACCAGGGTCCTTCGTGCTGTCAGAGTCTGCATACTTGGTGAGAGCCGCCATGAGCTCCCCCATGTCCTGGCACGAACGTTTAAGTCGTCCAAGCATCTGTTTCAGGGGCAAAAAGTGGCAATTCTTCTCCAGAATCAGAACCGCTTGAGCTGGCGTGATGTTATCAGAGGAGTGGATAATGGTGGAGACCCGCCGGACCCAATGATGGGCCAACTCATCCTCACGCTGCACACAATGATCCAAGTCTACGATCGTCATGGGCTGCTTGCACGTCCCTTGAAAATTCTTGATGAACTTCGCCTTCAACTCGGCCCAGGAATTAATGGTGTTGGGTGGCAAACCCTTCAACCACGTGCGAGCCGGCCCTTCCAACATCATGATGAAATATTTGGCGCAGACTGCATCACTAACGTCTAACATCTCCATGGCTAGTTCATAACTCTCGATCCAAGCTTCCGGAGGTAGATCGGCAGTATAATTTGTCACCTTGCGGGGACCCTTGAAATCCTTCGGCAGGCGTTCATTTCGTAAAGCCGGCACTAAGCACGGCACTCCCACAGCCCTCACTACTGGAAACAGGGAATTTGCCATCAGTCAGCTCTTTGCCGTCTGCCAGCGGATGGCAAAGAACGTATTTGCCATCCGCTTACAAAAAACAGACGGCAAAGAACTGACAAACGGCAAAGAACCTGGTTGCCATCAGCCAATTCTTTGCCATCTGCCAGCAGATGGCAAAGAATATTTGCCGTCCGCTGGCAGACGGCAAAGAGGTGGGTGGGGTCCAGTGGACGCCGGTGCTGTAACGGCCTATCAACCCTACCTCTTTGCCGTCTGCCAGCGGATGGCAAAGATTCTTTGCCATCTGCTGGCAGACGGCAAAGAGGTGGGTGGGGTCCAGTGGACAACGGCGCTATAACGGCCCACTAGCCCCACCTCTTTGCCGTCTGCCAGCAGACGGAAAAGATTCTTTGCCATCTGCTGGCAGACGGCAAAGAGATGGGGCTTTGCCATCCGCTGGCTGATGGCAAAGAGGTGGGGCTATCTCCTCCCCTCTCTCCCAGCCAGGCCCCACCCTTCTCTCTCTCCCCTCTCTCTCCCAGCCCGGCCCCACCCCTCTCTCTCTCCCCTCTCTCTCTCCCCCCCACCTCACCCACCCACCACCGCACCCGCCGCCCCAGCCCCGCGTTCCCGCCGCCTCCCAGCACCGCCTCCAGCCCGCCCCTCCCCGCCACCACAGCCCGCCCCTCCCCGCCACCGCAGCCCGCCACTACGCCCGCCCCTCCCCCGCCCCTCCCCGCCACCGCTGCCCGCCCCTGCGCCCGCCCGTCCCCGCCGCCCCAGCACCGCGTTCCCGCCGCCGCCCAGCACCGCTGCCAGCCCTCCCCTCCCCGCCACCGCAGCCCGCCCCTCCCCCGCCCCTCCCCGCCACCGCAGCCCGCCCCTGCGCCCGCCCCTCCACTGAGCCAGGCCGCGGCGCCCCAGCACCGCCGCCAGCCCCTCCACCGAGCCAGGCCGCGGCGCCCCAGCCCCGGCTCCTCCTCGCGCCGCCAACCGCCAGATTCAGAGCTTCTCCGCCTCGCGCCCCCAAGCTTGACATCGAGCCCCCTTCTCCGCCGGTGAGCTCCTCTGGTTCTCTCCCGGTCTCCCCCTCGAGCCAGTGCCTCGAGCTCACTTGTCCTCTTTTGTGCTTGTGCTCTGCTGCTGCTCGTGGTGCTCTGTTGTGCTGTTGCCTGTTGGCTTGCTGCTATGTGCTATGTTGTTGGCCTGCTGGCTGCTTCTATGTGTTGCTACTGCTACTTGTGTTGTTGGTGGGGCACTGGTGCTACTGCTAGTCTGCTACTTGTGCTGGATGTGCTACTGCTAGTCTGCTGCTCGTGTGCTGCTATTAGTTACTTCGGTTGCTCGTTGGCTTCTGCTAGTGCTAGACTGCTAGTAGTTCTATAGTGTAGTTTCTGCTCCTCTATTGTGTCATACTAGAGCTGAAAAAGCCAAGAGGTTGTCGTGTAGCAGAGCCCGTTTGAATTTTTGGTGCTCATTTGGTTACAGAAACGGAATGTCGAGGGGAGCGAAGAGGTTGATTGAGTGACAATTATTGTTTGGCGAATAGTTTCAAAAACGCAACTGAACAAATAATTTTGTGAAACAAAAGAATTATATAATACTAATGAGAATTATATAATACTAATGATTGCAGCCAAGGGAAGTATTGTTACATGATCACAGTTGTAGGCATTGCGATATATAATCTTAGCTTTGAGTTTCCACTTTATAAGATATTTGGAATGACAAAGCAACATCAATAATTAAAACACAAATTGTGTTGTATCTGCGATCTAGAAAAATAGTTATTTGCCATGCAATCTTCTCCTTATCATGATATGAGGAAGTAGCATCATTGATGACCTCCATCTCATAGAGCAGCAATATTTACAGCTGGTTCCACTGAAGAAAATGAGCATAGGAGATTTGGAAGGAACTTACATCACACATTTGTAGTGCCGCATGCGCAATTTTTTTAATGGGCGAGTCCTATAAATTTCCAAAAAAGAATAGATGAAATACTCCTGTCATTTATGACTTATATCCAATCCAGTATTGCACTCTCCCAAAGTATTATAACCCAAAAGATTCTTGGGTAGTACTACCGGAGTTATTATTTTTTCAAAATATCTCCTTCTGCAAGGCCATTAAAGAGAAATTCATATACTGACCGAAAAGGTGCTTTTCGGCCTTCCAGAGGCCGACGGGGTCATATATTTGTGAATTATGAGTTAGGTCATATATTTTCCGATTTTGTTATGAAAAACATCATATATATTTGTCTTGATCATGTGGATTTAAATGTGCAGTTGTTTCGTCGCTGCGAGGGTCTGGTGTTCGACGACCTCCCTGTGCGTTCGACGAGCTCCGCCCCTGCGTTCGTGGGTGAGCACAAATGACATCTCCTCCTCCCCTCTTCATTTGCTCTATTCCGGTCTTCGTGCCGATGAAACATGCTAGCTGTAGGTAGATTGAATCATCAGTATGCGTGACCACTATGCGTCTCCCGTTCGAAAGGGTTACATCTATAAATATGCATGCATTTGCATATTTATAACCGTGATTCTTTCGAATTGTCCAACGTTATCCATGGACAGCCCGAGTATGTGTAGATTGGGTTCGTTTTCCCATATGCTCTGCTCCGGATCCGATGCAAAATTTCGTCAGTGCCTCCCTGTTGTTCTCCGGGTACACATCCTCTCTGCTTATTGCCGAGACGTGTATCAGGAGAACAGTGGGGAGGTGCTGCCGAAATTTTGCGTCAGATCCGGAGCAGAGCATGGGAAAACGAACCCAATCTACACATACTCGGGTGGGATTAGGACCTATCTTTACCTACTAGCGTCTAGGTTGCATGGACGTAATAAAACTGACAAACTCTATTAACTGATGAATATGGTTTGCTGAATTATGTATATATTTCTTGTGTGTCCAGTAGCTAGGCAAGATGAGTGATCGTGCGTGGATGTACACCGGTCACACTAGTCAAAAAGACATGACCCATGAATGGATAACAAAAACCAAGGGGTTTGTGAGCGCCGCATTTGCAAATGGACAGAAAACAACCTGGTGCCCCTGTGTCGATTGCGACAACTATCATAAGAGGGCAGAGTTTGAAATGATCAAACACCTGCAAAAGTGGGGTTTTATGCCTAATTATACGGTCTGGACATTTCATGGTGAGTCTGCCCAACGTGCCAGAGCTGAGGAGGGCCGTCGTCGCACCGATGAGCATGGTACCGGGATGGAAGACATGGTGGAAGACTTTGATGATGCTCGGGATTCGGACGATGAGATGGAGGAATCTGCAAAGGCCTTCAATGATATGTTGGAGTCTTCAAAACGTCCTCTCCACGAGCACACTGAGCTTTGTCAGCTGGATGCCATCGCACAAGTAATGGCTCTGAAGGCTCAATTCAACTTGGGCAGAGAATGCTACGACGCGATGATGACACTATTTGGACGCTTTCTACCCAAAGGCCATGTAATGCCTGCAAACCTGTATTAGTCGGACAAAATCCTCCGTGTACTTAAGATGCCCTATGAGAAGATAGATGCCTGTGAGAAAGGATGTGCCTTATTTAGGCTTGAGTATGCGGACTTGAAGTATTGTCCCGTTTGCCAGTCTTCCAGGTATGTTGTGGTAGACAACGGTATGGGTGAGAAGAGTCAGACAAAAATCCCAGTTAATGTTCTTCGGTATATGCCAATCATACCAAGACTTCAACGTCTTTTCATGGTCGAAGAGACGGCCAGACAGATGTCATGGCACAAATTGGGCAAAAGAACCGAACTAGATGCAGATGGGGAGCCGATGTTGGTACACACATCGGACGCTTTTGCGTGGAAGCGCTTCGATGCAATACATCATGCTAAAGCGGCAGATCCAAGGCATCCTCGAATCGCCATAAGCACGGATGGGTTCAATGTGTTTGGTATGATGGCAGCCCAATACAGTTGTTGGCCTGTATTTGTCGTTCCACTCAATCTCACCCCCGGACAGATTATGCAAAGAAAGAACATTTTCCTGACGTTGATAATTCTGGGGCCCAACTATCTGGGGAAGAGTATGAATGTGTACATGCAGCCGCTTAAGGATGAACTGCAAGAAGCTTGGGATAATGGGATCAAGACATACGACGCCGCTACAAAAAAACCTTCCTAATGCGTGTGTGGTACATGTACTCGATGCATGACTTGCCGGCGTATGCGCTATTCGTTGGCTGGTCTGTGCATGGAAGGTTCCCGTGCCCCACATGCAAGGCAGATCTTGAGTTTCATCGGCTGCAGGCGGGTGGCAAGTTTTCTTGCTTCGACATGCATAGACAGTTCCTGGATCCTCGCCATAAGTTCAGAAAAGACAAGAAGAACTTCATCAAAGGTAGAGTTGTCAAAAACTCTGCACCACCTGCGTTGACAGGCCAACAGACCCTGGATCAGTTAAACTCTCTCGAGCCGGATCCAGAGCGTCCAGGGTATTTCAAGGGGTATAATTTGGAACACGCCTGGACTCACAAGACATGCTTGTGGGATCTGCCTTACTTCAAAGACCTCCTTTGCCCACACAACATCGATGTGATGCACACTGAAAAGAATATCGGCGAGGCCCTCTTTGGTACATTGTTCGGCATAGAGGGGAAAACAAAGGATAATCCTAAGGCTAGAGTCGATCAGGAGGCTCTATGTGATAGACCGCTACAAAACATGCGACAACCGAAAGGAAAGAAGAACTGGGCGAAGCCAAAGGCATGGTTCAATCTTGGAAGGCCAGTTATGAGGGAAATACTCCTATGGGTGAAAAAGGAGTTGATGTTTCCCGATGGGTATGCAGCGAATCTAAAGAGGGGAGCGAGCCTTGAAAAATTGAAAATATTTGGTCTCAAGAGTCATGATTGGCACATATGGCTTGAGCGGGTAATGCCGGTGATGTTGCGTGGCTTTATCCCTGAGGATGAATGGCTAGTACTGGCAGAGCTGAGCTATTTCTTCCGTGTTCTTTGTGCGAAAGAACTATCGCCTGGCTTGCTAGAAGAACTGGAAGAGTTGGCGCCGGAGTTGATCTGCAAGTTAGAGAAGATCTTTCCACCGGGCTTCTTTAATCCAATGCAGCATTTGATTTTGCATCTCCCGACCGAGGCACGATTGGGGGGGGCGTGCAGAATCGTTGGTGCTACGCAACTAAGAGGATGCAGAAGACGCTTCGAGCAAAATGTAAAAATAAACGTCGAATTGAAGCATCGATGGCCGAGGCATTCATTACTGAGGAGGCGACAAACTTCGTGACAGCACACTACGAAGCCAAAAATCGTCATTTGCATAATCCGAAGCCTCGGTACAATGCTGGCGACCCTAAAAAGCGTGGATCCAACCTCAGCCTATTCAAAGGGAAGCTCGCACCAGCCGGTGCTTATACTTCCTTATCGTTGGATGTCGACGAATGGCGGACCATTACGTTGTATATCTTGAACAATCTAACAGAAGTGCGGCCGTACATCGAGTAAGTTCTCGGTACATTGTTTTGCAACCTCTAATTCCTTTGAACTGCTCTTATTCCTGGATATTTGATACAGTCGATACGTCGCCAAATTCTCGTATGGAGCGGTGATCCAAAAGGACTGCGTCGAAGAGTATGAGCTTCTGGCAATGCATGGAGGCGGCTATCCCTGTTTCATCTCTGGGTTCAAACAAACGGTAATTTCCATTAGACCATTTCATTTCTTCGTCTAATTTACGGCTAATGCAACAATCCTTTCGTATTAAACTTGTAGGCTAGTTCAGAGTCTATGGACGCCGAATTGAGACAAGTCGCTAATGGTTTTGACTATAAGGTCCGTTCATTTGACAAATACGACATCAACGGGTATCGCTTTTGTACCTATGGCAAAGAGCTATCTATGGCCGACTGAAAGTCTACAAATTGTTGTGTCTCTGCTATCGGCGAAGGAGGTACCGAGTATTATGGAAGAGTTGAAGCAATTTATGAACTTCTATTCTATGGTGCAAACCCACCGAACGTCGTAGTCTTCAAATGTTATTGGTTCCAGCCGAAGGAGACTAGAAGGACTCATGAACATCTAGGGCTAGTCGAAATCAAACAAAGCACCCATTTGGATGTTCCCGATGTCTATATTACGGCTCAACAGGCAACCCAAGTTTTCTATCTACCGTGGGCCTGCCAAAGTGATCCAAATCTCAATGGTTGGGATGTCGTTTATGAAGTGCCGCCACATGTTAGACCACCTCCCCCCAATGAAGAGGATTATGAACCTCACATTAACCCAGACACATATGAAGGAGAATTCTTCCAAGAAACACGTCTTTCCAAAAAACGTTTCAAGAACCGCTCTACTTCACCCCAGAACATTGAAGTAGACAGCGGCAGTGAATCCGAGCCTGAGCCGGAACAAGAAGAGCCAGAACAAGAAGAGGTTACTGCTGCGGATGACCTATCAATGCTTGACCGATTACGTACAGGAGGTCTTCCACATGTTGATGCATTTATTGATGATGATGATGAGCACGTCATTACTGATGGTGATGATGATGATGCATTTATTGACCCCGAAGCATATATAGACGATGATGATGCATTTATTGATGATAACGATGAAGATTAATATTATAGTTCATGTCAGGTATTCAATTATTATTATGTACATATATATTATTAATTAGTTCATGTTAGGTATTCAATTTTTTATTATGTTCATGATGATGCTACACTTAAATTATATACATATTATTATTCATGCCAGGTATTCATTTTTTTTATGTTGTACTAATTTCGTTTACTCTTTGTCATTGCAGGTGTTGACAGATGGTGGGCGCGGGTCGAGAGCGCTCCGAGGCTCCTTCCTCGGCGCGTGGTGGGAGGGGTAGTTCCATTCCACCCCAGAGCCTCCGGAGAGTGCTGCATTTCAGTATGCAGACACCACCGGCGGTCGCTTCTTCTTCGGCCGGGAGAGGTCGGGGGGGGGGGAAGAAGAAGGAGAAGGCTGGTAGAGGTGGACGTGGCGGCGGGAGAGGTAGGAAGGCTGCTACTACACCTTCCTCGCCGCCACCCCCAGCTGATTCACCAGACCACAGGACTGCTCCGTCTGAGATGGAGCCGCCTGAGGTGGACCCGTCTCGGACTCCGGTCCACGAGCCTCGGGCCGACGAGCATATGGCAGACGAGCCTCGGGCCGACGAGCGTCGGGCCGACGAGCCTCGGGCCGCCGAGCCTTCGCCCCACGAGACTCCGGTCCCAGAGGCTCCGTCCCACGAGACTCCGGAGCAGAGCAGGGATCAGGCTGAGTCGCAGCCGAACCCATGGGGGGACTGGCCGGGGTCGAGTGGCCATGCTGAGGGTGGCTATAGTTCTTATAGCTATAGCGAGAGTGAGTGGGTTGAGGGGCGCAAAGTCTACCAGCGTGGTGGTACAAAGCTCCCGCCCACCCCGGCGACCCCCGACCAGAGGTGGTTGATTGCGCCTGACGGGGAGAAGTAAGTGCATTTACTCTTTTTTAACCTTTTGCCTTCATGTTTCTTCGAATATCTAATGCGTTGGACTTGTCATACTGCAGTTCTTGGAAACACGACCGTGGTGTCCGCAGGCCCAACAGTGTCCTTGGTGTGATTTGTCGCCAGAGCTTCCCGGGGTGGGTCACGTTGCCCGGTGAGGGCCGGGTTCCAGAGCTAGGAATGACCTGGGAGCACTACTTGGCTGCCCCGGCCCCACCGGGGCATAGGATCGGCGATGTCGAGTGCCACACGGTGGCCGACATTGTGATCCAGACGTTTTGGGTAATTTCTCCTTTGCCGTCTACGTTGTGTTTTCTTCTTTGATTGGCAACCTTAGTGATTGTACTAATCCGTGTTTTCTTGTTTGATTGCAGACCTTCTACAGGTGTGCTGAGGGACAGGAGGAGGCCGCGGCTCGGGTTATCAACGCCGAGTGCAGGCGCCTATTTCAAAACTTTCGGCACGAGGCTCGGACGGAGGCTGTTCGAGACTACTACGCCTCGACTGGTATTAGGAGGTCCAAGACGAAGTGCCGCACAAAGTATCTGAGTAAGGAGAAGTACATGAAGGTAATTACCTATTCTTAAGGCCTTGTACTTAGTTTCCTTGATTTGATTCGTAGGCGTAGCTCTCAAATTTCTCTTGCTTAACTTAGGTGCCCCCGAGATGGTGTGCGGATAGGCAGGATTGTTGGGAGGCATTGGTGGATGAGTGGTGCTCTCCCCAATGGCTATCCACCCACAACATTGCAAAGGAGAAGCGTGGTAAAAGGAAAGGTGTGCCACACCATCTAGGCAGCATCAACCTATATCAGTACGGGGAAAATTGGGTATGTGGTTTGCTTCATGATTCATGCAAATTCATTCTTCATGCTAGCTTGAGCCCTTAACTAATACTCTGTTTCTCTCTTTTAGGCGCGACACAACAAGGCTCCAGTGCCAGAGCTGTTCGACCTCTATGCCATGGCCAATACTGCCTCGTACAAGAAGGCCAAGGCATTCTCTGAGTCTGACCTCGATGATCCAGAGAAATTCACCAACCGCGCTTCCCACAACAAGCTTGTGAGGTACAGAGACGAGGGGAAGGCGAGGAAAGGGACGAACTTTAACCCGAGCCAGCCTATTGATCCAGAGCTGGTGATGATATCTGGTGGCGGGAGGCCCCATGGCTCGTTAGCCATTGGGAATGGACTGATACGTTGTACTAGCACTCTCCCGCAGATCAAGAAGCGCCAGACCAGCTCCGATCCTGAGATAAGGCCTCGTGCACGGCCAATGGAGCTCGAATTGAAGGTTAGTTATACGGACTCAGATACCTTTCCTCCATTACATTGTGTGTGCGTCCGTCGATGATTACAATGCTAACGAGTGGTGTTGCAAGCTGCTATTGAGGCAGAGAGAGCGAAGACCCAGGCTGCTATTGAGGAAGAGAGAGCGAAGACCCAGGCGCTTCTAGAGGAGAGGGACCGGCAGGCGGCGGAGAGGGAGAGGGAGGCGGAGGAGAGGACGGCTAGGCTAATGGAGGAGGAGAGGAACCGGAATGATGCGGGTCAACGGGCCCTATACGAGCTCATCGTGGTAAGTTTCTTCTGCATATTAGCCAAATCATGCACGTAATGTTCCTTTCATTACTAACTAATATGACTGACTCGAGAAAACCAAATGTGCAGACCATGTGCCAGAACAATGGCATGACCCCTCCGCCGATGCCAGTCATTGCTCCGGCGGGCACGGTGAGTTTCATTTGAATGGTCATTAGTTACTAGTCTTCACATTTGAGTTGCATCATGCTAACGATACATTGCAAATGATCTTTGGTGCAGCATAACTCCCGACAAGCATCGACCGATCCTTCTCCATCTGCCACTGGCACGACCGGTCCTACACCTACACCTCCATGATGACGGTAAGTTTTCCCAAGTGTTTTGCTTAACAAATGCATACTTAGCTTAAGAAATGACCTATTTATCTCCAAAATGACTTAATATGCTTAGCTAGGTTAAAAATGACATAATAACCTTAATTAGCTCCAAAATGACCTATTTAACCTAGGATAGCTCTAAAATGACCTATACTTAGCATTTATTCCTCCAAAATGAATTTATATGCTTAGCTAGCTCAAAAATGACATAACAACCTTAATTAGCTCAAAAATGACCTATTTAACCTAGGATAGCTCTAAAATGACCTATACTTAGCATTTATTCCTCCAAAAATGAATTTATATGCTTAGCTAGCTCAAAAATGACATAATAACCTTAATTAGCTCAAAAATGACCTATTTAACCTAGGATAGCTCTAAAATGACCTATACTTAACATTTATTCCTCCAGAATGACTTAATATGCTTAGCTAGCTCAAAAATGACATAATAACCTTAATTAGCTCCAAAATGACCTATTTAACCTAGGATAGCTCTAAAATGACCTATACTTAGCATTTATTCCTCCAAAATGAATTTATGTGCTTAGCTAGCTAAAAATGGACCTATTTAACCTAGGATAGCTCCAAAATGACCTATTTAACCTAGGATAGCTCTAAAATGACCTATACTTAGCATCTTTTCCTCCAAAATGACTTAATATGCTTAGCTAGCTCTAAAATGACATAATATGCTTAAGAAATGACATATTTTAGCTCCTAAATGATTTCATATGCTTAGCTAGCTCCAAAATGACATAATAACCTTACTTAGCTCCAAAATGACCTTACTTAGCATTTTTTACACCATAATGACTTAGTATGCTTAGCTAGCTCAAAAATGACATAATAACCATACTTAGCTCCAAAATGACCTATTTTGCAGATATAAGTTGCATCATAATAATCTTCACATTTTAGTTGCATCATAATAATCTTCTTCTTCTAGTCTTCTTCTAACTTTCTTCTTTCCCATTTTTCAGATTTGCTTCAGATCACGGAAGCTTGGGTTGATGGAGTGCTTGTCTTTAGTTTTTGTTTTGACTTTGTGAAACTTGCTACCTATGGATGAAACTGTGTAATATTGATGAAACTATGTATATGTATGGATGAAACTTGCTACTATTGGTAACATGTGTTGGATATGTGTTCATGAATATGTGTTGGATATATATGTGTTCATGACTATTGGTAATATGTGTTGAATATGCTATATTGGTCATATATATATGTGTGTGTTTGATTTTCTATGAAAATGAATTGATATAAGAAAAAACAAAATTAAATGGGGCAATATAGGCACTTTGCCATCCGCTGGCAGATGGCAAAGAGCTTTGCCATCCGCTGGCAGATGGCAAAGAGGCCACGTGGCAGCTACCTGTTCAACCTGGGAAGCACTCGGCTGGCCTATTTGGTCTCTTTGCCGTCTGCCAACAGATGGCAAAGAGCCTGCATCCTTTGCCATCTGCTAGCAAACGGCAAAGAGCCTGCAGCCTTTGCCATCTGCTGGCGGACGGCAAAGAGCCTACAGCCTTTGCCATCTGCTGGCGGACGGCAAAGAGCCTGCAGCCTTTGCCATCTGCTGGCAGACGGCAAAGCACGCCGTTAGCCTCCTAACGGGGCTAACCCCGACCCTCTGCCGTACAGAGGCTTTGCCATCTGCCAGCTGACGGCAAAGGCGCAAAGTTCTTTGTCGTCTGCCAGCAGACGGTAAAGAAGCCTTTACCGTAGCTTATTCAGCCGGCCCTTTGCCATCTGCTGGCAGACGGCAAAGCCCTTTGCCGTCCGCCGGCCATGCCTTTGCCATCTGCCATGGCAGATGGCAAAGTGCCTGATTCCTGTAGTGCCTGGAGGTTACTCCGGCTCCTACTGAAACAGAAGGTGCTACTGTGGGTTCTTGGTAAGCCACCGCAGCTGCCACTGCTGTCGCCTCTCGCTGTGCTCTTGCACGGTCTACCAGCGCCTGGGCATCGACAGCAGGCGGGTCATCCCGTGCCGTGTTCCGACGTCGCTCACTGCTAGAAACCGCAGGCGACTCTATGCGCCGGCTGTAACTACGGCTCGGGATAGGGGTCGAGTGCATGCGGCTCCAGCTGTAGGCATACTTCTGCTGTTGCGCCACAGCCGTCTGCAAATATCCAATGGCATTCCGGGCTTCCTCTGCAAAGGGGGTTCCATCAGGGATGGGGAGCGCGCCGAACCGGACTGCCGCTGCCACCATGTTCTCCACCGGGTTAGAATAATGACCGGGTGGTCTCGGGAAGTGCTGTGGCGGGGTCTGATTCCTTCGGGGCGGGTCTGGCTGCTGATGCTGAACCGCCGCCCTCCTCCCAGGTACTTCCATCTTCCGGGTTATGGTTAAAGGTGCATTTTGTTCTGTCCCTGGCGTGTTGAAAAGATTCCTAGGCTCATATTGATCCGGCAAACGGGTCTGATGCCTCATCCGATGGACTGCATCTGCGGTCCGTTGCTCCAGGTCAAGGCGAAAAGCTTCTGCCCTGAGGCGCTCCGACTCAGCATCCATCTGAGCTTTCAGTGCATTGATTTCCTCTTGGACTCCGGCCATCTAGTCCTTCAACCTCGCGATCTCCGTGTTATGGGCTGCTTGGTTTTCGGCCATGACCTCGGTTCCCATCAGAGTCGTAAGTTCATTCATCAGATCCAACAAAACTTGAGCCGGCGGCCTGCCTGATCTAGACCCTGTCGCACCAGCGACCGTGCTACCAGGAGTTGGTGCCGATCCTGCCATGAAGACGGCGGCTCGGCTCGGCGGCTCATAGTATTCCGGGTCTGGGTAGCCCTCGAAGTAGCCCCCAAGCCGGCCGTTGTTAAGCTGGTAGATTGATTCCGCCTCCCCGCTCGAGGATCCATCCTCTAAGCAGATAAGGGTTTCCTCCCGCGACAAGGAACCTTCAAGTTCCGCGCCTTGGGTAAAGCCGACGAAGACGCGCTTCCGGCCCAGGTTAACCCGGACGGGTTGCGCGCGCCGGGCCGGCTCGACGAGGTCGGTGCATGTCCGGCCCGGGCTTAGATCCACCGATCTAGCCAATGAAGACGTGAATTCCGCCGAAGGGGACCCGGTACCCGTACTCGATTGAATCGGCCTCGGGACCCCAGCCAGCGTCGTCGATGTAGAGCTTGCCGCGGCGACTCTTGGTCATCCTGCCGACAGCATATTCCGCGATCCCTATGAGAGAGCCCTTCGAGAACTCCACACCACCGAGCATCTGCCCCATGGTGGGCGCCAACTGTCGTGGTTTTGGCACGGCAGATGTCCCAGTGAAAGGACTTAGGTTCGAGGCCATCGCTAAGGCGGTGAGCTCGAAGGGGTTGATCGGAATCGGGAGACAAGGGTTACCCAGGTTCGGCCCCTCGAAAAGAGGTAAAAGCCTACGTCCTGCTTTGTGTTGTATTGATTGGATATCGATTACAAGGGAGCGAGTTCGCTTGACCTAGCTATCGATGAGTTGTTTTCGTGGCCTAAGCCACCCAGGTAACCTGCCTTTATATACACAAGTCGAGGCCCTGGGCTTACAAGAGTCCGGGCCGGGTCATACTTGATAACTGACCTTGCCTCTAACTACTCCTGCCTTGTCGGACAAGCCGCCCCCGGCGGCTTACGCCACCGGGTCATACACTGTCTTCTCCCTCTAGGCCTCCAGGCCCATTGAGCAAGCTTCTTCCAAACCTTATCGCTGAGCCGCCCACCTCATGATCCGGCCCCACCTGGGCGGGTCTCACCACGGTGTTATATCCCCAACAGCTAGGGTAACTCAAGAGAAAATACTTGAGGAAGCGAGGCTGGGATGTTTGGTTGATGAGCTTGAAGAAAAGAAGAATACTATGTGGAAGCAACATGCCCACGTATGGTGGCTGGTAGATGGTGACAGAAACACACGTAATTTTCACCTTGTGGCGTCAAGGAGGAAGAAAGCCAACATGATTAAGGAGCTCGGGAGGGAGGATGGAACGGTAGTGGCGGAGGAAGATTTAACTAATTATGTTTGTTCCTTTTTCAAGATCTTTTCACTTCGACTGTGGGTGGTCGTGTTGATGAGCTTATAGATATGGTCACGCCGCGTGTCACAGCTGTCATGCATGATGTTCTTGAGGCTGCCCTTATCATGGAAGAGGTGAAGACTGCCATGGACCATACTGGGGACCTCAAGGCACTAGGGTCGGATGGGATGCCGTCCATTGTCTTCAAACGACATTAGCATTTCATGGGAGACTATATTGTGGAAGAGGTGCTCAAAGTTCTCAATGTTGGTGATATGCTTGCAAGATGGAACGACACGCTGGTGGTCCTAATTCCAAAGGTAAAAATCCCAAATAGGATCAAGGATTTGAGACCTATCAGCTTATGTTACATGGTATACAAGTTGGTCTCGAAGGTGCTTGCCCATCGCCTGAAAGTGGTGCTCCCTGACTTAATATCGGAAAATCGAAGTGCATTTGTTCTTGGTCGTCTTATCACGGATAATGTACCGATAGCATATGAAAGCTCGCACTTTTTCAGGAATAAGAGGAGGGGTCAAGAGCGAGTTATTGCGGTTAAGGCCGATATGAGCAAAGCATATGATAGGGTTGAGTGGAACTTTCTTGAACCAATGTTGGCAAAGATGGGGTTTAGTCAAGGGTGTGTCAATCTCATCATGAAATGTGTAAGAATATTGAGATATAAAAATAAAAGTTAATGGGCTCCTCGCTAATCATTTTAGCCCATCACGAGCTTTGCGCCAAGGGGGTCTGTTGTCACCATATCTCTTTGTCATATGTGCGGAGGGTCTGTCCTCGCTACCGAATGAGGCCGAAAGTCTGGGAAGGATTACTAGATTCAAGATTTTCCAATCAGCACCAAGTGTGTCACATTTGTTTTTTGTCGATGACTCAATTATAATGCTAATATAAAGGCAAACCAAGAGGAGGCGGTGACACTTCGGGAGATTTCGGACCTATACGAAAACTGCTCTGGGCAGTGTATTAATATGGAAAAATTTGCATTAATGTTCTCTCAAAATACGGAAGTGCAGGCAAAGAGCGAAATGAAGGAGGCACTTGGTATAAATAGGAAAAACCAGAATGATCTGTACTTCGGCTTGCCGATCCAAGTTGGCAGATCTAGGTGCAAGGTGTTTGGGTACATCAAGAAAAACATGTGTGGCCGAGTTCATGGATGGCAGGAAGGACTTTTGGCGAAAACGAGCAAGGAGACTCTCGTCAAAGCGGTAGCCCAGGTGATCCCAACCTTTGCCATGTCCTGCTTTGATCTGGCAAAGGGTTTTTGCAAGGAATTGAACACCCTCTGGGGTAATTTTTGGTGGAGCCAATAGGATAAGGAGAGGACTATGCACTAGATCAACTGAGAAACTCTGTCCTGCCCCAAGGCTATGGGAGGCTGATGTCTAGACCGCAACTTTATTCTTGTAGACTCTGTTGGGCCTCCAAGCGTTGAGTTTTGTAGGACAGTAGCAATTTTCCCTCAAGTGGGTGTGAAAGGATGTGGATGTCGCCTAGAGGGGGTGAATAGGCGCTTTAAAATAATTACGGTTTAGGCTTGAACAAATGCGGAATAAAACTAACGTTTAATATGTCAAGCACAAAACCTAAAACAACTAGGCTCACCTATGTGCACCAACAACTTATGCTAAGCAAGATAAACAACTAAGTGATAGCAAGAGATAAAGCATGAAACAATATGGCTATCACAAAGTAAAGTGCATAAGTAAAGGGCTCGGGTAAGAGATAACCGAGGCACATGGAGACGATGATGTATCCCGAAGTTCACACCCTTGCGGATTCTAATCTCCGTTCGGAGCGATGTGGAGGCACAATGCTCCCCAAGATGCCACTAAGGCCACCGTAATCTCATCACGCCCTCGCACAATGCAAGATGCCGTGATTCCACTAAGGGACCCTTGAGGGCGGTCACCGAATCCGTACAAATGGCAACCCTTGGGGGCGGTCACCGGTACCCGTACACTTTGGCAACCCTTGGGGGTGGTCACCAGTACCCGTACAAATTGCTCGGGGCAATCTCCACAACCTAATTGGAGACCCCAACGCTTTCCCGGGAGCTTTACACCACAATGATTGAGCTCCGAGACACCACCAACAGTCTAGGGCCCCAAGGCACCCAAGAGGAACAAGCTCTAGGGTGCTCAAACACCCAAGAGTAATAAGCTTCTCAAACTTCACTTCCACGTATCACCGTGGAGAACTCAAACCTATGCACCAAATGCAATGGCAAGGGCACACGGAGTGCGCAAGTCCTTCTCTCCCAAATACCACCAAAGCAACTAATGCTAGGGAGGAAAATGAGAGGAAGAACAAACAAGAACACGAAGAACTCCAAGATCTAGATCCAAGGGGTTCCCCTCACATAGAGGAGAAAGTGATTGGTGGAAATGTGGATCTAGATCTCCTCTCCCTTTTCCCTCAAGAACTAGCAAGAATCATTGGAGGGATTGAGAGATAGCAATCTCAAAGAAGGTCAACAATGGGGGGCAAACTCGAGCTCAAAGGATAAGAACCATTGGGGAAGAAGACCCCCTTAAATAGGTGGGGGGAAATCCAACCGTTACCCCCCACAGCCCGCACACAAGCGGTAGTACCGCCCCTGGGAGCGGTACTACCGCCCACCAGCAGAACTGAGCAGTAGTAGAAGGGGAGGCGGTAGTACCGCTTGGTACTACCGCCACTACTACCGCTGCGGCTGGAGGGCTGTCGCATGACACCAGACAAGTGACTGGAGTTGTCTGGTGCCTCGCGCGAGTTCCCCGAGCCACCCCACTTCTCCCCAGCGGTACTACCGCTGGCCAGGGTGGTAGTACCGGCTGCAAGCGGTACTACCGTGCTGGCCAGAGAGGTACTACCGCGGGAGAGCAACAAAGAACCCAAGCAACCGGATGGAAACAGTAAAACCAGAACTGCCATAACCTTCGCATATGAGCTCCGAATTGAGCAAACTCAAGCTTGTTGGATTCAGGACGACAAGAGCTTTCCAACATCGAAAAATGCCATATAATAAGAAGAGGCAGTATACAAATGCCAATGATATAGAGATGTGAAACCTCTATCAATGAAGAACCGGCAAAAACTCCAACATCGAAAACATCATAGAAAATGCATATGGACTCCGTTTTCGATGAACTTGAGCTTGTCATAAAGCTGACCATAAGCTCAAGAATCCACATAGAGAAAAGCCAACCAAGAACCAAGAAAGATGATGATGCCAAGAATGCAATGGTTTGAGCTCTCAACAAACAATACGATCAAGCTACTCACTTGAGAGCCCCCCTTGATAGTACGGCTATCGATCCTATAACCCGGTCTCCCAACTTCCATCATGAGACCGGTAAAATAGAAACCCTATCAAGGTCAAACCTTTGCCTTGCGCATAGTCCACTTGAGCTAGATGATGACGATCTTGTCCTCCTCAAGATGGACCACATTTCTTGATTGCGTTGGCTCGATGAAGACTAGTAGATTGCTCCCCCATACCCCACTATGGGAGAGCCACTCTTCGGCACATCTTCACAAGTCCATTGTCACCACAATGGACGGCAAGCTTCAAGCATGATCTCTCCGTGATGCTGTACTTGAGCTTGCACACCGCAACCTTGATGACGATCACCACTTGATGTCATCTTCCATGGGCTGTATGGGATCTTCCTCTTGATGCAATCCCATGGAAATATACCTAACCCCACATAGAACTCTCACGTAGACCATGGGTTAGTACACAAAGCATAATGGACAATGCTTACCATACCATGGGATCACTTGATCCCTCTTGGTACATCTTTGTACGCTTTGTGTGTTGATCAGCTTGATTCACTCTTTGACTTAGTCTTGATCAACCTTGTATCTTATCTTCTCTCTTCAAAAAGATTATGTCTTGAAGGTAAACATGAATGCTCACACAGTCTTCTTCTTCAAGACATGCTTGCAGTAAGCTCGACTCTTACATGACCAATCTTTGGATAACACCTTGAATACCACCTTGGTCGCCATATAAACTCCTTGAAACCAACAGATTGACTTCAAGAAGTACCTACGGACAAATCCTTCGAATATAACTCAAGGCAACCATTAGTCCATATGGATTGTCATCAATTACCAAAACCACACATGCATAAATGTGCTCTTACAGGATGGCCTAAGGTTTATCAATCTGTGGGAGGTGTAGGATGAAGATGGTCTCTCTCAAACAACCCTACAATCAAATACAAGAAATCTCTTGTGTCCCCAACACAACCAATACAATGGCAAATTGTATAGGTGCACTAGTTCGGTGAATAGATGGTGATACAAGTGTAGTATGGATAGTAGAAATAGGTTTTTATAATCTGAATAAATAAAAACAGCAAGGTAACAAGTAGTAAACAGCGAGCAAAACGGTGTATTAATGCTTGGAAATAAGATCTAGGGTTCATACTTTCACTAGGGCAATCTCTCAACGGTGTTAACATAACTGAATCATATAACCATCCCTCAACGTGCGACAAAGAATCACTCCAAAGTTCCTATCTAGCGGAGAACATAAGAAGAAATTATTGTAGGTAGCAAGACTAACTCAAAGTTATCCTTTCCGATCAATCTATTGAGCCGTCCCTATAAGTTTCACAAACAACCCCAGAGTTTGTACTAGAATAACACCTATGATACGCATCAATCAACCCTAATGTCACCTAGATACTCCAATGTCACCACAAGTATACATGGGTTAATTATTCAACATGCATCAACCAATTTTAGATTCATCATATTCAAGCCAACACAAAGAACTTCAAAGAGCATCCCGAGATTTCTATCGGAGAAAGTAGGACAAGAACGTGTATCAACCCATATGCATAGATTACCCCAATGTCACCGCGGGAACCCGCAAGTTGATTACCAAAACATATATCAAGTGAGTCAATACAATACCCCATTGTCACCACGAGTATCCACATGCAAGACATATATCAAGTGATCTCAAATCCAATATTCAATCCGACATAACGAAACCTCAAAGGGAAAGACTCAATTCATCACATCAAGATAGAGAGGGAAGAACACCATATGATCGAACTATATTAACAAAGCTCGTGATCCATCAAGATTGTGCTCAAGAGCACGAGAGAGAGAGAGAGAGAGAGAGAGAGAGAGATCATAGCTATTGGTACATACCCTCGGCCCCGAGGGTGAACTACTCCCTCTACGTCATGGAGACCGTCGGGATAATGAAGATGGCCTCCAGTGATGATTGCCATCTCCGGCAGGGTGCCGGAACAGGGTCCCGGATGAGATTTCTTCGGTACAGAGGCTCGCGGCGGCGGAGCGGAAGTTCTAGGTTAACTTCTGAGGGTTTGGGGATTTCTAGGATTTTCAGCTTTGGAATCATGCCAAACGGAGCCATGGGGTGGTCCCAAGCCATCGGGGTGCGCCCAAGAGGGTGGCTGCACCCCATTGGCTTGGGGGCAACTGGTGGGCCCGTGATACGTCCATTTTGCATCATGATTTCTTATTGTTAATTATATTATTCTTGGTCATTATTCCACTTTATGATACAATTCTTATGCCTTTTCTCTCTTAATTTACAAGGTACATCAGAAAGAGAGAAATTGCCGGAAACTAGAATTTTGGACTTGAAAACCAAGAAAAAGGCTGGAAATTCTGTGGACTCCAAATGACCTGAAACTTCACAAGGAATTATTGTGGAATATATATGAATTTATGGAGCAAAAATATATCCAAGGGGGTCCACCTGTTGGTGCCAAGCCATCGTCATCACCGACGCTTCCTCCTTCGTGGGAGGACCAATCTTCATCGACATCTTTACCAGCACCATCTCATCTCAAACCCTAGTTCATCTCTTGTATTCAATCTTTGTCTCAAAACCTCATATTTGTACCTGGGGGCTGCTAGTAGTGTTGATTACATCTTGTAGTTGATGTTTGTTGGTTTATTTGATGGAAGATAATATGTTCAGATTTTTAATCATATTTATTATACCTCTGATATTGAACATGGTGATGATTTGCGAGTAGTTACTTTTGTCCCCGAGGACATGGGAGAAGTCTTGTTATAATTAATCATGTGAAGTTGGTATTCGTTCGATATTTTGATGATATGTATGTTGTTGCTTCCTTTAGTGTTTTCGTGTGAATGTTGACTACATGAAACTTCACCATATTTGGGCCTAAGGGAAGGCATTTTGGAGTAATAATTTGATGATGGGTTGCTAGAGAGACAAAAGCTTAAACCCTAGTTTATGCGTTATTTCATAAGGGGCTGATTTGGATCCACATGTTTCATGCTATGGTTAGAATTATCTTAATTCTTCTTTCGTAGTTGCGGATGCTTGCGAGAGGGGGTAATCATAAGTGGGTTGCTTGTTCAAGTAAGAACAACACCTAACCACCGGTCCACCCACATATCGAACTATGAAAGTAACGAACGCGAATCAACTCAACATGATGAACATGACTAGATGGAAATTTCCATGTGTTCTCGGGAGCGCTTGCTTCATATAAGAGTAATTCCAGGCGTGTCCTTTGCTATAAAAAGGATTGGGCTATCTTGCAAAACTCTTGTTACTTTTGCTACTTGACACTTGTTACGAATTATCTTGCTACAAAACTATCTATCACTGTTACTTACAGCACTTACAGAGAATACCTTGCTGAAAATTGCTTATCATTTCCTTCTGCTCCTCGTTGGGTTCGACACTCTTACTTATCGAAAGGACTACGTGTAGGATCCAAAGTATGTCTAGAGGAGGGGTGATTAGACTACTTGACCAAAATAAAATCTAGCCTTTTCCCAATTTTAGTTGTTGGCCAATTTTAACAATTGTAGCAAGTCAAGTACACCCTACACATGCAAGTCTAAGAGTATAGCAGCGGAAAGTAAAGACATGCACATGAAAATAAAGGTAGGGAGAGGAGAATCAAACACAATTGATGACATGAAGATTTTTCCTGTGGTTCCGATAGGTGGTGCTATCGTACGTCCACGCTAATGGAGAGTTCAACCCACGGAGGGTAGCGGTCGCGAGGGTCCACGGAGGGCTCCACCCGTTAGGGTCCACAGAGTAGCAACCTCGTCTATTCCATCACAGCTTCCGTCCACGAATGACTAGCCTCACTATGGGTATATCTTCACGAAGTAGGCAATCTCCTTGCCCGTACAAACTTCTTGGTTCAACTCCACAATCATGAAGAAGGAGGCTCCCAAGCGACACCTAACCAATCTAGGAGGCACCACCCTCCAAAAGGTAATAGATGTGGTAGTATGATGAACTCCTTGTTCTTGTGCTTCAAAAGATAGTCTCCTCAACACTCAATCACTCTCTCACAGATTTAGCATGGGTAGAAGAGATTGATTGGATGGAAAGCAACTTGGGGAGGCTAGAAATCAAGATTCATATGGTTGGAATGGAATATCTTTATCTCAACACATGAGTAGGTGGCTCTCTCTCAGAAAAATGGATGGGGCAAGTGTAGATCTGTTCTGAGTGCTTTCTCTACGAGTGAGAGGTGGTGGAGGGGTATATATAGGCATCTCCAAAAATCCAACCGTTACAACATTATTGCCCAACTCGATGAAACCGAAGTGAAAACTCGGTTGCACCAACTAGTGCAAAATGTGGCAACTTTGGCCTTTTCGGTGAGACCGATATATGAATCTCGGTGCTACCGATATGGGTGACCTAGGTAGTTACCAAGACTCGGTGTCACCGATTCTTAAAAATCGGAAATTCCGATTTTAACAAATTGGTTAACAGAATGTTGGTCACTGGCTTCGGTTGCACCGAATGGAATGTTGGTAGTACCGAGATGCTAGGGTTTGGCTAGGGTTCTGTGTAGGTTAAAACTCGATGGATCCGAATGGGAAAGTTGGTGTCACCGAATTTTGTCTTTTGGCTTTGGGCAGAGAATTTTTGTGGGAGAATAGATGAGTATTTTTGGTGGCTAATCTCTAAGCACTTGAGCAACCAGATCATCATAATTCCTCATCCCCTTTTAATACTATTGGCTTTCCTATGGACTCAAAAGTGATTTCTCACAAAATATGAAATGTAGAGTCTTCAAGCTTGAAGCATGGCCAATTATATTCCTTCCTTTCCTTGGGGAGGTTCTCCACACAATCCTTTAGCCATCCCATCATTGAACTTTTTCCTGAGATGCACTTGGTGGAAACATTAGCCCAATGAAATATATGTTGTTATTAATTACCAAAACCACCTAGGGAGAAGTTGTGCTTTCACTACGATTGATCCCCTATACTTGTGGGTCATCACCCCCTCAGGTGGTTCTTCACTCTAGTATTTCTTGTTTGTTCCAGAAAAAATCATCAAAAAGTTTCGGGCGATTTCGAGAAATTTATTTTCTGCACAAAAACAACACCACGGTAATTCATCTGAAAACAGCATCAGTCCGGGTTAGTTCCAATTAAATCATACAAAGTGCATCAAAACCATATAAAAATATTGTAAACATAGGTAAATATGGCAGGAATACTTCATAAATTATCGATACATTGGAGATGTATCAGAGGCCTGGGGTTTCACGATATGCACGACTTCAATATCGCTATGCTCTCTCGGCAAGGGTGGCGATTCCTACAAAATCTAGACAGTCGATGTGCTTGTACGCTGAAAGCTCGATATTTCCCTCAATGCTCAATACTTGAAGTTGAACCGAGAGATGGCATCTCCTATTCATGGAGAAGCATTCTACATGGACTAGAACTGGTCAAGCGAGGCTACATATGGCGAATCGAAGATGGCACGCAGGTGAAATATGGTCTGACCCATGGATCCCTTTACACTCTTGCGTGTTGAACTTCTTGATAAAGTCCTTGGTATACTTGGATTGAGAGATGAATGTTCCTTTTCTCGTTTGCTTGATTTGCAAACCAAGGAAAAATTTCAGCTCACACATCATAGACATCTCATACTTCTCGGACATCAACCTTCCAAATTTCTCACTAAAATGTGGGTTAGTAGATCCAAAGATAATATCATACACATAAATTTGGCACACAAATAGTTCACTATTAACTCTTTTAGTGAACAAGGTTGCGTCAATTTTACCAATTTCAAAACCCTTTTCAATAAGAAACTTCGTTAAGCATTTGTGCCAAGCTCGTGGGGTTGCTTAAGACCATAGAGAGCTTTACGAAGCTTGTAAACATGATTAGGTTTCTTAGGGTTCACAAAACAAGGGGTTGTTTAACATAGACCTATTCTTCAATTTCACCATTCAAAAATGCACTTCTAATATCCATTTGGTATAGAGTGATATCATGCTGATTAGCATAAGCAAGAAGAATGCGAATAGCTTCAAGTACGGGTGCATAGGTCTCACCTTAGTCCATACCTTCGACTTGGGTGTAGCCTTGATCCACGAGACGTGCCTTGTTGCATACCACTTGGCCATTTTCGTCTTTCTTGTTTCGAAACACCCATTTTGTTCCGATGATGTTTTGCTCATTCTTGGGATTCTCCACTAGTGTCCACACTTCGTTCCTCTCGAAGTTGTGTAGCTCCTCGTGCATGGAATTCACCCAATCGGGGTCCTCAAGCGCTTCTTCCACCTTCATAGGCTCAATACTAGAGATGAATGAGTAATGCTTACAAAAGTTAGACAAACAAGTTTTAGAGCGAGTTATCCTCCCGGTTTGTATGTCACCGAAGATTTGCTCTAAGGGGTGATTTTTGTTCACTCTTGCTCGAACTCGTGGTAGATTTTGCTTGTCGGATGGCGGAACTTCCTCATCCTCATCATCTTCATCGTTTTTGAAGGTGTCGTTTCCTTGAGGTGGTGGTGAAGGTGGTTGTGGTGGATCATCATGATGAACTTCCTCCTCATCATCATCTTGTCATGTACCGCTTGTGGACGCTTCCATGTCATTTCGAGGTTCGCTTTGACGCGAGGTTGGAGCTTCCACTTGTGTAGATGAAGTACTTTCCTTCACCTCCATGGGACGAATCTTGCCGATGGACAAATCTTGAATGGCTTCCGAAGGTTCCTTATATCATTAGGCAATTGTTCGACTTGCGAACCATTAGATTCATAAAACTTCACATCTACCGTCTCCTCAACTTTTCGTGTGAAGTTGTTGTAGGCACGGTAAGTGTGAGAGTTTGATCCGTAAGTGTGAGATTTAGGAGCAAATTTAGAACGACGATGCTTATCAAGAATGTAACACTTGGAGCCAAATACCCGAAAGTATCCAACTTGGGGCTTGTTACAAGGGAGTAGCTCGTATGTCGTTTTACCGAGAAGCTTGTGAAGGTAGAGTCGGTTCGCAGCATGACAAGTTGTTTCCACGGCTTCTGCCCGAAAGTGTCTTGGCATCTTGTATTCTTCGAGCATCGTTCTAGCCATATCTATAAGAGTCCGGTTCTTCCTCTCAACAACTCCATTTTGTTGAGGTGCGCATGTAGCCGAGAACTCATGTGAAATCCCTTCTTCGTCAAGAAAGGTGTCCAAATTTGTGTTCTTGAACTCCGATCTATTGTCGCTCCGAACTTTCTTGATCTTCACTTCAAATTGATTTTGAGCCTTGCGAGCGAAGTTCTTGAAGATCTTTTGCACATGCGACTTATTATCAAGAAAGAATACCCAAGTAATTCTGGAAAAATCATCTACTATAACTAGACCAAAGGAATTTCCACCGAGGCTCTTGTATGCATTGGGACCAAAGAGATCCATGTGAAGCAACTCGAGTGGTCTCCTAGTAGTCATGATATTCTTTACGGGATGACTTCCACCTACTTGCTTTCCAGTTTGGCAAGCACTACAAAGTCTATCTTTGTCAAAGATAACATATTTTTCACCAAGTATATGATCACCTTTGATGAGCTTGTCTAGATTACGCATACCAACATGTCCTAGCCTTCTATGCCAAAGCAAACCTTTAGACGATTTTGCAATAAGACAAGTACGAGGTCTGGATCTCTTAGTGAAATCAACAATGTATAGATCACCTCTACAAAAACCGGTAAAGACCATGCTATGCTTGTCTTGATGAAACACTTGGCAATCAACTTTAGTAAATAGCACATTGAAACCAAAGTCGGCTAGTCTAGATACGGAAAGAAGATTGTAACCAAGGGATTCAACAAGCATGACATTTTGAATGGAGCTATCATGAGATGTGGCCACCTTACCAAGACCGAGTACCTTACCCTTGGAGTTGTCTCCAAAAGTCACATACCTCGGTGGTCTATGGTTTGGTGTGATCTCTTGAAACATGTCTCTATCTCAGATCATGTGATCGGTGCATCCATTGTCGAGAATCCACTCTTTTCCTCCGGACATGTAATCCTTGAAGTTTGCCATGAGACTTCATTTTGTGAAAAGCAATAGTTTGATGGAGAATGACATCAAGATTTTTCAAGGAGTAATTTGGATATCTATTCTCTAAATCACTCCACAAAGTATAAGCACACTCAAAGTTTCTCATTTGATCAAAGACAAGTCTTGGCAATCCTCTAATGATAAGATTAATAGTTCTAAGATTACGACGCATGTCAATTTCTTCTTCATGTGAAGGATGCAAAGGATCAATGGGAGGCACATACGGGCTCTTAACATACTTGCTCAAATGGAATTCATTGAATAGCTAAAGCATCTCATATTTCCATTGGCTATAGTACTCCCCATCGAGAATGGGCACTCTACAACTAAGACTCCCAAACTAGACACATCCATCTTCCTCCGATGGTGATAAAACCAAAACTATGGAGACCAATGCTCTGATACCAATTGTGGGATCGAGAAGGGACGTCGAGAGGGGGGGGTGAATAGACTACTTGAAAAATTAAAAACCTAACCTTTTCCCAATTTTAATGGTTGGCAGATTTTAGCAATTCTAACAAGTTTAGTGCACGCTACACATGCTAGTCAACAAGTATAGTGGTGGAAAGTAAAGACAAGCATATGTAAGGAGTAGAGATAGGAAGATCAAACACAATAGATGACACGAAGGTTTTTCCCGTGGTTTCGATAGGTGGTGCTATCGTACGTCCACGCTGATGGAGACTTCAACCCACAGAGGGTAGCGGTCGCGAGATTCCACGGAGGGCTCCACCCGTTAGGGTCCACAAAGTAGCAACCTCGTCTATTCCATCACAGCTTCCGTCCACGAAGGACTAGCCTCACTATGGGTAGATCTTCACAAAGTAGGCGATCTCCTTGCTCGTACAAACTTCTTGGTTCAACTCCACAACACGAAGAAGGAAGCTCCCAAGCGACACCTAACCAATCTAGGAAGCACCACCCTCCAAAAGGTAATAGATGTGGTAACAATGATGAACTCCTTGCTCTTGTGCTTCACAAGATAGTCTCCTCAACACACAATCACTCTCTCACAGATTTGGCTTGGTAGAAGAGGTTGATTGGGTGGAAAGCAACTTGGGAAGGCTAGAAACCAAGATTCATATGGTTGGAGTGGAAGGTCTTGATCTCAACACATGAGCAGGTGGTTATCTCTCAGAAAAATGAGTGGGGCAAGTGTAAGTGTGTTCTGAGTGCTTCCTCTTCGAGTGAGAGGAGGTGGAGGGGTATATATAGGCATCTCCAAAAATCCAACCGTTACACCATTATTGCCCAACTCGGTGAAACCGGAGTAAAAACTAGGTTGCACCGACTAGTGCAAAATGTGGCAACTTTTGGCGTCTCGGTGAGACCGATATATAATTCTCGGTGGTACCGATATGGGTGACCTAGGCAGTTACACAAACTCGGTGGTACCGATTCCCAAATCTTGGAAATTCTGATTCTTGAAAAAGAGATACCAGTAAGTTGGTCACTGTTTTCGGTTGCATCGAAAATGAAAGTTGGTGTCATCGAGAAGCTAGGGTTTGCCTTATGATCTGTCTGAGGTAAAACTCGGTAGGGCCAAATGGAAATAGTTGGTGGCATCGATTTTGGATATTGGGTTTTGGACAGAATATTTGTGGGAGAATTTCATGTGTATTTTTGGTGGCTAATCTCCAAGCACTTGAGCAACCAGATCATCATAGACACCTCATCCCCTTTCAATAGTATTGGCTTTCCTATGGACTCAAGGTGTGATTCCTCACAAAATGTATAATGTAGAGTCTTCAAGCTTGTTGATTTTGCTAATCCCATTCCATTTCTTCTTCTTCTCTCCTTGGGGATTCTCCACACATTCCATGGCCAATCTTCTCTGTGGAATTTTTTGAAACAAAACTAGGTAAAACTATTAGTCGAAGAGACAATGTATGTTGTCATGAATTATCAAAACCTCCATGGGAGCATATGTGCTTTCAATACTGGACGCAAAAGTTTTTGTTTTTGCACAGAATCAAATCAACAAGTATCCACACTACCGCAAAGGCTTTACTTGGCACATTACTGAAATAAAAGGCACAAAAAATTATTACTACAGTAGCTTAATCATGTGAACCCATAAAAACAGAAAGTATAAGTGTTGGGTTGTCTCCCAACAAGGGCTTTTCTTTAATGCCTTTTAGCTAGGCATGATGATTTCTAAGATGCTCACATAAGAATAAAAATTGAAACATGCAAGAGAGCATCATGAAGCACATGGCAAGCACATTTAAGTCTAACCCACTTCCTATGCATAGGGATTTTGCAAGCAAACAATTTATTGTAGCAAGAATCAACTTGCATAGGAAGGAAAAGCAAGAATGACTTCAAAACTTTGAACACATAGGGAGGAAACTTGATATTATTGCAATACCTACAAGAATATGTTCCTCCCTCATAATAATTTTCAGTAGCATCATGAAGGAATTCAACAATATAACTATCACATAAAGAATTATCTTCATGATCCACAAGCATAGAAAATTTATTACTCTTCCCATAAGCAAACTTCTCATACATAATAGTTGGGGTATCATAGGGGACTTGAATACTACAAATGGTTTCCACATTAAAAGAGTAATATTCAGAAAAATAATATTCATAATTATGACAAGTTTTATAATAATAATGATCACTACTTATAACATACGTATGATCACAATAATCATCATAAGTAGGAAGCATGCAATCATCATAACAAATTTGATCATTCGAAGTAGGGGGGACTAAAAAGATCATCTTCATTAAGCATAGCATCCCCAAGCTTGCGACAAACATTAGTTGCAGCAAATATATTCTCAAACGTGTCATTCTCATCAAGCCTAGCATCCCCAATCTTGTGGGCTTGCATATCATTAGCATAATCAGTCTTATGATCAATAGTAAGAATGGCACCAATAGTATAGCAATTATTATCATCATAATTTTCCAAGTTGGTGCCAAAAAGATTTTCAAGATTATAAGAAGTATCATTATCTTCACAATCATAACTATCATGACAAGTAATAGGCATAACATCATCATCAAGTGTATCAGCATCCCCAATACTATAGGATCCATTCTCAACAATGATAGGAGCAACATTATTTGGGAGAGATACCTTTTTACCTCTACTTTTTCTTCTTTTCTTCTTCTCCACCACGTCATGTGTGGGTTTAAACAATTTTTCCGAGCTTCGTATTCATGGATAGGAAGCTCCTTCTCGTCACCTGTTTCATTACAAGAGACAATAGAAGGGAAAGTGGAAATCTTTACCCTTTCATTAGTATTCCTTTTATATTCTATTGGTTTTCCCGTCTTTCTATAATTGGCAATATAAGCATTCTCATGCAAATTTACTACGCAAAACAAATAGAATTCCTATATACTAGTTTCAAAATAGTCTATGAAGAAGAATGCTTCAAACCAATTATTTTTTCTGCCAATTCTTCACACCCCAAAAAATAAACAAAGTTCATTATAAAGTTCAAGGGTGATAAAGTTATTACAATATTTGGTCACGATTCGATCATGAAAAAGTATGCATTGGAAATTAAGATGACCAACCATATTGAAAAGTTCACAAGTAATGGGATGAAGAGAGCATTGATGTCTACTACACAACTTTATTCTTGTAGACTCTGTTGGGCCTCCAAGCGCAGAGTTCTGTAGGACAGTAGCAATTTTTCCCTCAAGTGGATGACCTAAGGTTTATCAATCCGTGGGAGGTGTAGGATGAAGATGGTCTCTCTCAAACAACCCTGCAATTAAATACAAGAAATCTCTGGTGTCCCCAACTGTGACGCCCCCAATTTCGACCGTACGCTAAACATTCACGCAATGCGTACGACCAAGATTAGGGACTCACTGATTGATATCACAACACAACACTAGACACAAATTAAAGGTCATACAGCTTCATAATACAAGCCAGGGGCCTCGAGGGCTCGAATACAAAGCTCGACAAGCACGAGTCAGCGAAAGCAAATAATATCTGAGTACAAACATAAGTTAACAAGTTTTGCCTTAAGAAGGCTAGCACAAACATAAGAAGCGGATCGAAAGAGGCGAGACCTCCTGCCTGGGAACCTCCTAACTACTCCTGAGTGTCGGCATTCTCCATGTAGTAGTAGGCTCCAGCGGTGGTGTAGTAGTCATCTCCGGCGTACTCCATCTCCTGGGCTCCATCGTCTGAACGCGGTAATCGTATCGAGGGGGAAAGAGAATGCAAAGCAGCGGTGAGTACTCATCCAAAGTACTCGTAAAACTGACATCAGAACTATGCTAAGTATGCATCAGTATCAAGGAATGGGGTTATATCTGGACTGACTGCAGAAAGCAAGAATAAGGGGAAGGCCTAGTCCTATCGAAGACTAGCATCTTCAGCATCTTGCAGCATTAGAAGAGAGTAGACTGATATCTCATATATAGTCATATTATTGTAGCAATTTTATTAAGTAACCACGCCCAGAGATTCTTCCTCGACTCCCTGCGAGGAAGCAATCTCGGAGCCACATTCATTTCAAATTAAATCACAATTATAGTTGTATAAGGTCAAGGTACAACTCCAAGTCGTCCTGTTACCGTGGACACGGCTATTCGAATAGATAATTCATCCCTGCAGGGGTGCACCGCATTTCCAACACGCCTGATCACCTCCGGCCGGACACACTTTCCTGGGTCATGCCCGGCCTCGGGACAGCAGCACGTCGTCGCCCCACCTAGGCTCAACGAAGAGGCCAGCCCGCCGGTCTAAATCCTAAGCACAAAGGGGTCGTGGGCCCACTTGCCCTCTGCGCTCCTGCACGATGCGTGGGCGGCCGGAAGCAGACCTAGTACACTCTAGTCCAAGAGCTGCACCGTCCAGTCCAATCCGGCGCGCGCCGCTCCATTGTTGACGTCCGAAGAGCTTCGGCTGATACAACGACGCTGAGTACCCATAACTTCTCCCACGCGATGGTTTGGTGCGTAAAAAGGCCAACGACCCAACTCAGATCAAATACCCAACCCATTAGCATTTTATTAATGCGGGGCAAGCGCGACCCATGAAGTGCGGTCCCATCGCCCCGACTCGAGGATGTGTGGCAAGGGCCTCTCCTGCCCGTCCACGCCTCATAATAACCCTTTGGATGCCTTACCGGCGCATCACACCACATCTCACACACGGGTACCCTTGGGGCCGACCCGTCTCAACACTGTCAGGAACTCAGGTCCACCTCAACCAGGATGATACCGCCTGTCCCTCCAGTCCCGTCTTTCACATGTAAACAATGTCAAGTTAAAGTAACTGTGTGTTTATACACCAAGTGGATATCCGAGGAATCACCCTCGATGGATCCCACTCGAGGTATGTGTATGGCAAGAGTCGCTATCGATAAATGGGAAGGAGGAATCACCCTCGATACCCATGACCGATTAGCTACGCTACAGAATTAACACCGGGAGTGCTAAGTGAGGTATCACCCTCGGCACTCGATAGTAGCTCTGCAGTGCCATACTTAAGGGGTGTGCGGTGATGTGAGGGGGGCCCTGGCTCGTCGGTCGGTTGACCGAGTCTTCGGGTCTTCGAGTCGTCGAGTCGTCGATGAAGAAGCAGGGGCAGCTGGAACTAAGGGGTCACTGGGGATTCACTGATCAACCTATACTAAGCAGTTGGTATGATTGCAGGTATAGTAACAGTTTATTAAAACAGGCTATGCATCAGAATAGGAGCTAACTAATACAGTAGCAAAAATCTAATGCAAGAATAAGAGGGAAAGGAATAGGCGATATCGGAATGCTCAAGGGGGGTTTGCTTGCCTTGCTGCTCTGCGGCAAAGGCCTGATCGTCAGTCGCGTAGTCGTACCCGGCAGCAGCGTCAGTCTCGGGGTCTACCGGTAAGAAGAGGGGGGAGAAACAATAAATATAAGCAAACAGATGCATCACGATGCATGACATGGCAATATGCAGGGCTAGGCATGCACTAACGCAGTATTACACATCGCAGACGCCACGGCCGCCCCGCCGCACGCGCAGTATGACGATATTTTCCAGGTCTCGGGCTACTACTGGACGGATGATCCTAACGCAAAAATGTCCATGTTCGCTATGCTAGTAGCACGTGACGGACGAACGGACAGCGTATTCGGATTCGTGGGATTTTTCTGATCAACTTTCATGTATAAATTATTTTCGTACGAGTTACGAATTATTTTATATTAATTTTTAAAGTTTTATTAATATTTAGAAATTAAAATAGATTATTTTAATTCAATAATGTAATTATGACATCAGCATGATGTCATGCTGACATCAGCAGTCAACAGTGGGGTTGACTGGTCAAACTGACCAGTGGGCCCCCACATGTCATACTCACAGTTTTAATTAAGGTTTAATTAATATTAATCAGATTTAATTAAGGGGGTGGTACCCACCTGTCAGTTACTGTTTAAAATAATTAATTAACAGATTAATTAACAGGTTAATTAATTAATCTTAATCATCTAATTAACTAATTAATTACCTAATTAATTAATTCACTAATTAATTAATTTAACTAATTTTTATTTATTTATTTATTTATTATTATTTTTTTAACAGGGGTTGGGTCCCGCGTGTCATTGGCTAGGCCGGACAATGTCCGGGCGGCACCCATTCGGGCGCCGGACATGTCCGGCCGGGGGCGCGTCCACGCCCGCACGGCCAGAGGCCGGCGAGGCCGAACGGCGGCCGGGGGGGCAGGCGCGCGCGGCCATCGGAGGAGGCAGGCGGCCGTGGTGGCGGGGTGCGCGTGCGGCGGGGCGGCCGTGGGCGCGCGCCGGGCACGCGAGCGCGCGGCGAGCGGGGGTCGCGGGCGCGGCCGGGGGCGCGCCCCGGGCGCGCACGAGCGGCGGTGCGACGCGGGGAGCAGGGGAAAGGGGCGGCGGCGGGGAGCTCACGTGGGGGGGCCGAGGAGAGGTGGGGTCCGGCGGGGAGGGAGATGGCGGCGGGGTGGTGCGGCGATCCGGCGGCGCGACGGCCGGCGGTGGCCGGGGCGACACCGGGCGGCGAGGTCGGCCGGTGGAGGCCGACGGCGAGCGGGGCGCCGGGGCGCGGGCGGTCTCTGATCCCGATCCAGTTTTTGGATCGGGGAAGGGGGGAGTGGGGATCGGGGAGTGGTGTTGGGCTAGCTAGGGTTGGGGCAGTGGGGGGGGCATAGAGGCCAAGTAATGGGCCGGCCCAGTTAGGCCGGGGCTGGGGGGGTTTCCCTTTTATTTATTTTTTGTTTTGTTTTTGTTTTAGTTTTAATCTTTTAACTCAGCTTTTAAATGTTTTAATAACCAATTAGTTTTAACAAACTATAAAACTTAGTTCTAAATTAGTATTGTATTTTAACACACTGGAATAAAATGTTCCAAAATATTTTAATTTAGCTTACAAATATTTATTGAATTAAAAGTATTTATTAAATATTTTAAATGCTGTTTTAATTTCTTTAGGGCATTTAATCACTTTCCAAAAACGTTGGTTCACCACCATAATTATCTAAGAATTATTTGCCACACTTTGAACACTTTAGTTTTGACATTTGAAAACTTTAAATTTTGACTTTGATTTAAATTTGAATTTGACTCGGTCTGAATCAACGTGAGATTAACAACAGTAATCGTGGTGACATGGCATCATTAGCAGGGAATTACTGTAGCTCAACTATCCGGGCGTCACAATTCTCCTCCACTACAAGAAATCTCGTCCTGAGATTAAGCGGTGGAGTAAGGGGGAAATGTTCTGGTTGCGAAATTCTAACGGGTCTCCTCGGTCTTGGTTGCCCTCATCGAAGAGGTTGATTCCTTTCGTCGATGTCTTCCTTTCTCTGCTTCTGGTCATCGTGATGAAGTCATCATCGTTTCTTCGGGATCTTCATCGTCCTACAAACGCGGTAAGGGGGAAAAACTCTGGAAGAACGCATCTCGACAAAGTTGGGCATCTGACGGTGAACTCAAGGGGAAATACACGAAGTACCCTACGAGTAGTATTTCAGTGAATTCATTGAGAGCAATACGTGATGGTACCAAAAGTTTCAAACGGGTATGCAATCATTCGATGCCCAAACAGAAGCTGAAATGGGGGTCTTGAGCAACGAGGATAATTATTGCGTTTGATACCAGGATGAAACATGGTAAAGAAATTAGCTCGTGAATAACATACGAAGCCAAGTGTAAAGGATACATCAGAACCAGGGTTGTACAGGAGAGTCAGGTTTCGATCCCGTGGACCTGAGGGTTATGGGCCGACCATGTGGTCAAGAGCAGGAAGAGCGGTGACATCTTACACGGTACTGGTAGCACGACAAGTCAGAGGATAGCTTGTCAGTTATGCTGGCAACAACGTCGGTACCAAGGGCGGGGGACGAATAGAACCATTTTCCTGCTCGTTGAAACGAGGCGGACCAATAGGCAAAGTTCCCGTCCACCGGCGGTTACCGGAATGTTATCAACAATAGTAACAGGGCCTTACTGACAGAATTGATCACCGAGGTGCTTACCTAAGCAGGGAATCACCACTGTTCAGATAAGCTAGATTACAAGAAAGGTTAAACAGACCAATGGAAAGGAAAATGTGTTCATCACATTAAACAGACCAATGGAAAGGAAAATGTGTTTATACTCAAGTTTTAGGAGTATATCTTTCCCAAGGAAAACAGAGCATGATATACATGACAGGATAGCAAGTAGATAACCATTTAGGTAAAAGGGGCAAGGAAATTCATGACATTCCCATACAATGGTGTTTGGATAAATGATCAAGAAACAATTAGCATTGAGCTTACCTTATTCCTTTTGATGAACGGTATACCACATCCATGCTTCGGGATAGCAATGATATGATGTTTCGAGGAAAGGATGGAGTTTGGATACACAAAGGATCTAGTAGGAACAACTTATAAAATAAGTCTTATAATTTCCCCATGGAAGAATGGCAATCCTTGCCGAACAAAGCATTATAACAATATGTCATCCGGCCAGGTGTGCTAGCTACAACATCACCTTACCGAGTAATAAAGACCAAAGTTATAATTCTTGATAATGTTCCAACCATCATATCTGTCCGAGATTCAGATCTGGTTGGTGTCAGGATATCTCAGGCTCAGTAGGCCTGAGAAGGAAAAAGGATGAAACACACGTCTACGAGACGATGCGGCAAGATTCTCGGGGAATGATCAACAGAAGCAAGCCTTGAATCATTAGCCAGACTTTAAGACATATGAACACAAGGTCAAGACACTCGTGCCCACGTGGAAGTTTTCTAGAATGGAATGTAATCAAGTTCTGGTTGGGGACCATCATAGAGGATATCAAAGTTCCATGTGTAAGTCTGGATTAGCTCTTACGAGGAACTTCTTTTCCCCGATCAAAACAATCAGTGGCTTGGCGTGCTAGGAAATACATATGGGGTGAAGGTAGCAAATCTATCAAACCATAGAATACTTCGCACATGCAAGAATGAATTGGAACGATTCCAGAGGAAGCGAGACAAATTTTCTCGTAATCACGGCAGTAAAAATGCACGTGAACTTAGAGAAAAACACTTCTCTTATCAAACATATTCTTCATGAGCTAGGCACAAAGATAATACTTTCAAGGTTTCCAACACTAACTTAACTGTTCATCATGAACCACGAAGAAGATGAGGATGTGGCTGATGGGCTCAGCAACAATTCATCGAGATTTCCACAAAGATGGATTTCCACGATTGAATGAACAAGGTGATAGCATTGGTCAAACCAGATGATATATTGAGGTAATCCTGAGAAAAAAAACATCCATAATTCAACATTAATCGAAAGGTGCACCCAAAATAAGACCAAGTCTGCATTTGGAAGGGAGGCAAGGATGTCGTCAACGGCAATACCAATTACTAAGGGGCAAGGATGCTACTCTCATCATGAATCTAATTGATATCCTGGAAGAGCCCAGAATGCTGATGAGGATCATGACACATTTGTCGAGAAGTCTCATGAAGATGTAATCGATCAGCGACGACAACACGCAAAGAAATGGTGAAGCGAAAAATTGTCGGAACCACAGATGAGGGTGCTAGCTCAAAATCGAAATAGCCTTTCAAGACAACCAACATGTCATTGAAAGCTCGATGTAAGCTTAATACTCTGTCGGAATGGTGCTTCAGGGATGAAGGATATAGATAGCATGGTCAAGCTTTAGCATGACGATGATAATGTAGCCTAACAGCTTGGAATGGCATGAGAAGATTACTAAGAGTTGTTGAATCGCAATGCGGACTCGATTCAATTATCGGTGTCCTTGAGTGTCCAAGAACTCAGAACGAGAGGAAACTAGAATCAGTGAAGGAAAACATAACTGATGAGGAGCTTATAAGATCTATGTAGCTCCGTGATATTCTTGAGATACCAGGGATAAAACTCGAAGGTAGATCAGAATAAAGGTTAGACTAGTGTATTGATCTGTGGAAGAACAACACTTTAACTTGTCTGAGAATGAAATCGAAGTAGAACAACATGGTCGGAACCACGATTGCAAAGGACAAGATCAAAGATACAATATCAAATCATACAATGAATGATTATTGAAAGAAGAAGCTTCTATGATAAGATCAACATTGTTTCCATGGGCATGAACACAAGGTTCAAGGTCGACTCCCACTTCATCAATGCATCACCTTCCATTTACACCTCGCCTTTGGTGAAGTTATAGATTTGAAAGATTAACTGGCAAAACACCAGGAGAGTAAGACTCGTGAAAACTGTCGGGTTCACACGAATTAAGGAAGGCATAGGTCCAACCCATCGGGGCATCTTAGGAACATATACCACAAGCTTCAAGAGTAATTAACACATGCTTGACAACAGAGCATGGCTGACAAGAGCATAGGATACAACTTATCAGAGGGAGAAGACACAATTTACCAATGGCATCATGTATCAGGGGAAGAACTCACGAAAAATTGAATGTGAAGGACACTGTCGGATAATAACCCAACAATGGGTCTGGCGGTCCACCAAGTACCTGATATGAGTATCGGTACTCAATCAGAGGGAGGAGAATGCAAGGCATCAGATTATAGAACATCCAATAATTTGATGCTCAAATAACCAAAAGAATTAAGATTCCCAATTTGGTGTATCGGAAACAGATGTTCCGATCAAATACAAGTAAGATGAAAGGACTTAGATGGGCAATCAATCAAGGTTGATTTGTTGGGAACCAACTCATGTTTGGAAAGACGTCTGAGCCAGACGGATAATTTATGATAAACAACTGATGACTATGTGCATTCACACACAGGTTGAATCAATAAAATCGAATGAAAAGCACAAAGGATTTACCTAATATTGCTAGACATATGGAATTAACCATAATGCAAGCAGGTGGGAAAAGTCAAGAGCAATAGGCTGCTCAGGATTTCGGAAGACCGGATAGCGTTTTGAAGATTTTTGTGAAAGACAAGAACAACTGGGGACGAACGAATCCTCGGTAAGGATGAGGAGTTATCTGTAGGGGTTGAAGGTGGAAGGGAATCGCAAACACGATGAGCATACGTTCTCGGGAGAACGTCAGAGAGTATCTCCGGAGTCTTCTGGTGAATCAAGCCATCATCTGGAATGGGGGGCTCTCCGGGAGAAGTAGTTACGAGAACCTAGAGTTAGAGTTAGCAAAATCTTTAACCCGAAAGAGATGAGAGATCAGAACCCAGAGTATAGACGAGGAATAAAAGATCCTAATATCACCCGATTGAGATGTGGGCCCGTAAGCCACACAACTATGTTAGTAAAAGTTTTTCAAGTACTAGACTCAACTTCGGCCAAGGAGTTGGAAAGGGGGCTACCTACAGGCAGTCGGCTCTGATACCAACTTGTGATGCCCCCAATTTCGACCGTACGCTAAACATTCACGCAATGCGTACGACCAAGATTAAGGACTCACTGATTGATATCACAACACAACACTAGACACAAATTAAAGGTCATACAGCTTCATAATACAAGCCAGGGGCCTCGAGGGCTCGAATACAAAGCTCGACAAGCACGAGTCAGTGGAAGCAAATAATATCTGAGTACAGACATAAGTTAACAAGTTTTGCCTTAAGAAGGCTAGCACAAACATAAGCAGCGGATCGAAAGAGGCGAGGCCTCCTGCCTGGGAACCTCCTAACTACTCATGAGCGTCGGCATTCTCCATGTAGTAGTAGGCTCCAGCGGTGGTGTAGTAGTCGTCTCCGGCGTACTCCATCTCCTGGGCTCCATCGTCTGAACGCGGTAATCGTATCGAGGGGGAAAGAGAATGCAAAGCAGCGGTGAGTACTCATCCAAAGTACTCGTAAAACTGACATCAGAACTATGCTAAGTATGCATCAGTATCAAGGAATGGGGTTATATCTGGACTGACTGCAGAAAGCAAGAATAAGGGGAAGGCCTAGTCCTATCGAAGACTAGCATCTTCAGCATCTTGCAGCATTAGAAGAGAGTAGACTGGTATCTCATATATAGTCATATTATTGTAGCAATTTTATTAAGTAACCACGCCCAGAGATTCTTCCTCGACTCCCTGCGAGGAAGCAATCTCGGAGCCACATTCATTTCAAATTTAATCACAATTATAGTTGTATAAGGTCAAGGTACAACTCCAAGTCGTCCTGTTACCGTGGACACGGCTATTCAAATAGATAATTCATCCCTGCAGGGGTGCACCGCATTTCCAACACGCCTGATCACCTCCGGCCGGACACACTTTCCTGGGTCATGCCCGGCCTCGGGATAGCAGCACGTCGTCGCCCCACCTAGGCTCAACGAAGAGGCCAGCCCGCCGGTCTAAATCCTAAGCACAAAGGGGTCGTGGGCCCACTTGCCCTCTGCGCTCCTACACGATGTGTGGGCGGCCGGAAGCAGACCTAGTACACTCTAGTCCAAGAGCTGCACCGTCCAATCCAATCCGGCGCACGCCGCTCCATTGCTGACGTCCGAAGAGCTTCGGCTGATACAACGACGCTGAGTACCCATAACTTCTCCCACGCGATGGTTTGGTGCGTAAAAAGGCCAACGACCCAACTCAGATCAAATACCCAACCCATTAGCATTTTATTAATGCGGGGCAAGCGCGACCCATGAAGTGCGGTCCCGTCGCCCCGACTCGAGGATGTGTGGCAAGGGCCTCTCCTGTCCGTCCACGCCTCATAATAACCCTTTGGATGCCTTACCGGCGCATCCCACCACATCTCACACACGGGTACCCTTGGGGCCGACCCGTCTCAAGACTGTCGGGAACTCAGGTCCACCTCAACCAGGGTGGTACCGCCTGTCCCTCCAGTCCTGTCTTTCACATGTAAACAATGTCAAGTTAAAGTAACTGTGTGTTTATACACCAAGTGGATATCCGAGGAATCACCCTCGATGGATCCCACTCGAGGTATGTGTATGGCAAGAGTCGCTATCGATAAATGCGAAGGAGGAATCACCCTCGATACCCATGACCGATTAGCTACGCTACAGAATTAACACCGGGAGTGCTAAGTGAGGTATCACCCTCGGCACTCGATAGTAGCTCTGCAGTGCCATACTTAAGGGGTGTGCGGTGATGTGAGGGGGGGCCTGGCTCGTCGGTCGGTTGACCGAGACTTCGGGTCTTCGAGTCGTCGAGTCGTCGATGAAGAAGCAGGGGCAACTGGAACTAAGGGGTCACTGGGGATTCACTGATCAACCTATACTAAGCAGTTGGTATGATTGCAGGTATAGTAACAGTTTATCAAAACAGGCTATGCATCAGAATAGGAGCTAACTAATACAGTAGCAAAAATCCAATGCAAGAATAAGAGGGAAAGGAATAGGCGATATCGGAATGCTCAAGGGGGGTTTGCTTGCCTTGCTTCTCTGCGGCAAAGGCCTGATCGTCAGTCGCGTAGTCGTACCCGGCAGCAGCGTCAGTCTCGGGGTCTACCGGTAAGAAGAGGGGGGAGAAATAATAAATATAAGCAAACAGATGCATCACGATGCATGACATGGCAATATGCAGGGCTAGGCATGCACTAACGCAGTATTACACAACGTAGACGGGTTGGAAGAATATCTGACGATATTTTCCGGGTCTCGGGCTACTACCGGACGGATGATCCTAACGCAAAAATGTCCATGTTCGCTATGCTAGGAGCACGTGACGAATGAACGGACAGCGTATTCGGATTCGTGGGATTTTTTTGATCAACTTTCATGTATAAATTATTTTCATCCGAGTTACGGATTATTTTATATTAATTTTTAAAGTTTTATTAATATTCAGAAATTAAAATAGATTATTTTAATTCAATAATGTAATTATGACATCAGCAGTCAACAGTGGGGTTGACTGGTCAAACTGACCAGTGGGCCCCACATGTCATACTCACAGTTTTAATTAAGGTTTAATTAATATTAATCAGATTTAATTAAGGGGATGGGACCCACCTGTCAGTCACTGTTTAAAATAATTAATTAACACGTTAATTAATTAATCTAATTAATCTTAATCATCTAATTAACTAATTAATTACCTAATTAATTAATTCACTAATTAATTAATTAATTAAACTAATTTTTATTTATTTATTTATTTAACAGGGGTTGGGTCCCCCGTGTCATTGGCTAGGCCGGACAATGTCCGGGCGGCACCCATTCGGGCGCCGGACATGTCCGGCCGGGGGCGCGTCCATGCCCGCACGGCCAGAGGCCGGCGAGGCCGAACGGCGGCCCGGGGGGCAGGCGCGCGCGGCCATCGGCGCGGCCGGTGGCCAAAGGGCCAGGCCACGGCCGGCCGGCCGGGGGGGAGGGCAGCGGAGGGGGCAACGGAGGAGGCAGGCGGTCGTGGTGGCGGGGTGCGCGTGCGGCGGGGCGGCCGTGGGCGCGCGCCGGGCATGCGAGCGCGCGTCGAGCGGGGGTCGCGGGCGCGGCCGGGGGCGCGCACGGGCGGCGGTGCGATGCGGGGAGCAGGGGGAAAGGGGCGGCGGTGGGGAGCTCACGTGGGGGGCCGAGGAGAGGTGGGGTCCGGCAGGGAGGGAGATGGCGGCGGGGTGGTGCGGCGATCCGGCGGCGCGACGGCCGGCGGTGGCCGGGGCGACACCGGGCGGCGAGGTCGGCCGGTGGAAGCCGACGGCGAGCGGGGCGCCGGGGCGCGGGCGGCCTCCGATCCCGATCCAGTTTTTGGATCGGGGAAGGGGGGGAGTGGGGATCGGGGAGTGGTGTTGGGCTAGCTAGGGTTGGGGCAGTGGGGGGCATATAGGCCAAGTAATGGGCCGGCCCAGTTGGGCCGGGGCAGGGGGGTTTCCCTTTTTTTTATTTTTTGTTTTGTTTTTGTTTTAGTTTTAATCTTTTAACTCAGCTTTTAAATGTTTTAATAACCAATTAGTTTTAACAAACTATAAAACTTAGTTCTAAATTAGTATTGTATTTTAACACACTGGAATAAAATGTTCCAACATATTTTAAGTTAGCTTACAAATATTTATTGAATTAAAAGTATTTATTAAATATTTAAATGCTGTTTTAATTTCTTTAGGGCATTTAATCACTTTCCAAAAACGTTGGTTCACCACCATAATTATCTAAGAATTATTTGCCACACTTCGAACACTTTAGTTTTGACATTTGAAAACTTTAAATTTTGACTTTGATTTAAATTTGAATTTGACTCGGTCTGAATCAACGTGAGATTAACAACAGTAATCGTGGTGACGTGGCATCATTAGCAGGGAATTACTGTAGCTCAACTATCCAGGCGTCACACCAACACACCCAATACAATGCTAAAATGTATAGGTGCACTAGTTCGGCGAAGAGATGGTGATACAAGTGCAATATGGATGGTAGATATAGGTTTTTATAATCTGAAAATATAAAAACAGCAAGGTAGCAAGTGGCAGACAACGAGCAAAATGTTGTATAAATGCTTCGAAATAAGGCCTAGGTTCATACTTTCACTAGGGCAATCTCTCAACAATGCTAACATAATAGAATCATATGATCATCCCTCAACGCCACAAAGAATCACTCCAAAGTTCATACGTAGAGGAGAACATAAGATGAAATTGGTGTAGGTAGTAGAACCACCTCAAAGTTACCCTTTCCGATCAATCTATTGGGATATTCCTATAGATGTCACAAACAGCCCTAGAGTTCGTACTAAAATAACACCAATGATACATATCAATCAACCATAATGTCACCTAGATACTCCAATGTCACCTCAAGTATCCGTGGGTTAATTATTTGACACGCATCAAACAATTTTTGATTCATCATATTCAATCCAACACAAAGAACTTCAAAGAGTACCCCAAGATTTCTATCGGAGAAGATAGGACAAGAACGTGTATAAACCCCTATGCATAGATTACCCCATTTTCACCACGGGAATCCGCAAGTTGAGTACCAAGACATATATCAAGTGATCTCAAATCCAATATTCAATCTGACATAACAAAATCTCAAAGGGAAAGATTCAATTCATCACAACAAGATAGCAAGGGAAGAACACCATATGATCCAACTATATTAACAAAGCCCGCGATACATCAAGATCGTGCCATCTCAAGAACACGAGAGAGAGAGAGAGAGAGAGAGATTAAACACATAGCTACTAGTACATACCCTCAGCCCCGAGGGTGAACTACTCCCTCCTCGTCATGGCCTCCGCCGGGATGATGAAGATGGCCACCGGTGATGATTTCCCCCTCCGGAAGGGTACTGGAAAGGCTCTAGATGGGGTTTTCTCTGATACAGAGAGTTGCGGCAGCGGAGCGGAAGTTCTAGGTTAACTTTCGGGGGTTTCTGGATTTATAGGATTTTTCACCGTTGGAATCACGTCAACCGGAGCCACGTGGGCCCCACAAGCTAACAGGGCGTGCCCTGTTGGCTTGTGGCCCACAGGTTGCTCCCCTCCGGTGGTTCTTCGCTCCAGTATTTCTTACTTTCTCTAGAAAAAAACATAAAAAAGTTTCGGGTGATTCTGAGAACTTTTATTTTCTTCACAAAAACAACACCACGGTAATTCTGCTAGAAACAGCGTCAGTCCAGGTTAGTTCTAAATAAATCATATAAAGTGCATCAATACCATATAAAAGTATTGTAAACATAGGCAAATATAGCATGAATACTTCATAAATTATCGATACATTGGAGACGTATCAAGCATAATTTCGTAGCAAATTCAAATATCCCTTTAAGACACCACTTGGTTTTATCATGTTTATGCTTCTTACAAAATCTATCATCCCTATAAGGCATGTGTTCACAAACTTTATTCACTCCACAAAATTAACATCCTTATAAGAAACAATTTTGTCATGACTAGTGCAATTATCATTACTATCACGAGTATTCATAGGAAACACACTAACAACATTGCAATCATGATCATCATTCAAAAATTTAATGCCAAACATTTTTATTAAATTCTTCTTCTAACAGTTTAGCACAATTTTCCAATCCATCATTTTCAAGAAAAACATCATAAAGGTAAAGAACTTGACGCAACATCAATTCTATTTTTTATAGTTATCTTTTAAAACCAAACTAGTGATAAACAAGAAACTAAAAGATTCAATTGCAAGATCTAAACATATACCTTCAAGCACTCACCTCCCCGGCAACGGCGCCAGAAAAGAGCTTCATGTCTACTATGCAACTTTATTCTTGTAGACTCTGTTTGGCCTCCAAGCGCAGAGTTTTGTAGGACATTAGCAATTTTTCCTCAAGTGGATGACCTAAGATTTATCAATCCGCGGGAGGTGTAGGATGAAGATGGTCTTTCTCAAACAACCCTGCAATCAAATACAAGAAATCTCTTGTGTCCCCAGCACACCCAATACAAATGGAAAATTGTATAGGTGCACTATTTAGGCTAAGAGATGGTGATACAAATATAGTGTGGATAGTAGGAATAGGTTTATAATCTCAATAAATAAAAACAGCAAGGTAACAAGTAGTAAACAGCGAGAAAAATTGTATATTGATGCTTGGAAATAAGGCCTAGAGTTCACACTTTCACTAGTGGAATCTCTCAACGGTGTTAACATAATTGAATCATATAACCACCCCTCAACATGCGAGAAAGAATCACTCCAAAGTTCCTATCTAGCGGAGAACATAAGAAGAAATTGTTGTAGGTAGCAAGACCACCTCAAAGTTATCCTTTTCGGTCAATCTATTGAGTCCTCCCTATAAGTGCCACAAACAGCCCTAGAGTTCGTACTAGAATAACACCTATGATATGCATCAATCAACCCTAATGTCACCTAGATACTCCAATGTCACCATAAGTATCTACGGGTTAACTGTTCGACATGCATCAAACAATTTCAGATTCATCATATTCAATCCAGCACAAAGAACTTCAAAGAGTACCCCAAGATTTCTATCAGAGAAAGTAGGACAAGAACGTGTATCAACCCATATGCATAGATTACCCCAAGGTCATCGCGGGAATCCACAAGTTGCTTGCCAAAACATATATCAAGTGAATCAAAAGAATACCCCATTGTCACCGCGGGTATCCACATGCGAGACATATATCAAGTGATCTCAAATCCAATATTCAATCCGACATAACAAAACCTCAAAGGGAAAGACTCAATTCATCACATCAAGATAGAGAGGAAAGAACACCATATGATCGAACTATATTAACAAAGCTCGTGAAACATCAAGATCGTGACATCCCAAGAATACGAGAGAGAGAGAGACAGGGAGAGAGAGAGAGATCAATCACATAGCTATTGGTACATGCCCTCAGCCTCGAGGGTGAACTACTCCCTCTTCGTCATGGTGACCGTCGGGATGATGAAGATGGCCTCCAGTGATGATTGCTCCCTCTGGCAGGGTGACGGAACAGGGTCCCGGATGAGATTTCTTCAGTACAAAGGCTTGCGGCAGCGGAGCGGAACTTCTACGTTAACTTTTGGGGGTCTTGGGATTTATAGGATTTCAGTGTCGGAATCACGCCAAACGGAGCCACGGGGTGATCCCAGGCCATCAGGGTGCGCCCAGGGGGTGTGGTCGCGCCCTGTTGGCTTGGGGCACCTGGTGGCCCCCGTCTGGTGGTTCTTCACTCCAGTATTTCTTATTTGTTCTAGAAAAAATCGTCAAAAAGTTTCAGACGATTCCGAGAACTTTTATGTTTTGCACAAAAACAACACCAAGGTAATTTTGCTAAAAACAACGTCAGTCCGGGTTAGTTCCAATTAAATCATATAAAGTGCATCAAAACCATATAAAAATATTGTAAACATAAGTAAATATGGCATGAATACTTCATAAATTATCGATACGTTGGAGACGTATCAGAGGCCTGGGGTTTCGCGATATTCACGACTTCAATATCGCTATGCACTCTTGGCAAGGGTGGCGATTCCTACAAAATCTAGACAGTCGATGTGCTCGTACGCGGAAAGCTCGATATTTCCCTCAATGCTCAATACTTGAAGATGAACCGAGAGATGGCATATCCTATTCATGGAGAAGCATTCTACATGGACTAGAACTGGTCAAGCGAGGCTACATATGGCGAATCGAAGACGGCACGCAGGTGAAATATGGTCTAACCCATGGATCCCACGAGCTTGGTCAAGACAAGTAATCACTCTACGGGGGCAGAACATGTTGACTTATGTTAGTGAGTTGATCTTCCTGTTACAGGCTCATGGGACGAACAACTTGTGATAGATACATTCTTGTCGAATGATGCCCGACACATCCTGTATATTCCTCTTTGTGAGGGAGTGAGTGATTTTACAGCCTGGTATTACGATAACAAGTGTCACCATTCAATTAGGAGTGCATACAAGCTGCAGGTACAACTAAGCAAGACCAACAGTCAGGGAGGAGCAGGGAGCGGTACAACATGCATCGGCAACCTCGACAGATGTGATGACCAGTCATGGAAAAGGATATGGAAGTTGCCATGCCTTCATAAAATCCAGATGTTCACCTGGCGCTTAAAGCATGAGTCCCTAGCATTCTGAACCAATATTGAGAGGAGGAGCGTCAAAGGGAGAGCAAGAAATGTCTTTTCTACTGCTGTGCAGATGAGGATGGCGCACACCTATTCATCAAGCGTAAATCAGTGAAGGCGGTGTGGAGAGCGCTCGAGCTAGAAAAGTAAATGAGCAAGCTCGAATTAATAAGGTTCGTGCATGCTATGCTAGATTACCTCTGGGGGATAAATGAAAAAGTATGTGTGTGCTATTTGTGAGCTGCATTGGATTTCCCTGAAGATGAGAGGAGATGCAGTACAATAGAGATAAGTATTTACAGTGAGAACCAAGGTTATCGAACCAATAGGAGAACCAAGCAAATTCCCTTCGACATCACCTACACACACACAAAACTAAACACTTGCACCCAACGCGGGCAAGAGGGTTGTCAAGCCCCTTGAACTCGTTACTTGCAAGGATTAAATCTTGATAGAGATAGATATTGTGAAGGCAAAATAAAATAAAAGTAAATAATATGCAAAAAAGTATTTTTAGGGTTTTTGTATTTATGTTTAAGTAGACCCGGGGGCATAGTGTTCGCTAGAGACTTTATCTCTCGAAAGTAGCATACGGTGGGTAGACAAATTACTGTTGGGCAATTGATAGAATTGGGCATAGTAATGACATTTTATTCACCGCCATGATCATGTATATAGGCATTACGTCCATAAAAAGGTAGACCAAAACAATTCAGCATCTACTACTATTACTTCACCAATCGACCGCTATCCAGCATGCATCTATGGTATTAAGTTCATGACAAACAAAGTAATGCTTGGAGCAAGATGACATGATGTAGACAAAATAAGACAAGCAATATGTTCGGATCCTGTCGTTTATCCTTAATGGAAACAATACAAATACGTGTCTTGACCCCTTCTGTCACGAGGATAGAGCACCACAAGATTGAACCCATTACAATGCACCACTCCCACTGAAGATAAATCAATCTAGCTGGCCAAACCAAACCGATAGATCGGAGAGTAATACCAAGCTATAATAATCATGCATAAAAGAATTCAGAGAATACTTGATTACTTTCAATGAATAATCTGATCATAAACCCACAATTCATCGGATCCCAACAAACACACTGCAAAAGAAGATTACATCGAATAGATCACCGCGAAGATCACATGGACCGGTAGGTCTGTGAGAGAAGAAGACATCTATGTATTGAAGATCATAGAGAGAGAAGAAGCCATCTATGTACTAGCTATGGACCCGTAGCCATATACCATCTATGTACTAGCTTTGTACTAGCCATCTATGTATTGAAGATCATAGGGAGAGAAGAATCCATCTATGTACTAGCTATGGACCCGTAGGTCTATGGTGGACTACTCACGCATCATCATGGAGGCGGCAAGGTTGATGTAGATGGCCTCCGTGATCGATTCCCCCTCCGGCAGGGTACCAAAAAAGGTCTCCAGATGGCCTCCCGTTGGAATAGAGGCTTGCGGCAGTAGAAAAAGTGTTTCGGGTGGCTCTCTGATGGTTTCCAAATATTTGAGAATTTATAGAAGTGGAGTAGGTCAAACGGAGCCACAGAGGGCACACAAGGCATTAGGGCCCGCCCTGTTGCCTTGTCGTGTCCTCGTGCAGCTTCCTGACTCCTCCCGAAGCTTCCTGGTCTCTTTTGTCCAGAAGAAATCGTTAAAAAGTTTCGTAGTGTTTGGACTTCGTTTGGTACAAATTTCCTGGAATACCAAAAACAAGCAGGAAACAGCAACTGGCACTTGGCACTGGGTTAATAGGTTAGTTCACAAAAATGATATAAAATACCATATAATTGCATACAAAATATCCTAGATTGGTAATATAATAGCATGGAACAATCAAAAATTATAGATACATTGGAGACATATCAGTGTGCAGATCCTCACCATGTGGTGGCACTGGTGGAACAACCGGAATAAACTAAGGGAGGGGGAGATGCAGGTGCCGGATGATAAACTCACGAGACGTGTCCTCGGTAACCTGCTGGAATATATGCAACTTTTCAAGACTAAAGAGAGACGGAAGGAGAATGACAGATGGCAACCACAGAGGGATGACATGTGTAAGAGCACATTTATCCATGTGTGGTTTTGGTAATTGATGATAATCCCTATGGACTAATGGTTGCCTTGAGTTATATTCAAAGCATTTGTCCATAGGCACTTCTTGAAGTCCATCTGTTGGTTTCAAGGAGTTTATATGGTGACCAAGGTGGTATTCAAGGTTATATGGTGACCAAGATTGGTCATGTGAGAGTTGACCTTGTTGCAAGCATGTCTTGAAGAAGAAGATTGTGTGAGCATTCATGTTTACCTTCAAGACATCATCTTTATGAAGAGAGAAGATAAGATACAAGGTTGATCAAGACTAAGTCAAAGAGTGAATCAAGTTGATCAACATACAAAGCGTACAAGATGTACCGAGAGGGATCAAGTGATCCTGTGGTATGGTAAGCATTGTCCATTACGCTTTGTGTACTAACCCATGGTCTACGTGAGAGTTCTATGTGGGGTTAGGTATGTTTCCATGGGCTTGCGTCAAGAGGAAGATCTCATAGAACCCATGGAGGACGACATCAAGTGGTGATCGTCATCAAGATCGCGGTTTGCAAGTTCAAGTGGAGCATCACGAAGAGATCATGCTTGAAGCTTTCCGTCCATTATGGTGACAATGGACTTGTGAACATGTGTCGAAGAGTGGCTCACCCATAGTGGAGTATGGGGGGAGCAATCAACTAGTCTTCATCGAGCCAACGGAATCAAGAAAGGTGGTCCATCTTGAGGAAGTCAAGGTCGTCATCATCTAGCTCAAGTGGACTATGTGCAAGGTATAGGTTTGCCCTTGATAGGTTTTCTATTTTACCGGTCTCATGGTGGTAGTTGGGAGACCGGGTTATAGGATCGATTGGCGTACTATCAAGGGGGGCTCTCAAGTGAGTAGCTTGATCGTATCGTTCGTTGAGAGCTCAAAATATTTGCATCCTTGCATCATCTTTCTTGGTCCTTGTTTGGTGTTTCTCTTTGTGAGTTTTCGAGCTTATGGTCATCTTCATGACAAGCTCGGGTTCATCGAAAACGGAGTCCATATGCATCTTCTATGATGTTTTCGATGTTGGAGTTTTTGCCGGTTCTTCATTGATAGAGGTTTCACATCTCTATATCATTGGTATGTTTATACTGTCTCTTCTTAATATAACAAGCTTGAGTTTGCTCAATTCGGCTCTCGTATGCGAAAGTTATGGTAGTCTCTTTCTCAGGACAGTTTTCAGCACTCAGGTGGTAGTACCGCTGCTATGGAGCGGTAGTACCGCTTAGGTGGTTTTGGCGTCCATTCCGGCCACCAGACATCTATCTGATGCCCTGTGCCAGCCAAGCGCGGCGGCACTACCGCGTCAAGGTTTCTTCCGTTTGCTTGTTCTTTCCAGGATCTACCGCTTATAAGCGGTTGTACCGCTCTCTGGAGCAGTAGTACCGCTTGTGTGCGGGATGTGGGGGTAATGGTTGGATTTTCCCCCACCTATAAAAGGGGGTCTTCTTCCCCAATGGATCTCATCCTTTGAGCTCGTGTTCTTCCCCCATTGTTGACCTTCTTAGAGCTTGCTATCTCTCAATCCCTCCAATGATTCTTGCCAGTTTTGAGGGAAAAGAGAAAAGAGATCTAGATCCACATTTCCACCAATCACTTTCTCCTCTATGTGAGGGGAACCCCTTGGATCTAGATCGTGGAGTTCTTTGTGTTCTTCTTCGTTCTTCCTCTCATTTTCTTCCATAGCATTAGTTGTTGTGGTGGGATTTGGGAGAGAAGGACTTGGGCACTCCGTGTGCCCTTGCCATTGCATTTGGTGCATAGGTTTGAGTTCTCCATGGTGACACGTGGAAGTGAAGTTTGAGAAGCTTATTACTCTTGGGTGTTTGAGCACCCTAGAGCTTGTTCCTCTTGGGTGCTTTGGCGCCCTAGACAGTTGGTGGTGTCTCGGAGCTCAATCATAATGGTGTAAAGCTCCAGGCAAGCGTCGGGGTCTCCAATTAGGTTGTGGAGATTGCCCCGAGCAATTTGTACGGGTTCCTGTGACCGCCCCCAAGGGTTACCATTTGTACGGGTTCCGTGACCGCCCTCAAGGGTCCCTTAGTGGAATCACGGCATCTTGCATTGTGCGAGGGCGTGAGGAGATTACGGTGGCCTTAGTGGCATCTTGGGGAGCATTGTGCCTCCACACCGCTCCAAACGGAGATTAGCATCCACAAGTGTGTGAACTTCGGGATACATCGTCGTCTCCGCGTGCCTCGGTTATCTCTTACCCGAGCCCTTTACTTATGCACTTTACTTTCTGATAGCCATATTGTTTCATGCTATATATCTTGCTATCACTCAGTTGTTTATCTTGCTTAGCATAAGTTGTTGGTGCACATATGTGAGCCTAGTTGTTTTAGGTTTTGTGCTTGACATATTAAACGCTAGTTTTATTCCGCATTTGTTCAAGCCTAAACCATAATTATTTCAAAGCGCCTATTCACCCCCCCCCCCTCTAGGCGACATCCACGTCCTTTTAGCATGCTTAAGGCAAATCTGGATTACGCATATAGACCCGGCAAGCCCTTTGTTACGTGGGGCGTCATCATCGGAGATGAGGCGGGAGATGTTGTCACGGCTCGCACACAGGTAAAAAACAACATGTGACCGATCCATTTGGTGCAGAAGTCATAGCTATGACAGAAGCCATCGATACGGTCCGGGTGGTGTTCAAGGCGGATTCCAAACTACTACAAGAAGCCCTTGATCTCACTAAGGTCGAATCCTCACAGTATGCGGCACTCATCGAGGACTCCAAGTTCCAACTTAAGATGTGGTTCTCCTAACAACAGGTGGTATTGTGTCATCAAAATGCTAATTCTGTAGCGCATGAGCTCGCCCAGGTTGGGCGTGTTTGTTTACCTAATGAGAGTGTTGGTTGGAACTCTGATGTACCGCCCCAAGTGACGCTTTGTGTTTCGGGTGAACCCGAGCACCGTTAAGTTATAAAGCATTGCTTTCTCTCAAAAACAAATATTTTTCATGGAACATCGGAGTGAATCCAACGAAGATAATTGTCGAGAAAAAAGAGACCCCCCCCCACACACAAAGCATTAGGCTCATAAGCGAGAGGGCCTAAGGCATTCTCCAAGCCATAGCCGCCTCCTGCCGTTTTTCCCTCTCTATAAACACTTTGGAACTCCAAGAGAGGGGTGTTCGGAAATTCTGAGCGGACAACAAAAGTTTTGCCAAGTGCATTGGTGGTTCCGAGTAGAATGATTCATGCTCCAAAGTGCTAAGTTTGCAAAGGCTATATCTGGATGAAGTGCTCGATGGTTCCAACTGGAAGAGCTTGGCATCTCCGTAGATACGAAAGTTAGGGAGATATGGTGGAGGAATTGAAGACTTTTGAGGACATTTGGAGTTTGATCTTTAAACTCAAAGAGAAAGAAACTCGACATATCTTTCTCATCCCCTTTTGATAGTATCGGCATGCTAATGAACTCAATATGATCTTGGATCACTAAAATGAAAATGAAGAATCCTAAGCTTGGCCAACACTTGTCTTCATGATAATTTGTAGGGTCACATTTCATTTCCTTTCTTGCACGCACAAGGACCTTTCGCGAGATAAACTAGATAAGCATTAGTTCCTTGAGATATGTTGACAATAATTATCAAAATCCACGAGCGGATTACATTCAATTTCAACGACACGTCATCCTCGTTGTCCAGGGGCTCCAAAGCCCTCACCGAGGCGGAGCGGTGCCGGGCGTGTCGGTCGACCACCTTTGCCAAGACAGAGGTAGCGTCGGACTAGGTCCTCACCAACGAGGAGCTGACGGCAATTTAGAGGTGATGCCTACGAGGTCACGGCCCACTATTTAGTTTAGGTTCAATTTAGTTTATGTCTAATTTGGGGGTAGTTTGTATTTAATATATAGCGAACTTGGCTAAATTTAGTCCGAGTTTCATGTAGAGAGTTTGCGTTGGATTTTCGGCGACGGGCGGATGTCTGCACACACGTTTGGCCATGCCGGCGGACATTAGGGGGCGTTCGTTTGATGATCGAAATTAGAGATGCTCTTACGACAGGGACGCCAACCCCCATTCTGGACTAGGACCACGGGCTCCTTGCATGTATTGCATAATCTTCCAAATTATGCAACGAGGCGTTTGGTTACCTGCATTAGGTCCAATCAAGCCCACACAGGCAGTTTTTGGCCAAATTGGTTGCTCGGGGTGCATCTAAAAGTTGGCCCGCACGGAGGTTAAAGCACCTCTCGGCCTGCATCTACAGGAATGCTCAAATCGTCTGTTTTTTCAGGACAGGCCCGAGCGGTGCTACCCTAGGCACGTGGGGTGTGGGCGGCTGCACGCGTGGATGCGGTCTCGAGACGTCGCCTTGTTTCTTGAAGACGTGTCATAAATTACCCTCACCCCCTTGCTCACCGCTCTCGCCCCTCTTCCCCACTCACACCGGCAACGGCAACCAGCGGAGCGATTGTAAGACGATCCAAGACGGCGGAGAGCACCGGATTGACCAGCGCATTGGCCATGGCGGTAAGCCCTTACCCTATCTCTCTAGTTATTGTTTTCGAGATGCGGTAGATTTGATTTGTAGAGAGGATCGAAGGGTTAGGGAGGGGATTGAACACATTGGCGGTGGGGGATTGGGGTACAAACTATGCCGATGAACTCTCAGATCCATCGGTTCTGCACCGATGGATTCTAGGGTTCTTACGGTTGTTTTTTATTACATTCGGGGTGGGGATTGGGGTACAAACTAGTTTAGAAGCATCTAATCCTAGGCGCGGTGACCTTGGAGCCACATCAAGCGCGCGCGCGGGGGGGGGGGGGTGGGCGTAGCCATCTTCTTTTCTTCCTTCACTGCGTCCACCGCAACATCGGTAGTCTCGTCCTCGTTGTCTTCGTCAAGAACAATGGGTCTTGCACGGTCGCCTGCCACCCGTGCCCTGACCACCATCTGCATCGCGTCGTTGTCGTCATCTGGAACGATGGGTCTTGCACTGTCGCCTACCGTCGGCGCCCTGACCACCATCAGCACCACGTCGTTGTTGTCCTCCGGCGCCACGAACGTCCTAGTATAGTACGCTCTGGCACGCTGGTCTTGAGGAGCCATGTACTCCCTGTACTTGGCCCACCTTGCCCTCTGTCCAGCGTCGTCGGAGTCGGCCTGATTCATGACCCAACGAAGGATGTCGACTGACATAGCACCCTTCGCTGGGTCAAGAATCAGCGTCTTCAGCTCCTCCGCTATCGCCTTCTTCACCATAGCGTCTGCCTCCTTGTGCATGTCATCGATGCTGCTGAAGTTCGAGCACACTTTCATAGTGTTCTTGAACTTCGCGCAGTCACCGAGCGAGCACCCGAGGAAGAAGGCCCACCATCCAATGCCCTAGGGGAAAGGATTGGGGTTGGAGTTCATGGTGAGGGAGAGGTGGTGAAACAGAGAGGTGGGAGAAAAGAGGTGGAATAGGAGAGGTGGTGAAAAAGAGAGGGTTTGAGTGTGGTGCAGGGTAAGTAGTGTGGGTAAATATATGAGCGTTAGGCCGATAGGAATGTGCTGACCTTTGAACTGAGTGTTGTTCATGATGAAGATCGACAAGGGCAAGGAGGTCGTGTCACCATTGAAGAAGGGCAAGGAGGTCGTGCCGCCAGTGGTCGACGTGTCGGTGCAGGAGCACCCAAGCGCCAAGCGAAGAAACTACGAGCACTATCATGAGGAGGCAGGGCCAACCCACTTCTGCAAGGTGATATTTTCTCCCCATAGACTGCCTTTGCCTCGGGACTTCACTAGCACTTCCCCTCCATGCCTACGGAGTTCGGTCTGAAGATGAACACCGGCTGTTTATGAAGGGTCACGGTGAGGATGACCGACGACAGGGTCACCCTTGATCAAGGTTGGGCCACCTTCGCCGCCAGTCACCAGATCAGGATCGGGTACATGGTGACGTTTAAGTTGCTAACCTCCGACACCATGAAGGTGATCGTTTTCAATGACGACGGCATGGAGGTAGTCACCAAGTGCAAGAAGCACGACGACGCCTTTGTCATGACCGCCTAGAGAGCTCTTGTTGCCTGTTGCGTGTCGCTAGTTAAGGTTTAAGACTATATTATGTGTTGTAGTTTCATTTAAAACTTAACATACCATGTGAAATTTCTATGGGTGGTTAATACTTTGATGTGTGCCTAAGTTTATTCTGGTTGCTCTAGTTCTGTGCCTCTGATAACCTCACCACATCGAATAGGAGGTTACCATACAATTGTCCTGGATGTAACCAAACAACCGGACTTGTGTTTTCCTGAAACAAGCTCGCAGCCAAACAGTCTGCCTTCCGTTTCGGCACATGCAGGCTAGAGGGGATGCATGCAACCAATCAACATGTAAATGTTATTTTTTTGCCTGTATTTTCTTAACGAAGCCCAACTGAGACAAGTATGCAAAAAGGCAAAAAAACAATGCAGGTAAGCAAACGCGTCCCAAGCAACCGTCGAGAGAAGCATGAAATGAGTTCAAGAACACAATGCCCCGTTCCTGCTGGTAGTTGGCCATCTGCTCTACACACTCTTCCACGGCAACGGCCGATGCATTATCGGAGCAGCGAGCAAGGTTCAAGTTATCTCAGAGTCCACGCGCTGCTACCTGCTAACGATTCTCTCAGATTCAAAAATCATACCTGCATGTTCTTCTCATCTGACTTTCTCACACTAGAGATATACTACGAGTATAAGACGGCAGTCCAGATCGCGTAACATGTGCAGGTTTCCGATGATTGGATGCAACACCATTATCCAAATCTGGATGGATTAAGATACCACCGAGAAACACCCGCGACTTCTTGACACGAAGCCGGGTGCTAACTGCTAACTGAGCCTTTCATCATCTGAAAAAACAAGGAAGAAACACTGACGATGCAGCAAATGTATGATATTTGTAAACAGCACTTGCATGTGCCGAGGAATGCGGTTGAGCAACAGCTCCCAATAATCCTTGGTATAAGCGAACAATCGACCGGTTCAACGCGACGATCCATTATCACGCACCACTAACCCGCGCCTCCCATCCAGAATCATGCAGGGATTCGAATGAGTGAATGCATATAATTCAGTTCAGGGAAGTTGCCGAGTCTGAAGCAAACCGCTGCAGGTTGGCAACTTCCAAATCATGCATGCACACAGAGTTGAGTTGACCAAGACGAATTGGCTTGCACAGAGACAGAGCATTCACGACATGGCATGGTGGACTAATAATAAACCACCACAGAAAAAGGCTAACACAAGAGAGAAGATCAGAGAGAGAGAGAGAGAGTCCAGAAACACGCTAGTAATCAAGGTGAATTGGAAGCCATTCGGCAGCTTCTCGTCTTCAAACCACAGTTTTGGTATGAGAGATTGAGAGTAATGATTCAAGTGCGTGGATCTCGGCCTGAAGATAGGTTTATAACTCTCTATCTCCTGGCCTGACGATCACCAAGCATGGCTGGGACAGTAGGATGGATGTGTTATCTCGTCTCGGTCAAGGAAGTATCAGTCATGCTATCAGCTCATCCGGCAACGCCACGAACCTCGCTCGCTTCTGAAACAACGAAATGGAGACAAGATTAGACTTCAGGAAAGCCAACAATTGTTACACAAATTTATCTCCGGGTCTTGTTAACAGCTTAACTGTGCAGTGCATAACAGATTTGCCGACGCTCGAAATAAAACTTGTGGGTCTGGATTCAACGCCACAAGACAATTTAGAAACAGCAAACCAAAGAAAAGAAAAAAGACAGGCAGCATCAATTTGTTTATTTTTTTTCTCATCCTACTGTACTAACTCTAATTTGTTATTGTTTTTTTTTATTGTGACGGTTACTAACTCTGGTTGTTAAATGAAAGAGGAAACCCGCACGAAAGCAGTACTGCTTGTGCGTAGGTTGTTGTTTCCCGCAATGAGCGGAGAAGAGTTTCCCAAGGGTAGTGCGCCACTGAGACAGGGTACATGTTCTCTGCAGATACTGGCAGTACAAAAAAACTCTTCTTGCCGCTGCACTGTACGCGGCATCGATCTGACATTCTGCAGTTTCTAACCTTACTCCAGTGGTTACTGCGTGCTTTTGTACTATTTCTTCCGTGCTTTTTAAGATCTAAATTTAATCATAAATTTAATTGACGAGACCGATTATGAGCAAAAAAAATCACTGCCGTCGCAGTCGGTTTCGTTTGTTAAATTTATGGTCAAATTTAAATCTCAAAAGAGCGAACGCATTATATTGTGGAATGGAGGAAGTATATGGTAACCAACCCAACGCACAAACCGATACTACCACAAAACCCAAGAATTCGACTACTCCAGTGTAGTACTCCCTCCATCCCAAAATAAGTGTCGATGATCTAGTATAAAAATTATGATTAGTACAAAATATGCGACACTTATTTTAGGACGGATGGAGTAGTGTACTACACATTGCTGCCCAAGATTTTTGTTTCTTCTTCTAGAATATCATTGCTGCCAAGCCAAGGGAGGATAGCCCACAAATTCTACTACCGCATATTTTTCGACAAATTCTACTGTATATGTGCTTGACTTTTTAGTTGTGCATCTCAACTCAAGTTGGAATAATTAATCGTAGCTGCTAGTAAAAATGTAGATCTCGTTCAGAGTAATTCATCTAGTACTCCTATCACGCACTGTGCGCAAGGGAACACGCAGTGATGCAATGCACGTGGAGAATGGATGGGGCTTAATTGATTGATTGGAGAGTAGAGTAATGGTGGTTACCTCCTCCTTGGTGCCGGGCAGGGTGGGCCACCTCTGCGGCGTCTTGGGCGTCTTGGGCGGCGCGCCGGACGCCGGCTTGGGGAGCATGAAGCCGGAGCCCCACTCGGGCGTGGCGGCGAACCGCGGGCTGCGCAGGATCCCCGGCGGCCGCTCGGGCGTCACCTTGGCGCTGCATCCGCCGTCGCCCACGGCCGCGCAGAGCTCCATGATCTTGGCGGCCGCCTCGGCCGCGTCCCGGCTCTCCCCCATCAGCTTCTCCACCTGCGCCTTGGGGAGCCGCATCCTGAGCCGCACGGGGGTGCCGCCGCCGCCGCCGGGGAGCGGGGAGGCGGGGGCGGACGCGGAGGCGATGCCCTGGAAGGAGGAGAGGTCGGAGGTGGAGCGGCGGGCGAGCATGAGCGACTCGAGCCGCTCGCGCGCGCCGACGCGGAGGTTGCCCGACCACGCGCGCCTGGGCGGCCCCGCGGCCGGGCGGCGCGGGAGCGCGACGAGGAAGTAGAGCCGGCCACGGCGCAGCGGCGCGTCGGGCGCCAGCGGCCGCGCCCGCGCGCCCAGCAGCTTGACCTCCTCCGCCTCCAGCAGCTGGAAGCCCGGGTGGTCGCGCAGCACGTCGGACGCCGCCGCCGGCGGCTTCACCCGGAAGGACGTCCCGTCCAGCTGCATCACCTTGGCCCCCTTGCGCTTCGCCCCAATGCTGTTCCCCATCGCCTCGGTGGTGGCCTTGGGCTTGCCTCCTGTGCGCGCGGACGGACGGCGTTGCTGCTGCGCGCCGGCGTGCGTTTGATCTTGATTCTTGAGGGCTCGGCTCTCTCGGGAGGGAGGCGCGGCGTGCGTCGTGATCTTTTGTTTGTTTGTTTTATAAAAGGAAACTGGAGGAGGAGTGGTGGCGAAAGGTGGAGGGGTCAAAGGTGACGGGGGCCGTATTTTATGGGGATGCCGAGGTGCTTCCCTTCCCTTGTCCTCCTGCGTCGCGTTTCCCGTCTTTGGATGCAGATTGCCTGCCGGGGCTACTCCAGTCTCCACTCCATCGTCCGTATGCGTGTGAATGATTTAGGGTCCCGATATTCATCACGTACGTGTATATTAAACATCTATTCATACATCATATGTGGTATAGCAGCTCATACGGTCATTTATGGGCGAACATTAGAACTGCCCATCGGCACAACTACTTCATGTCACACGCCCAACAAATATTACTCATCCCCACCCCATGCGTGTGGCACGAAGCAAAATCTGCCCACACGTTCTGACGCAATAACTTTAGTTACCCAGAGGTTGACAACTTTAGTTACCTAGAATGTATGTATAGCTGTAAAGCATGGCAACTTCTTTGTTTTGGTTAACTATAGTTGCGATGTCTAATTAACGATAGTTGCCGCGTGTAATTAAACTATAGTTGCCATGTGTGGTTAACTACTTGCCACATGTGATCAAACAATAGTTGCCATGTATGATTAACTAGTTGTCATGTGTGGTCCAACCATAATTGTCATGTATGGTTAACCATAGTTGCCATGTGTGAGTACCTGGTTGTCACATACGCGCAACTGTAGTTGTCATCTAGCACCGTACGAGCGTCGTGTAGGCGAAGAGCAGTTCACCCACACGTGCGCGGACTAGGTAGTGACTGTGTGGGCGGGAACTGGTTCGCCCACACGGTGCAGCTGGCAACCGCGTGCTGCGGGTCGTGTGGATCAACTCTCTAACGCCCACACACGATGATGCCTACGTGGCACACAAAATTCTTCAAGCGTTGTCAAGATTCAGACAAAATAAAATCAATGGAGATCAATGTGTATGGGCAAAGTACAAATATACCATAGATGTGAGCGTTATCATTTGGGATGATTTATCAGCAGGCGCAAAGTTTCTGGGTGGCGCCCGCAGCACGCAGGGGAGCGAACACGGAAACTCCACCGTTTGACAGCTCGAAATCATGGCAACTAGAAATGCATACATACATACGGTTGTTATCAAAGTAAAGTGGTGGTAGAAGGAAGTGTGTGTGCATGCATGTGAAAGCGTTGGGATGAACGGAATCTGCGCGGGGGAATATCGGGACCGGACTGTCTTCCATTGTGGGGTTTTCACGATCGTGGGTTGTCACGAGATCTGCTTGTGCCGTGTGGGCTTTAGCTCTTTCGCCAGCACTGCCCAACCGTGAACTGTAAAGGGAGCGGCTAAGGTGTGATTCAAGTTAGTCACCCCACCCGACTTCCTTTCCATGTCCATGATCGCGTTAATGTGAACAATCCGTCGATCCGCTCCGGTTCTAGAATTAGAGTTAGAAATCCGGTTGGTCGTTGCCTCCTTGGCTCTCGGAAGAAGCAAGATGTGGTAGTAACTAGGTGTGTGTAGGTCAAGCCATAGATCTCTTAAAGACACGATAAGATGTCAACTGAATTCTGCGTCGGGGGTTGCATCTCGCCGATTCTGAGGGGGCGACTCCTGTGTGGCTGTGTCGGTAGGCCGATCGAGACGAGCTCCACTGTCAGATCGATCCCCTCCTTTTGTCTGTTTCGAACCTACCTACTTTGTTGTGCTACTAATCTACGTATGGCAGTGCTCTTTCCGGCGGAACCTCCCTGCATACGGTGATCTGCCGTTGTACCGTACGTAGCACCATTTATGGTTGCCTGCTCTCTTCTCGCAATGCACTACAGGGCTACAGCTAGCTCCTCCAAAATGCATACTCTATTCGGTTACTTTCGTGGCTTGGTACGGCGGCCTGCGTACGATAATCGGCATAATCTTCAGTTTCATGTCGCTGCCATGACATGACAATCGTCGCATGGCCCATCGCATACGTCGTCGCAAGCTGACGAACCGGGCGATCATATTTTTTGGTCGCCTCTGACCGCACCATGAAAGCGAATCATCAACGGCACATAGCAGCGTCACGTCACGTCCTCTATCTGCAAGAGCATTACTGTTTGGCCCGTGTAGTATTTTTTTTTGAAAGAGAGGCAAAAGATTTGCCTCATTCATTCATTAATTAAGAAGGAGAGTTTAGAGTACATGGTGGTCGGCCTTACACCCTGGCCCATCGACGGAACAACAGATAAGTAAATGACTACTCTCACGGTATGATTGCACTCAGATGTCTAGCCCCTGCAGTCACCCACGTCTTGGCCTTGGCATCCTCCTGGATAAGTTTTAGAATGTAGTGTGGTGGTGTCGACTTCTTACGAAAAACTCTCGCGTTTCTCTCGTTTCAGATAACCCAACATATCAGCATTGTGAGAGATGCCATCGCCTTCCTGTAAGGTGTATTTGGTCTGGACATATTTGTCCACCACTGTTTGGTGCTCCTTTCCGTCCCCCAGCTATCAACGTCCAGAGCTTCCAAGCGCAGCCATGTTTTTACCATCCGCCAGATGCGACGTGTGAATCGACATTTGAAGAAGAGGTGACTCGATGTCTCGTTGGCCCTCTTGCAAAGGGTGCATAGGCCACAGTTCTCCCAGCCCCTCTTCTCCAGTCTGTCCGCCGTCCAAATCCTATTTTGAATTGCCAGCCAAGAAAAGAACTTGACCTTGGGAGGCGCCCAAACCTTCCAAACGGTCTTGTTCATGGTGGTGGACGTGGATCCCAAAAATTGTGCCCTGTAGGCAGAGCTCGCCGAGTATTCTCCGTTTGCTTCAAATTTCCATGTGATGTCGTCTTCAACATCCAATCGCAGCTGAGTGCCTTGAAGCTGCATCCACAGGTCGACGAATTGCACAATATGTTGGGCCGAAAGGATGGTTGAGGTGTTTATCTTGTGCACCCAAGCATCGTCTCGCATGGCCTCCCTTACGAACCAGTTTTTGCGTGTGCAGGCCGCGAAGATGAGAGGGGCAATATCCTTCGGCCTTTTCCCTCCCAACCATGGAGCATCCCAGAAGGGTGTCTTTCCATCGTTGCCTAAGGTGATGACGGTGGAAGCGTAAAAAAGGGCCATATCCACCTCGGTGCATGGATTTCCCAGACCAACCCACAACTTGGATGGATCCTTCCAAGCCACCCATGGCCATCTCAATCTCAGGGCTCTCGCAAACTTCCCCAAGTGGAGAATCCCAAGCCCACCAAGCTGTGTGGGGTGGCATACAGTCTCCCAATTGACCTTGCACTTGGCACCCGTGGTAGTATTGCTAGCGGACCAGAGGAAAGCCCGTTCAATCTTGTTGATGTTCTTCAGTACCCCTGGTGGCACATCAAGCGGGGTGATGTGGTAAATGACCTGCGATGTGAGGACTGACTTCGCCAAGGCCGCCCGCCCAATGGTGGTGATGTTCCTCCCCTGCCATGGGGGGAGTCTTGCCGCGACCTTATCTTCAAGGGGTTGAAAGTCGACCCTATTGAGCTGCCAGATAGAGAGTGGGAGACCCAGGTATTTCATCGGAAAGGTCGTCCGCGTGGCGGGAAGGCTGTGCAAAATGACATCTAGGTCCAGATGACCACATCTTATGAGGACCACCAAGCTTTTTTGAAGGTTGGTGGACATCCCGGTAACCTCTCCAAAGGATTTTAAAATGGCAGCCAGGTTATGGACATCCTCGCGTGTCGGAGAGATGAAGATCGCCGCGTCATCCGCATAAAGGGATGTACGGGCAATCGAACCTCGTCCCCGTATCTTGTGAAGGAGGTTATGGCTGGTCGCGACATCAAGGATCTGTTGAAGTGGGTCGATCACGATGACAAAAAGCAGGGGGGACAGCGAGTCACCCTGCCGAAGCCCACAACCATGCAGGATAGGAGGCCCAGCGACGCCATTGAGGAGGACACGAGAGGATGAGGTGCAGAATAGGGCAGCTATCCAATCGCGAAACCGGTCCGGGAACCCCAAGCGACGAAGAAGATCCAGGATATATTCCCATCGCACCGAGTCAAAGGCCTTTCTGATGTCCAGCTTGAATAGCAAGGAAGGGGTCCTATTCTGATGCAGCCGCCTGGCCAGGTTTCTGACGTACATGAAGTTGTCGTGGATGCTCCTCTTTTTTATAAATGCACTTTGTGCGTTGGACACAAGATTGTTCATCAACGGGGCAAGACGGACAGATAACACCTTGGCGATGATTTTGGCAATAGCATGGATGAGGCTAATGGGACGGAAGTCTCCGATCTCTTCCGCCCCATCTTTCTTTGGTAGCAAGGCGATATTCGCCGAGTTAAGCCAGTGCAGGTTGGACGTCTGAAGGCTGCTGAACTGGTGAATCACCTGCATAACGTCATCTTTGACGATGGGCCAACATTTCTTGAAAAAACTGCCCGTGAAACCGTTAGGCCCCGGAGCCTTGTCGCCGGGCATGAGATTGATGACAGCCAGAACCTCCTCCTCAAATATAGGATCGTCGATGCCTGTCAGGTCGATAGTCTTCAGGTTTAGATTGTCCCAGTTGAAGTCCCTCTGGCGGGGTTGGCCTCCACCCAAAGTCTTCGCAAAGTGCTCCTGGATGTTTTTCTCTTTGTCCTTGTGGTCCGTGACCCAGCCACCATTCCTCTTAAGCCTATGAATGTGGTTTTTCCTGCGCCGCCCGTTGACTCTGAGGAGGAAATTTTTTGTGTTGGCGTCTCCCTCTCTGATATTGGCGATGCGGGCACACTGCTTCTTTCGAGCCTTTTCAACCACCGCGAGGGAGATGACGCGATGTTTTAATCGACTACGAAGATCCCTTTCCGCCTCCGAAAGTGGGCGCGTTTCCTGGGCAATATCCAGGCGGAGGATGATGAGAAGGGCTGCATGTAGATGGAGCTTTGTCTTGGAGAATAGACCCTTACTCCATTTGGCCAGGAGCCACCCCGTGTGTCTGAGCTTGGAGAAGAGACGCTGGCAAGGCTCAACCTGCTCGCAAGGTTCCGTCCAAGCTTTTGTCACGATCTCCTGGAAGCCCGGGAGACAAGTCCAAAAATTCTCAAACTTGAACACTCTTGGTCGCTTTGGCCCTTTTGCATTGGCAAGGAGGAGAGGGCAGTGGTCGGAGAGCGAGGAAGAGATGGCATGGAGTACGTGTGTGCCAAAGTGCATGTCCCACTCCGCATTGCAGAAAACGGAGTCCAGTTTGCACATCGTGGGATTTTGTCGCTCGTTGCTCCAGGTGAAGCGCCTATTCTGAAGGTGAATTTCTTTTAGTTCGCAGGAGTCGATAGCATTACAGAAACGGTTAATCCGGCTGCGGTTGACATTTCTGTTATTTTTATCACGCGCTGTGGAAATTTGGTTGAAGTCTCCCATGGTAATCCATTTGGTACCAGCAATGGGTTTTTGGGCGATCAGATCGTTGAAGAAGTCGTCTTTCCTACTTGAAGCCGTCGGTCCATAGACAGTAGTTAACCGGAATGAAGTGTCTGAGTGGAGCACGTGCACCGTCACCGACAAGCAGAATTCAGAGGTGTGCACATCCGCAATCCGGACGACATTGTCATCCCATAGCATGAGCATGCCACCTCTGGTCCCAGTCGCGGGCCGTTGAGCAAAGCTCCGAAGACGATGCCCACCGAGGTAGGAGGCAGCAAACTGGTCGACATGCTCTAGTTTGGATTCCTGGAGACAAACTATGTGACAAGAGGAGGAGGCGATCGTCTCGTGAACCGTCGCGCGTCTATGGGGGTCGTTCAGTCCTCGCACATTCCAGCTTAGGAAGTCGATATTTTGAATTGTCATTGCAAAACAGGTTTTCTTCTGGCGTCACGGCCCTCCCCGGTCGTTCTAGCACACGAGGGGAGGGTGGGGCAGCAGTAGTTGATGTCTTCATTTGTACTCCATCGCAAGGCAGGGATCATGAGGCAGCAGCAAACAATTTGCATTCTCATAGAACAAGGAAAAACAGCAACAGGGATACACCCGGCAAGGTGGCTACAGCCAGCCGGTACACAGCTACAAGCATCATGTGCCCAAGTTAAGCTTGGCCATGAACCATCAGGACAAACTCGAAAAGCTAAGGACAGTAACATAGAGGACAGATTGGCCTCCTCTTTGATTGGAACTTGCATCAACATCAAACAACTCCGGTGGCATCAACGATCGCGTGGTCCAGAGCAGCTTGGCCACCCCGGTTGATCAGGACTTCTTCAACAGCCGTCGCCTCTTCGTCATCGAGATTGAACAAAGCCCGAAGAGCCGCTAGCACTGCCGGTGACAGCTCATGCTCAAAACGGTGCTCCAGCTCTACCAGGGCCTCTTTGGTGACATCCTGCCCATCCTTGACGATCCCGAGGCTCCGGCAGACGAGCATCTCCGCCTCCACCGAGAACGGTGCAGCCGGCCTTCGATCCCGAACACATGTAGTGTCTCTTTGCAGCGAGAAGCCAACACCTGATTTGATCACCAGGCCGGCCATGGTCTTCCTGCGGTTAGCCTGCGCACGAGGCAATGGAGGAGGCTCCGAGAGTAGCGCAGCCACCGGTTGCTTGAAGAGGACGTCGAGGCCGTCGTGGCGAGTCGGTGAAGGGGTGTGGCGGAGCGGCTGGCTAGTGACGTGGAGCGGGGTGGACTGGGCAGGTGAGTTTTGGTTGATGTCGAAGCCAGGCGGCCTTGGAGGAGTAGAGCCCGCCGCCGTCGCCGTAGAGCCTTGGACAGCAGTGGCCGAGCCCCCCCCCATCCACCTCCTGAAGCACCGGAGAAGGCAGCGCCGACAGAACCGACGTGGGGGATGAAGAGTGTGCCGCCTCCAGGGGATGCATGCTGCGCAGCGAGCCACCCCGCGGGCTCCTGGGGGCGAAGCGGAGGAGCCCGTGGCGGCAGCATGACGCCGCCCGTGGCCGTTCCTGCCGTCGCGGTCGTCACGTCCTCGCCTTTGCTCGCCGTCGCGATCGCCACCGTGGTCGCGGGCAACGCGCGACCGGCTGCGCCCGGACCATCGCGAAGTCCTGTCGTCGCGCCCATGGTCGCGGCCCCTCTCGTCACGGCGCCCTTGGACTCGATCATCGCGGGGCTCGTCTTGCACGCCCGGCGGAGGCATGTCTCCGTCCACCACGGGGTGCCACCAGGTGTGGTCGAAAACGTCGGCGTTGGCCCTTGGGTCGTCGTCGCTGCAGTTGGAGTAGTCTTCGTGGAGACCCAGGTGGATCAGCACCCTGTAGCGGAGGCGGCGCCGGCCACGGCCGCGGCGCTGGGCCCGCCTGGCCGGCAGGGAGAGTTGCATCACTTTGGGGATGCAGCTCGGGCTCGTCGTCCATGCCCAAATGCCGAGCGTGCGTGCATCTTCCTTGCGAGTGGAGCGCACCAGGATGTAGTCGAGCTCGCTGTCGATGCCGATGACGCGACCGATGGTGTCTTCGTTCCAGGCGTGCAGCGGGATGCCCTCCAGGCTAAGCTGAACATGGTGCTTCATCTCCTGGTGTTCCGCCTGAGCCTCCATGATCCAAGGCTTGGGGTGGAGCTGCAGGTGGTCACGCTCAAAGTTGCCGCGGGCGATGACATCGTCACGGTGATACGGATGAATGAACTTGGCGAGGAAGTCCTCCGGGACGTGGCGGACGACGGTGACGAGGTTGAGCGGAACGTTGAACTCCTTGTGGATGGCGTCGGCGACAGCTGAGGTAGAAACCGGGCGGCGGCGGTCTCCCCCCAGGGAGATGAGCACACAGCAACTGGCCAGGGCGTCGGCCTACACCTCCATGTCCAGCGTGGCAGGCGCCACGACCCTGGCCATGGATGGACGAAGCCGAGGGTCCCCAGCGCGGAGATGTTGATCGCCGTCACGTCTCGCCATGGCCGCGTCGCGGTAGGAGAGGTTGAGCGGGGGATGTTGTTGGCGTGGAGGGGCAACGGTCAGGCGAGCCCTGGCCGGAGCCGCAGGGCGAGCAGAAGCAGGTGGACGCCCCCTGAATGGACACTCACGGACAAAGTGCCCTGACCGGAAGCAGTCGTTGCATCGGACTTTCTCAGAGCAGTCCTTGATATGGTGGAGAGGGGAGAAGCACTTGACGCATTTGCCCAGCAGATGCAGGGGGATTTGAAGACGCTTGCGAGGAGCAGAGGGCGGCGGAGGCAGACGCGGCCGTGGGGAATCGCGCTCCTTCCCCACGCGGGTCCAACCTGGCAGCAGCTAGTCATCCTGGCCATGGCCTTGAAGACGCGCGGCGGTGGCAGAGGAGGGCTCGAAGGAGTGGCTCACCGTCCCGTCGCCGTACGACCCATCCCGCGTAGTAATGGCCGCCCCGCCATGAATGCCCGCAGCAGGGGCGACGATGATGGACGCGACGCGCACGCGCGTGCCCAGGTACTCATGTTGCGTCTTCGTGGCGTCTCCCGCATTGAAGTCCCTCGGGATCCCAGCGCAGGCGGGCGACGGTGGCAGGGGGCGCAGGATCCGCCCGGAGCCCGATCTGGATCTGAAACGGGCAGAGGAGCGTCAGCACCCACAGGAACCACCGTCGGGGTAAAGCCACGGGGCAGGAGCAGCGGAGGTGGCGGCAGCTGGAAAGGGCGCAGGGAGAGGGAGCTGTTGGTGGCCAGCGAGACCGGAATGGCCCTCGCCAGGAGGGGCTGGTGGTGGTGCGGAGGGCTCGGGAGAGGAGGCGGGTCGCCGCTCTCCATTTTACGGACTGGCCCGTGTAGTAGTATGTGAGTGGATGCACGCACTCGCAGGTGACACGCATGGGTCTCATGGGATGGTCACGGCTCTCCCAGCGGATGCTCTGAGAAGTCAAATGCTCAGAAGAGACTACGCAGTTTCAATCAGGCTGTGAAATGAAAAGAAAATCGCATAGGTCCATGCATGTCATCGTCAGTTCGTCAATGTCCATGCCTGCGTCACCCTTCTGAAAAAATAGTCACGATTGCCGTATGGCTTTCCAAACCGGAATCACCTTTGCTGCTGTCATGTCCAGATGGGTATACTCGGGACCTCTAACGAATTGGATTGGAACAGAATAGATGATGGCGATGTGAGATTTATACCAGCACTCGGTGTTGTCAAATCTCTGGTTTTTGACAGAGGGCCGAGGACACCTAGGAGCTTCAAATTTGAGAGCTTTTGGGCATGAATGCCCGGATTCAACGAGCGCACACGTCGATCATACGGAGCACTACCGAGTCTTGTTGCATAAGCTCAAGAAGACGGCCCTTCGTCTCGCCGAATGAAGTAGGGGCCTCTTCCCCAAGGTGAAGATCCACCTTCACGCCGACCTTCTTGTGATTCTTCGTCTCGATGTTACACAGGAAGATCGACAACTTTCCTCTGAGGAGCAAAATCTTCGGGCAAGGCTTAAAAGATGGGTCATAAGTCTTGTCGTGATTGAAAGCTCTAGAAAGAGGCACTGTGCTAGGATCGCAAACTTGAGAGAGGGTGATGCAACAGCAAATTCTTCCGTCATCACATTCATGCAAGAAGACGTAAGAACCACATCCATAGAATCCATCATACATGACCATTTCTCCAAAGTCATGGGCAAGGGGCAAAAGAGCTGCAAGGATCTTAATTGGGAGGATCTAAACATTAAGCCCAACAATTCACATCAGCTTGAGGTTCCCATAACCGAGGAGTAGGTTCGTGAGGCTATCAACGAGATGCCAAGTGACAAGGCGACCGAGCTGGACGACTTCACCGGAGTGTTCTTCAAAAAGTGTTGGAACACCATCAAAGGCGACATCATGAGAGTGGTTCATCTCTTCGACTCCTTGCATACCACCAACCTCCACTTGCTTAACTCCGCGAACGAGTCGTGCCCCTGCCCAAGAAAGATGGTGCGAAGGGAATCTCCGATTATAGGCCCATTAACCTCATTCACGCAATTGCGAAAATCATGGTCAAGGTATTGTCCATCTGGTTAAGCCCTCACATGGACGAACTTGTCTCCAATGCCCAAAGTGCCTTTATCTAAAAGATAAGTATCCACGGCAACTTCAGGTACGTTCTGAACCTTGCCCGAAGGCTCCATAAGGGCAAAACACCATTGCTCCTATTCAAGCTTGACATCTGCAAAGCCTTTGATTCCGTCAAGTGGGAATTCATCATCAGCCTACTCCAAAGAAAAGGGTTCCCAAGAAAATTCCCGAATTGGATCACCGCCCTTTTATGCGCATCCTCCTCCCGAATCCTCTTGAATGGGGTGCTTCCCCCATCAAGCATGGATGTGGCCTCTGGCAAGGGGACCCCCTCTCGCTCCTCCTCATCATCATAGCAACAGGCCTGGGCCCATAGTGGTGCCAACTGTGCGGCCCGCACAGGGCCCAAATTTCTGGGGGGGGGGCAAACTTTTTATGCAAGCCTAGTATTAGAAAAAACTAACGCTACTCGGCCTCGGTTGCTAGAGTGGGCTGCAGGGGGATCGGGCCATCTAGCGAGCCAGCGAGGAGCGCTGAACGAGGGATCGGCCTCTGACTCCTCGTGACTTCTTGATGGCTTTTTTTAACACGTGACTCCTGTTAGGGAACGTTGCATGGGAAACAAAAAATTTCCTACGCACACGCAAGATTTATCCATGGTGATGAGCATCTACGAGAGGGAGAGTGGATCTACGTACCCTTGTAGATCGCTAAGCGGGAAGCGTAAAGAAACGCGGTTGATGTAGTCAAACGTCTTCGCGATCCAAATCGCAAGCCGTCCCGCGATCCAATCACGATCCGTCCCGATCTAGCGCCGAACGGACGGCACCTCCGCGTTCAGTGATAACCCACAAGTATAGGGGATCGCAACAGTTTTCGAGGGTAGAGTATTCAACCCAAATTTATTGATTCGACACAAGGGGAGCCAAAGAATATTCTCGAGTATTAGCAGCTGAGCTGTCAATTCAACCACACCTGAAAGCCTTAGTATCTGCAGCAAAGTATTCAGTAGCAAAGCAATATGGAAGTAACGGTAACAATGGCAAAGTGACAGTAGCAGTTTTGTAGTGATTGTAACAGTAGCGACGGAAAAGTAACTTAGCAAAGATCAATATATGAAAAGCTCGTAGGCAATGGATCAATAATGGATAATTATGTCGGATGGCATTCATCATGCAATGGTTATAACATAGGGTGACACAGAACTAGCTCCAATTCATCAATGTAATGTAGGCATGTATTCCATATATAGTCATACGTGCTTATGGAAAAGAACTTGCATGACATCTTTTGTCCTACCCTCCCGTGGCAGCGGGGTCCTAATGGAAACTAAGGGATATTAAGGCCTCCTTTTAATAGAGAACCGGACCAAAGCATTAGCACTTAGTGAATACATGAACTCCTCAAACTACGGTAATCACCGGAAAGAATCCCAGTTATTGTCACCCTGGGGGATGCGGATCATAACTCGTAATAGGTGTCTACAACTTGCAAGATAGGATCAAGAACACATATATATTCATGAAAACATAATAGGTTCAGATCTGAAATCATGGCACTCGGGCCCTAGTGACAAGCATTAAGCATAGCAAAGTCATAGCAACATCAATCTCAGAACATAGTGGATACTAGGGATCAAACCCTAACAAAACTAACTCGATTACATGGTAAATCTCATCCAACCCATCACCGTCCAGCAAGCCTACGATGGAATTACTCACGAACGGCGGAGAGCATCATGAAATTGGTGATGAAGGATGGTTGGTGATGACGACGGCGTCGATTTCCCCTCTCCAGAGCCCAAATCAGACTCCAGATCTGCCCTCCCGAGGAAGAACAGGAGGTGGCGGCGGCTCCGTATCGTAAAACGCAATGAACTCTTCTCTCTGATTTTTTTCTCCTCGAATAGGAATATATAGAGTTGGAGTTGAGGTCGGAGGAGCCACAGGGGGCCGACAAGACAGGGGGGCGCGCCCTAGGGGGGCGCCCCCTGGTTTGTGACCAGGTGGTGGCCCCTCTCCGGTTGATTCTTTCGCCAGTATTTTTTATTAATTCCAAAAATATTCTCCGTAAATTTTCAGGTCAATCCGAGAACTTTTATTTCTGCACAAAAATAACACCAAGGCAATTCTGCTGAAAACAGCATCAGTCCGGGTTAGTTCCATTCAAATCATGCAAATTAGAGTCCAAAACAAGGGCAACAGAGTTTGGAAAAGTAGATACGTTGGAGACGTATCAACTCCCCCAAGCTTAAACCTTTGCTTGTCCTCAAGCAATTCAGTTGATAAACTGAAAGTGATAAAGAAAAACTTTTACAAACTCTGTTTGATCTTGCTGTTGTAAATATGTCTAACTGATGTTCAGATTTCTAGCAAGGATTATAGACTAACCACATTCACAATAACATTTAGGTCTCACATTTACTCATATCAATGGCATAATCAACTAGCGAGCAATAATAATAAGTCTCGGATGACAACAATTTTATCAAAACAATCATGATACAATATGATATAATGGTATCTCGCTAGCCCTTTCTGAGACCGCAAAACATAAATGCAGAGCACCTCTGAAGAACAAGGACTGACTAGACATTGTAATTCAATTTAAAAGAGATCCAGTCACACTCATACTCAATATCAATTAATAACAAAGCATACAAATGACGGAGGTGCTCTCTAACTGGTGCTCTTTATAAGAGGAGGATGACTCAACAGTAAATAAAATAGATAGGCCCTTCGCAGAGGGAAGCATTGATTTGCAGAGGTGCCAGAGCTCGAGCTTTTAAAACAGGGATGAATCATAATTTTGGGAGGTATGCTTTCAATGTCAACATAACAACTAAGAGATCTCAATATCTTCCATGCTAGATACATTATAGGCGGTTCCCAAACAGAATAGTAAAGTTTTTACTCCCCCTCCACCAATAGATCACACTCCACGGCGGGCCGCATCCACGGGTACCGTCCATACAAACAACAATCTTGGGGGGGGGGGTTGTTTCATTATAATTTGATTTGATTTTTGAGCATGGAACTGGGCATCCCGAATACCAGCCACTTTCTCGTGAATGATAGTGAATCAACACATATCGTGAGAATAACCCACCAAGCATGGAAAATACTGACAGCCCCCAGTCACTACATGAGCGATTCGGGCATACAAAACAGGGTATTATTTGAAGGTTTAGAGAATGGCACATGCAAATTTACTTGGAACGGCAGGTAAATACCGCATATAGGTAGGTATGGTGGACTCATACGGAACAACTTTGGGGTTTATGAAAGTGGATGCACAAGCAGTATTCCCGCTTAGTACAAGTGAAGGCTACCAACTAAAGAGCGACAACAGTTATAAACATGCTTTGAGATTAACCAACATTGAATGCAAGCATGAGTAGGATATAAATCACCATGAACATAAATATCGTGGAGGCTATGTTGATTTTGTTTCAACTACATGCGTGAACATGTGCCAAGTCAAGCCACTTGAATCATTCAGAGGAGGATACCATCCTATCATACTCAATCACAACCATTTTAAAATGCATGTTGGCACACAAGACAAACCATTATACATTCTTAGCTAATTAAGCATGGCATGAGTAACTATAATCTCTAATTGTCATTGCAAACATGTTCAATCCATAACGAGCTGAATCCAGAACGATGAGCTAATCATATTTACAAAAACAAAATAGGTCGAGTTCATACCAGCTTTTCTCCATCTCAGTCACTTCATCATATATCGTCATTGTTGCCTTTCTCTTGCACGACCGAACGGTGTGGATAATAATAAGAGTGCACGTGCATTGGACTAAGCTGGAATCTGCAAGAAATAACTCAAAGGAGAAGGCAAGGTAATATGGGCTCTCTTATAGATAAACAATAATGCATATGAGAGCCACTCAACATGTCATCGTGGTCTTCTCCTAACGACCCAAAGAAGAAAAGAAAACTATTTACACGGGAAAGCTCCGAACAAGCAAAAGAAGAACGAGAAATCTTTTTGGGTTTTCTTTTAATACTTCAACTAAACAAACTAGAAGGTAAAGCTAGAACTAATTTTTTTTGGATTTTCTCAAGGTTAATTAAACACACAAGAAGAAAGCGAAAAGAAGAAATAAACTACCATGGATGGTACAATGAAAAAGTATGAACACCGACAACTGGAATGAATGTGTGAACATGAATGTAATGTCGGTGAGAAATACGTACTCCCCCAAGCTTAGGCTTTTGGCCTAAGTTGGTCTAGGGCCATGGCTAGCCCGGATAATATCCAAAGTCATAGTTGGGGTTGTACTGGGCTGCAGCGCGGAGGCGAGCGGCTTCCGCCTCTCTCTCGTACTCGTTGCCTCCTCTCTGGTTATAAAGAATCTCCGTTTTCCTGAAAGTTAAAGAAGGCAGGAGCAGGAAGAGTAATATGGACAGCACGCTGTCTGTCAAAAATTAGTCGGTACAGGAGGGGTTGTTCGTTCCTCTCAAGAAACTGGTAGCGCACCATAGCCTCATAATCAAGAAAAGCAGGTGGTAACTCAATATCATTCTCCCTTATGGGTACTCTAAGATAATTAGCTACACGGGTGGCATAAATTCCACCAAAGAAATCTCCATCCTTAGCATTTTTATGTAGCCTCCTAGCAATAATAGCTCCCAAGTTATATCGTCTATCACCCATGACCGCACTCTTAAGAATACCGAGATCAGGTACGCAAAGGTGGCTATGGTCATGTTTACCGTTAATACATCTACCTATGAAGAGACCAAAATAATGTATGGCAGGAAAGTGAATGCTCCCCAAGGTAGCCTGTGTAATGTTTCTAGTCTCTCCCATAGTGATGCTAGCAAGAAAATCATTATATTCAGTTTTGTGAGGATCACTATGGCTGCCCCATTATGGAATTTTGCATGCATGGTTAAAATCCTCTAGGTCCATAGTATAAGATTCATCATAAAGATTAAATAGAACGGAATGCGTATTACGCCTGGATGAGAATTCAAACCTCCGCACGAAGGAATCAGTGAGTTGATAATATTGCTTGCATTGGTCTGAGACAAATTCTTCTAGGCCAGCATTTCGTACGTACGCGTAAAATTCTTCCTTGAATCCGGCATGGACCATGAATGGATCCGACGGCCATTCGCAAGGCCGTACTTGAGCTTCCCTCGGTGGTTCAAAGTCGGGCTCGCGTATCGCGAGTCTCGGGGTCTTCTTGCTCGAGGAACCACCTTGGTACATTCTCCTTAACATTTTTCTTTCTCTGAAAAAGAGTTCTGAAATTTTTAGTGACTCCAAATAAAAGTGAACAAAACTCAACAAAACTTATAGCAACTACTCCCACAAGTGCCTAGAGGCTATATCATGCATCAAAAATACTTGGGACCATACACATTTGACATGCAAGCTCAAGAACAAGGTCACCATAGCAGCAAAAATTTGCAATATATAAATCACTAGAACAAAAACTAATTGGACCATTGGAGGAGTCACATACCGATGAGCAATCCCCTAAAACAGTTTTGCAAATGGAGCTTGGAGCAAGGAGATCGAAAATGGCAGCAAGATGAGCTAGAACACGGGTTTGAGCAATGGTGGGATTTTTTCTGGAGGAAGACGAAGTGGATGGGTGCTGGAATAAGTGAGGGGGCCCCACGTGGGACCCACAAGCCAGGGGGCGTGCCCAGGGGGGTGGGCGCGCCCTGCAGGCTTGTGGCCCACTGGTGCAGCCCCCTGATGTGTGCTCAGTGCCAAAAATTCTTAAATATTCCAGAAAAAATCATACTAAATTTTCAGGGGATTCTGAGAACTTTTATTTTCAGGTCATTTTTCTATTGCACGGATAGATCAGAAAACAGAGAAATAATAGCATTTTTACTAAATTGAAATTAAGGAGCAGAAAATAAAAGTTGGGTACAGAAGGTTGTGCTTTCTAAATTCATCCATCTCATGCTCATCAAAAAGAATCCATCAATAAGGTTGATCAAGTCTTATTGACAAACTTTTTTCGAATGACACGGAACTGGAGAATTTTCGAATAACACTAGGTTACCTCAATGGGGATATGCATGTCCCCAACAATAAGTATATCATATTTCTTTTTGGCAGTAGGAAGAGGGAATTCAAAGTCTCCAATAATAATCGTTGAAATTTTTTCAATGGAGTGGATACTATGAACTTGAGGTTGTTACTTCGGAAAGTGTACCGTATGCTCATTACCATTAACATGAAAAGTGACATTGCCCTTGTTGCAATCAATAATAGCCCCTGCAGTATTTAAAAAGGGTCTACCAAGGATGATCGACATACTGTCGTCCTCGGGAATATCAAGAATAACAAAGTCCGTTAGGATAGTAACATTTGCAACTACGACAGGCACATCCTCGCAAATACTGATGGGTAAAGCAGTTGATTTATCAGTCATTTGCAAAGAGATTTTAGTGGGTGTCAACTTATTCAAATCAAGTCTACAGTACAAAGAGAAAGGCATAACACTAACACCAGCACCAAGGTCACATAAGGCAGTTTTAACATAATTTCCTTTAATAGAGCAAGGTATAGTAGGTACTCCGGGATCTCCTAGTTTCTTCGGTATTCCACCTTTAGAAGTATAGTTAGCAAGCATGGTGGAAATCTCAGCTTCCGGAATCTTTCTTTTATTTGTCACAATATCTTTCATATACTTAGCATAAGGAGACATTTTCAGAATATCAGTCAAACGCATACGCAAAAATACAGGTCTAAGCATTTCAACAAAGCGCTCAAAATCCTCATCATCCTTCTTCTTGGATTGTATAGGAGGAAAGGGCATGGGTTTCTGAACCCATGGTTCTCTTTCTTTACCATGCTTCTGTTGGGAAACGTTGCATGGGAAACAAAAATTTTCCTACGCACACATAAGATCTATCCATGGTGATGAGCATCTACGAGAGGGAGAGTGAATCTACATACCCTTGTAGATCGCTAAGCGGAAGCGTTAATAAACGCGGTTGATGTAGTCGAACGTCTTCGCGATCCAAATCGCCGAGCGTCCCGCGATCCAATCACGATCCTTCCGATCTAGTGCCGAACGGACGGCACCTCCGCGTTCAACACACGTACGGCTTGATGACGCCTTCACCTCCTCGATCCAGCGAGCGATGGTGAAGTAGTGGTTGAGTTCCAGCAGCACGACGGCGTGGTGATGGTGGTGAGGAACAATCTCTGCAGGGCTTCGCCAAGCGCTACGGAGATTATGACGGAGGAACTAGAGGGCTAGGGTTGCCGGCACACGGCTTGGGAAATCCTGATGTGTCCCGTGTGCTAGCCCTGCCCCTCTATTTATATGTTGAGCCTTGGGGGTCTAAACTTGGAGTAAAAGCCTCCTCCGGGTCGGTTTTGCCCGCACAAGGTCGGTTTGGCCCGCAGGGAAAGAGTCCAACTCGGATCCCTGCCGAACCGTGCACAGCCGCGCACAAGCGGTAGTACCGCTTTACACAAGCGGTAGTACCGCTTGGGCGGTAGTACCGCTTCACACAAGCGGTAGTACCGCTCCGGCGGTAGTACCGCTTCACCAAGCGGTAGTACCGCTTACGCGGCAGCAAAACTACTTTTGCACTTTCCAATACCTTGTGGGCTTTATCCCTTTGGCTCATATAAAGTGTTGCTGCACCCGAACACTTCGGTAAACATCCGGAACCCCTTCCGGTGAACTCCGGAACCCTTCCAGAGATCAAAACACTATTATCACATATATCAATCTTTACCTCCGGACTATTCCGGAGATCCTCGTCATGTCCGGGATCTTATCCGGGACTCCGAACAACTTTCGGTCACCAACATAATAACTCAATTATACTAATCGTCACCAAACGTTAAGTGTGTAGACCCTGCGGGTTCGAGAACTATGTAGACATGACCGAGACACCTCTACGATCAATAACCAATAGCGGGACCTGGATGCCCATATTGGCTCCTACATATTCTACGAAGATCTTTATCGGTCGAACCTCTATGTCAAGGATTCAGTTAATCCCGTATGCTGTTCCCTTTGTTCTTCGGTATGTTACTTGCCCGAGATTCGATCGTCGGTATCACTATACCTAGTTCAATCTCGTTACCGGCAAGTCTCTTTACTCGTTCCGTAATACAAGATCTCGTGGCTAACACTTTAGTCACATTGCTTGCAAGGCTCATTGTGATGTTGTATTACCGAGTGGGCCCTGAGATACCTCTCCGTCACACAGAGTAACAAATCCCAGTCTTGATCCATGCCAACCCAACAGACACCCTCGGAGATACCTGTAGAGCACCTTTATAGTCACCCAGTTACGTTGCGACGTTTGATACACACAAGGTATTCCTCCGGTGTTAGTGAGTTGCATGATCTCATGGTCAAAGGAACAGATACTTGACATGCAGAAAACAATAGCAATAAACTGACACGATCAAATGCTACGTTTACAGTTTGGGTCTTGTCCATCACATCATTCTCCTAATGATGTGATCCCGTTATCAAATGACATCTCATGTCAATGGCTAGGAAACCTTAACCATCTTTGATCAACGAGCTAGTCAACTAGAGGCTTACTAGGGACACAGTGTTGTCTATGTACCCACACATGTATTTGAGTTTCCAATCAATACAATTATAGCATGGATAATAAACGATTATCATGAACAAGGAAATATAATAATAACCAATTTATTATTGCCTCTAGGGCATATTTCCAACAGTCTCCCACTTGCACTAGAGTCAATAATCTAGTTCACATCACTATGTGATTTACATTGTAATGAATCGAACACCCATGCAGTTCTGGTGTTGTTCATGTTTAGCCCTTGGAAGAGGTTTAGTCAACGGATCTGCAACATTTAGATCCGTGTGTACTTTGCAAATATTTATGTCGTCCTCCTTGATGTAATCGCGGATGGAATTGAAACGTCGCTTTATGTGTCTGGTCCTCTTGTGAAATCTTGGTTCCTTGGCTAGAGCAATGGCACCAGTATTATCACAAAACAGAGTCATTGGGTTAAGTGCACTAGGCACTACTCCAAGATCTGTCATGAACTCCTTCATCCAGACACCTTCCTTCGCCACCTCCGAGGCAGCGATGTACTCCGCTTCGCATGTAGAATCTGCTACCACGCTTTGCTTGGAACTGCACCAGCTAACCGCACCCCCATTAAGAATAAATACGTATCCGGTTTGCGACTTAGAGTCATCCGGATCAGTGTCAAAGCTTGCATCGACGTAACCCTTTACGACGAGCTCTTGATCACCTCCATAAACGAGAAACATGTCCTTAGTCCTTTTCAGGTACTTCAGGATATTCTTGACCGCCGTCCAGTGTTCCATTCCTGGATCACCTTGAAACCTTCCGACCATACTTATGGCAAGGCTGACATCGGGTCTTGTGCACAGCATTGCATACATGATAGAGCCTATGGCCGAAGCATAGGGGATGACACTCATCTTTTCTCTATCTTCTGCAGTCACTGGGCATTGAGTCTTACTCAACTTCACACCTTGCAAAACAGGCAAGAACCCCTTCTTGGACTGATCCATTTTGAACTTCTTCAAAATCTTATCAAGGTATGTGCTTTGTGAAAGTCCTATTAAGCGTCTTGATCTATCTCTATAGATCTTGATGCCTAATATGAAAGCAGCTTCTCCTAGGTCCTTCATTGAAAAACTCTTGTTCAAATATTCCTTTACGCTTTCCAGCATTTCTATATTGTTTCCAATCAGCAATATGTCATCCACATATAAGATTAGAAACGCTATAGAGCTCCCACTCACTTTCTTGTAAATACAAGCTTCTCCGTAAACTTGTATAAACTCGAACGCTTTGATCACCTCATCAAAACGAAGATTCCAACTCCGAGATGCTTGCACCAGTCCATAAATGGATCGCTGGAGTTTGCAAACTTTGTCAGCATTCTCTGGATCGACAAAACCTTCTGGTTGCATCATATACAACTCTTCCTTAAGGAAACCGTTAAGGAACGCTGTTTTGACATCCATCTGCCAAATTTCATAATCGAAAAAGGCAGCTATTGCTAACATGATTCTGACGGACTTAAGCATCGCTACGGGTGAGAAGGTCTCATCGTAGTCAACTCCTTGAACTTGTGAAAAACCCTTTGCCACAAGTCGAGCTTTATAGACGGTGACATTACCGTCCGCGTCCGTCTTCCTCTTAAAGATCCATTTGTTCTGAATGGCCTTACGCCCTTCAGGTAATACTTCCAAAGTCCATACTTTGTTTTCATACATGGATCCCATCTCGGATTTCATGGCCTCTAACCACTTCTCGGAATCCGGGCCCATCATCGCTTCTCCATAGCTCGTAGGTTCATCGTTGTCTAACAACATGACCTCTAAGACAGGGTTGCCGTACCACTCAGGAGCAGTACGCGTCCTTGTCGACCTACGAGGTTCGATAGCAACTTGATCCAAAGCTTCATGATCATCATCATTAACTTCCTCTTCAGCTAATGTAGGCTCCACAGAAACAACTTTCTGCGCTGCGCTACTCTCAGGTTGAAGTAAAGGTTCAACAACCTCATCAAGTTCTATCTTCCTCCCACTCAATTCTTTCGAGAGAAACTCTTTCTCAAGAAATGTTCCGTTTTTAGCGACAAACACTTTGCCCTCGGATCTGAGGTAGAAGGTATACCCAATTGTCTCTTTTGGGTATCCTATGAAGACGCATTTCTCCGCTTTGGGTTCCAGCTTTTCAGGCTGAAGCTTTTTGACATAAGCATCACATCCCCAAACTTTAAGAAACGACAGTTTTGGCTTCTTGCCAAACCAAAGTTCATATGGCGTCGTCTCAACGGATTTCGATGGTGCCCTATTTAAAGTGAATGCAGCTGTCTCTAATGCATAACCCCAAAACGATAGTGGCAAATCGGCAAGAGACATCATAGATCGCACCATATCCAATAAGGTTCGATTACGACGTTCGGACACACCATTACGCTGTGGTGTTCCAGGCGGTGTTAATTGTGAAACAATTCCACACTGTCTTAAGTGACTGCCAAACTCATAACTCAGATATTCTCCTCCTCGATCAGATCGTAGGAATTTAATCTTCTTGTTACGATGATTCTCAACTTCACTCTGAAATTGTTTGAACTTTTCAAATGTTTCAGACTTGTGTTTCATTAAGTAAATATACCCATATCTACTTAAGTCATCAGTGAAGGTGAGAAAGTAACGATAACCACCGCGCGCCTCAATACTCATCGGACCGCACACATCAGCATGTATGATTTCCAATAAGTCACTTGCCCGTTCCATTGTTCCAGAGAACGGCGTTTTAGTCATCTTGCCCATGAGGCATGGCTCACATGTGTCAAGTGATTCAAAATCAAGTGACTCCAAAAGTCCATCAGCATGGAGCTTCCTCATGCGTTTTACGCCAATATGACCTAAACGGCAGTGCCACAAGAAAGTGGTATTATCATTATCAATTCTACATCTTTTGGCATCAATGTTATGAACATGTGTATCATTACTATCGAGATTCAATAAGAATAAACCCCTCACATCGGGTGCATGACCATAAAAGATATTACTCATATAAATAGAACAACCATTATTCTCTGATTTAAATGAGTAACCGTCTCGCAATAAACAAGATCCAGATATAATGTTCATGCTTAACGCAGGCACCAAATAACACTTATTTAGGTTCATCACTAATCCCGACGGTAATCGAAGAGCGAGCGTGCCGACGGCGATCACATCAACCTTGGAACCATTTCCCACGCGCATCGTCACTTCGTCCTTTGCCAGCCTCCGTCTATTCCGCAGTTCCTGTTTTGAGTTGCAAATATGAGCAACCGCACCGGTATCAAATACCCAGGCACTACAACGAGGGTTGGTAAGGTACACATCAATAACATGTATATCATATATACCTTGTTTGTTGTTGGCCGCCTTCTTGTCAGCCAAATACTTGGGGCAATTCCGCTTCCAGTGTCCAGTTCCCTTGCAATGAAAACACACAGTTTCTGGTTTGGGTCCAGCCTTGGGTTTCTTCACGAGAGGAGCAACTGCTTTGCCACTCTACTTGGAGTTACCCTTCTTACCCTTGCCATTTTTCTTGAAACTAGTGGTTTTATTGACCATCAACACTTGATGCTCCTTCTGAATTTCAGACTCAGCGGCTTTCAGCATCGCAAACAGCTCGGCGACTGACTTGTTCATCCCGTGCATGTTATAGTTCAACACGAAGCTCTTGTAGCTAGGTGGCAATGATTGAAGAACTCTGTCAGTGATAGCCTCTGGCGGAAGGGGCATCCCTAACTCAGCCAGACGGGTGGAGTACCCAGACATTCTGAGCACGTGATTACTGATAGACCCGTTCTCCTCCATCTTGCAAGCATAGAACTTATCGGAGATCTCATATCTCTCGATCCGGGCATTCTTCTGAAAGATAAACTTCAACTCCTGGAACATCTCATATGCTCCATGACGTTCAAAACGTCTTTGAAGTCCCGGTTCTAAGCCATACAACATTGCACATTGAACTATTGAGTAATCATCAGAACGAGCCTGCCAGGCGTTCACAACGTCTAGAGACTCAACTGGAGCGGGTGGATCACCAAGCGGTGCATCAAGGACATAAGCCTTCTGGGAAGCCGTAAGGATAATCCTTAGATTACGGGCCCAGTCCACAAAGTTACTTCCATCATCTTTCAACTTAGCTTTCTCTAGGAACGCATTAAAATTCAGGGGTGCTACTGCGCGAGCCATGATCTACAACATAAATATAGCAAAGACAACTTAGACTATTGTTCTTAGATAATGAGTTTAGTTAATCATATTTAAAAAACTCCCACTCAAATTGACATCCCTCCGATCATTCGAGTGTAACATGATCCAAATCCACCAACTCAAGTCCGATCATCACGTGAGTTGAGGTGGTTTCAATGGTGAACATCTTCATGTTGATCATATCTACTATATGACTCATGTTCGACCTTTCGGTCTCTTGTGTTCCGAGGCCATGTCTGTACATGCTAGGCTCGTCAAGTTTAACCCGAGTGTTCCGCACGTGTAACATGGCTTACACCCGTTGTATGCGAACGTAGAGTCTATCACACCCGATCATCACGGCGTGTCTCGAAACGACGAACTTTCGCAACGGTGCACACTTGGGGAGAACACAATTTATCTTGAAATTTAAGTGAGGGATCACCTTATAATGCTACCGTCGTCCTAAGCAAAATAAGATGCATAAAAGGATTAACATCACATGCAAATCATAAGTGACATGATATGGCCATGAACTTGTGCTTTTGATCTCCATCTCCAAAGCACCGGCATGATCTCCATCGTCACCGGCATGACACCATGATCTCCATCATCTTGATCTCCATCAACGTGTCGCCATAAGGTTGTCGCGCTGACTGTTGCTTCCACGACTATAGCTAACGTTTAGCGATAAAGTAAAGCATTACATAGCGCTTAATGATTGACACGCAGGTCATACAATAATTAAAGACAACTCTATGGCTCCTGCCAGTTGCCGTACTCATCGACATGCAAGTCGTGATATTCTATACAACACATGATCATCTCATACATCACATATATCTCATCATGTAATTGGCCATATCACATCACAACATACCCTGCAAAAACAAGTTAGACGTCCTCTAATTGTTGTTGCAAATTTTACGTGGCTGCTACGGGTTTGCAAGAACCGTTCTTACCTACGCAAAACCACAACGTGGTGTAGTGATTGCTTTTTGATCTTCTAAAAGAACCCTCTTCATTGAAATCGATTCAACTAAAGTGAGAGAGACAGACACCCGCTAGCCATCTTTATGCAACGAAGTTACATGTCAGTTGAAGGAACCTGTCTCGCGTAAGTGTACGCGTAATGTCGGTCCGGGCCGCTTCATCTCACAGTACCGCCGAATCAAATATCAACTAGTAACGGCAAGCAATATGTATAAACCCACGCCCACAACTCGTTTGTGTTCTACTCGAGATCTCATCTACGCATAGACCTGGCTCATGATGCCACTGTTGGGAAACGTTGCATGGGAAACAAAAATTTTCCTACGCACACATAAGATCTATCCATGGTGATGAGCATCTACGAGAGGGAGAGTGAATCTACATACCCTTGTAGATCGCTAAGCGGAAGCGTTAATAAACGCGGTTGATGTAGTCGAACGTCTTCGCGATCCAAATCGCCGAGCGTCCCGCGATCCAATCACGATCCTTCCGATCTAGTGCCGAACGGACGGCACCTCCGCGTTCAACACACGTACGGCTTGATGACGCCTTCACCTCCTCGATCCAGCGAGCGATGGTGAAGTAGTGGTTGAGTTCCAGCAGCACGACGGCGTGGTGATGGTGGTGAGGAACAATCTCTGCAGGGCTTCGCCAAGCGCTACGGAGATTATGACGGAGGAACTAGAGGGCTAGGGTTGCCGGCACACGGCTTGGGAAATCCTGATGTGTCCCGTGTGCTAGCCCTGCCCCTCTATTTATATGTTGAGCCTTGGGGTCTAAACTTGTAGTAAAAGCCTCCTCCGGGTCGGTTTTGCCCGCACAAGGTCGGTTTGGCCCGCAGGGAAAGAGTCCAACTCGGATCCCTGCCGAACCGTGCACAGCCGCGCACAAGCGGTAGTACCGCTTGGGCGGTAGTACCGCTTCACACAAGCGGTAGTACCGCTCCGGCGGTAGTACCGCTTCACCAAGCGGTAGTACCGCTTACGCGGCAGCAAAACTACTTTTGCACTTTCCAATACCTTGTGGGCTTTATCCCTTTGGCTCATATAAAGTGTTGCTGCACCCGAACACTTCGGTAAACATCCGGAACCCCTTCCGGTGAACTCCGGAACCCTTCCAGAGATCAAAACACTATTATCACATATATCAATCTTTACCTCCGGACTATTCCGGAGATCCTCGTCATGTCCGGGATCTTATCCGGGACTCCGAACAACTTTCGGTCACCAACATAATAACTCAATTATACTAATCGTCACCAAACGTTAAGTGTGTAGACCCTGCGGGTTCGAGAACTATGTAGACATGACCGAGACACCTCTACGATCAATAACCAATAGCGGGACCTGGATGCCCATATTGGCTCCTACATATTCTACGAAGATCTTTATCGGTCGAACCTCTATGTCAAGGATTCAGTTAATCCCGTATGCTGTTCCCTTTGTTCTTCGGTATGTTACTTGCCCGAGATTCGATCGTCGGTATCACTATACCTAGTTCAATCTCGTTACCGGCAAGTCTCTTTACTCGTTCCGTAATACAAGATCTCGTGGCTAACACTTTAGTCACATTGCTTGCAAGGCTCATTGTGATGTTGTATTACCGAGTGGGCCCTGAGATACCTCTCCGTCACACAGAGTAACAAATCCCAGTCTTGATCCATGCCAACCCAACAGACACCCTCGGAGATACCTGTAGAGCACCTTTATAGTCACCCAGTTACGTTGCGACGTTTGATACACACAAGGTATTCCTCCGGTGTTAGTGAGTTGCATGATCTCATGGTCAAAGGAACAGATACTTGACATGCAGAAAACAATAGCAATAAACTGACACGATCAAATGCTACGTTTACAGTTTGGGTCTTGTCCATCACATCATTCTCCTAATGATGTGATCCCGTTATCAAATGACATCTCATGTCAATGGCTAGGAAACCTTAACCATCTTTGATCAACGAGCTAGTCAACTAGAGGCTTACTAGGGACACAGTGTTGTCTATGTACCCACACATGTATTTGAGTTTCCAATCAATACAATTATAGCATGGATAATAAACGATTATCATGAACAAGGAAATATAATAATAACCAATTTATTATTGCCTCTAGGGCATATTTCCAACAGCTTCCTAGCAACAAAGTCTCTTTTATCATATCTTTTGTTCGTAGGTTGTGGGTTATCAAGATCAACAGCAGGTTCAATCTCCACATCATTATCAATACTAGGTTGAGCATCATCATGAACATCATCATTAATATTATCACTAGGCTCATGCTCATTACCAGATTGTGTCTCAGCAGCAGAAATAGAAATATCATTTGGGTTTTCATGAGTATCAATAACAGGTTCACTAGCAGCATGCAAGGTCCTATCATCATTCTTTTTCCTTTTATTAGAATGACCAGGTGCATCAGTATTAACTCTCTGAGAATCTTGCTCAATTCTCTTAGGATGGCCCTCAGGATACAAAGGTTCCCGAGTCATTCTATCACCTCTAGTCACAACTCTAACAGAATGATCATTGTTCTTACCAATCATCTCATTAAGCAAATCATTTTGTGCCTTAAGTACTTGTTCTACTTGAGTAGTTACCATGGAAGCATGTTTACTAATAAGCTTAAGATCATTAACAGTTCTACTCATATAATCACCTAAGTGATCAAGCATGTAAGCATTATGTTTCAGTTGTCTACTAACATAAGCATTGAAATTTTCTTGCTTAACAATAAAGTTATCAAACTCATCCAAGCATTGGCTAGCAGACTTATTATAAGGAATATCACCTTCATCAAATCTACGGAGAGAATTTACCTCTACTACCTGTGTCGGGTTATCACGACCATGTATTTCTTCAATAGGTGGTAGATTCTTAATATCTTCAGCTTTAATACCTTTTTCTTTCATAGATTTCTTTGCCTCTTGCATATCTTCAGGACTGAGAAATAGAATACCTCTTTTCTTCGGAGTTGGCTTTGGAGGTGGTTCGGGAATAGTCCAATCATTATCATTGCTCAATATATTATTCAATAGTAATTCAGCTTGTTCAACAGTTCGTTCCCTGAAAACACAACCAGCACAACTATCTAGGTGGTCCCTAGAAGCATCGGTTAGTCCATTATAAAAGATATCAAGTATTTTATTTTTCTTGAGAGGGTAATCAGGCAAAGCATTAAGTAAATGGAGAAGCCTCCCCCAAGCCTGTGGGAGACTCTCTTCTTCAATTTGCACAAAGTTAAATATTTCCTGCAAAGCAGCTTGTTTCTTATGGGCAGGAAAATATTTTTCAGAGAAGTAATATATCATATCCTGGGGACTACGCACACAACCAAGAGAAAGAGAATTAAACCATATCTTAGCATCACCCTTTAATGAGAAAGGAAACAACTTAAGAATATAGTAATAACGAATTTTTTCCTCATGAGTGAATAGGGTGGCTATATCATTCAACTTTGTAAGATGTGCCACAACAGTTTCAGATTCATAACCATGGAAAGGATCAGATTCTACCAAAGTAATTAACTCAGGATCGACAGAGAATTCATAATCCTTATCAGTAACAAAGATAGGTGAAGTAGCAAACTGGGGATCATATTGCATTCTAGCATTCAAAGATTTTTCTTTCGACTTGCATAGTAATTTCTTAAGATCATCTCTATCTTTACAAGAAAGAAAGTCCCTAGCTACCTCTCCTTCGATAACATAACCCTTAGGCATATCAGGCAATTCATATCTAGGAGAGCTGGGTCTAGTAGGTGTCTCATAGTGTTCAGTTTCAATAATTTCATCAGTTTCAGAAATATCATCAGTTGCAGCATTGACTCTAGCAATTTGTTCATTAAGAAATTCACCCAGTGGCACAGTAGTATCAAGCAAACTATCATCATAAGCATCATGCATAGCAGAAGTAGCATCATCAATTACTTGCAACGTATCAGATTCAATAGCAGGTGGTGGTGTCGCAAATTTACTCATAACAGAAGATGAATCTAGTGCAGAGCTAGATGGCAGTTCCTTACCTCTCCTCGTATTTGAGGGTTAGATCTTGGTTTTAGCATCTTTCAAATTCTTCATAGTGATCAACAGATATAAATTCCAAGTGACTCAGAGAATAGAGCTATGCTCCCCGGCAACGGCGCCAGAAAAAGGTCTTGATAACCCACAAGTATAGGGGATCGCAATAGTTTTCGAGGGTAGAGTATTCAACCCAAATTTATTGATTCGACACAAGGGGAGCCAAAGAATATTCTCGAGTATTAGCAGCTGAGTTTTCAATTCAACCACACCTGAAAGACTTAGTATCTGCAGCAAAGTATTCAGTAGCAAAGCAATATGGAAGTAACGGTAACAATGGCAAAGTGACAGTAGCAGTTTTGTAGTAATTGTAACAGTAGCGACGGAAAAGTAACTTAGCAAAGATCAATATGTGGAAAGCTCATAGGCAATGGATCAGTGATGGATAATTATGTCGGACGGCATTCATCATGCAACGGTTATAACATAGGGTGACACAGAACTAGCTCCAATTCATCAATGTAATGTAGGCATGTATTCCATATATAGTCATACGTGCTTATGGAAAAGAACTTGCATGACATCTTTTGTCCTACCCTCCCGTGGCAGCGGGGTCCTAATGGAAACTAAGGGATATTAAGGCCTCCTTTTAATAGAGAATCGGACCAAAGCATTAGCACTTAGTGAATACATGAACTCCTCAAACTACGGTAATCATCGGAAAGAATCCCAGTTATTGTTACCCTGGGGGATGCGGATCATAACTCGTAATAGGTGTCTACAACTTGCAAGATAGGATCAAGAACACATATATATTTATGAAAACATAATAGGTTCAGATCTGAAATCATGGCACTCAGGCCCTAGTGACAAGCATTAAGCATAGCAAAGTCATAGCAACATCAATCTCAGAACATAGTGGATACTAGGGATCAAACCCTAACAAAACTAACTCGATTACATGGTAAATCTCATCCAACCCATCACCGTCCAGCAAGCCTACGATGGAATTACTCACGAACGGCGGAGAGCATCATGAAATTGGTGATGAAGGATGGTTGGTGATGACGATGGCGTCGATTTCCCCTCTCCGGAGCCCAAATCAGACTCTAGATCTGCCCTCCCGAGGAAGAACAGGAGGTGGCGGCGGCTCCGTATCGTAAAACGCGATGAACTCTTCTCTCTGATTTTTTTCTCCCTGAATAGAAATATATAGAGTTGGAGTTGAGGTCGGAGGAGCCACAGGGGGCCCACAAGACAGGGGGCGCGCCCAAGGGGGGGGGGCGCCCCCTGGCTTGTGACCAGGTGGTGGCCCCTCTCCGGTTGATTCTTTCGCCCGTATTTTTTATTAATTCCAAAAATATTCTCCGTAATTTTTCAGGTCAATCCGATAACTTTTATTTCTGCACAAAAATAACACCAAGGCAATTCTGCTGAAAACAGCGTCAGTCCGGGTTAGTTCCATTCAAATCATGCAAATTAGAGTCCAAAACAAGGGCAAAAGAGTTTGGAAAAGTAGATACGTTGGAGACGTATCATTCAGCACACGTATAGCTCGATGACGATCTCCACCTTCTTGATCCAGCAAGAGGGGGCGGAGAGGTGGATGAGATCTCCAGCAGCACGACGACGTGGTGATGGTGGTGGAGTTATCCCGGCAGGGCTTCGCCTAAGCACTACCGGAATCTATTTGGTGGAGGAACTAGAGAATAGAGAACTAGCACGTGGCCGCATATTTTGGGGCTCTATTCCTCTAGTATATATAGGAGGGAGAGGGAGGAGCAAGCCTCCCTAGGGTTTCCCCTAGGGGTCGGCCGAACCAGGGCAAGGAGGAGTCCAATCCACTTCCTACTAGGAAGTGGATTCATATTAGGAAGGAGTCCTATTCCTTCCTATCTCCACCTTTTTTCCTCTTGGGCATATGGGCCATCATGAGGTCGGTTCCCCAGCCCATTAGGGGCTGGTGCGCCACCTCTTGGGCCCATGTGCCCCCCGGGGTGGGTGGGCCCCACCCGGTGGACCTCCGGAACCCATTTGTCACTCCCGGTACACTACCGGAAATATCCGAAACTTTTCCGGAACCCAAATACCACTTTCCTATATATAAATCTTTACCTCCGGACCATTCCGTAGCTCCTCGTGACGTCCGGGATCTCATCCGGGACTCCGAACAACCTTCGGTCACCAACACATATGTCTCAATACTACCGAAACGTCACTGAACGTTAAGTGTGCAGACCCTGTGGGTTCGAGAACTATGTAGACATGACCGAGACACCTCTACGGTCAATAACCAATAGCGGGACCTGGATGCCCATATTGGTTCCTACATATTCTACGAAGATCTTTATCGGTTGAACCTCTATGTCAAGGATTTAGTTAATCCCGTATGCTGTTCCCTTTGTTCTTCGGTATGTTACTTGCCCGAGATTCGATTGTGGGTATCTCCATACCTAGTTCAATCTCGTTACCGGCAAGTCTCTTTACTCGTTTTGTAATACAAGATCATGTGGCTAACACTTTAGTCACTTTGCTTGCAAGGATTATTGTGATGTTGCATTACCGAGTGGGCCCTGAGATACCTCTCCGTCACACGGAGTAACAAATCCCAGTCTTGATCCATGCCAACTCAACAGACACCCTCGGAGATACCTGTAGAGCATCTTTATAGTCACCTAGTTACGTTGCGACGTTTGATACACACAAGGTACTCCTTCGGTGTCATTGAGTTGCATGATCTCATGGTCATAGGAACAGATACTTTGACATGCAGAAACAATAGCAATAAACTCACATGATCATATGCTACGTTCATAGTTTGGGTCTTGTCCATCACATCATTCTCCTAATGATGTGATCCCATTATCAAATGACATCTCATGTCTATGTCTAGGAAACCTTGACCATCTTTGATCAACGAGCTAGTCTATTAGAGGCATACTAGGGACACAGTGTTGTCTATGTACCCACACATGTATTTGAGTTTCCACTCAATACAATTATAGAATGGACAATAAACGATTATCATGAACAAGGAAATATAATAATAACCATTTTATTATTGCCTCTAGGGCATGTTTCCAACAGTCTCCCACTTGCACTAGAGTCAATAATCTAGATCACATCACCGTGTGATTAACATTGTAATGAATCTAACACCCAATGAGTTTTGGTGTTCGATCATGTTTTGCATGTGAGAGAGGTTCTAGTCAACGGTCTGCAACATTCAGATCCGTGTGTTCTTTGCAAATCTATATGTCATACTGCAGATGCTACCACGCTCCACTTGGAGCTATTCCAAATGACTGCTCCACTATACGTATCCGGACTGCTACTCAGAGTCGTCCGGATAGGTGTCAAAGCTTGCATCGACGTAACCCTTTACGACGAACTCTTTATCACCTCCATAATCGAGAAACATTCCCTTAGTCCTCTACTTACTAAGGATAATCTTGACCGCTGTCCAGTGATCCACTCCTGGACCACTCTTGTACCCCTTGACAGACTCATGGCAAGGAACACACCAGGCATACTATATAGAGCCTATGGATAAGGCATAGGGGACGACCTTCGTCCTCTCTCTTTCTTCTGCCGTGGTCGAGCTTTGAGTCTCACTCAACTCCACACCTTACAAATCAGGCAAGAACTCTTTCTTTGACTGATCCATTTTGAACTCTTTCAAAATCTTGTCAAGGTATGTACTCATTGAAAGTCTCATCAGACGTCTTGATCTATCTCTTTAGATCCTGATGCCCAATATTTAAGTAGCTTCATTCCAGGTCTTCCTTTGAAAAACTCCTTTCAAACGACCCTTTATGCTTTCCAGAAATTCTACATCATTTCCGATGAACAATATGTCATCCACATATACTCATCAGAAATTCTATAGTGCTCCCACTCACTTTCTTGTAAATACAAGTTTCTCATAAACTTTGTCTAAACCCAAACACTTTGATCACCTCATCAAAGCGTATATTCCAACTCCGAGATGCTTGCTCCAGTCCACAGAAGAATTTCTGGATCTTGCATACATTTTAGCATCCTTAGGACTGACAAAACCTTCCGGTTGTATCACATACAACCTTTCCTCAAGGAAACCGTTAAGGAAATGATGTTTTGACATCCATCTGCCAGATTTCATAATCGAAAAATGTAGCAACTGCTAACATAATTCCAACAGACTTTAGCATCGCTACGGGTGAGAAAGTCTCATCGTAGTCAACTCCTTGAACTTGTCGGAAACTTCTTTGCGACAAGTCGAGCTTTATAAATGGTGACATTTACCATCAGCGTTTGTCTTCTTCTTAAAGGTCCATTTGTACTCAACGACCTGCCATTCAACGGGCAAGTCTACCAAAGTCCATACTTGGTTTTCATACATGGATCCCTTCTCGGATTTCATGGCTCCTAGCCATTTGTTGGAATCCGGGCCCACCATCGCTTCTTCATAGCTTGTAGGTTCACTGTTGTCTAACAACATGACCTCCAAGACAGGATTGACGTACCACTCAGAGGCGGTACGATTTCTTGTCGGCCTATGAGGTTCGGTAGTAACTTGATCCGAAGTGTCATGATCATCATCATTAACTTCCTCTTCATTCAGTGTAGGCGCCACAAAAACATCTTTCTGCGTCGTGCTACCATCCAACTGAAGTGACGGTTCAATAACCTCATCAAGTTCCCCCTTCCTCCCACTCAATTCTTTCGAGAGAAACTCTTTCTCGAGAAAGGACCCGTTTTTAGCAACAAACAGTTTGCCCTTGGATCTGAGATAGAAGGTATGCCCAATTGTTTCCTTAGGGTATCCTATGAAGATGCACCTTTCCGCTTTGGGATCGAGCTTATCAGACATAAGCGACGCATTCCCAAACTCTGAGAAATGACAGCTTAGGTTTCTGCCAAACCAAAATTCATACGGTGTCATCTCAACGGACTTAGATGGTGCCCTATTTAAAGTGAATGTAGTTGTCTCTAATGCATAACCCCAAAACGATAGTGGCAAATCGATAAGAGACATCATAGTACGTACCATATCCAATAGAGCACGACTATGACGTTCAGACACACCATCACACTATGGTGTTCCAGGTGGCGTGAGTTGTGAAACAATTTCCACATTGTCTTAAGTTGCATACCAAACTCGTAACTCAGATATTCACCTCCACGATCATATCGTAGACATTTTATCTTCTTGTCACGATGATCATCAACTTCACTCTGAAATTGCTTGAACCTTTCAAACGTTTTAGACTTGTGTTTCATTAAGTAAATATACCTATATCTACTCAAATCATCAGTGAAGGTAAGAAAATAACGATATCCACCGCACGCTTCAATACTCATTGGACCGCATACTTCAACATGTATCATTTCCAATAAGTCACTTGCCCGCTCCATCATACCGAAAAACGGGGTCTTAGTCATCTTGCCCATGAGGCATGGTCCGCATGTCTCAACCGATTCGAAATCGAGTGAGTCAAAAGATCCATCAGCATGGAGTTTCTTCATGCGCTTTACACCAATATGACCTTGGCGGCAGTGCCACAAGTATGTGGTACTATCATTATTAACTTTGCATCTTTTGGCATCAATATTATGAACATGTGTATTACTATGATCGAGATTCAATAAACCATTCTCATTGGGTGCATGACCTTTGAAGGTATTATTCATGTAAACAGAATAACCATTATTCTCTAACTTAAATGAATAACCGTATTACAATAAACACGATCTAATCACGTTCATGCTCAACGCAAACACCAAATAACATTTATTTAGGTTCATCACTAATCCCGAAGGTAGAGAGAGCGTGCGATGGTGATCACATCAACCTTGGAAACACTTCCAACACACATCGTCACCTCGCCCTTAGCTAGTCTCTGTTTATTCCGTAGCTTATATTTCGAGTTACCAACATTTAGCAACTGAACCGGTATCTAATACCCAGGTGCTACTAGGAGTACTAGCAAGGTACACATGAATAAAACCTATATCAAATATACTTCTGTTGACGTTGCCAGCTTTCTTATCTATCAAGTATCTAGGGTTGTTCCGCTTAAGCGACCGTTCTCCTCATAATAGAAGCACTCAATCTTGGGTTTGGGTTCAACCTTGGGTTTCTTTTCTGGAGCAGCAACTGGCTTGCCATCCATGAAGTTTCCCTCCTTGCCCTTGCCCTTCTCAAAACTAGTGGTTTTACTAACCATCAACACTTGATGCTCCTTCTTGATTTCTACCTTCGCGGTGTCAAACACCGTGAATAGCTCAAGGATCATTATTTCTATCCCTAGCATTTTGTAGTTCATCACGAAGCTCTAGTAGCTTAGTGGCAGTGACTTGGAGAACTATATCAATCACTATCTTATCTGGAAGATCAACTCCCACTCGATTCAAGCGATTGTAGCACCCAGACAATCTGAGCACATGCTCACCGATTGAGCTATTCTCCTTTATCTTGCAGGCAAAGAATCTGGTTGGAGGTATCGTACCTCTCAACACGGGCACGAGCCTGAGATCCCAATTTCAGCTCTTAGAACATCTCATATGTTTTGTGACGTTCAAAACTTTTTGGAGCCTCAATTCTAAGCCGTAATGCATGACGCACTGAACTATCAAGTAGTCATCAGAACGTGCCTGACAGATGTTCATAACATCTACAGACGACGCTTGAGGGGGTGGCGCACCGAGCGGTGCATTAAGGACATAAGCCTTCTGTGCAGCAATGAGTACAATCCTCAGATCACGGACCCAGTCCGCATTATTGCTACCATCATCTTTCAATTCTATTTTCTCTAGGAACGTATAAAAACACAGGGGAGCTACAGCGCGAGCTATTGATCTACAACATAATTTAGCAAAGACAACTTTAGACTATGTTCATGATAAGGAGTTTAGTTAATCATATTACTTAAAAACTCCCACTCAAATTGACATCCCTCAGGTCATTCGAGTGTCACATGATCCAAATTCACCAACCCAAGTCCGATCATCACGTGAGATGAGGTGGTTTCAATGGTGAACATCTCCATGTTGATCATATCTACTATATGACTCATGTTCGACCTTTCGGTCTCTTGTGTTCCGAGGCCATGTCTGTACATGCTAGGCTCGTCAAGTTTAACCCGAGTGTTCCGCATGTGCAACACTGGCTTGCACCCGTTGTATGTGAACGTAGAGTCTATCACACCCGATCATCACGTGGTGTCTCGAAATGACGAACTTTCGCAACGGTGCACACTCGGGGAGAACACAATTTTATCTTGAAATTTTAGTGAGGGATCACCTTATAATGCTATCGTCGTCCTAAGCAAAATAAGACGCATAAAAGGATTAACATCACATGCAAATCATAAGTGACATGATATGGCCATGATGTTGTGCTTTTGATCTCCATCTTGAAAGCACCGGCATGATCTCCATCGTCACCGGCATGACACCATGATCTCCATCATCTTGATCTCCATCAACGTGTCGCCATGAGGTTGTCGCGCCAACTATTGCTTCTACAACTATTGCTAACTCATAGCGATAAAGTAAAGCAAAAACGGCGAAAATAAATTAAAGACAACCCTATGGCTCCTGCCGGTTGCCGTACTCATCGACATGCAAGTCGTGATAATCTATACAAAACATGATCATCTCATACATCACATATATCTCATCATGTTTCTGGCCATATCATATCACATCATACCCTGCAAAAACAAGTTAGACGTCCTCTAATTTGTTGTTGCATGTTTTACGTGGCTGTTATGGGTATCTAGCAAGAACGATTCTTACCTACGCAAAACCACAACGGTGATATACAAGTTGCTATTTCACCTTCTACAAGGACCGCCTTTGTCGAATCTGATTCAACTAAAGTGGATAGACAGACACCCGCCAGCCATCTTATGCAACAAAGTTACATGTCAATCGATGGAACCAGTCTCTCGTATGTGGACGAGTAAGGTTGGTCCGAGCCGCTTCATCCCACAATACCGCTGAATCAAGAAAAGACTAAGGAGGGAAGCAATCTGAACATCAACGCCCACAAACTCCTTTGTGTTCTACTCGTGATCTCATCTACGCATAGACCTAGCTCATGATGCCACTGTTGGGGAATGTTGCATGGGAAACAAAAAAATTCCTACGCACACGCAAGATCTATCCATGGTGATGAGCATCTACGAGAGGGAGAGTGGATCTACGTACCCTTGTAGATCGTTAAGCGGGAAGCGTTAAGAAATGCGGTTGATGTAGTCGAACGTCTTCGCGATCCAAATCGCAAGCCGTCCCGCGATCCAATCACGATCCGTCCCGATCTAGCGCCGAACGGACGGCACCTCCGTGTTCAGCACACGTACAGCTCAATGACGATCTCCGCCTTCTTGATCCAGCAAGAGGGGCGGAGAGGTGGATGAGATCTCCAGCAGCACGACGGCATGGTGATGGTGGTGGAGTTATCCCGGCAGGGCTTCGCCTAAGCACTACCGGAATCTATTTGGTGGAGGAACTAGAGAATAGAGAACTAGCACGTGGCCGTATATTTTGGGGCTCTATTCCTCTAGTATATATAGGAGGGATAGGGAGGAGAAAGCCTCCCTAGGGTTTCCCCTAGGGGTCGGCCGAACCAGGGCAAGGAGGAGTCCAATCCACTTCCTACTAGGAAGTGGATTCATATTAGGAAGGAGTCCTATTCCTTCCTATCTCCACCTTTTTTCCTCTTGGGCATATGGGCCATAATGGGTCGGTTCCCCAGCCCATTAGGGGCTGGTGCGCCACCTCTTGGGCCCATGTGCCCCCCGGCGTAGGTGGGGCCCACCCGATGGACGTCCAGAACCCATTCGTCACTCCCGGTACACTACCGGAAATATCCGAAACTTTTCCGGAACCCAAATACCACTTTCCTATATATAAATCTTTACCTCCGGACCATTCCGGAGCTCCTCGTGACGTCCGGGATCTCATCCAGGACTCCGAACAACCTTCGGTCACCAACACATATATCTCAATACTAGCGAAACGTCACCGAACGTTAAGTGTGCAGACCCTGCGGGTTCGAGAACTATGTAGACATGACCGAGACACCTCTACGGTCAATAACCAATAGCGGGACCTGCATGCCCATATTGGTTCCTACATATTCTACAAAGATCTTTATCAGTTGAACCTCTATATCAAGGATTCAGTTAATCCCGTATGCCGTTCCCTTTGTTCTTCGGTATGTTACTTGCCCGAGATTCGATCGTCGGTATCTCCATACCTAGTTCAATCTTGTTACCGGCAAGTCTCTTTACCCGTTCTGTAATACAAGATCCTGTGGCTAACACTTTAGTCACTTTGCTTGTGATAACCCACAAGTATAGGGGATCGCAACAGTTTTCGAGGGTAGAGTATTCAACCCAAATTTATTGATTCGACACAAGGGGAGACAAAGAATATTCTCGAGTATTAGCAGCTGAGTTGTCAATTCAACCACACTTGAAAGACTTAATATCTGCAGCAAAGTATTTAGTAGCAAAGTAGTATGGAAGTAATGGTAACGATGGCAAACGTGATAGTAGCAGTTTTGTAGTGATTGTAACAGTAGCAGCGGAAAAGTAACTTAGCAAAGATCAATATGTGAAAAGCTCGTAGGCAATGGACCAGTGATGGATAATTATGTCGAATGGCATTCATCATGCAACGGTTATAACATAGGGTGACACAGAACTAGCTCCAATTCATCAATGTAATGTAGACATGTATTCCATATATAGTCATACGTGCTTATGGAAAAGAACTTGCATGACATCTTTTGTCCTACCCGCCTGTGGCAGCGGGGTCCTAATGGAAACTAAGGGATATTAAGGCCTCCTTTTAATAGAGAACCAGACCAAAGCATCAGCACTTAGTGAATACATGAACTCCTCAAACTACGGTAATCACCGGAAAGAATCCCAGTTATTGTCACCCTGGGGGATGCGGATCATAACTTGTAATAGGTGTCTACAACTTGCAAGATAGGATCAACAACACATATATATTCATGAAAACATAATAGGTTCAGATCTGAAATCATGGCACTCGGGCCCTTGTGACAACCACTAAGCATGACAAAGTCATTTCAACATCAATCTCAGAACATAGTGGATACTAGGGATCAAACCCTAACAAAACTAACTCGATTACATGGTAAATCTCATCCAACCCATCACCGTCCAGCAAGCCTACGATGGAATTACTCATGAATGGCGGAGAACATCATGAAATTGGTGATGAAGGATGGTTGGTGATGACGACGTCGTCGATTTCCACTCTCCGGAGCCCAAATCAGACTCCAGATCTGCCCTCGTGAGGAAGAACAGGAGGTGGCGGCGGCTCCGTATCGTGAAACGCGATGAACTCTTCTCTCCGATTTTTTTCTCCCCGAATAGGAATATATAGAGTTGGAGTTGAGGTCGGCGGAGCTCCAGGGGGCCCACAAGACAGGGGGGCGCGCCCCCTAGCTTGTGACCAGGTGGTGGACCCCCTCCGGTTGATTCTTTCGCCAGTATTTTTTATTAATTCAAAAAATATTCTCCGTAAATTTTCAGGTCAATCCGAGAACTTTTATTTCTACACAAAAATAACACCAAGGCAATTCTGCTGAAAATAGCGTCAGTCCGGGTTAGTTCCATTCAAATCATGCAAATTAGAGTCCAAAACAAGGGCAAAAGAGTTTGGAAAAGTAGATACGTTGGAGACGTATCAACTCCCCCAAGCTTAACCCATTGCTTGTCCTCAAGCAATTCAGTTGACAAACTGAAAGTGACAAAGAAAAACTTTTACAAACTCTGTTTGATCTTGTTGTTGTAAATATGTGTAACTGATGTTCAGATCTTCATCAAGGATTATAGACTAACCACATTCACAATAACATTTAGGTCTCACATTTACTCATATCAATGGCATAACCAACTAGCGAGCAATAATAATAAATCTCGGATGACAACAATTTTATCAAAAAAATCATGATACAATATGATATAATGGTATCTCGCCAGCCCTTTCTGAGACCGCAAAACATAAATGCAGAGCACCTCTAAAGAACAAGGACTGACTAGACATTGTAATTCATGGTAAAAGAGATCCAGTCACAATCATACTCAATATCAATAAATAACAAAGCATACAAATGACGGTGGTGCTCTCTAACTGGTGCTTTTTATAAGAAGAGGATGACTCAACAGTAAAGTAAAATAGATAGGCCCTTCGCAGAGGGAAGCATTGATTTGCAGAGGTGCCACAGCTCGAGCTTTTAAAACAGGGATGAATAATAATTTTGAGCGGTATGCTTTCATTGTCAACATAACAACCGAGAGATCTCGGTATCTTCCATGCTAGATACATTATAGGCGGTTCCCAAATAGAATAGTAAAGTTTTTACTCCCCCTCCACCAATCAATCACACTCCTCGGCGAGCCGAATCCACGGGTAGTTTCCGTACAAACAACAATCCTGGGGGAGTTTTGTTTCATTATATTTTGATTTGATTTTGAGCATGGAACTGGGCATCCCGAATACCAGCCACTTTCTCGTGAATGATAGTGAATCAACACGTATCGTGAGAATAATCCACCTAGCATGGAAGATACTGACAGCCCCTAGTTACTACATGAGCGATTCGGGCATGCAAAACAGAATATTATTTGAAGGTTTAGAGTTTGGCACATGCAAATTTACTTGGAACGGCAGGTAAATACCGCATATAGGTACGTATGGTGGACTCATATGGAACAACTTTGGGTTTATGAAGGTGGATGCACAAGCAGTATTCCCGCTTAGTACAAGTGAAGGCTAGCAAGAGACTGGGAAGCGACCAACTAGAGAGCGACAATAGTCATAACCATGCTTTGAGATTAACCAACATTGAATGCAAGCATGAGTAGGATATAAATCACCATGAACATAAATATCGTGGAGGCTATGTTTATTTTGTTTCAACTACATGCGTGAACATGTGCCAAGTCAAGCCACTTGAATCATTCAGAGGAGGATACCACTCTATCATACTACATCACAACCATTTTAAAATGCATGTTGGCACTCAAGAAAAACCATTATACACTCTTAGCTAATTAAGCATGGCATGAATAACTATAATCTCTAATTGTCATTGCAAACATGTTTAATCCATAATGCGCTGAATCCAGAACGATGAGATAATCATATTTACAAAAACAAAATAGGTCGAGTTCATACCAGCTTTTCTCCATCTCAATCACTTCATCATATATCGTCATTATTGCCTTTCACTTGCACGACCGAACGGTGTGAATAATAATAAGAGTGCACGTGCATTGGACTAAGCTGGAATCTGCAAACAATAACTCAAAGGAGAAGGCAAGGTAATATGGGCTCTCTGTAAGATAAACAATGATGCATATGAGAGCCACTCAACATTTTCATCGTGGCCTTCTCCTTACGACCCAAAGAAAAGAAATTTCGAAACAAGAACGGGAAAAACTATTTACACGGGAAAGCTCCCAACAAGCAAAAGAAGAACGAGAAATCTTTTTGGGTTTTCTTTTAATGATACAACTAAACAAACTAATAGGTAAAGCTTAGAACTAATTTTTTTGGATTTTTCTCAAGGTTAATCAAACACTCAAGAAGAAAGCGGAAAGAAGAAATAAAATAAAATACCATGGATGATACAATGAAAATGTATAAGCACCGACAACTGGAATGAGTGTGTGAACATGAATGTAATGTCGGTGAGAAATACGTACTCCCCCAAGCTTAGGCTCTTGGCCTAAGTTGGTCTATGGCCATGGCTGAAAATAACCATCTCCTGGATACTCCGGAGGATACTGAGGGTTCCACTGGTTGGCGAGCTCCTGTGGCTCCCACTGAAAAACTGGATCCTAATACGGATCAAGGGCTGGTGCCGACTCAGGTGCTGGGGGTTGCGACAGACCCCAATATCTGTAGATGTCCTCGGGCATAATAGTGTACCTGCCTGAATGGATATCGAACAAAGAAGAAGCAGGCAGAGTAATAATCTCACAAGTACCCTAACTAAATACTAGGTTGTAAAGCAGCCTTCTATCATTATCCTTCCTAATAAAATCATGTGCTACCATACTATCATAGTCTAAATATCTTGTAGGTAGTAACATTTCCTCTTCCTCGTCAAGCCTAATGGGTATTTTAAAGTGTTTGGCTAGACGAGATGCATAGATACCTCCGAATATGGGGCCCTTCGAACGGTTTAAGTTCAACCGTTGGGCCACTATAGCGCCCAAACTAAAAGTTCTATCAGCAAGTAAAGCGTGGCACAGAATGGCGAGGTCGGGAGCACTAAGGTTCCACTCTCCCCACGACCAACTAAACATCTCCCCGCGAATAATGAATAATAGCGTAGAACAGGAAAATGTAAACTAGCCACTCTTGCCTTTGACACACCTCTCTCTTCCCCCACAGTGATTGCGGTAATAAAGTCCTCCATGTCTCTAGGACGTGGTTCACTGATGCTGCCCTCATAAGGTATTTTGGAAACTTTGCAAAAATCGTAAAGTTTCATCTCCTTAGGCGCATCATATAAGTAAAATTCTACCGTGGGAGGATTCTTCTTAGGATAAAAATGAAAATTTTGCATGAAGATATTAGTGAGTAGGAGGTACTGGTCACACTTATCGTTGAGGAAGTCGGTGATGCCTGCATTCTCAGCCAAATAATAAAAATCTTCATAAATTCGGGCCGCCTTCAAGAATGCATCACTTGGCCATTCACATGGCCGAACCTCCGCGACACGAGGAAGATTATATTTGGACTTCTTCTTCACCTCATTTTCATCTTCTTTAGAGCCCCGACTTGAAGAGCCTCTTAATAATCTCCTCATCATTTTTTTTCTGAAAAAATTCTGAAATTTTTAGTGACTCACAATAAAGGTGAACAAAACTCAACAAAACTAATAGCAACTACTCCCACAAGTGCCTAGAGGCTATATCATGCATCAAAACTACTTGGGACCATACAAATTTGACATGCAAGCTCAAGAACAAGGTCACCACAGTAGCAAAAATTTGCAATATATAAAGCACTAGAACAAAAACTAATTGGACCATTGGAGGAGTCACATACCGAAGATCAATCCCTCAAAACAGTTTTGCAAATGGAGTTTTGCACAAGGAGATCGAAAATGGCAGCAAAATGAGCTAGAACACGGGTTTGAGCAATGGTGGGATTTTTTCTGGAGGAAGACGAAGTGGATGGTGGCTGGGATAAGTGAGGGGGGCCTACGTGGGACCCACAAGCCAGGGGGGCGCGCCCAGGGGGGGTGGGCGCGCCCTGCAGGCTTGTGGCCCACTGGTGCAGCCCCCTGATGTGTTCTCAGTGCCAAAAATTCTTAAATATTCCATAAAAAATCATACTACATTTTCAGGGCATTTGGAGAACTTTTATTTTCAGGTCATTTTTTATTGCACGGACAAAACAGAAAACAGAAAAATAATAGCATTTTTACTATAATTAATCTAAATAACAGAAAGTAAAAGTTGGGTACAGAAGGTTCTGCTTTCTAAATTCATCCATCTCATTCCCGTCAAAAAGAATCCATCAATAAGGTTGATCAAGTCTTATTGACAAACTTTTTTCGAATGACACGGAACCGGAGAATTTTCGAATAACACTAGGTTACCTCAATGGGGATATGCATGTCCCCAACAATAAGTATATCATATTTCTTTTTTGCAATAGGGAGAGGGAATTCAAAACCTCCAATAATAATCGTTGAAATTTTTCCAATGGAGTTGATACTATGAACTTGAGATTGTTTCTTCGGAAAGTGTACCGTATGCTCATTACCATTAACATGAAAAGTGACATTGCCCTTGTTGCAATCAATAACAGCCCCTGCAGTATTAAAAAAAGGTCTACCAAGGATGATCGACATACTGTCATCCTCGGGAATATCAAGAATAACAAAGTCCGTTAGGATAGTAACATTTGCAACTACGACAGGCACATCCTCACAAATACCGATGGGTAGAGCAGTTGATTTATCAGCCATTTGCAAGGAGATTTCAGTGGGTGTCAACTTATTCAAATCAAGTCTACGATATAAAGAGAAAGGCATAACACTAACACCAGCTCCAAGATCACATAAAGTATTTTTAACATAATTTCTTTTAATAGAGCATGGTATAGTAGGTACTTCGAGATCTCCTAGTTTCTTTGGTACTCCACCCTTAAAGGTATAATTAGCAAGCATGGTGGAAATCTCAGCTTCCGGTATCTTTCTTTTATTTGTCACAATATCTTTCATATACTTAGCATAAGGATACATTTTCAGAATGTCAGTCAAGCGCATACGCAAAAAGACAGGTCTAAGCATTTCAACAAAGCGCTCAAAGTCTTCATCATCCTTTTTCTTGGATGGCTTAGGAGGAGAGGGCATGGGTTTCTGAACCCAAGGCTCTCTTTCTTTACCATGCTTCCTAGCAACAAAGTCTCTTTTATCATATCTTTTGTTCTTAGGTTGTGGGTTATCAAGATCAACAGCAGGTTCAATCTCCACATCATTATCATTACTAGGTTGAGCATCAACATGAACATCATCATTAATATTATCACTAGGCTCATGTTCATTACCAGATTGTGTCTCAGCATCAGAAATAGAAATATCATTTGGGTTTTCATAAGTACCTATAACAGGTTCACTACCAGCATGCAAAGTCCTATCATCATTCTTTTCCTTTCTTTTGCTAGAATGACTAGGTGCATCAGAATTAATTCTCTGGGAATCTTGCTCAATTCTCTTAGGGTGGCCCTCGGGATACAAAGGTTCCTGAGTCATCTTACCCCATCTAGTAACAACTCTAACAAAATTATCATTGTTCTAACCATTCATCTCATTAAGCAAATCATTTTGTGCCTTAAGTACTTGTTCTACTTGAGTAGTTACCATGGAAGCATGTTTACTAATAATCTTAAGATCATTGATAGGTCTACTCATATAATCACCTAAGCGATCAAGCATGTAAGCATTGTGTTTCAATTGTCTACTAACATAAGCATTGAAATTTTCTTGCTTAACAATAAACTTAACAAACTCATCCAAGCATTGGCTAGCAGACTTATTATAAGGAATATCACCTTCATCAAATCTACGGAGCGACTTTACCTCTACTACCTGTGTCGGGTTATCATGACCATGTATTTCTTCAATAGGTGGAAGATTCTTAACATCTTCAGCTTTAATACCTTTTTCTTTCATAGATTTCTTTGCCTCTTGCATATCTTCAGGACTGAGAAATAGAATACCTCTTTTCTTCGGAGTTGGCTTTGGAGGTGGTTCGGTAATAGTCCAATCATTATCATTGCTCAATATATTATTCAATAGTAGTTCAGCTTGTTCAACAGTTCGTTCCCTGAAAACACAACCAGCACAACTATCTAGGTGGTCCCTAGAAGCATCGGTTAGTCCATTATAAAATATATCAAGTATTTTGTTTTTCTTGAGAGGATGATCAGGCAAAGCATTGAGTAATTGGAGAAGCCTCCCCCAAGCTTGTGGGAGACTCTCTTCTTCAATAAGCACAAAGTTAAATATTTCCTGCAAGGCAGCTTGTTTCTTATGGGTAGGAAAATATTTTTCAGAGAAGTAATATATCATATCCTGGGGACTACGCACACAACCAGGAGCAAGAGAATTAAACCATATCTTAGCATCACCCTTCAATGAGAAAGGAAACAACTTAAGAATATAGTAATAACGATTTTTTTCCTCATGAGGGAATAGGGTGGCTATATCATTCAATTTAGTAAGATGTGCCACAACAGTTTCAGATTCATAACCATGGAAAGGATCAGATTCAACCAAAGTAATTAACTCAGGATCGACAGAGAATTCATAATCCTCATCAGTAACAAAGATAGGTGAAGTAGCAAACTTAGGATCATATTGCATTCTAGCATTCAAAGATTTTTCCTTCCACTTGCATAGCAATTTCTTAAGATCATCTCTATCCTTACAAGCAAGAAAGTCCCTAGCTACCTCTCCTTCCATAACATAACCCTTAGGTATATTAGGCAATTCATATCTAGGAGAGCTAGGTCTAGCAGGTGTATCATAGTGTTCAGTTTCAATAATTTCATCAGATTCAGAAATATCATCAGTTTCAGCATTGACTCTAGCAATTTGTTCATCAAGAAATTCACCCAGTGGCACAGTATTATCAAGCAAAGTATCATCATAAGCATCATGCATCGCAGAAGTGGCATCATCAATTACTTACGACATATCAGAATTACTAGCAGGTGGCGGTGTCGCAAGTTTACTCATAACAGAAGGTGAATAAAGTGCAGAGCTAGATGGCAGTTCCTTACCTCCCCTCGTAGTAGAGGGATAGATCTTGGTTTTAGCATCTTTCAAATTCCTCATAGTGATCAACAGGTATAAATCCTAAGTGACCCAGAGAATAGAGCTATGCTCCCCGGCAACGGCGCCAGAAAAATGTCTTGATAACCCACAAGTATAGGGGATCGCGACCGTTTTCGAGGGTAGAGTATTCAACCCAAATTTATTGATTCGACACAAGGGGAGCCAAAGAATATTCTCGAGTATTAGCAGCTGAGTTGCCAATTCAACCACACCTGAAAGACTTAATATCTGCAGCAAAGTATTTAGTAGCAAAGTAGTATGGAAGTAACGGTAACGATGGCAAACGTGACAGTAGCAGTTTTGTAGTGATTGTAACAGTAGCAGCGGAAAAGTAACTTAGCAAAGATCAATATGTGAAAATCTCATAGGCAATGGATCAGTGATGGATAATTATGTCGAATGGCATTCATCATGCAACAGTTATAACATAGGGTGACACAGAACTAGCTCCAATTCATCAATGTAATGTAGACATGTATTCCATATATAGTCATACGTGCTTATGGAAAAGAACTTGCATGACATCTTTTGTCCTACCCTCCCGTCACAGCGGGGTCCTAATGGAAACTAAGGGATATTAAGGCCTCCTTTTAATAGAGAATCGGACCAAAGCATTAGCACTTAGTGAATACATGAACTCCTCAAACTACGGTAATCACCGGAAAGAATCCCAGTTATTGTCACCCTGGGGGATGCGGATCATAACTCGTAATAGGTGTCTACAACTTGCAAGATAGGATCAAGAACACATATATATTCATGAAAACATAATAGGTTCAGATCTTAAATCATGGCACTCGGGCCCTAGTGACAAGCATTAAGCATAGCAAAGTCATAGCAACATCAATCTCAGAACATAGTGGATACTAGGGATCAAACCCTAACAAAACTAACTCGATTACATGGTAAATCTCATCCAACCCATCACCGTCCAGCAAGCCTACGATGGAATTACTCACGAACGGCGGAGAACATCAGGAAATTGGTGATGAAGGATGGTTGGTGATGACGACGGTGTCGATTTCCACTCTCCGGAGCCCAAATCAGACTCCAGATCTGCCCTCGCGAGGAAGAACAGGAGGTGGCGGTGGCTCCGTATCGTGAAACACGATGAACTCTTCTCTCCGATTTTTTTCTCCCCGAATAGGAATATATAGAGTTGGAGTTGAGGTCGGCGGAGCTCCAGGGGTCCCACAAGACAGGGGGGCGCGGCCTAGGGGGGGCGCCCCCTGACTTGTGACCAGGTGGTGGACCCCCTCCGGTTGATTCTTTCGCCAGTATTTTTTATCAATTCCAAAAATATTCTCCGTAAATTTCCAGGTCAATCCGAGAACTTTTATTTCTGCACAAAAATAACACCAAGGCAATTCTGCTGAAAACAGCGTCAGTCCGGGTTAGTTCCATTCAAATCATGCAAATTAGAGTCCAAAACAAGGGCAAAAGAGTTTGGAAAAGTAGATACGTTGGAGACGTATCAGCTTGCAAGGCTTATTGTGATGTTGTATTACCGAGTGGGCCCCGAGATACCTCTCCGTCACACGGAGTAACAAATCCCAGTCTTGATCCATGCCAACTCAACAGACACCCTCAGAGATACCTGTAGAGCATCTTTATAGTCAACCAGTTACGTTGCGACGTTTGATACACACAAGGTACTCCTTCGGTGTCAGTGAGTTGCATGATCTCATGGTCATAGGACAGATACTTTGACATGCAGAAATAATAGCAATAAACTGACACGATCATATGCTAAGTTCATAGTTTGGGTCTTGTCCATCACATCATTCTCCTAATGATGTGATCCCGTTATCAAATGACATCTCATGTCTATGGCTAGGAAACCTTGACAATCTTTGATCAACGAGCTAGTCTATTAGAGGCATACTAGGGACACAGTGTTGTCTATGTACCCACACATGTATTTGAGTTTCCAATCAATACAATTATAGCATGGATAATAAAGGATTATCATGCACAAGGAAATATAATAATAACCATTTTATTATTGCCTCTAGGGCATATTTCCAACAACTCCTGGATGACTCGATCGCTACAGATCCTAAAAGGAAATAAAAAACTCAATCACTGAATGTGAGATTAGGGATCGGGATCGTGGCTACAGAAACTCTCGATCGTGGGCTCATGGCTACAGGAAAGAACGTCTGGTCGTCTCATTGTCGTCGCATTGTCCCTCGGCACTGCCATCCGTCCTAGTCATTACTTATTAGTCATTAGATCGATCCGAATTCTAATTCGGGCAGACAGGGCGTCAGGTCGCAGCCATCATTGCCTTACTCGCCTCCTCTCTTAAATTTCACACTCTTCGACTTCGTCTCGTCGGATTGATCGGTAACTGACTCTAGCATCTAGCTGCTTAGCGAGTCTTTCTTTTTAATTAACTGTAGTTCCTACTTTTAATTTCTAATTTTTCATTTAATCATTGACAGGGATCATTACTTCGTTAGAGATTGGTTCTTATCTTCTCGATTAAATATCACAGGACCCAAAACTCGTTAGTTCATTTTTTTTGCGAGATATATATACATCATACTTGCTCGTTAGTTCATTTTTTTTGTGAGATAGAGCCCCATTTTTTAGTTTCGCACAGGGCCCCGAATTTTGCCAGCCTGGCCCTACATAGCAATTAACCCACTACAACGAATCCTTGAATTGGCGACGCGAAAGGGCTTTCTCCATAAGATTCGTGGAAGGGATACCATTATGAGACCTCCCTCTTTGCGGACGATGTGGTGGTATTTGTAGCCCCAATAAAGAGAGATATTGACAACCTGGTGGTGATCTTGAGAAGCTTTGGTGATGTCACCGGTATTTGCACCAACTTCCACAAGAATTTGGTGATGCCCATTCGATGCAACCATCTTAGAGCATCTCCAGCCGTTAGGTGCCCCCACGAGCGAAAATAGCGCCGCCTGGGGGTCAACCGGTGGAAAAATCGGCGTGGGGGGCAACCGGTTCCCAGTCACCGCCCCACGCCGGCCCCCCACGACAATTTGAATGCTTAAATTAAAAAAAACGGCGAAAACATGACAAGTTTAGGCCAAATTATGACTAAATTCAAACGTTTTTTTACAAACTAGACAAAAAAAGAAAACTACATAATAAAGTCTATGTCGCCGCTCCCGCCGCCGTTGCCGCCGCCGCGCCGTCTTCTACATGCCGAGCAGCTTGTAGAAGTCAGTGTAGTCGCCGTCGCCGTCCTGCGCGCTGCCGCCGTCCCTGCTGCACCACTGACCTGGGTCGCCGTGGCGGTGCAGCTCGGGGTTGGAAGGCCCCGGCACCTCCTCCTCGTCGCTGTCGAGGACGACGACGCTGCCCACCTCGCGGCCGCGGCGACGAGCGGCGATTTCCTCGAAGGAGCACCGCTGGCGTTCCATCTCCTCGCGGACGTAATCATCGCGCTCCCATTTGAGGGCGGTCTCGTCGGCGGCGGCCATGGCGAGGTGCTCCTATTTTATGGCCGATGCCGCTGCCGCCGTGTCGTCAGGCTCTGTCTTGGCCCTGACAAGACGAAGGTGGCCGAGGGGAGGTAGGGATGTTGGAAATATGCCCTAGAGGCAATAATAAATTGGTTATTATTATATTTCCTTGTTCATGATAATCGTTTATTATCCATGCTATAATTGTATTGATTGGAAACTCAAATACATGTGTGGGTACATAGACAACACTGTGTCCCTAGTAAGCCTCTAGTTGACTAGCTTGTTGATCAAAGATGGTTAAGGTTTCCTAGCCATTGACATGAGATGTCATTTGATAACGGGATCACATCATTAGGAGAATGATGTGATGGACAAGACCCAAACTATAAACGTAGCATATGATCGTGTCAGTTTATTGCTATTGTTTTCTGCATGTCAAGTATCTGTTCCTATGACCATGAGATCATGCAACTCCCTGACATCGGAGGAGTACCTTGTGTGTATCAAACGTCGCAACGTAACTGGGTGACTATAAAGGTGCTCTAAAGGTATCTCCGAGGGTGTCTGTTGGGTTGGCATGGATCAAGACTGGGATTTGTTACTCCGTATGACGGAGAGGTATCTCAGGGCCCACTCGGTAATACAACATCACAATGGGCCTTGCAAGCAATGTGACTAAAGTGTTAGCCACGAGATCTTGTATTACGGAACGAGTAAAGAGACTTGCCGGTAACGAGATTGAACTAGGTATAGAGATACCGACGATCGAATCTCGGGCAAGTAACATACCGAAGAACAAAGGGAACAGCATACGGGATTAACTGAATCCTTGACATAGAGGTTCGACCGATAAAGATCTTCGTAGAATATGTAGGAGCCAATATGGGCATCCAGGTCCCGCTATTGGTTATTGATCGTAGAGGTGTCTCGGTCATGTCTACATAGTTCTCGAACCCGCAGGGTCTACACACTTAACGTTTGGTGACGATTAGTATAGTTGAGTTATTGTGTTGGTGACCGAAGGTTGTTCGGAGTCCCGGATAAGATCCCGGACATGACGAGGATCTCCGGAAGAGTCCGGAGGTAAAGATTAATATATGTGATAATAGTGTTTTGATCTCCGGAAAGGTTCCGGAATTCACCGGAAGGGGTTCCGGGTGTTTACCGAAGTGTTCGGGTGCAGCAACACTTTATATGAGCCAAAGGGGTAAAGCCCATGAGGTATTGGAAAGTGCAAAAGGAAGTTTTGCTATTGCCTTAAGCGGTACTACCGCTGGTAAAGGCAGTACTACCGCGTAAGCGGTACTACCGCTTGTTGGAAGCGGTACTACCGCCCAAGCGGTACTACCGCTTGTGTGAAGCGGTACTACCGCTTGTGCGCGGTACTGCAGGGATCCGAGTTGGACTCTTTCCCTGCGGGCCAAACCGACCATGTGCGGGCAAAACCGACCTAGAGTAGGCTTTTACTCCAAGTTTAGACCCCAAGGCTCAACATATAAATAGAGGGGCAGGGCTAGCACACGGGACACATTAAGATTTCCCAAGCCGTGTGTCGGCAACCCTAACCCTCTAGTTCTCCTGTCATAATCTCCGTAGTGCTTGGCGAAGCCCTGCAGAGATTGTTCCTCACCAACATCACCACGCCGTCGTGCTGCCGGAACTCATCTACTACTTCATCATCGCTCGCTGGATCGAGGAGGTGAAGGCGTCATCAAGCCGTACGTGTGTTGAACGCGGAGGTGCCGTTCGTTCGGCACTAGTTCGTGATCGGATCGAGGGATTTTGACTTGCGATTTGGATCGCGGAGACGTTCGACTACATTAACCGCGTTTCTTAACGCTTCCGCTTAGCGATCTACAAGGGTATGTAGATTCACTCTCCCTCTCGTAGATGCTCATCACCATGGATAGATCTTGTGTGTGCGTAGGAAAATTTTTTGTTTCCCATGCAACGTTCCCCAACAGTGGTATCAGAGCTAGGTCTATGCGTAGATGAGATCTCGAGTAGAACAGAAACGAGTTGTGGGCGTGGGTGTATACATATTGCTTGCCGTTACTAGTTGATACTTGATTCGGCGGTATTGTGAGATGAAGCGGCCCGGACCGACATTACGCGTACGCTTACGCGAGACAGGTTCCTTCAACTGACATGTAAACTTCGTTGCATAAAGATGGCTAGCGGGTGTCTGTCTCTCTCACTTTAGTTGAATCGATTTCAATGAAGAGGGTTCTTTTAGAAGATCAAAAAGCAATCACTACACCACGTTGTGGTTTTGCGTAGGTAAGAACGGTTCTTGCAAACCCGTAGCAGCCACGTAAAATATGCAACAACAATTAGAGGAAGTCTAACTTGTTTTTGCAGGGTATGTTGTGATGTGATATGGCCAATTACATGATGAGATATATGTGATGTATGAGATGATCATGTGTTGTATAGAATATCACGACTTGCATGTCGATGAGTACGGCAACTGGCAGGAGCCATAGAGTTGTCTTTAATTATTTTCGTCGTTTTTGCTTTACTTTATCGCTATGAGTTAGCTATAGTCGTGGAAGCAACAGTCGGCGCGGCAACCTCATGGCGACACGTTGATGGAGATCAAGATGATGGAGATCATGGTGTCATGCCGGTGACGATGGAGATCATGCCGGTGCTTTGAAGATGGAGATCAAAAGCACAAGTTCATGGCCATATCATGTCACTTATGATTTGCATGTGATGTTAATCCTTTTATGCATCTTATTTTACTTAGGACGACGGTAGCATTATAAGGTGATCCCTCACTTAAATTTCAAGATAAAATTGTGTTCTCCCCGAGTGTGCACCGTTGCGAAAGTTCGTCGTTTCGAGACACGCCGTGATGATCGGGTGTGATAGACTCTACGTTCACATACAACGGGTGTAAGCCATGTTGCACGTGCGGAACACTCGGGTTAAACTTGACGAGCCTAGCATGTACAGACATGGCCTCGGAACACAAGAGACCGAAAGGTCGAACATGAGTCATATAGTAGATATGATCAACATGAAGATGTTCACCATTGAAACCACCTCAACTCCCGTGATGATCGGACTTGAGTTGGTAGATTTGGATCATGTTACACTCGAATGACCGAAGGGATGTCTATTTGAGTGGGAGTTTTTAAGTAATATGATTAACTAAACTCATTATCTAGAACAATAGTCTAAGTTGTCTTTGCTATATTTATGTTGTAGATCATGGCTCGCGCAGTAGCACCCCTGAATTTTAATGCGTTCCTAGAGAAAGCTAAGTTGAAAGATGATGAAAGTAACTTTGTGGACTGGGTCCGTAATCTAAGGATTATCCTTACGGCTTCCCAGAAGGCTTATGTCCTTGATGCACCGCTTGGTGATTTACCCACTCCAGTTGAGTCTCTAGACGCTGTGAACGCCTGGCAGGCTCATTCTGAAGATTACTCAATAGTTCAATGTGCAATATTGTATGGCTTAGAACCGGGACTTCAAAAGACGTTTTGAACGTCATGGAGCATATGAGATGTTCCAGGAGTTGAAGTTTATCTTTCAGAAGAATGCCCGGATCGAGAGATATGAGATCTCCGATAAGTTCTATGCTTGCAAGATGGAGGAGAACGGGTCTATCAGTGATCACGTACTCAGAATGTCTGGGTACTCCACCCGTCTGGCAGAATTGGGGATGCCCCTTCCACCAGAGGCTATCACTGACAGAGTTCTTCAATCATTGCCACCTAGCTACAAGAGCTTCGTGTTGAACTATAACATGCACGGGATGAACAAGTCAGTCGCTGAGCTGTTTGCGATGCTGAAAGCCGCTGAGTCTGAAATTCAGAAGGAGCATCAAGTGTTGATGGTCAATAAAACCACTAGTTTCAAGAAAAATGGCAAGGGTAAGAAGGGTAACTCCAAGAAGAGTGGCAAAGCAGTTGCTCCTCTCGTGAAGAAACCCAAGGCTGGACCCAAACCAGAAACTATGTGCTTTCATTGCAAGGGAACTGGACACTGGAAGCGGAACTGCCCCAAGTATTTGGCTGACAAGAAGGCGGCCAACAACAAACAAGGTATATATGATATACATGTTATTGATGTGTACCTTACCAACTCTCGTTGTAGTGCCTGGGTATTTGATACCGGTGCGGTTGCTCATATTTGCAACTCAAAACAGGAACTACGGAATAGACGGAGGCTGGCAAAGGACGAAGTGACGATGCGCGTGGGAAATGGTTCCAAGGTTGATGTGATCGCCGTCGGCACGCTCGCTCTTCGATTACCATCGGGATTAGTGATGAACCTGAATAATTGTTATTTAGTGCCTGCGTTAAGCATGAACATTATATTTGGATCTTGTTTATTGCGAGACGGTTACCCATTTAAATCAAAGAATAATGGTTGTTCTATTTATATGAGTAATATCTTTTATGGTCATGCACCCAATGTGAGGGGTTTATTCTTATTGAATCTCGATAGTAATGATACACATGTTCATAACATTGATGCGAAAAGATGTAGAATTGATAATGATAATACCACTTTCTTGTGGCACTGCCATTTAGGTCATATTGGCGTAAAACGCATGAGGAAGCTCCATGCTGATGGACTTTTGGAGTCACTTGATTTTGAATCACTTGACACATGTGAGCCATGCCTCATGGGCAAGATGACTAAAACGCCGTTCTCTGGAACAATGGAACGGGCAAGTGACTTATTGGAAATCATACATACTGATGTGTGCGGTTCGATGAGTATTGAGGCGCGCGGTGGTTATCATTACTTTCTCACCTTCACTGATGACTTAAGTAGATATGGGTTTATTTACTTAATGAAACACAAGTCTGAAACATTTGAAAAGTTCAAACAATTTCAGAGTGAAGTTGAGAATCATCGTAACAAGAAGATTAAATTCCTACGATCTGATCGAGGAGGAGAATATCTGAGTTATGAGTTTGGCAGTCACTTAAGACAGTGTGGAATTGTTTCACAATTGACACCGCCTGGAACACCACAGCGTAATGGTGTGTCCGAACGTCGTAATCGAACCTTATTGGACATGGTGCGATCTATGATGTCTCTTGCCGATTTGCCACTATCGTTTTGGGGTTATGCATTAGAGACAGCTGCATTCACTTTAAATAGGGCACCATCGAAATCCGTTGAGACGACGCCATATGAACTTTGGTTTGGCAAGAAGCCAAAGCTGTCGTTTCTTAAAGTTTGGGGATGTGATGCTTATGTCAAAAAGCTTCAGCCTGAAAAGCTGGAACCCAAAGCGGAAAAATGCGTCTTCATAGGATACCCAAAAGAGACAGTTGGGTATACCTTCTACCTCAGATCCGAAGGCAAAGTGTTTGTCGCTAAAAACGGAACATTTCTTGAGAAAGAGTTCTCTCGAAAGAATTGAGTGGGAGGAAGATAGAACTTGATGAGGTTGTTGAACCTTTACTTCAACCTGAAAGTAGCGCAGCGCAGAAAGATGTTTCTGTAGAGCCTACATCAGCTGAAGAGGAAGTTAATGATGATGATCATGAAGCTTTGGATCAAGTTGCTATCGAACCTCGTAGGTCGACAAGGACGCGTACTGCTCCTGAGTGGTACGGCAACCCTGTCTTAAAAGTCATGTTGTTGGACAACGATGAACCTACGAGCTATGGAGAAGCGATGATGGGCCCGGATTCCGAGAAGTGGTTAGAGGCCATGAAATCCGAGATGGGATCCATGTATGAAAACAAAGTGTGGACTTTGGAAGTATTACCTGAAGGGCGTAAGGCCATTCAGAACAAATGGATCTTTAAGAGGAAGACAGACGTGGACGGTAATGTCACCGTCTATAAAGCTCGACTTGTGGCAAAGGGTTTTCCAGAAGTTCAAGGAGTTGACTACGATGAGACCTTCTCACCCGTAGCGATGCTTAAGTCCGTCAGAATCATGTTAGCAATAGCTGCCTTTTTCGATTATGAAATTTGGCAGATGGATGTCAAAATAGCGTTCCTTAACGGTTTCCTTAAGGAAGAGTTGTATATGATGCAACCAGAAGGTTTTGTCGATCCAGAGAATGCTGACAAAGTTTGCAAACTCCAGCGATCCATTTATGGACTGGTGCAAGCATCTCGGAGTTGGAATCTTCGCTTTGATGAGGTGATCAAAGCGTTCGAGTTTATACAAGTTTACGGAGAAGCTTGTATTGACAAGAAAGTGAGTGGGAGCTCTATAGCGTTTCTAATATTATATGTGGATGACATATTGCTGATTGGAAACAATATAGAAATGTTGGAAGGCGTGAAGGAATATTTGAACAAGAGTTTTTCAATGAAGGACCTAGGAGAAGCTGCTTTCATATTAGGCATCAAGATCTATAGAGATAGATCAAGACGCTTAATAGGACTTTCACAAAGCACATACCTTGATAAGATTTTGAAGAAGTTCAAAATGGATCAGTCCAAGAAGGGGTTCTTGCCTGTTTTGCAAGGTGTGAAGTTGAGTAAGACTCAATGCCCAGTGACTGCAGAAGATAGAGAAAAGATGAGTGTCATCCCCTATGCTTTAGCCATAGGCTCTATTATGTATGCAATGCTGTGCACAAGACCCGATGTCAGCCTTGCCATAAGTATGGTCGGAAGGTTTCAAAGTGATCCAGGAATGGAACACTGGACGGCGGTCAAGAATATCCTCAAGTACCTGAAAAGGACCAAGGACATGTTTCTCGTTTATGGAGGTGATCAAGAGCTCGTCGTAAAGGGTTACGTCGATGCAAGCTTTGACACTGATCCGGATGACTCTAAGTCACAAACCGGATACGTATTTATTCTTAATGGGGGTGCGGTTAGCTGGTGCAGTTCCAAGCAAAGCGTGGTAGCTGATTCTACATGCGAAGCGGAATACATCGCTGCCTCGGAGGCGGCGAAGGAAGGTGTCTGGATGAAGGAGTTCATGACAGATCTTGGAGTAGTGCCTAGTGCGCTTAACCCAATGACTCTGTTTTGTGATAATACTGGTGCCATTGCTCTAGCCAAGGAACCAAGATTTCACAAGAGGACCAGACACATAAAGCGACGTTTCAATTCCATCCGCGATTACATCAAGGAGGACGACATAAATATTTGCAAAGTACACACGGATCTGAATGTTGCAGATCCGATGACTAAACCTCTTCCAAGGGCTAAACATGAACAACACCAGAACTGCATGGGTGTTCGATTCATTACAATGTAAATCACATAGTGATGTGAACTAGATTATTGACTCTAGTGCAAGTGGGAGACTGTTGGAAATATGCCCTAGAGGCAATAATAAATTGGTTATTATTATATTTCCTTGTTCATGATAATCATTTATTATCCATGCTATAATTGTATTGATTGGAAACTCAAATACATGTGTGGGTACATAGACAACACTGTGTCCCTAGTAAGCCTCTAGTTGACTAGCTCGTTGATCAAAGATGGTTAAGGTTTCCTAGCCATTGACATGAGATGTCATTTGATAACGGGATCACATCATTAGGAGAATGATGTGATGGACAAGACCCAAACTATAAACATAGCATATGATCGTGTCAGTTTATTGCTATTGTTTTCTGCATGTCAAGTATCTGTTCCTATGACCATGAGATCATGCAACTCCCTGACATCGGAGGAGTACCTTGTGTGTATCAAATGTCGCAACGTAACTGGGTGACTATAAAGGTGCTCTACAGGTATCTCCGAGGGTGTCTATTGGGTTGGCATGGATCAAGACTGGGATTTGTTACTCCGTATGACGGAGAGGTATCTCAGGGCCCACTCGGTAATACAACATCACAATGAGCCTTGCAAGCAATGTGACTAAAGTGTTAGCCATGAGATCTTGTATTATGGAACGAGTAAAGAGACTTGCCGGTAACGAGATTGAACTAGGTATAGAGATACCGACGATCGAATCTCGAGCAAGTAACATACCGAAGAACAAAGGGAACAGCATACGGGATTAACTGAATCCTTGACATAGAGGTTCGACCGATAAAGATCTTCGTAGAATATGTAGGAGTCAATATGGGCATCCAGGTCCCGCTATTGGTTATTGATCGTAGAGGTGTCTCGGTCATGTCTACATAGTTCTCGAACCCGCAGGGTCTACACACTTAACGTTTGGTGACGATTAGTATAGTTGAGTTATTGTGTTGGTGACCGAAGGTTGTTCGGAGTCCCGGATAAGATCCCGGACATGACGAGGATCTCCGGAAGAGTCCGGAGGTAAAGATTAATATATGTGATAATAGTGTTTTGATCTCCGGAAAGGTTCCGGAATTCACCGGAAGGGGTTCCGGGTGTTTACCGAAGTGTTCGGGTGCAGCAACACTTTATATGAGCCAAAGGGGTAAAGCCCATGAGGTATTGGAAAGTGCAAAAGGAAGTTTTGCTACTGCCTTAAGCGGTACTACCGCTGGTAAAGGCAATACTACCGCGTAAGCGGTACTACCACTTGTTGGAAGCGGTACTACCGCCCAAGCGGTACTACCGCTTGTGTGAAGCGGTACTACCGCTCAAGCGGTACTACCGCTCGTGAGCGGTACTACCGCTTGTGCGCGGTACTGCAGGGATCCGAGTTGGACTCTTTCCCTGCGGGCCAAACCGACCTTGTGCGGGCAAAACCGACCTGGAGGAGGCTTTTACTCCAAGTTTAGACCCCAAGGCTCAACATATAAATAGAGGGGCAGGGCTAGCACACGGGACACATTAAGATTTCCCAAGCCGTGTGTCGGCAACCCTAACCCTCTAGTTCTCCCGTCATAATCTCCGTAGTGCTTGGCGAAGCCCCTGCAGAGATTGTTCCTCACCAACATCACCACGCCGTCGTGCTGCCGGAACTCATCTACTACATCATCATCGCTCGCTGGATCGAGGAGGTGAAGGCGTCATCAAGCCGTACGTGTGTTGAACGCGGAGGTGCCGTCCGTTCGGCACTAGTTCGTGATCGGATCGAGGGACGACTTGCGATTTGGATCGCGGAGACGTTCGACTACATCAACCGCGTTTCTTAACGCTTCCGCTTAGCGATCTACAAGGGTATGTAGATTCACTCTCCCTCTCGTAGATGGTCATCACCATGGATAGATCTTGTGTGTGCGTAGGAAAATTTTTGTTTCCCATTCAACGTTCCCCAACAGGGGAAGGCTGACAGCGGCGCCCCTCATTGATGGTGATGCCGCCGCTGCGCCCGCTGCGACGGAGAGGCGTCTCGCTGGGCTCGGGCTTCACGGCGACGAGCGGCGTGCGCGCGCCGGAGGAGTGGGAGCCGGACGACGAGGACGACGGCGTGGCCATCCGCCTTGGCTGCCACGAGTAGCCCCTTCGGCGCGAGATGGAGGCCGGCTCGGGGTACTCGAGCCGTGGCGAGTCGCCGCCCTCGATGTGCTCGAGGACGGCGTCGAGCGTGCGCCCGGGGAAGCCCCACCACAGGCGGCGCCCCTCCGAGTTGTGACGCCCGTGCGCCGGGCCGCCGTTGGTGGAGGCGAGCTGGTCCTCGCAGCGACGCTCGAAGTACGCCGTCCACAGCATGTTGCTGTCGGCGGCGTACCTCGGCTGCTGGCGCACAGCCTCGGTCAGCGACGAGCGATTCATCGCGATTTCGGCGCGCCGCTCAGCTCCGGTTGGCACCGGTGGCACCGGGACTCCGCCGACGCTGAGCCTCCACGCGCCCGGCACCCGCATGTCCGGTGGCGCCGGGTAGTCCGCCTCGTACAGGAGGCGGGCCTCGCCCTCGTGGAGGTGGCGACGGCCGAATCCGTTTAGGGCCGCTCCGTCGCCTGGGTAGCGCGCGGCCATCGCGGGAGAAGAAGAGAAGATCGCTGGGGGAGAGGGTGGTTGAGGGCGTCGGCGGCGAGAGAGGGGAGGAGCTATGGCGAGGAGTGACGTGGCTGCCGGAGGTCGACTTTTATAGCGGCGAGCGGGCGACAACATGCGGCCGCGTGAAGGGAAAGGTGTGGACGCGCGTCGCCCGGCCTGACTGCGCCGCCCGTGAACGCGCCGCCCCGTGAGGCATCAATGGAAGGCTGACCGTCAGGCAGCCTTGCATTGATTCCGCGGGAAACCGAGGCGATGAGGACGACGAAGTGCCGCGGGTCGCTGACTCGAAGGACCCACCGTTTTTCGCCCCAAAAATCATTCCCCCGGCGCCCCGAGGCGCCTCCGGCGCGCCGGGTTCGGCTTGGGTACGCCGGCGCCAATTTCGACCCTAACCGGCGAAAATTGAGCTCCTCTGGGCACGACTAGACCGATTTTCGCGCGCCGGCGATAAAAAGGGGCCTTGGAGGGGCGAGTGGAGATGCTCTTAATTTAGACCAAATTCTTCAAAGGCACGATAAGATGTCAACTGAATTCTGCATCGGGGGCTGCATCTCGCCGCTTCTGAAGGGGCGACTTGTGGCTGTGTCGGTAGGCCGATCGAGGCGAGCTCCGCTGTCAGATCGATCCCCTCTTTTTGTCTGTTTCAAACCCACCTACCTACTTTGTTGTGCTACTAACCTGGGAGCTCCTATTCTGGTATTTCTACGTACAGCAGTGCTCTTTCTCGGACCTCCCTGCATATGGCGATCATCTGCCATTGCACGTACTAGTATTACAATATATTAAAGCTACTTTTTTTAGGAAAGGAGGATACCCCAGCCTCTGCATCATGATGATGCATGCAGCCATTTTATTTAAGTAAAAAATTCAACAAAAGTGCAATATTCAGCTGTAGCTCCAAGTCTCAACATAAAAAAAAAAATACATGCCACAGTTGGCAAGATCATAATAAGCTACGATGACTAAACACCTAGCCTATTAGTTTGCCGCCATCCATATCGGTTGAAGATAACCCGTGCTGTCGTCTCCCACCGGTTGCACTCAGTAACCAAAAGCTTCCTGGACTCCGCAGGCGTGAGTAGCGACCACGTACGGATCCAAGAAGTAGCTCTGTATATGACCTGCAAGAAATTGGTAAAGTTCTTCATGTTAAAAAGCATATCATTTCGACAGTTCCATATAGCCCATAGCATTGCACAAATTCCTATCCGGATGTGTTTAGCTGTGTTAATATCCACTCCATTGAGCCACGTCCCAAATAACATGTTCATACTCGTTGGAAGGTTTATATTGAAAGCTATATGAATAGTGCACCATAAGAGTCTAGCCAATGGACATTCGAGAAAGAGGTGTTTACTAGTCTCGTTGTTATCACAAAAACAGCATCTAGAATTACCCACCCATCTTCGTTTAATCAAGTTGTCTTTCTTTAATATCACTTCTTTATGAACAAACCACATAAAGATCTTAATCTTAAGGGATACTTTTATTTTCCAAATGTGTTGAGAGGTAGGAATTTGCCTGGCATTAATAAGGTGCATATACATTGATTTCACTGAGAAACTACAGCTTGTAGTTAAATTCCAATGAATAGTGTCTGGTTGGTCAGAAAGTTGAACTTCCATCAACATACGTACCGAATGGAGCCACGCGGTCCATCGCTCTCCTACTAGAGACCTCCTAAACTGAATATTAAGAGGTGTCGTTTGTAAGACGATAGCAACATGGGCCTCTTTACGTTGCACAATGTTATATAATACCGGATATTAAAGCTACTAAGCCAGTCCATACCAGGTGCATCCACCTTAGTAGCTAGGGACTCTCCCTGAGGCGGCACATGGCACAACTAAACAGTGCACCAGCATAGTGATCATCATGTATATTTTTTTAGAAGCACAATACAATTGAAATCGTTCACATACACGAGACTACAATCATCCCTATGAACGTATACACGCACACCCTACCCCTATGAACACCTCCAAAAGACTGATCGGCACATCATCTTGAGATTGACAAAAGTCACCAGATACGTTTTTGTACACGTGACACGATTGAATAGTGCACCGGAATAAATAGTGATAATATTTTTTAGCACTGTACACCCGAAGTCGCTCACATACACAAGTATAACATCACCCCTATGAATGCACATCCTGCCCCTATGAGAACCTCCGAGACACTGATCCGGCACATCATCTTGAGATTAACGAAGTTGCACATACACCTTCATGTCGATGGGACGTCTCCTCCCACTGAACGCACATCGTCGGAAGGCCTGAAATAAATTCAGGAAAATACGAGCACCAATGTCAAGTATGAGACTTGAACTCTGGTGGGCAGATGATACCACTGTCCCCCTAACCATCCAACCACGGGTTGGTTTGTAAATAATGATCGTATATGAACAGTAATCTTAGGTGAGCAGTAATTTTATATAAGCAGTACTCTCTATGACTAGTGACACATATAAATAGTAATTGTATTTAACTGCGGCTAATCTTAGGTGAACAGTAAATTTATATAAGCAGTACTCTCGATGACCAGTGACACATATAAACAGTAATGGTATTTAACTATTGCCGCTGTAGGAATAGTGACTCATATGAATAGTACTTTCAACAAAAAAATACAAGAAGATTCCAAATAATCTGGTAAAATAACGAAATAAAGTATATCTGAAAATGAATATTACATCGAACATGAGACACCATTCTAACTTTATACATTTTTTACGCCAAGACGCTATTTGACAAGCTCAAAAGAAAACAAATTAGGTTTGTTTATCTGCTTGCGTTGTGAAGTCTTACTTCATAAATTCAAATTGGTCATAAATAATAAAATTTTAGACATAACTAAATTGATATATACAACGATCATATACACATTATTATTGTCTACAATTCAATGTCCTTTCAATTTTAGTTATAGTTTTACTCGCAAAGTACCTCGCTTTATCTTTTGTCTTTCCACGGTAAATTCATGTTTTTACAAACTCCAATAAATAAATACATAAAGTATTTTAAAGACTACATCCAATTGGAATGTTCTTATCAATACAGATTAGTGGCAGGAGCGTAAATTAGGGACAAGATTCACATTACCATGTCATCCAAAAGATATGTGTTACTGTATTTTTTTATCACTCATTTCTGCCATCATTGCTAATACAATCAACATGGACTATAATATTCTTATGCAATAAGTTAACAAAATTCATTCTTGACCATTTGAGCATGTCAAGTATTTGCCCGACTGCTTTGATTGCGAACTATGTTTGCGCATTGTTTTCTCCCAAGAATATTATTGTTTCTCAATATATAATACATAACTCTCGCTTCAGGAACGTTATTTTTTTTTGTAATATGATATAGTATCTGATTTGTAATTTCATAAACAATGTTCATTGTTCCTATAAGAATCTTAAATTATTTCTTGCATAGTAGTCATTGCATATGTACTAGATAGAATGCCTAGAATGACACTAAAGCAATTTATAGAAGAGATGAAATTTGAAAACAATTACATAACTTATAAAGCACAAGAAATAGAAACTAACTTAATGGCTTTCAGTATCTTAGCATCACCCACTGTGGTACTAGGTTTCCGCCTGTAAATTTTGTTAATCTTAAATTTGCAAGCTTTCATAAGAAATTGCTTCTGATAATGTTATCAAAAGTGGCGATCTTTATATGCAATATTCAAATATAGCGTCCTCGACATTGAATTAATAATACAAGAATCTATGAAGTTCAAAATTGGCTTGCCGACGACTCATTTCTTCTTCTATTGCCATCATTTGATGAGAAGCCAAGACTATTTGAAGATACGCCAAAACTTCTATTTTTGGAAAAAAATTGATCTTCAGTAGTGATGTGTGACAAACGTGGTTGGCGCCTCGAGCTCGCGCTGGCCTCAATGCGGGACTAAAATATGAATAGGTTTTGCTGTGGATCTTTGAAGTGAACTTAACCACAAGAGTCAGTTTGTTCATTTAACTTACAAGTAAAATGACCTCTAGATTGCATCTCAAGTAATCAATGTGGTCGTATTATGAGTAGTACAACTCATAGAAACCATGACTATTTTTTCGCATGATTATATTTTTATGTACTATTCATAGGTGAATTAGTTGCATGTAGATTGTTGCATCTCCAAGGCTTCTTGTGGCGAAGGTTCATGGTCAGCTTGAATAAATGGTTGTCGAAGAAATCTGTGATGTTAATTAGTTCAATCATTAGGAGCAACGGTGTCTCTTGAAGTAGAGTAGGATTGGGCAAATAGTGAGAATTGAATTTAGTGTCCCTCCTTCTTCATATAGATAAAGTGGTAGAGCTCGTGATTATTGGTTTGTTTCTTTTCTCAAAAGATGTCTTCTTTGGTAAGTGTCTATTGATGATTGCTTAGACCATATTTTTGGTGCCATATTCTAAATTCCGTGATAATTCAATTTCCATAATTTTGTTTGAATGTTTAACAAGTATTATGTCCAGGTGGTTGATTCTTTGGAGTCTCATTTGTTGAATGTTGCGGTGGAGATCCCACATAATGCTAACTTGCAAATTATACAAGTTTGCCGAGATGAGCGAGGAAAAAGTGGTTCTCTCTTTAGCTGACCACTGGGAAGCCATGAAAACATTAGATATGCAGATAAAGGAGACGCTCCCTATGTGACTTGTGTAGCACATCGCTTCACAATTGATCTTCTGTAGTCAAATCTAATAGCGGAACAAAAAGATCAACTGATTACAATATGTATAAAAAGGCTTTCTCTATATAAATCATTACAACCAGCTCGACTATAAACCGATTATAATTTTTGTTCTCATGTTATAATAAAAAACATGCATGTACGCACGGGATGGCCGCCGTGCCTTCCGCCTGCTAGTACGATTTATGATGGCACCACGTTGCGAGAACTGGGTTGCCTGCTCACTTCTCGCAGTGTACGTACAGCTAGCGCCTTAAAATGCATGCTACACTATCTGGTTCCTTTCGTGGCTTGATACGGCGGCCTGCATACGTGATCGGCATAATCTTCAGTTTCCTGTCGCTGCCATGACCATCGCGTCCGTCGTCGCAAGCTGACAAACCGGACGATCATGTATATTTTGGTCGCCTCTGACCACACCACATGAAAGCGAATCATCAACGGCACGTAGCAGCGTCACGTCTTATGTCTCCAGGTGCAGTACTGTTTGACCCGTATAGTATTGTATGTGAGTACATACTACTACATCACGGCGGATGCATGTCAATCAAGCTGTGAAATGAAAAGAAAATCGTATAGGTCCATGCATGTCATCGTCAGTTCGTCAATGCCCATACCTGCGTCACCCTTCTGAAAAAAGAGCCACGGTTGCCGTATGGCTTTTCTAACCGGAATCGTGAAAACCAACAAAATTGACCTTTTTCAAAGAGTTTAGCACAAAATAAACCCATGTTACAAAATTTTCACAAAATAACCCTTTTGCATGACGCCCGGCCCAGGACGCCATGCTAAACGACACGACGCCCTAGTCAAGGGCGCCATGCGGGCAACACTGACTTGTCACGTCAGCCGCCTTCGGACGCATGATGCCCCGGGCCGGGGCGCCATGCTCACTGGCATAACGCCCTAGCGTAGGGCGCCATGAGCCTTCACTAGGTGACTTTCGTTGCTTCGGAGGAACGATCAAGGATGGGCTGGATACCGATGCATGCATGCTTCATACGTGTGCACCGGCCGGCTCCAAGGATCGATCGGTGGAATTCTCAGTGTGTCATGCTAATTAATCTTCACCTTGATTCTTATGACCTTGGCTTAAGAACGGCAACGACCATGACCGATCTGCTACAGAACCCGCTCTATGAGAATCAATCACGGTGCTTAGCTCGGCCACGTACTTGCGTCTCGACGGAAGGCAATCTGCTTTTAAGCCATCACGTACCTGTTGGCATCCGTCGAAATTTTATAATTTACCACTTCCTGCAATTTTTTTTTTGAACACAGTACAGACGCAAGCGCTCATATACACGCGCATACACTCACCCCTATGAACGTACACACGCACACCCTACCCCTATGAGCACCTTCGACAGACTGAGCCGGCATATCATCTTGAAATTTACGAAGTAACCGTAGGCACCTCGTCGTCGACGGGAACGTCTCCTCCCACTGAATGCGCATCGCCGAAAATCCTGAAATAAATCCAGGAATAAATGCGAGCACCAGGATTTGAACCCTGGTGGGCTGGGGATACCACAGTCCCTCTAACCATCCAACCACAGGTTGGTTCGCACCACTTCCTGCAAATTAAAAAGGATAAAGAATGAATGAGCCAATTACATCCTCTATCAGCCCAAAACCTCAGTACTGAATACCATGATCCAACCCACAGGGGCGGAGCCAAGATTTGAACATACGGGTGGGCTAAAGAGACTAAAGTATTAATAATGCTACATGTAAAAAAAATCTAACATGTAAACACATAATAATAGATATATGTTTGACAACTAATAATTTAAATTTAGTTACCGACATGAAATGTAGAAGTTAATAATGTGATTATAGCCGAGCCCGAATTTTTAATGCTTTCTCCATACTTTCTTCTATACTTTCTCTTCATTTTTTCAATAGAAAAGTATAGCTGATATAAAAAACAGATAAATTAAATGCGTATTTCTCTTCTGATCACAAATAAAAAGCATGAACATATCAATCAAAATAGATTAATGTATATACTTTGAGAAACTGATCTGTGGCAAGATCACTAGATCGTGATACATGTGTGACTAATTGAGAATGACAATCGGCAGCGGGCGTCCGAGCATTGTTGAATCCCCAAGTTGAAACAAGTAGCAGTCTAGCAGAGGAGGCGCCGCATCTCTGATCTGGATCTAAGGGGGCAGTCCGGTGCATGTAGCTCCCGCTTGCGCAGGGTCCGGGGAAGGGTCCGACCACTTTGGGTCTGACCCTTCCCCGGACCCTTCCCCGCATCTCTGATCTGGATCTGACCGGGAAAAATTCAAACGGAAATCAACAGTGCGGGGCAGGGATAGCAGAGGCGACCAGGCGGAACGGCGGCGGCTAATCCATTGAACATGAGCATTGTCAGGAATATGTGTACATGGATAAATATTGACCGGGAGTGAGGTTAAGACGAGGGACCTTGCCAGGAATGATCCTGTTTTGTATTAAAAAGTATATAAAATGATTTATTTGTCGTCCAAAATAATTGTTCGTGCGAAACAAACACTTGTTTCATGTTTATTTGTGGGCGTCAAATTTTCAGACGTACACACGTTTATTTTTGACCAGCTTGCTACTGTAGCTTAGGTCATGGCCGTTGCCGTTTTTTTTTTCTTCGAAACGGAGGCAAAAGCTTTGCCTCATCTCATTAATAAAGAAGAAGAGAATTGCCCGGTTAATTGTGGAAAACCAGACGAAAACCGTTACAACCCACGAAGGGGTAACACCGGCCAACCTGGCTATCCACACAAGACCCACACACGCCACTGAGAGAGGAGCATCGTCGAGGCGGACTACAGGTGTCATCGTCATCACTCCTCCGCGAGCCAGCGACTCCGACTTCACCGCAAATCCCCATCGAAGAGGCCCACACCGCAACAACCTGCACGAAGTCTGCATCGACCTATGCCAAACAGTTGGTCACCAGGAGCATTGACGAGACAGCTCCGACTTTGAGGACGACCAAATGCAGAAGAAATATGCATGACTCGCGCCGACGAAGACCTCCCCGAAGACCACCGAACACCTGTCATCGTTGCCACCTAGGCTCTTCCGAGGCAGCTCCGACTCCGCGACGCCATAGCGATACCAAGAGGAAACCAGTCGGACACGCCGGAAAGAGCCGACTACCAAAGCCCTGCTGCGACTCTGCACTGCACACCACCAGCATCGTTGCCAAACAAGTCATCACCCCGAACCTCCACATCACCAATTGACCGCTGCCAATCACGATGCTGTGTATGTCCAGCCCTGGGGAAGCACATAGGGAATCACCATCTTCAAGACGACGCCCTCAGGAGGGGAAGCGGCGTGGATCGACGCCGTCGTCCGACCCTGCACCGCAGGGCCAAGATCTTCACCCGAAGATGAGATCCGAGGTTGGGGAGAGAGGAGAGCTCCACGACGACCCCCCAAGAGGGTAAGCAACGTCCACGGACGCCGCGTCATCAGGCTTTCGCCCGGAGCAACCCAGACTCCGCACCCCACACAATCCAACAGCAACGCCGTCGACCTGCAAACCCGCTGGCCCAAACACATCCAACGTGACGGCGGCGCCACCACCACGCCGGAGCCACCTACCTCGCCGCCAACACAAGCTAGCAGGCCAGATCGGGCGCGGACCAGATCTGGCACCCAACCAGCACGCAGACGCCGCGGCCGCGGCCGGCCAGGCTCCATGCCGCGCCATACTCACCACCAGGAGTGATACGTCTCCAACGTATCTATAATTTTTGATTGTTTCATGCTATTATATTATCGGTTTTGGATGTTTTATATGCATTTATATGCTATTTTATACTATTTTTGGGACTAACCTATTAACCTAGAGCCCAGTGCCAGTTTCTGTTTTTTCCTTATTTTTGAGTTTTACAGAAAAGGAATATCAAACGGAGTCCAAACGGAATAAAAATCTACGATGATTTTTTATGGACCAGAAGAGACCCACGGGGCATCAGAGTTGGGCCAGAAGAGCCACAAGGCAGCCACAAGCCTAGGGGGCGCCCCCCTAGGGCGCGCCCCCTGGCTTGTCGCCGCCTCGTGGCCCCCCTTGACTTGTTTCCAATTCCCAATTTTCTTATAAATACAGAAACCCCCAGAAAGAAACCTAGATCGGGAGTTCCGCCGCCGCAAGCCTCTGTAGCCACGAAAAATCAATCGGGAGCCCGTTTCGGCACCCTGTCGGAGGGGGAAACCATCACCAGAGGCCATCTTCATCATCCCCGGCGGTCTCCATGACGAGGAGGGAGTAGTTCACCCTCGGGGCTGAGGGTATGTACCAGTAGCAATGTGTTTGATCTTTCTCTCTCTCGTGTTCTTGAGATGACACGATCTTGATGTACCGCGAGATTTATTAATATAGATGAATCATATGGAGTTTTCCCCTCTCTATCTTCTTGTGATGAATTGAGTTTTCCCTTTGAAGTTTTCTTATCGGATTGAGTCTTTAAAGGATTTGAGAACACTTGATGTATGTCTTGCGATGGGATATCCGTGGTGACAATGGGATGTTCTATTGATCCACTTGATGTATGTTTTGGTGATCAACTTGCGGGTTTTGTGACCTTGGGAATCTATGCATAGGGGTTGGCACACATTTTCGTCTTGACTCTCCGGTAGAAACTTTGGGGCACTCTTTGAAGTTCTTTGTGTTGGATTGAACCTGATGAATCTGAAATTGTGTGATGCATATCGTATAATCAAGCCCATGGGTACTCGTGGTGACATTGGAGTATCTAGGTGACATTAGGGTTTTGGTTGATGTGTATCTTAAGGTGTTATTTAGTACAAACTCTAGGTCTGTTCGTGACACTTATAGGGATAGCTCATACGATTGATCGGAAAAGATAACTTTGAGGTGGTTTCGTACCATACAATAATTTCTTCATTTGTTCTCCGCTATTTGTGACTTTGGAGTGAACTCTTTATCGCACGTGAGGGATTTACATATGATTCAACCATGTCAGTATTGTTGAGAGAATTTGCACTAGTGAAAGTATGAACCCTAGGCCTTGTTTTCAAGCATTGCAATACCGTTTTTGATCACTTTTGTTACTTGCTACCTTGCTGTTTTTATATTTTCAGATTACAAAAACTTATATCTACCATCCATATTGCACTTGTATCACCATCTCTTCGCCGAACTAGTGTACCTATACAATTTGCCATTGTATTGGGTGTGTTGGGGACACAAGAGATTTCTTGTATTTGATTGCAGGGTTGTTTGAGAGAGACCATCTTCATCCTACGCCTCCCACGGATTGATAAACGTTAGGTCATCCACTTGAGGGAAATTTGCTACTGTCCTACAAAACTCTGCGCTTGGAGGCCCAACACGAGTCTACAAGAAGAAGGTTGCGTAGTAGACATCGAGGAGCAGGAGGGGGGCTGCCACCCCACCCCGACGCACCGAGCAAGGGAAACTCGCCGGCGCCGCCAGACCTGACGGACGGCCAAGAAGCCGCCAGCCAAGGAGGTACTACAGGGGCTGGCGGCAGAGAGCGCGGGAAGAAGCACAGGGCCACCGGGAGCGCCGCGACGGCCGCATCGCCGTGGGCCGAGCCTCCCCCACCTGGAGCCCGCGCCGCCGAGATCGACGCCGCGCGCGCGAGACGGGAAGCCCCGCCGCCGCCGTCCACCGCGCGGGCTTCGCCCGGCGGTTTCCTCCGGCGGCGGGGCGGCGGGTGGAGCCGGAGGGAGGTGGTGGCGGCGCGGCTGGTTAGGGTTCCCCCGAGTCGCCTGGGAGGCGACGCGGTGGTCGGGGAGAGATGCAATTTACAGATCTGAATTATGGCCGTTGCCGTTGTTAGGCCATGGTCATAAGAATCAAGGTGATTTTTTTTGAGACAAAGGTCAAGATTTATTAGCATGATACACCGAGAACTTTTCGAAAAGGGTCAATTTTGTCGTTTTCACACCGGAATCGCCTTTTGTTGCTGTCACATCTAGATGGGTATACTCGAGACCTCTAACGATTTGGATTGGAACATAACAGAACAGATGATGACGTTGTGAGATTTATACCAGCACTCTGTGCTTTCAAAACTCTAGTCTTTTACAGAGGGCTGAGGAGATCTAGGAACTTGCGATGACAGAGTGCTGAGGACACCTAGGTGCTTCAACTTTTGAGCATCAATGCCCGGGTTCACCGAGGTGGTGCAAAAGTCTTGGAACGAACATGCCGAACATACGGAGCCCTGTCAAGTCTTGTTTCATAAGCTTGAAAAGGCAGCCCTTCGTCTCACCAAATGGAGTAGGGGCCTCTTCTCCAAGGCGAAGATCCACCTTCACGCCGCCCTTCTTGTGATTCCTCGTCTTGATGTTACACAGGAAGTTTGACAACTTTCTGCTGAGGAGCAAGATCTTTGGGCGAGCTCAAAAGAAGGGTCATAAGTCTTGTCGTGATTGAAAAGTCTAGAAAGAGGCAATGTGCTAGGATCACAAACTTGAGACAGGGTCATGCAGCACCAAATTCGTCCATCGTCGCATTAATGCTAGAAGACGTAAGAACGACATCCATAGGATCAAGCACCAGCCTGGTTGGGTAACCGAGCAAAAGGCCATGACCATTTCTCTAAACTCATGGGCAAGGGGCAAAGGAATAGTCCTCCCTCTTCCTCCGTCCTCTCGCGTTGCCCCTGCGTGGCGACGGGGAGAACCCTAGCCGCTGGCCCCCAGCCCCTCCCCTCCGGCCCCTTCCTCCCTCGCCGCCGCTCCGGATCGCCGACGGGCGAAGCCCGGCCGACATGGGCGGCGGCAGGGTCGTTCCTTCCCCTCCTCGCGGACCCCCGGCCGGTGCGGGACGGCTGGCCACTGGAGGCGCCTGGCCATGGCAGGGCTCGGCGGCGCAGACCCGAGCGCTCTTGGTGGCTGCGGCTCGCCGTCACCATGGGCTCTCGTGGTGGCTCAGCGGCTGCCATGTAGGGGCGTGCCTGGGCACGGATCAATGTCGGCCTGGCGGCCGGATCTGGATCCAGGCAGCGCGGGCCGCGGACGACGAGGGCGGTTCCTGGGGTCTGGCTTCGGGCTCCCGGTGGCTACAGATAGTCCTTCCCGTAGCGGGCGTGCGACGGCGATGAAGCTCGACCGATGGTGGTCCGGCGACCTGGAGGCGGTTGCCGGCGGCGGACACGGTGGTGGTGCTGCCCCTTGGCGGCGGGGCGGACTGGTGGCGCGGGGTGGCTGGCGGCGCACCCTCAGCCCAGATTTAGGCCCTTAGGGCCCATCTGGGTCCAAGCGGGTCGGCTCCGGCACAGCCACGATGCCTTCCACACGGTGAAGTGGTGGAGCGGCTCGGACCGGGGGCGGCGACGCCGACGACATGCCCTGTGCAGCGCAGCGGCGGGAGCTTTACCGACATCTGAGGGCCTGGTCCGGCCTGTGGGCCCACTGTTAGGGCGTATTCCTATCTTAGTGTTTTGTTGAGATGACAACTCACTTTGTGATCTAATCGTGTGCCAAGTTCTCCAAGTACTCTGTGTGTGACACAAGACGATTATGCATTCCCTCCAAACGGAAAAGAACGAAGACGGTGTTCCCTATTTGTTTATTTCTTTGGTCGTAGGAAACCCGTACTATTAAGGGGGAATTCACATCGGAAGGTATTGGGTGAATCAATGCACATACACATTCCTTGTCACCCACCGCATACCCTTTCGTTTGATTGAGAGAGAGGTCCACATTCTCTAACCAAGCGGTGGTTTTTCACTTCTGGTGGTTGTACCGCTGGTCCTTGCGGTTGTACCGCTGCACTGGCACGTCCGGTGTAACTGCCACCCCAGGGGTGAAACCCTGGGGTTGTTGCTCTCTCTGGGTATGGCCAGCGATTGTACCACTGCCCCGGGCTGTTGTACCGCCACTAGTCTTGCCAACCCTAGAAGAGCGGCTTCAGGCGGTTGTACCGGCCCAGTACCGCCCTACAACTGGACAAGGTTCTGTTCCGGTGCGGTGGTGGCCCGGTTATTCCGGTCGACTTATGTTGACCGGTGCTACCGGTGTCCGGAGCAGTTGTACCGCTCTGGACTTAGCCAGCACCCGTGCTTGGTCCTTGCAGTTGCACCGGTGCAACCACCATTCTTCTAGCGCTCGAGGGTGACACCTCTCTTTTTTCAAGCGGTAGTTGAGCGATGGTGGAGCGGTTGTACCGGTTGTTTTCCTCGACCGGTACTATCGCCCTTTTTCCCGGTTGTACCGCTCAGTAGGGTTCCTGCAAGGTACCCGTGTGTACCAGTTGTACTGGTGCACTTTGCGGTTGTACCGTTGCAGTGTAAAAACTACTGTAATAGTTCGATATTGGGGGGCACTATATAATGGGTGGTTCTTCCACCTACCATTTCACCTCTTACCTCTCTCTCTCCTCCATTAATTCCCTTCAAGCTCTCTTGCCTGATCTCTCTCTAGCCACTCAAACTTGTTGATTTGCTAGGGATTGAAGGAGGAGATCTAGATCTACACTTCCACGAAAGGAAACTTGATTCCCCCATACTTTCTTGTGTGGATTTTGTTACTCTTGGGTGTTTGCGCACCCTAGACGGAAGAGGTCACCTCGAGGCCACAATCCATTGTGGTGAAGCTTCGTGATGGTGTTGGGAGCCTCCAATTAAGTTGTGGAGATTGCCCCAACCTTGTTTGTAAAGGTTCGGTCGCCGCCTTCAAGAGCACCACTAGTGGAATCACGGCATCTCGCATTGTTTGAGGGCATGAGGAGAATACGTTGGCCTTACTGGCATCTTGGGGAGCATTGTGCTTCCACACCGCTGCAAAGGAGACGTACTTCCCCTCAAAGGGAAGGAACTTCGGTAACACATCCTCATCTCCACCGGTTCCACTTGTGGTTACTTCTTACCTTTACTTTGTGCAAGCTTTACTTGTGTTGTATCCTTTGCTTGCTATTGTTGTTATAGTTGTTAGCATCATATAGGTTGCTCACCTAGTTGCACATCTAGACAAGCTATTTGTTGCTAAACTTAATTCGTTAAGAAAAGCTAAAAGTTGGTATTTGCCTATTCACCCCCCTCTAGTCAATCATATCGATCCTTTCAATTGGTATTAGATCCACGTCTCTTTATTAAGGGTTCTACCACCCGAAGAGTATGGTTAACGACAGGGATCGGGTTGTGGACTTACCCAAGGCCGAGGGAGTGAGCACGGTCTCTCGAGAGGATTTAAATGAGGCAATGGCCTCACTTAAATCTTCTATGACGACCGAGGTCGAATCCTTGTTTAAAGAATTACTTGATGTTCTCAAACTTTCTACCGATCCAATGCTAGTAGTTAATCCCACTAACTTGGACTCGGATGCCTACTCTGGTAAGGAGGGGGCTAGTAGTGATAAGGATAAGGTGCCTCAACGAAAGAATGGGTCGGCGACCTTTGCCTCGGTTCCCCCTCCCCCGGTCTATGGAGGACCGGTTCACATACCTCATATTAATAACCTAGGTCCTTGATACGTCTCCAACGTATCTATAATTTTTGATTGTTCCATGCTATTATATTATCTGTTTTGGATGTTTTATATGCATTAATATGCTATTTTATATTATTTTTGTGACTAACCTATTAATCTAGAGCCTAGTGCCGGTTTCTGTTTTTTTCCTTGTTTTTGAGTATTGCAGATAAGGAATATTAAACGGAGTCCAAACGGAATAAAATCTTCGGAATGATTTTTCTTGGACCAGAAGCAACCTAGAAGACATGGAGATGAAGGCAGGAGAGCCGCCGTGTGGCGACAAGCCACAGGGGCGCGCCCTAGGGGTGGGGCGCCCCCTGGCTTGTGGCCCCACGGCAGCCCTCCTAACCCTATTCTTCGGCCTATAAATTCCCAAATATTCCCTGGATACCAAAGAGAGCCACGAAAATACTTTTCCGCCGCCGGAAGCCTCTGTTCCCGTGAGATCCAATCTTGGAGCCTTTTCCGGTAATCTGCCGGAGGGGGAATCTATCACGGAGGACATCTACATCAACTCCATTGCCCCTCCGATGATGCGTGAGTAGTTTACCACAGACCTTCAGGTCCATAGCTAGTAGCTAGATGGCTTCTTCTCTCTCTTTTCTCTTCAATACCATGTTCTTCATGATCTTCATGGAGATATATCCGATGTAATACTCTTTTGCGGTGTGTTTGTCGAGATCCGATGAATTGTGGGTTTATGTTCAGATTATCTATGAATATTATTTGAATCTTCTCTGAATTCTTATATGCATGATTTCATATCTTTGCAAGTCTCTTCGAGTTATTGGTTTGGTTTGGCCAACTAGATTGGTAATTCTTGCAATGGGGGAAGTGCTTAGTTTTGGGTTCAATCTTGCGGTGTCCTCACCCAATGACAAAGTAGGGTAGCGAGGCACGTATTGTATTGTTGCCATCGAGGATAAAAAGATGGGGTTTTCATCATATTGCTTGAGTTTATCCCTCTACATCATGTCATCTTACCTAATGCGTTACTGTGTTCTTCATGAACTTAATACTCTAGATGCAGGCAGGAGTCGGTCGATGTGTGGAGTAATAGTAGTAGATGCAGAATCGTTTCGGTCTACTTGACACGGACGTGATGCCTATATGCATAATCATTGCCTTGGATATCTTCATAATTATTCGCTTTTCTATCAATTGCTCGACAGTAATTTGTTCACCCATCGTATTATTTTCCTTCATGAGAGAAGCCTCTAGGGAAACCTATGGCCCCCAGGTCTAGTTTCCATATTATACTTTCAGATCTAAAACCAAAAATACCAAAAATATCTCGCTGCATTATTTTTTACTTTTGTTTTACTTTCCGTTCTAGCAATCTATCATATCTATCTCAATCAGATCTCATCCTTGCAAATAACCGTGAAGGGATTGACAACCCCTTTATAGCGTTGGGTGCAAGTGTTTGATTATTTGTGTAGGTACACCTATTGGGGACTTGCTTGTATCTCCTACTAGATTGATACCTTGGTTCTCAACAACTGAGGGAAATACTTATCTACTTTGCTGCATCACCCTTTCCTTTTTAAGGGAAAACCAACGCATGCTCAAGAAGTAGCAAGAAGGATTTCTGGCGCCGTTGCCGGGGAGATCTACATCAAGCCATCCAAGTACCCATCACAAACTCATCTCTTGCATTTACTTTAGTTGCCATTTGCCTCTCGTTTTCCTCTCCCCCACTTCTAAAACGATTTTCCAAAAAGATTTGCCTTTTTATTCGCCCTTCTTCCGTTCATCTTTCCGTTTGTTTTTCGTTTGCTTTTGTGCTAGATCGTTCCGTTGCCGTCATGTCTGAATCGGGGAGGGTTATTATTGAAAACCTTGAGGGTATTGCTAGTACGAATCTTGAGGAAAAATTTGGATCTTGCTCTCTAGGTCATGAAACCGAACCTCCTCCTAATTATAAAGCTAAAACTTTTCAAGTGGGGGACGGAAATATTATTGGGAAGAGTGTTATCCAAGAATTCTTTGATTGTACGGGAGTGATGCCTATGAATAAGAGTTCTATTCTTCTTAGCACGAATTGTTATGTGGATGCTATTGTCATGCTCATTGAAAGATTGGAAAGAAAATTTGTGCACATTCATCCCGCTTTGCAAAAGGTGTTTTATGAACTCCTTAATATTAATCATCCTAAAGCTAAAAATATTGCTACTATCATCCTTATGTGTGAATTTGATTTTATTGTACAAGAAGCTAGGGAGATTTTTGCTTTCTATAATAAAGATGTCGAACACCCTCCAATTGAAGAAATTCTCCATGATAAAGAAACCTTGCGTAGTCTGGAATCTAGAGATTATCAATCTTATAGTGAAAATCTTAGGAGGAGAGTTCCCTACGCGGAAGTCACTCAAACCTTATATCTCGAAACTTATGATGAATTTGATTGGTTAACTAGGGGAATTTTTTTAGGGTATAAGGATGATGTGTTGGAAAATATGGCTATGGAACCCGTTAGAAATAAGATACGTGTTTTATATGATGATATCTATGGTGATGATCCAGATTTCGGGTTTATGAATGTCAAAATTACTAGTCAACGTTCTTTTCATGAATTAAGTTCCCCTACTAGGAGGGAAATAAAGGAGAGGATAAATCTATTTAGGAAAGCTATTTATGGTTTGATCAAGTATGGATTGCATACCAAAGATGACAATACCTAGATCTATTGTGTTATGCCTAGCTAGGGGCGTTAAACAATAGCGCTTGTTGGGAGGCAACCCAATTTTATTTTTATGCTTTTGTTTTTTGCTTCTGTTTTTGAGTGTTTCACATATTATTACCTCTGTAGTAATTGTGTTTTCTTGTATAAATTAGTGTTTGAGCCAAGTAAGACCTTTGGGATGGTCTACGGTGTTTGTGATTTGATTTTGCTGAAAAACAGAAACTTTTGCTCTCAGTCCAGGAATTTTGTAAATTCACTGGAAAGTGCTTTTGATCTGAAATTATTACACAAGAGTTATATACAAATTTCCCTGATTGTCCTAATTTTTCAGAATTTTTGGAGTTACAGAAGTATTCGAAGTCTATAGATTTCTACAGACTGTTCTGTTTTAGACAGATTCTGTTTTCTTTGTGTTGTTTGCTTATTTTGATGTATCTATGGGTTGTATCGGGGGGTATGAACCATGGAGAAGTTAGAATACATTAGATATTACACCAATATAAATAAATAATGAGTTCACAACAGTACCTAAAGTGGTGATTTATTTTTCTTATACTAACGGATCTCATGAGTTTTCTGTTGAGTTTTGTGTTGTGAAGTTTTCAAGTTTTGGGTAAAGATTTGATGGACTATGGAATAAGGAGTGGCAAGAGTCTAATATTGGGAATGCCCAAGGCACCCCAAGCCATATTCAAGGATACCAAAAAGCCTAAGCTTGGGGATGCCCCGGAAGGCATCCCCTCTTTCGTCTTCAATCCATTGGTAAATTTACTTGAGGCTATATTTTTATTCACCACATGATATGTGTTTTGCTTGGAGCATCTTGTATGATATGAGTCTTTGCTTTTTAGTTTGCCACAATCATCCTTGCTGCACACATTTTTTGAGAGAGACACGCTGAATCGTGAATTTATTAGAATACTCTATGTGCTTCACTTATATCTTTTGAGCTAGGCAATGTTGCTCTAGTACTTCACTTATATCTTTTTAGAGCACGGTGGTGTTTTATTTTGTAGAAATTATTGAACTCTCGTACCTCACTTATATTATTTTGAGAGTTTCTTAAAAAAGCATGGTAATTGGTTTAGGTTATGAATTTAGTCCTAATATAATGGGCATCCAAGAGGGATATAATAAAAACTTTCATATTAAGTGCATTGAATACTATGAGAAGTTTGATTCCTTGAATATAGTTTTGAGATATGAAGATGGTAATATGAGAGTCATGCTAGTGAGTAATTGTGAATTGGAAGAAATACTTGTGTTAAAGTTTGTGATTCCCATAGCATGCACGTATGGTGAACCGTCATGTAACGAAGTCGGAGCATGATTTGTTTAATGATTGTCAACCTTTGTGTGAGGGTCGGGAGCGCGCGATGGTTAACTCCTACCAACCTCTCCCCTAGGAGCATGCGTCTAATGCTTTTTTTGATAACTAATAGACTTTTGCAATAAGTATGTGAGTTCTTTATGACTAATGTTGAGTCCATGGATTATACGCACTCTCACCCTTCCACCTTTGCTAGCCTCTCTAGTACCGCGCAACTTTCGCCGGTGCATCAAACCCACCTTCCTCAAAACAGCCACCATATATTTTCCTCAAAACAGCCACCATACCTACCTATTATGGCATTTCCATAGCCATTCCGAGATATATTGCCATGCAACTTCCACCATTCCGTTTTTCATGACATGCACCATCACTTTCATATTGCATATAGAGTCATATTTTGTTCTAGGTATCGAGTTGTAATTTTCCTTTTGAGTTATAAGTAAATAAAAGTGTGATGATTTTCATTATTAGAGCATTGTTCCCGTGAGAGAAAAGGATGATGGAAGCTATGAATCCCTCACAAGTTGGGATGAGTCTCCGGACTTTACAAATAATAAAAGAGGCCAGCGAAGCCCAAATAAAAAAAGAGGCCAAAGATGCCCACCAAAAAAAGAGAGAGAAAGAGAGAAGGGACAATTGCTACTATCTTTTTCCACACTTGTGCTTCAAAGTAGCACCATGATCTTCATGATAGAGAGTCTCCTATTTTGTCACTTTCATATAGCTAGTGGAATTTTTCATCATATGCACAACCACTTAGTTTTCTTTTTGAGCTTTCATACACTTATAGCTCTAGTGCATCCATTGCATGGCAATCCCTACTCACTCACATTGATATCTATTAATGGGCATCTCCATAGCCCGTTGATACGCCTAGTTGATGTGAGACTATCTTCTCCTTTTTCCTCACAACCTCCACCATATTCTATTCCACCTATAGTGCTATATCCATGGCTCACGCTCATGTATTGCGTGAGAGTTGAAAAGGTTTGAGAACATTAAAAGTGTGAAACAATTGCTTGGCTTGTCATCGGGGTTGTGCATGATTTAGATACTTTGTGTGGGGAAGATGGAGCATAGCCAGACCATATGATTTTGTAGGGATAACTTTCTAAGGCCATGTTATTTCGAAAGGACACAATTGCCTTGTTGGTGTGCTCAAAGTATTACTGTTTTTATGTCAATATTAGACTTTTGTTTTGAATCTTATGGATCTGAATATTCATGCCACAATAAAGAATATTGCATGGATAAATATGTTAGGTAGCATTCCACATCAAAAATTCTGTTTTTATCATTTACCTACTCGAGGACGAGCAGGAATTAAGCTTGGGGATGCTTGATACGTCTCCAACGTATCTATAATTTTTGATTGTTCCAAGCTATTATATTATCTGTTTTGGATATTTTATATGCATTAATATGCTATTTTATATTATTTTTGGGACTAACCTATTAATCTAGAGCCTAGTGCCAGTTTCTGTTTTTTTCCTTGTTTTTGAGTATTGCAGATAAGGAATATTAAACGGAGTCCAAACGGAATAAAATCTTCGGAATGATTTTTCTTGGACCAGAAGCAACCCAGAAGACTTGGAGATGAAGGCAGGAGAGCCGCCATGTGGCGACAAGACACAGGGGCGCGTCCTAGGGGGGGGGGGGGCGCCCCCTGGCTTGTGGCCCCACGACAGCCCTCCTAACCCTATTCTTCGGCCTATAAATTCCCAAATATTCCCTGGATACCAAAGAGAGCCACGAAAATACTTTTCCACCGCCGGAAGCCTCTGTTCCCGTGAGATCCAATCTTGGAGCCTTTTCCGGTAATCTGCCGGAGGGGGAATCAATCACGGAGGACATCTACATCAACTCCATTGCCCCTCCGATGATGCGTGAGTAGTTTACCACAGACCTTCAGGTCCATAGCTAGTAGCTAGATGGCTTCTTCTCTCTCTTTGCTCTTCAATACCATGTTCTTCATGATCTTCATGGAGATCTATCTGATGTAATACTCTTTTGCGGTGTGTTTGTCGAGATCCGATGACTTGTGGGTTTATGTTCAGATTATCTATGAATATTATTTGAATCTTCTCTGAATTCTTATATGCATGATTTCATATCTTTGCAAGTCTCTTCGAGTTATTGGTTTGGTTTGGCCAACTAGATTGGTAATTCTTGCAATGGGGGAAGTGCTTAGTTTTGGGTTCAATCTTGCGGTGTCCCCACCCAGTGACAAAGTAGGGGTAGCGAGGCACGTATTGTATTGTTGCCATCTAGGATAAAAAGATGGGGTTTTCATCATATTGCCTGAGTTTATCCCTCTACATCATGCCATCTTACCTAATGCGTTACTCTGTTCTTCGTGAACTTAATACTCTAGATGCAGGCAGGAGTCGGTCGATGTGTGGAGTAATAGTAGTAGATGCAGAATCATTTCGGTCTACTTGACATGGACGTGATGCCTATATGCATAATCATTGCCTTGGATATCTTCATAATTATTCGCTTTTCTATCAATTGCTCGACAGTAATTTGTTCACCCATCGTATTATTTTCCTTCATGAGAGAAGCCTCTAGCGAAACCTATGGCCCCCGGGTCTATTTTCCATATTATACTTTCAGATCTAAAACCAAAAATACCAAAAATATCTCGCTGCATTATTTTTACTTTTGTTTTACTTTCCGTTCTAGCAATCTATCATATCTATCTCTATCAGATCTCATCCTTGCAAATAACCGTGAAGGGATTGACAACCCCTTTATAGCGTTGGGTGCAAGTGTTTGATTATTTGTGTAGGTACACCTATTGGGGACTTGCTTGTATCTCCTACTGGATTGATACCTTGGTTCTCAACAACTGAGGGAAATACTTATCTACTTTGCTGCATCACCCTTTCCTCTTTGAGGGAAAACCAACGCATGCTCAAGAAGTAGCAGTCCTCGTCCTAAACTTCTGAAGAATGATTTCGCTAATTGGGTTTTTCGTATCAAGTCTCATTTGAATCACAGCTCGACTCAACTATGGAGAATCATTGAGCCAGGATACTGCCCGCATGATCCAAACAACCTCACTCCAAGAGAAGAGGCGGACAATCAACTCAATCACTCCGCTTTGTACATCCTTCAATCCGTAGTGCCTCCGGAAGAGCTAGCTCACTTGCGCTCTTTCACTTGAGCAAAAGATTGTTGGGAACACATTGTTTCCTTATACCAGGGAAGCTCAAGCATTCAACGGTCCAACTTTGAGGTGGTTCTCAATGAGGCCGATGAGTTTGTGATGAATGAAGATGAGGACCCTCGTGAGATCTACCGGAGATTGACAACTCTCGTGGCTTCCCTTCAAGATCATGGGAGTAAGGATACAGATGACAATTGGATCAAGCGTAAGTTTCTCAAGGCCATTATGCCATTCAACAAGGCCATGTCCTCCATTATCCGTCAAAGATGGGACTTCCACTCCTTGTCCTCGAGTGCTGTGTTGGATGAATTCATTGCTATGAACATCTTGAACAAGACCACCGACAATGCTCTAGCTCATGTTCAACGGTCAAATAAGTCTTCACCCAACCTTGATTTGAAGGCCAAGGCAATTCCAGAAAAAGAAGAAGATGAAGAAGAGGAGTGTTGCCCCAAATACACCAAATATGCATACCACGAGCACATGGCTCTTACGTCAAGAAAATTTTGGGGAACAAGAGAAACTCAGGGTCGAATTTCTCCAAGAACAACTCAAGTGTCTCTAAAGGCAAGCAACATGTGAGAACTTGGTACAATTGTGGCAATATGAGTCACTTCGAGGTGGATTGCCCTTATGAGAAGAGGGAAGACAATGGTGGCAAGCTCATTCGCAAAGACAAGGCCAAGTCCTTCCCCAACAAGAACAACTTCACCAAGAAGGTGACTCACAAGGTATTGGTGGCTTAATAAGAGTATGTCTCCGATGAAGATGATGATGATGATGATGATACAAGTGGTGAAGGAATGGCAATGGCTAAGGTGGCCATTGCAACCTCTTCCCCAACCAAGGTGTCTCTCTTTGACTCCCCCAACGAGAACCGCATTGCCAAGTGCCTCATGGCCAAAGGTATCAACAAGGTAACCTCCAACATCAAAACTTCCATTTCCACTACTTCTCCTTCATTGGAATGTGTGGAGGAACATGAGGAGGTGAACATTGATGAGAATGAGCTCGACAAGTTCATGGCTAAACTCAAGGGTAAGACCAAGAAGCACTTTGTTGCTCTCTTGGAACAACTTGGTGAAGCTAGTGATCCCATTGAGTCTCATGAGGAAACCATCTCCAAATTGGAGGGGCATAGTCATGACTATTCCGATGAGATAGCAGATCTTTCCATTTCTCTTGAGGAAGAGCGAGATCTTCGTTTGGCTCTTGAGGAGCCACACAATGATGATCTTACTAAATTACGAAAAGATCATGATCATGCTATTGTTCTTACTCGTGTGCTCAAATCCGAAAAGGTTGCACTTGGGGTTGACCATGATAGACTCAAGGAGGAGTTTGCACACTCGACAAAGCTCACAAGGCTTTGAAGAGTGATCATGCCTCTCTTAAGGAGTTTCATGATCAACTCCAAGTAAAACTTACTAAGGAACTAGCCACATGTCCTCTTTTGTGTTAATTGATAATGCCAATGATACTAACCCTTGTTGTGAGCATGCGCACCTTGTGGAGGAAAATGCAAAGTTGAAAGAGCAACTTGAGAAAGGCCTTGTGACATGTATCCAAGGCGAGAGGAATATCAATGACCTTTTGAGCAATCAAAAGGAAGTTGTAGCAAAATAAGGAATTGGGTTCGCACCCAATTCTAAGAAGAAGAAGAAGTTCAAGGCCAAGCAACCTCTCCCGCTCAAGGAAACCTTTGTCAAAGCGGGGAAGGGTACTAATGAGAAGAAGAAGCACAAGGGAGTGGGTGGGAATGCCAAGAAGGGCAAGACCACCCCTTCCAACAAAGCCGGCTATTTTAACCCCTCTTATGTTTTATGTCGTGCTAGTGATGGGCATGTTTATGCCAAATATGTTGGTTCTTCTTATGAGTACATTGAATGGTCTATTTGGGTTCCTAAGACCCTTTTTACTAATATGAAAGGACCCATTAAATAATGGGTACCTAAATCCAAGCATTGATCTATCGTAGGAGTTTGCTTCTGGAGGAGTTTCATGGTTGCTCGATAGTGGAGCAACAAATCATATGACCGGAAGCAAGGACTTGGTAGTGGACGTTAGAACCGACACATCCTTGGCCACTCAAGTCTCCTTCAGTGATGACACAATTTCAAAGGTATTGGGTCTTGCAAGGTGGTGATCTCATCGGATCTAACCATTGAGAGGGTCATGCTTGTTGAGACCCTTGCATACAATTTACTTTCCGTTCATCAACTTGCACTCTTGGGTTTTAGTACCTTCTTTGGTATTGATTCCGTGGCCCTTTTGTGGATCAAGACCCTTAAAGTAGCCTTTTTTGGGCATGTCAAAAATGGTCTCTACGTGGTCAACTTGTCGGAGAGACCCACTAAGACCGCGACTTGTCTAATGTCCAAAGTTGACGTGGGATGGATTTGGCATCACCGGCTAGCCCATGTCAATATGAGATCTTTGCAAAGTCTCTTCAAAGGGGATCACGTTCTTGGTCTAACAAATGTGAGTTTTGCCAAAGATCGTGCTTGTATCAAAGGAAAGCTTCATGAGACAGCTCACCGCCCCACGACTATGATTTACTCCAAGAGGTCCCTAGAGCTCCTTCACATGGATCTCTTCGGTCCTCCATCATTTGACAGTCTTGGGGAAAGAAAGTATTTCTTCGTGATTGTGGATGATTACTCAAGATACACATGGGTATATTTCTTCAAGAGGAAGAGTGAGACCCAAAAAACCGTCATCGTCTTTGCCAATGAATCTCAACGTCAACATGATGCAAAAATACTGATGATAAGAAGTGACAACGGCACCAAGTTCAAGAACTACACCTTGGGCGAGTTTCGGAGTGATGAGGGGATCAAGCACCAATACTCTGCACCAAATACCTCTCAACAAAATGGTGTTGCATAAAGGAAGAACTGGACGTTGATGGATGCGGCAAGGACCATGATGGCAGAATTCAAATCACCTTACAACTTTTGGGCCAAAGCCATCAACACCGCTTGTCATGCATCTAATCGGCTCTACCTTCGCAAAGGATTGAACAAGATTCCATATGAGATTCTTACCGGTAACAAGCCCAACCTCAAGTACTTCCGGGTGTTCGGTTGTAAGTGTTTCGTTCTCAAGAAAGGTGTTCATTTGTCTAAATTTGAACCTAGAGCTCAAGAGGGCATATTTGTTGGTTATGCTACAAACTCTCACGCTTACCGTGTTCTTAACAAGTCCACTGGACTCACTGAGGAGATGTGTAACGTGGAGTTTGATGAAAATAATGGCTCCCAAGTGGAGCAAAGTGGTCTTTGTGATATAGGTGATGAAATTCCTCCCCAAGCCATAAGAAGAATGGGTGTGGGACACTTCCTACCCGTTTAGGAACCCCTTGTGGCCGAAGGAGAAGGACAACGTTCTACACAAGTGGAACCATCACCGACGCAAGACCCACACGCTTCCGAAGAACAAAGTGAAGACCCTCAACCAAGTGAAAAAGATCAAGGGCAAGATCAACCTCATGATGATGGTGATACTCCAAGTGATGCCCAAGATCAAGTTCACACCCTCGAGCAAGCTCAAGATCAAGAGCAAGCTCATGATGACGCTCAAGATAGTCAAGATAATGCTCCTCAACCTTCTCTCGAAACAGGCTTTCGCCCCACTTTATATATAAAGCACGAACCAAACAGAGTACACGGTCGAACGATACAAAGGGATGGGGTAGCCCTCACACAGTACCGATCCTAGGGTAACTGGATCACGCAACACGCATACGGTTACGCTACCGAAATAGATTACAGGAGGAACTGAGAACAACATCACTCTAAGACCTATAGCACCTAGGTTCCATGACAACGCCCTCAGGAGGGAGAACAGCGCTAAGCGTCGCCGTTATCAAGTTCTGAAAAACATAGGTTTTCACCCGGAATCTGGACACGGAGAGGAGCACCACGACGACATCTTCATGAAGATAACGGCGCCCATGGGCATCGCCGTCGGCGGCGACAAAGTGCGGAGCTTTCGCTCGGCAGCTCCCCCGCGTCCCTAAACGAGGTCTCCAGGGCAAGCGTGACGAGCCCAAAACTCTAGATCCGGGTCGGGGCAACGCCATCGTCGGAGAAAAAGAGCACGCCCAAGCCACCCGCTGCACCACCTCTCGTCGCCCACACGACCAAGAGAGAAAGCCATCACCGGTACCATGATGCCTGTCGGAGAGCTTGCCATGCGGACCGCCATCCGGGGCCGCCACCCCAGCATCCATGTCCAAGGCTCCACTAACCGCCCACGTCACGGTGCTTCCACCATGGTAGGAAGAGTAAAAGGGATCTCCTTTCACTCCTAGCCCGGCATCAACCACGGAGTATAGGTCCACACCTCCAAAGTAGGAGGCACCCACGCCTGTATCTCCAGCCAGTCCTGGTGGACTGAGGGAGACACTACCCACTGGCTCCCGAGGACCGTCGCCAAGCGCGCTCGCACGACTCCATGTACATGGCCCATAGCACCGATCCGCCCGACAGTGTAGCAGATCCCAGACCACCACCAATTCGCACCATACCCACTGGGAGAGGGGCCTCCATCATGGGCACCTCCCGGATCGAGCCCAAGCAGACCAACCCAGAGCATGAACTCCGACTCATGTCGTCGGCCTAGAGCTAGGGGAATGGAGGCCTGCTTTAGCCACCCAGCGCCACTTGCAGGGGAACAACACCCAGCACCTTGCGCCGCAGCCCCACCGACCTTGACGAGGACCACCCAGCCGCCGATGCCGTTGAACACCCCACCATGACACGCCCCAACTCCAGCCCCCTCCAGCACACCAAAGGCCACCGGAGACAGCCGGACCTCGCCGCCTAGGCCCATGCCGTCCGCGTGCAGCCAACCGGAGGAATCACCTGCCAGATCTGGATCGGGTAACCAAGACCCCAACGCCGCCCACAACGTAGGCATGCACCGCCGCTCTCCCAGGTCCCAGCAGCCCGCCACGCGCCTCCACCAGCTGCCGCCATCGACTGGGCGGCCGTCATCGCCATGCCACCGCGCCCTGCCCAGCGCAGCACCATCACCCGTGGTGGCCGCCCCGTGATACGTCTCCAACGTATCTATAATTTTTGCTTGTTCCATGCTGCTATATTATCATTCTTGGATGTTTTACAATCATTTTATAACTACTTTATATCATTTTTTGGGACTAACCTATTGACATAGTGCCAAAGTGCCAGTTGCTGCTTTTGCTTGTTTTTTACTTCGCAGAATATCAATACCAAACGGAGTCCAATCGCGACAAAACTTTTTGGAGATTTTTTCTGGACCAGAAGACACCCAGTGGGCCAAACAAGAGCCAGGAAGGTGGGATGTGGAGAGCACAACCCACCAGGGCGCGCCAGGGGGGGCCCGGCGTGCCCTGATGGGTTGTACCCTCCACGGAGCCCCTCTGCACCGCCTCTGATGCCTATAAATTCCCAAATATTCGGAAAACCCTAGGGGAGTCGACGAAACACAATTCCAGCCGCCGCAAGTTCCAGAACCACGAGATCCAATCTAAACACCATCACGGAGGGGTTCATCTTCCTCATAGGTGCCTCTCCGATGATGCGTGAGTAGTCCACCATAGACCTATGGGTCCATAGGCAGTAGCTAGATGGCTTCCTCTCTCTCTCTCTTATGATTCTCAATACAATGGTCTCTTGGAGATCTATTTGATGTAAACTTTTGCGGTGTGTTTGTTGGGATCCGATGAATTTTGAGTTCATGATCAGTTTCTATCCATGAATATTATTTGAGTCTTCTTTGATCTCTTATATGCGTGATTGCTTATAGCATCGTATTTCTTCTTTGAATCTTTGGTTTAGTTAGGCCGACTAGATCGTTTTTTCTTGCCATGGGAAGAGGTGCTTTGTGATGGGTTCGATCTTGCGGTGTTCTTTCCCAGTGACAGAAGGGGCAGCAAGACATGCATGTATCATTGCTATTAAGGATAACAAGATGGGGTCTATTCCTACAAGAATAGATCTTGTCTACATCATGTCACCGTTCTTATTGCATTACTCCGTTTTTCCATGAACTTAATACACTAGATGCATGCTGGATAGCGGTCGATGTGTAGAGTAATAGAGGTAGATGCAGGCAGGAGTCGATCTACCTATCTTGGACGTGATGCCTATATAATGATCATCACCTTGGATATCGTCATGACTATTCGATTTTCTATCAATTGCCCAATAGTAATTTGTTCACCCACCGTGCGCTATACTCATGAGAGAAGCCACTAGTGAACCCTACGGCCCCCGGGTCTACTTTTCCATTATATTGCTTTCCGATCTACGTTTTTTGCAATCTTTGTTTTCAGATCTACAAAACCAAAAACCCAAAAACATATTGCTGCATATTTTATTTGCCCTTTTTATTTTGTTTTCTTGAGAGATCTATCTCTCCTATCTATCACTACCTAATCTATCTTATCACCGTAGAGAGATTGACAACCTCTCTTTCGCGTCGGGTTGCAAGTATTTGTTGTTTGTGTGCAGGTGCTGCTTATTGGGTGGTGGTTATCCTCCTACTGGTTCGATAACCTTGGTTTCATAACTGAGGGAAATACTTACCGTCGCAGTGCTGCATCATCCCTTCCTCTTTGGGGAAATACCGACGCAGTTCAAGCACGTCAAAGGAATTTCTGGCGCCGTTGCCGGGGAGGAAGCGGTTTCTTCTACGTGCCTATCGTAGGCGCCGAGGGGACTCCATCATCATCTACCAGGTTCCTAATCACAAATCTCATCTCCTTGCAATTACATTATTTGCCATTTGCCTCTCGTTTTCTTCTCCCCCACTTCACCAATTTGCCATTTTATTCGCCCTCTTCTTCGTTTGCCTTTTTCTTGCCGGATCTCTTGCCTTGCCACTATGGCTAGTTCTTCCTTTATTGCGTGTACTCCCGATAACGAGGTTCTTAATTTTAAGCAAAGGGGAGGGGAGAACCTAAAAGATGCTTGATATAGGATTTGCAGTGCTCATAATAGATCTATCCATAAGCAATCTACCGTTGTTCTTCTTCACAGTTTTTATGTTGGCATCACCACTTGGTATAGATTCGTCTTTGATACGATTACCGGTGGGAATTTCTTGATGTGTCCATCTTTGGATGCTTTTAATGCTTTGGGAAGTTTAGTGGGATCACCACCTATCATGATCAATGAAACAACTTTAACTCTCGAACACGTTATGGAGAGATTAGATGCTATTGAAAAGAAGATGATTACAAAAGAACATATTGATGATCTAGATAAAAGGATGCATAATATTGCTAATAAAATTGGATCTAAGGCGGGAGATGCTCTTAAATTGCTTAAGGAAAAAGAAACCGTAGTTAACGAAAGGGTAGAGGAGAGCCCTTACCGGATTGATAAGATAGAAGAGATTTTTAGTAATTTGGGTTCTGCCTTTTCTTCTATCAAAACCATTGAAAAAACTTCTGTAAAAATTGGCAAGACCACGCAAGTCACTAAGAACAAAGTTGCTACACCTAGTGGCCACAAGGGAGATCTTAAAATGATTAGTATTCATCCCGACTTTGTTGAAATCATAAGAGATCCTATTTACAAGAATGAATTTCTTGGTTTTCTTCCTAGGAGTGTTATCATTAAAAATATGCATGCTTAATCCTTGAAGAACTCTAGTTGTGTGATTGAAAAGTTGACAACCAAAGATGACAATACTTGAATCTATCCGTTATGCCTAGCTAGGGGCGTAAAACGATAGCGCTTGTTGGGAGGCAACCCAATGAATAAATATTTTTTTTCTTTTTCCTTTCTGTTTTTGTGTGTTTACACAATTATGCCTCAGATATGATTGTGTTTTTATGGTTTATTTAGTGTTTGTGCCATGTAAAGCCTTTAGGATGATTCATAGGATGAGTAGAAGCAATGCTGAATCTGAAACATAAACTTTGCGTCCAGTATATGAATTTTCATTTTTTGATGGAATGAGATCATGAGCTGAAATTTTTAGAGTTACAGAAGTATGGTTAGAGTACAGATTACTACAGACTGTTATACAAATTACTTACGTTGTCCTAATATTTCAGAATTTTTAGAGTTACAGAAGTATGGTTAGAGTACAGATTACTACAGACTGTTCTGTTTAAGACAGATTCTGTTTTCGTTGCATTGTGTGCTTGTTTTGGTGAATCTATGGGTTATATTGAAGGGTATGAGCCATGGTAAAGTTAAAATACATTAGGTATAATGCAATTATGAAATATGAATGGGTTTTCAACATCACCTAAAGTAGTGATTTGCTTTCTTATACTAACGGATCTCACGAAGATTTTGTTGAGTTTTGTGTGATTGAAGTTTTCAAGTTTTGGGTGAGATCACGATGGATGAAGGAATAAGGAGTGGTAAAAGCCTAAGCTTGGGGATGCTACCGCACCCCCAAGATATATCCAAAGAGTAACAAGCAACTAAGCTTGGGGATGCCCCCGTGTGGCATCCCCTCTTTCTTCTAACGACCATCGGTATTTTAGTTGGAGCTATATTTTTATTCGTCACATATCATGAGTTTTGCTTGGAGCGTCTTGTATCTTTGCTTGCTTTGTTTATTAGGTTTACCTTTGTATCCTTGCTGGACACACCTATTTGAGAGAGCCACAATCATGCTATGATTTGTTAGAATTGCTCTATGTGCTTCACTTAAACTGTTTGAGCTATAGAATTGCTCTAGTGCTTCACTTATATCTTTTGGAGCACGGTGTGCTTGGAATTTTTTTTAGAAATACTCTCATGCTTCACTTAGATTAATTTGAGAGTTAGTAAATTTTGAATAAATCCTCTCATGCTTCACTTATACCTTTTTGAGAGATGAAATCTTTATGCTCATGTGCTTCACTTAAATTTGTTTGATCTTGCCAAAAAGCAATGGCAATATTTGAAACTAGTCCCAAAGTGACAGATATCCAAGGAGGATATAATAAAAACTTTCATGAAGATCATTGGACAAATTAAACTTGATTCCTTGTAATAGTTTTGAAACATGATGATAGTAATATGTGAGTCATGTTAGTGAGTAATTATGCATAGTAGGAATATTGGTGTTAAGGTTTGTGATTCCCTATGCAAGTACGAAAGTCAATAGTTATGCAATGAAGTTACATCCTACTTGTGGTGCATTATTCGGTGTTAGTTATGTTCAATGCTCACTTATGTAATTTTTCGTTTCTTGGTTTGGTTGCTTCCCAATCTTTTTGCTAGCCTCCATTTGTACTAAGTAGAAATACTACTTGTGCATCCAAAATCCTTAAACCAAGTTTTGCCTTATGAGTCCACCATACCTACCTATATGCAGTATTTCGATGCCGTTCCAAGCAAGTTTGTATGTGCCATCTATAAATTTTCAAAATAAATTTTCTCTTTTGTGTGCTCGTACCGCTCATGAAACGGTGGGGGGTGTCCAATATTTTTCCATGCTAGATGTGTTATTCTCAAGATGAGTGTTTATTCACTTGTCATTGCACGAGAGTGCGGCGGTAATAGGGATGCCCATTCCCGAAATGAAAAAGAATAAAATATTTACTTTATGTTGTCAAATAATAAATTCCTTGGAAAGTGTTGGTATGGAAGGCATGTTGGGTAACGTTGCACACGCAAGATCTATCCATGGTGATGAGCATCTACGAGAGGGAGAGTGGATCTACATACCCTTGTAGATCGCTAAGTGGGAAGCGTTAAGAAACGCGGTTGGTGTAGTCGAACGTCTTCGCGATCCAAATCGTCGAGCGTCCCACGATCCAATCACGATCTAGTGCTGAACGGAATGCACCTCCGCGTTCAGCACACGTACAGCTCGATGACGATCTCCGCCTTCTTGATCCAGCAAGAGGGAGCGGAGAGGTAGATGAGTTCTCCGGCAGCGCGACGGCGCGGCAGCGATGGTGGTGGAACTATTCCAGCAGGGCTTCGCCTAAACGCCGCTGAAACTAGAGGATTTGATCTAACGGGGAAAGAGGTTTGCACCGTGGCTAGGGTTTCTTGTGCTGCTGCCCTCTCTCCCCTCTAGTATATATAGGAGGAAATTGAGGGGCTGGCCGACCTAGGGATCCTCCTAGGAGTCGGCCGAAGGAGGTGGAGGTGGAGGAGTCCACCTCCAATCCTACTCCTAGTAGGATTCCTTCCCTTCCCCACTTGGACTTTCCTTTCCCCAAAATTCCAGCCGCATAGGCCCACTTGGGCTGGCCGCCCAGCCCACCAGGGGCTGGTGCGCCACCCTAAGGCCCATGTGGCCCTCTTGGGGTGTATTGGGTCCACTTGGTGGACCCCCAGAACCCATTCGTCACTCCCGGTACACTGCCGGAAATGCCCGAAACTTTTCCGGAGTTCAAACACCACTTTCCTATATATAAATCTTTACCTCCGGACCATTCCGGAGCTCCTCGTGACATCCGGGATCTCATCCGGGACTTCGAACAACCTTCAGTTACCAACATACATAACTCAACTATACCGAAACATCACCGAACCTTAAGTGTGCAAACCCTGTGGGTTCGAGAACTATGTAGACATGACCGAGACACCTCTACGGTCAAAAACCAATAGCGGGACCTGGATGCCCATATTGGTTCCTACAGATTCTACGAAGATCTTTATCGGTTGAACCTCTATGTCAAGGATTCAGTTAATCCCGTATGATGTTCCCTTTGTTCTTCGGTATGTTACTTGCCCGAGATTCGATCGTCGGTATCTCTATACCTAGTTCAATCTCGTTACCGGCAAGTCTCTTTACTCGTTCCGTAATACAAGATCCCGTGACTAACACTTTAGTCACATTGCTTGCAAGGCTTATTGTGATGTTGTATTACCGAGTGGGCCCTGAGATACCTCTCCATCATACGGAGTAACAAATCCCAGTCTTGATCCATGCCCACTCAACAGACACCCTCGAAGATACCTGTAGAGCATCTTTATAGTCACCCAGTTACATTGTGACATTTGATACACACAAGGTATTCCTCCGGTGTCAGTGAGTTGCATGATCTCATGGTCATAGGAACAGATACTTGACATGCAGAAAACAATAGCAATAAACTGACACGATCATATGCTACATTCATAGTTTGGGTCTTGTCCATCACATCATTCTCCTAATGATGTGATCCCGTTATCAAATGACATCTCATGTCTATGGCTAGGAAACCTTGACCATCATTGATCAACGAGCTAGTCCACTAGAGGCATACTAGGGACACAGTGTTGTCTATGTATCCACACATGTAATTGAGTTTCCAATCAATACAATTATAGCATGGATAATAAACGATTATCATGAACAAGGAAATATAATAATAACTACTTTTATTATTGCCTCTAGGGCATATTTCCAACAGTGTCCCACTTGCACTAGAGTCAATAATCTAGCTCACATCACTATGTGATTTACATTGTAATGAATCTAACACCCATACAGTTCTGGTGTTGATCATGTTTAGCCCTCGGAAGAGGTTTAGTCATTGGATCTGTAACATTCAGATCCGTGTGCACTTTGCAAATATTTATGTCGTCCTCCTTGATGTAATCGCGGATGGAATTGAAACGTCGCTTTTATGTGTCTGGTCCTCTTGTGAAACCTTGGTTCCTTGGCTAGAGGAATGGCACCAGTGTTGTCACAAAATAGAGTCATTGGGTTCAGTGCACTAGGCACTACTCCAAGATCTGTCATGAACTCCTTCATCCAGACACCTTCCTTCGCCGCCTCCGAGGCAGCGATGTACTCCGCTTTGCATGTAGAATCAGCTACCACGCTCTGCTTGGAACAGCACCAGCTTACCGCACCCCCATTAAGAATAAATACGTATCCGGTTTGAGACTTAGAGTCATCCGGATCAGTGTCAAAGCTTGCATCGACGTAACCCTTTACGATGAGCTCTTGATCACCTCCATAAACGAGAAACATGTCCTTAGTCCTTTTCAGGTACTTCAGGATATTCTTGACCGCCGTTCAGTGTTCCATTCCTGGATCACTTTGAAACCTTCCGGCCATACTTATGGCAAGGCTGACATCGGGTCTTGTGCACAGCATTGCATACATGATAGAGCCTATGGCTGAAGCATAGGGGACGACACTCATCTTTTCTCTATCTTCTGCAGTCACTGGGCATTGAGTGTTACTCAACTTCACACCTTGCAATACCGGCAAGAACCCCTTCTGGGACTGATCCATTTTGAACTTCTTCAAAACTTTGTCAAGGTATGTGCTCTGTGAAAGTCCTATTAAGCGTCTTGATCTATCTCTATAGATCTTGATGCCTAATATGAAAGCAGCTTCTCCTAGGTCCTTCATTGAAAACTCTTGTTCAAATATTCCTTCACGCTTTCAAACATTTCTATATTGTTTCCAATCAGCAATATGTCATCCACATATAATATTAGAAACGTGATAGAGCTCCCACTCACTTTCTTATAAATACAAGCTTCTCCGTAAACTTGTATAAACCCGAACGCTTTGATCACTGCTACTTCTTGAGCTTGTGTTGGTTTTCCCTTGAAGAGGAAAGGGTGATGCAGCAAAGTAGATAAGTATTTCCCTCAGTTGTTGAGAACCAAGGTATCAATCCAGTAGGAGGTACAAGAAAGGCCCCAATCTTTGCACCTACACAAACAATCAAACACTTGCACCCAACGCTATAAAGGGGTTGTCAATCCCTTCACGGTTACTTGCAAGGATGAGATCTGATAGAGATAGATATAAAAGATTGCTAAAAGTAAAACTAAAATAAAAGTAAATAGATTGCAGCAAAGTATTTTTGGTATTTTTGGTTTATAGATCTGAAAATATAATATGGAAAATAGACCCGGGGGCCATAGGTTTCACTAGAGGCTTCTCTCTTGAAGGAAAATAATACGGTGGGTGAACAAATTACTGTCGAGCAATTGATAGAAAAGTGCATAGTTATGATGATATCCAAGGCAATGATTATGCATATAGGCATCACGTCCGTATCAAGTAGACCGAAACGATTCTGCATCTACTACTATTACTCCACACATCGACCGACTCCTGCCTGCATCTAGAGTATTAAGTTCATGAAGAACAGAGTAACGCATTAAGTAAGATGACATGATGTAGAGGGATAAACTCAAGCAATGATGAAAACCCCATCTTTTTACCCTTGATGGCAACAATACAAAAACGTGCCTCGCTACCCCTACTTTGTCACTAGGTGAGGACACTGCAAGATTGAACCCAAAACTAAGCACTTCTCCCATTGCAAGAATTACCAATCTAGTTGGCCAAACCAAACCAATAACTCGAAGAGAATTGCAAAGATATGAAATCGTGCATATAAGAATTCAGAGAAGATTCAAATAGTATTCATAGATAATCTGATCATAAACCCACAATTCATCGGATCTCAACAAACACATCGCAAAAGAGTATTACATCGGATAGATCTCCATGAAGATCATGAAGAACATGGTATTGAAGAACATAGAGAGAGAAGAAGCCATCTAGCTACTAGCTATGGACCCGAAGGTCTGAGGTGAACTACTCACGCGTCATCGGAGGGGCAATGGAGTTGATGTAGATGCCCTCCGTGATCGAACCCCCCTCCGACAGATTACCGGAAAAGGCCCCAAGATGGGATCTCACGGGACCAGAAGCTTCTGGTGGCGGAAAATTATTATCCTGGCTCTCTTTGGTATTGGGGGAATGTTTGGGAATTTATAGGAGGAAGATTAGGGTTAGGAGGCCTGCAGGGGGGGCCACAAGCCGGGGGGGCACGCCCCCCCTAGGTCTCTTGCCCCCCTCTCCAAGTCTGGTAGGTTTCTTCTGGTCCAAGAAAAATCATCGCGAAGATTTTATTCCGTTTGGACTCCGTTTGATATTCCTTATCTGCAATACTCAAAAACAAGGAAAAAACAGAAACTGGAACTAGGCACTAGGTTAATAGGTTAGTCCCAAAAATAATATAAAATAGCATATTAATGCATATAAAACATCCGAAACAGATAATATAATAGCATGGAACAATCAAAAATTATAGATACGTTGGAGACGTATCAAGCATCCCCAAGCTTAATTCCTGCTCGTCCTCGAGTAGGTAAATGATAAAAACAGAATTTTTGATGTGGAATGCTACCTAACATATTTATCCATGTAATTTTCTTTATTGTGGCATGAATGTTCAGATCCATAAGATTCAAAACAAAAGCTTAATATTGACATAAAAACAATAATACTTCAAGCATACTAACAAGGCAATTGTGTCCTTTCAAAATAACATGGCCAAAGAAAGTTATCCCTACAAAATCATATGGTCTGGCTATGCTCCATCTTCCCCACACAAAGTATTTAAATCATGTACAACCCCGATGACAAGTCAAGCAATTATTTCACACCTTTTATGTTCTCAAACCTTTTCAACTTTCACGCAATACATGAGCATGAGCCATGGATATAGCACTATAGGTGGAATAGAGTATGGTGGAGGTTGTGAGGAAAAGGAGAAGATAGTCTCACATCAACTAGGCGTATCAACGGGCTATGGAGATGTCCATCAATAGATATCAATGTGAGTGAGTAGGGATTGCCATGCAACGGATGCACTAGAGATATAAGTGTATGAAAGCTGAAAAAGAAACTAAGTGGGTGTGCATTATAACGAAAAATTCCCACTAGTATATGAAAGTGACAAAATAGGAGACTCTCTATCATGAAAATCATGGTGCTACTTTGAAGCACAAGTGTGGAAAAAAGATAGTAGCATTGTCCCTTCTCTCTTTTCTCTCATTTTTTTGGGTGGGCATCTTTGGCCTATTTTTTTTATTTGGGCTTCAATGGCCTCTTTTATTATTTGTAAAGTCCGGAGACTCATCCCAACTTGTGAGGGAATCATAGCTTCCATCACCCTTTTCTCTCATGGGACAATGCTCTAATAATGATGATCATCACACTTTTATTTACTTAGAACTCAAGAATTACAACTCGATACCTAGAACAAAGTATGACTCTATATGAATGCTTCCGGTGGTGTACCGGGATGTGCAACGATCTAGCATAGCAAATGACATCAAAAAATGGACAAACCATGAAAACATCATGCTAGCTGTCTTACGATCATGCAAAGCAATATGAAAATGATGGTGCGTGTCATAATAAATGGAACGGTGGAGGTTGCATGGCAATATATCTCGGAATGGCCATGAAAATGCCATAATAGGTAGGTTTGGTGGCTGTTTTGAGGAAGGGTATATGGTGGGTTTAATGCACCGGCGAAAGTTGCGCGGTACTAGAGAGGCTAGCAATGGTGGAAGGGTGAGAGTGCGTATAATCCATGGACTCACATTAATCATAAAGAACTCACATACTTATTGCAAAAGTCTATTAGTTATCGAAGCAAAGTATTAGACGCATGCTCCTAGGGGAGAGGTTGGTAGGAGTTAACCATCGCGCGCTCCCGACCCTCACACAAAGGATGACAATCAATAAACAAATCATGCTCCGACTTCGTTACATAACGGTTCACCATACGTGCATGCTACGGGAATCACAAACTTTTAACACAAGTATTTCTACCAATCCACAATTACTCACTAGCATGACTCTAATATCACCATCTTTTAATCTCAAAACTATATGCAAGGAATCAAACTTCTCATAGTATTCAATGCACTTATATGAAAGTTTTTATTATATCCCTCTTGGATGCCCATTATATTAGGACTAAATTCACAACCTAAACCAATTACCATGCTGTTTAAAGACTCTAAAAATAATATAAGTGAGGTACGAGAGTTCAATTATTTCTATAAAATTAAAAACACCACCGTGCTCTAAAAAGATATAAGTGAAGCACTAGAGCAAAATTGCCTAGCTCAAAAGATATAAGTGAAACACATAGAGTATTCCAATAAATTCACGATTTATGCGTGTCCCTCTCAAAAGATGTGTGCAGCAAGGATGATTGTGGCAATCTAAAAAGCAAAGACTCATATCATACAAGACGCTCCAAGCAAAACACATATCATGTGGTGAATAAAAATATAGCCTCAAGTAAATTTACCGATGGATTGAAGACGAAAGAGGGGATGCTTTCCGGGGCATCCCCAAGCTTAGGCTCTTTGGTATCCTTGAATATTCCTTGGGGTTCCTTGGGCATCCCCAAGCTTAGTCTCTTGCCACTCCTTATTCCATAGTCCATCAAATCTTTACCCAAAACTTGAAAACTTCACAACACAAAACTCAACAGAAAACTCGTGAGATCCGTTAGTATAAGAAAAATAAATCACCAATTTAGGTACTGTTGTGAACTAATTATTTATTTATATTGGTGTAATATCTACTGTATTCCAACTTCTCCATGGTTCATACCCCCCGATACAACCCATAGATACATCAAAATAAGCAAACAACACAAAGAAAACAGAATCTGTCAAAAACAGAATAGTCAGTAGCAATCTGTAAACTTCGAATACTTATGTAACTCCAAAAATTCTGAAAAATTAGGAAAATCTGGGAAATTTGTATATAAATCTTGTGTAAAAAATTCAGACTCATTCGACGCTCTGGTGAATTAAAAAAATTCCTGGACTGAGTGCAAAAGTTTCTGTTTTTTAGCAGAATCAAATCAACAATCACCGTAGACCATCCCAAAGGTCTTACTTGGCTCAAACACTAATTAAAACACTAAAACACAATTATTACAGAGGTAATAATGTGTAAATCACTCAAAAACAGAAACAAAAACAGAAATAAAATTGGGTTGCCTCCCAACAAGCGCTATTGTTTAACGCCCCTAGCTAGGCATAACGCAATAGATCTAGGTATTGTCATCTTTGGTATGCAATGCATAAGTAGCTCTCATAATAGATTCATAAGGTAATTTAATTTAATTTCTAGGAAAGTGTTCCATGCCTTTCCTTAACAGAAATTGGAATCTAATGTTTCCTTCTTTCATATCAATAATTGCACCAATCGTTCTAAGGAAAGGTCTACCATGAATAATAGGACATGTAGGATTGCAATCTATATCAAGAACAATGAAATCTACGGGCACATAATTCCTATTTGCAACAATAAGAACATCATTAATCCTTCCCATAGGTTTCTTAATAGTGGAATCCGCTAGATGCAAATTTAAAGAGCAATCATCAAGTTCATGCAAACCTAGCACATCACATAAATTTTCGGAATCGTGGAAACGCTAGCACCCAAATCACATAAAGCATGGCACTCATAATCTTTAATTTTAATCTTAATAGTAGGTTCCCACTCATCATAAAGCTTTCTAGGTATAGAAACTTCCAACTCAAGTTTTTCTTCAAAAGATTTCATCATAGCATCAACAATATGTTTAGTAAAAGCTTTATTTTGATCATAAGCATGCGAAGAATTCAACATGGATTGCAACAAGGAAATACAATTAATCAAAGAACAACTATCATAATTAAAGTCCTTGAAATCCAAAAGAGTGGGTTCATTGCTATTTAAAGTTTTGACCTCTTCAATCCCACTTTTATCAATTTTAGCATTAAGATCTATAAACTCCGAATCATTGGGACGACTTTTAACTAAAGTTGACTTATCTCCAGTCCCATCTTTATCAAGATTTGTATTAGAAAACAAAGATTAAATAGGAGTCACATCAATCACTTTAAGATCTTTATCATTATTATCACGAGAACACACTTTTTCAAGCCATTCACACTTAGCACGCATTCTAGCGGTTCTTTCCTTACACTCATCAATAGAAGTTCTCATAGCTTTTAAAGACTCATTAATATCACGCTTGGGTGGAGTAGATCTAATTTTCAAAGAATCAATCTCAAGCGAAATTCTATCAACGTTCCTAGCCAAATCATCAATCTTGAGCAATTTTTCTTCAATCGTAGCATTGAAAACCTTTTGCGAGCTAATAAATTCTTTAATATTATTCTCAAGATCAGAGGGCATATTATTATTATTTCCATAAGGATTGTTGTAGGATTACCATAATTATTAGAGGAATTACTAGGAAACGGCCTAGGGTTGAAATTACCTCTATACGCGTTATTACCAAAATTGTTCCTACCAACAAAATTCACATCCATAGATTCATTATTATTTCCAATCAAAGAAGACAAAGGCATATCATTAGGATCAATAGGAGCACTCTTACTAGCAAACAATTTGATTAATTCATCCATCTTTTCACTCAAAGTGTTTATTTCTTCAATAGCATGCACTTTTTTACTAGTAGGAGATCTCTCGGTATGCCATTGAGAGTAATTTGCCATAATATTATCTAGGAGTTTAGTAGCTTCTCCTAATGTGATTTCCATAAAAGTACCACCCGTGGCGGAATCTAAAAGATTTCTAGAAGCAAAATTCAATCCCGCATAAAAAAATTGTATAATCATCCATAAACTCAAACCATGTGCGGGGCAATTTCTAATCATTAATTTCATCCTCTCCCAAGATTGTGCAACATGCTCATGATCAAGTTGCTTAAAATTCATTATATCGTTCCTAAGGGAGATGATCTTAGCGGGCGGAAAGTACTTGGAAATAAAAGCATCTTTACACTTATTCCATGAATCAATACTGTTTTTAGGCAAAGATGAAAACCAAGTTTTAGCACGATCTCGTAGTGAGAACGGAAATAGCTTCAATTTAACAATATCATTATCCACATCTTTCTTCTTTTGCATATCACACAACTCAACGAAAGTATTTAGATGGGATGCGACATCTTCACTAGGAAGGCCAGAAAATTGTTCTTTCATAACAAGATTAAGCAAAGCGGCATTAACTTCATAAGATTCCGCACTAGTGGCGGGAGCAATCGGAGTACTAATAAAATCATTATTATTAGTATTGGAGAAGTCACACAACTTAGTATTCTCTTGAGTCATCGTGACAAAGCAAGCAATCTAGCACACAAGCAAACAAAAAGCAAACGAAAAGACGAACGGAAGAAGGGCCAATAAAAAGGCAAATCTTTTTGGTTTTTTCTGAAAATCGTTTTAGAAGTGGGGGAGAGGAAAACGAGAGGCAAATGGAAAATAATGTAAATGCAAGAGATGAGTTTGTGATGGGTACTTGGTAGGCTTGATGTCTTGACTTGCTATGTATCCTCCCCGGCAACGGCGCCAGAAATCCTTCTTGCTACTTCTTGAGCTTGCGTTGGTTTTCCCTTGAAGAGGAAAGGGTGATGCAGCAAAGTAGATAAGTATTTCCCTCAGTTGTTGAGAACCAAGGTATCAATCCAGTAGGAGGTACAAGCAAGGCCCCAATCTTTGCACCTACACAAACAATCAAACACTTGCACCCAACGCTATAAAGGGGTTGTCAATCCCTTCACGGTTACTTGCAAGGATGAGATCTGATAGAGATAGATATAAAAGATTGCTAAAAGTAAAACTAAAATAAAAGTAAATAGATTGCAGCAAAGTATTTTTGGTATTTTTGGTTTATAGATCTGAAAATATAATATGGAAAATAGACTCGGGGGCCATAGGTTTCACTAGAGGCTTCTCTCTTGAAGGAAAATAATACGGTGGGTGAACAAATTACTGTCGAGCAATTGATAGAAAAGCGCATAGTTATGATGATATCCAAGGCAATGATTATGCATATAGGCATCACGTCCGTATCAAGTAGACCGAAACGATTCTGCATCTACTACTATTACTCCACACATCGACCGACTCCTGCCTGCATCTAGAGTATTAAGTTCATGAAGAACAGAGTAACGCATTAAGTAAGATGACATGATGTAGAGGGATAAACTCAAGCAATATGATGAAAACCCCATCTTTTTACCCTTGATGGAAACAATACAAATACGTGCCTCACTACCCCTACTTTGTCACTGGGTGAGGACACCGCAAGATTGAACCCAAAACTAAGCACTTCTCCCATTGCAAGAATTACCAATGTAGTTGGCCAAACCAAACCAATAACTCGAAGAGACTTGCAAAGATATGAAATCATGCATATAAGAATTCAGAGAAGATTCAAATAATATTCATAGATAATCTGATCATAAACCCACAATTCATTGGATCTCGACAAACACACCGCAAAAGAGTATTACATCGGATAGATCTCCATGAAGATCATGAAGAACATGGTATTGAAGAACATAGAGAGAGAAGAAGCCATCTAGCTACTAGCTATGGACCCGAAGGTCTGAGGTGAACTACTCATGCGTCATCGGAGGGGCAATGGAGTTGATGTAGATGCCCTCCGTGATCGAATCCCCCCCCCCCCGGCAGATTACCGGAAAAGGCCCCAAGATGGGATCTCACAGGAACAGAGGCTTCCGGTGGCGGAAAAGTATTATCGTGGCTCTCTTTGGTATTGGGGGAATATTTGGGAATTTATAGGAGGAAGATTAGGGTTAGGAGGTCTACAGGGGGGCCACAAGCCAGGGGGGCGCCCCTCCCTAGGGCGCGCCCTGCAGGCTTGTCGTCTCCCGGCAGGTCTCCTGCCCCCCTCTCCAAGTCTGGTAGGTTTCTTCTGGTCCAAGAAAAATCATCGCGAATATTTTATTCCGTTTGGACTCCGTTTGATATTCCTTATCTGCAATACTCAAAAACAAGGAAAAAACAGAAACTGGCACTAGGTACTAGGTTAATAGGTTAGTCCCAAAAATAATATAAAATAGCATATTAATGCATATAAAATATCCAAAACAGATAATATAATAGCATGAAACAATCAAAAATTATAGATACGTTGGAGACGTATCAATCACCTCATCAAAGCGAAGATTCCCACTCCGAGATGCTTGCAGCAGTCCATAAATGGATTGCTGGAGTTTGCAAACTTTGTCAGCATTCTCTGGATCGACAAAACCTTCTGGTTGCATCATATACAACTCTTCCTTAAGGAAATCATTAAGGAACGTTGTTTTGACATCCATCTGCCAAATTTCATAATCGAAAAAGGCAGCTATTGCTAACATGATTCTGATGGACTTACGCATCGCTACGGGTGAGAAGGTCTCATCGTAGTCAACTCCTTGAACTTGTGAAAAACCCTTTGCCAGAAGTCGAGCTTTATAGACGGTGAGATTATCGTCCGCGTCCGTCTTCCTCTTAACGATCCTTTTGTTCTGAATGGCCTTACGCCCTTCAGGTAATACTTCCAAAGCCCATACTTTGTTTTCATACATGGATCCCATCTCGGATTTCATGGCCTCTAACCATTTCTCGGAATCCGGGCCCATCATCGCTTCTCCATAGTTCGTAGGTTCATCGTTGTCCAACAACATGACCTCTAAGACAGGGTTGCCGTACCACTCTGGAGCAGTACGCGTCCTTGTCGACCTACGAGGTTCGATAGCAACTTGATCCGAAGCTTCATGATCATCATCATTAACTTCCTCTTCAACCGATGTAGGCTCCACAGAAACATCTTTCTGCGATGCGCTACTCTCAGGTTGAAGTAAAGGTTCAACAAGCTCATCAAGTTCTATTTTCCTCCCACTTAATACTTTCGAGAGAAACTCTTTCTCAAGAAATATTCCGTTTTTAGCGACAAACACTTTGCCTTCGGATCTGAGATAGAAGGTATACCCAACTGTCTCCTTTGGGTATCCTATGAAGACGCATTTCTCCGCTTTGGGTTCCAGCTTTTCAGGTTGAAGCTTTTTGACATAAGCATCACATCCCCAAACTTTTAGAAACGACAACTTTGGCTTCTTGCCAAACCACAGTTCATATGGCATCGTCTCAACGGATTTCGATGGTGCCCTATTTAAAGTGAATGCAGCTGTCTCTAATGCATAACCCCAAAACGATAGTGGCAAGTCGGCAAGAGACATCATAGATCGCACCATATCCAATAAGGTTCGGTTATGACGTTCGGACACACCATTACGCTGTGGTGTTCCAGGAGGTGTCAATTGTGAAACAATTCCACACTGTCTTAAGTGACTGCCAAACTCATAACTCAGATATTCTCCTCCTCGATCAGATCGTAGGAATTTAATCTTCTTGTTACGATGATTCTCAACTTCACTCTGAAATTGCTTGAACTTTTCAAACGTTTCAGACTTGTGTTTCATTAAGTAAATATACCCATATCTACTTAAGTCATCAGTGAAGGTGAGAAAATAACGATATCCACCACGCGCCTCAATGCTCATCGGACCGCAAACATCAGTATGTATGATTTCCAACAAGTCACTTGCCCGTTCCATTGTTCCAGAGAATGGGGTCTTAGTCATCTTGCCCATGAGGCATGGTTCACATGTGTCAAGTGATTCAAAATCAACTGACTCCAAAAGTCCATCAGCATGGAGCTTCGTCATGCGTTTTACACCAATATGACCTAAACGGCAGTGCCACAAGAAAGTGGTATTATCATTATCAATTCTACATATTTTGGCATCAATGTTATGAACATGTGTATCATCACTATCGAGATTCAATAAGAATAAACCCCTCACAATGGGTGCATGACCATAAAAGATATTACTCATATAAATAGAACAACCATTATTCTCTGATTTAAATGAGTAACCGTCTCGCAATAAAGAAGATCCTGATATAATGTTCATGCTTAACGCAGGCACTAAATAACAATTATTCAGGTTCATCACTAATCCCGATGGTAATCGAAGAGCGAGCGTGCCGACAACGATCACATCAACCTTGGAACCATTTCCCACGCGCATCTTCACTTCGTCCTTTGCCAGCCTCCGTCTATTCCGCAGTTCCTGTTTTGAGTTGCAAATGTGAGCAACCGCACCGGTATCAAATACCCACGCACTACAACGAGAGTTGGTAAGGTACACATCAATAACATATATATCATATATACCTTGTTTGTTGCTGGTCGCCTTCTTGTCAGCCAAATACTTGGGGCAGTTCCGCTTCCAGTGACCAGTTCCCTTGCAATGAAAGCACTCAGTTTCTGTCTTGGGTCCAGCCTTGGGTTTCTTCACGGGAGTTGCAACTGCTTTGCCACTCTTCTTGGAGTTACCCTTCTTACCCTTGCCATTCTTCTTGAAACTAGTGGTTTTATTGACCATCAACACTTGATGCTCCTTCTGAATCTCAGACTCAGCGACTTTCAACATCGCAAACAACTCGGCGACTGACTTGTTCATCCCGTGCATGTTATAGTTCAACACGAAGCTCTTGTAGCTAGGTGGCAATGATTGAAGAACTCTGTTAGTGATCGCCTCTGCTGGAAGGGGCATTCCCAACTCAGCCAGACGAGTGGAATACCCAGACATTTTGAGTATGTGTTCACTGACAGACCCGTTCTCCTCCATCTTGCAGGCATAGAACTTATCGGAGGTCTCATACCCCTCGATCCGGGCATTCTTCTGAAAGATAAACTTCAACTCCAGGAACATATCATATGCTCCATGACGTTCAAAACGTCTTTGAAGTCCCGGTTCTAAGCCATACAACATTGCACATTGAACCATTGAGTAATCATCTGAACGAGCCTGCCAGGCGTTCGCAACGTCTGGAGACTCTACTGGAGCGGGTGGATCACCAAGCGGTGCATCAAGGACATAAGCCTTTTAGGAAGCCGTAAGGACAATCCTTAGATTATGGCCCAGTCCACAAAGTTACTTCCATCATCTTTCAACTTAGCTTTCTCTAGGAACGCATTAAAATTCAGGGGTGCTACTGCGCGAGCCATTGATCTACAACATAAATTTTGCAAAGACAACTTAGACTATTGTTCAAGATAATGAGTTTAGTTAATCATATTACTTAAAAACTCCCACTCAAATTGACATCCCTCTGGTCATTCGAGTGTCACGTGAGTTGAGATGGTTTCAATGGTGAACATCTTCATGTTGATCATATCTACTATATGACTCATGTTCGACCTTTTGGTCTCTTGTGTTCCGAGGCCATGTCTGTACATGCTAGGCTCGTCAAGTTTAACCCGAGTGTTCCGCACGTGCAACACTGGCTTGCACCCGTTGTATGCGAACGTAGAGTCTATCACACCCGATCATCACGTGGTGTCTCGAAACGACGCACTTTCGCAACGGTGCACACTCGGGGAGAACACAATTTTATCTTGAAATTTAAGTGAGGGATCACGTTATAATGCTACCGTCGTCCTAAGCAAAATAAGATGCATAAAAGGATTAACATCACATGCAAATCATAAGTGACATGATATGGCCATGAACTTGTGCTTTTGATCTCCATCTCCAAAGCACCGGCATGATCTCCATCGTCACCGGCATGACACCATGATCTCCATCATCTTGATCTCCATCAATGTGTCGCCACGAGGTTGTCGCGCCAACTGTTGCTTCTACGACTATTGCTAACTCATAGCGATAAAGTAAAGCAAATCGGCGAAAATAAATTAAAGACAACCCTATGGCTCCTGCCGGTTGCCTTACTCATCGACATGCAAGTCGTGATATTCTATACAATACATGATCATCTCATACATCACATATATCTCATCATGTAATTAGCCATATCACGTCACAACATACCCTGCAAAAACAAGTTAGACGTCCTCTAATTGTTGTTGCAAGTTTTACATGGTTGCTACGGGTATCTAGCAAGAACAATTCTTACCTACGTGAAAACCACAATGGTGATACGCAAATTGCTATTCAACCTTCTCAAGGACCTCCTTTGTAGAATCCGATCCAACTAAAATGGGAGAAACAGACACCCGTCAGCCATCTTTATGCAACGAAGTTACATGTCAGTTGATGGAACCTGTCTCTCGTAAGCTTACGAGTAATGTTGGTCCGGGCCGCTTCAACCCACAATACCGCCGAATCAAGAAAATACCAAGGGAGGAAGCAATCTGAATATCAACGCCCACAAACTCCTTTGTGTTCTACTCGTGATCTCATCTACACATAGACCTAGCTCATGATGCCACTGTTGGGTAACGTTGCATGGGAAACAAAAAATTTCCTACGCACACGCAAGATCTATCCATGGTGATGAGCATCTATGAGAGGGAGAGTGGATATACATACCCTTGTAGATCACTAAGCGGGAAGCGTTAAGAAACGCGGCTGATGTAGTCGAACGTCTTCGTGATCCAAATCGCCGAGCGTCCCGCGATCCCATCACGATCTAGTGCCTAACGGACGGCACCTCCGCGTTCAGCACACGTACAGCTCGACGATGGTCTCCACCTTCTTGATCCAGCAAGAGGGAGCGGAGAGGTAGATGAGTTCTCCGGCAGCGCGACGGCGCGGCAGCGGCGGTGGTGGAACTATTCCAGCAGGGCTTCGCCTAAGTGCCGCTGAAACTAGAGGATTTGATCTAACGGGGAGAGAGGGTTGCACCGTGGCTAGGGTTTCTTGTGCTGCTGCCCTCACTCCCCTCTAGTATATATAGGAGGGAGTTGAGGGGCTGGCCAACCTAGGGATCCTCCTAGGAGTCGGCCGAAGGAGGTGGAGGTGGAGGAGTCCACCTCTAATCCTACTCCCAGTAGGATTCCTTCCCTTCCCCACTTGGACTTTCCTTTCCCCAAAATTCCAGCCGTATAGGCCCACTTGGGCTGGCTTCCCAGCCCACCAGGGGCTGGTGCGCCATCCTAAGGCCCATGTGGCCCTCTTAGGGTGTGGTGGGTTCACTTGGTGGACCCCCGGAACCCATTCGTCACTCCCGGTACACTGCCGGAAATGCCCGAAACTTTTCCGGAGTTCAAACACCACTTTCCTATATATCAATCTTTACCTCCGGACCATTCCGGAGCTCCTCATGACGTGCGGGATCTCATCTGGGACTCTGAACAACCTCCAGTTACCAACATACATAACTCAACTATACCGAAACGTCACCGAACCTTAAGTGTGCAGACCCTGCGGGTTCGAGAACTATGTAGACATGACCGAGACACCTCTACGGTCAATAACCAATAGATGGACCTGGATGCCCATATTGGTTCCTACATATTCTACGAAGATCTTTATCGGTTGAACCTCTATGTCAAGGATTCAGTTAATCCCGTATGCTGTTCCCTTTGTTCTTCGGTATGTTACTTGCCCGAGATTCGATCGTCGGTATCTCTATACCTAGTTCAATCTCGTTACCGGCAAGTCTCTTTACTCGTTTAGTAATACAAGATCCCATGACTAACACTTTAGTCACATTGCTTGCAAGGCTTATTGTGATGTTGTATTACCGAGTGGGCCCTGAGATACCTCTCCGTCATACGGAGTAACAAATCCCAGTCTTGATCCATGCCCACTCAACAGACACCCTCGGAGATACCCGTAGAGCATCTTTATAGTCACCCAGTTACGTTGTGACGTTTGATACACACAAGGTATTCCTCCGGTGTCAGTGAGTTGCATGATCTCATGGTCATAGGAACAAATACTTGACATGCAGAAAACAATAGCAATAAACTGACACGATCATATGCTACGTTCATAGTTTGGGTCTTGTCCATCACATCATTCTCCTTATGATGTGATCCCGTTATCAAATGACATCTCATGTCTATGGCTAGGAAACCTTGACCATCTTTGATCAACGAGCTAGTCCACTAGAGGAATACTAGGGACACGGTGTTGTCTATGTATCCACACATGTAATTGAGTTTCCAATCAATACAATTATAGCATGGATAATAAACGATTGTCATGAACAAGGAAATATAATAATAACTACTTTTATTATTGCCTCTAGGGCATATTTCCAACAAGGCATAACTGTTTTGAGAACCTTCGTTTCATAACTGAGGGAAATACTTACCGTCACTGTGCTGCATCATCCCTTCCTCTTTGGGGAAATACAGACGTAGTTCAAGCACGTCACCCCGCGCCTAGGGTGAAAGGGCCCGCCGTCGCCGACGCCGGCCAGACTTTTCCCAGAGGCACACTCCGGCGGCGGCGGGAGGAGGGGGTCAAGGAGGGGTGGGGACTGGCGGCGGTCGGAGTGGTCACCCTTCCATACTTGCTTCCAAGCTTCCATGGAGGAGATTTTAGAAAGATGATCCGCCAAGATTGCTTCCAAGCTTAAACATAAACAACATGTTTTGGAGAACGTCTATGGAATCTTTAACAAAGGGGTAACCACTCGTAGTCAATTAACAAACTTTTGTGCACATCACACATTTATTTCTTGTATTGAACCCCTAAAGGTACAAGAGGCGCTCAAGAACACGAAGTGGCTTGAAGCCATGCACGATGAACTCAACAACTTCGAGCGCAACAAGGTTTGGTGTTTGGTGCCAAGACCAAAGGAGAATCACAATGTCATTGGGACCAGATGTTTCTTTAAGAACAAGCAAGATGTGAATGGTGTCGTCATTCGCAACAAGGCAAGATTGGTGGCACAAGGCTACTCCCAAGTCGAGGGTATCGACTACGGTGAAACCTTTGTTCCCGTTGCACGCCTTGAATCTATTCGCATGTTGCTTGCATATGCATGACGTGGCTTGAGACTGCGTCGGTATTTCCCCAAAGAGGAAGGGATGATGCAGCACAGTGAGGGTAAGTATTTCCCAAAGTTATGAAACCAAGGTATCGAACCTGTAGGAGGATCACCACCACCTAATAAGCAGCACCTGCACACAAATTACAAATACTTGCAACCCGACGCGAAAGAGAGGTTGTCAATCTCTCTACGGTAAAAAGATCGATTAGGTAGTGATAGATAGGAGAGATAGATCTCTCAAGAACACAAAATAAAAAGGGCAAACAAAAAGTGCAGCAATATATTTTTGGGTTTTTGGAATAGTAGATCTGAAAACAAAGAGGCAAAAAGATAGATCGGAAAGCAATATGTTCGAAAAGTAGACCCGGGGGCCATAGGTTTCACTAGTGGCTTCTCTCATGAGTATAGCACACGGTGGGTGAACAAATAACTGTTGGGCAATTGATAGAAGATCAAATAATCATGACGATATCCAAGGAGATGATCATTATATAGGCATCACGTCCGAGATAAGTAGACGACTCCTGCCTGCATCTACCACTATTACTCCACACATCGACCGCTATCCAGCATGCATCTAGTGTATTAAGTTCATGGAAAAACGGAGTAATGCAAAAAAGAACGATGACATGATGTAGACAAGATCTATTCATGTAGGAATGGACCCCATCTTGTTATCCATAATGGCAACGATACATGCGTGCCTTGCTGCCCCTTCTGTCACTGGGAAAGGACACTGCAAGATCGAACCTATCACAAAGCACCTCTTCGCATGGCAAGAAAAATCGATCTAGTCAGCCTAACTAAACCAAAGATTCGAAGAAGAAATACGAGGCTATAAGTAATCATGCATATAAGAGATCAAAGAAGACTCAAATAATATTCATGGATAGAAACTAATCATGAACTCAAAACTCATCGGATCCCAACAAACACAACGCAAAAGTTTACATCAAATAGATCTCCAAGAGACCATTGTATTGAGAATCAAAAGAGAGAGAGGAAGCCATCTAGCTACTGCCTACGGACCCATAGGTCTATGGTGGACTACTCACGCATCATCGGAGAGGCACCTATGAAGAAGATGAACCCCTCCGTGATGGTGTTAGATTGGATCTTGAGGCTCTGGAACTTGCGGTGGCTGGATGTGTTTTTCGTCAACTCCCCTAGGGTTTTCTGAATATTTGGGTATTTATAGGCATTAGAGGCGGTGGAGGGGAGCCCCGTGGAGGGCACAACCCATCAGGGCGCGCCGGGGGCCCCCTGGCACTCCCTGGTGGGTTGTGGCCTCCACAGCCAACCTCTCTGGCACTTCTTTGGC